>JARHVA010001060.1:1965000-3165000 GCA_037957365.1 Torreya grandis
TTCCACATGTATGGTACTCCATTCAATTAACCAATTCTTCATAGTCTTGATCTAGATCTATTTGATTAATATTTATTGTGTTCCTCAAACATGGATGCGAACTTAAATTTTGCACTCCCTATGTCACACTTGAAATCAAATTAATATATAGATTTATAATAGTTACTTATTATATAATATAAGTAAATTATTAATCATTTCTCACTTGTATGTTTCTTTGATGTGCATCTCCTAGAGGATTCCATGCATGTATAATTCCATCAAAATGTTTTTGGTCAAATTTGACTTGATTTTCATTTTTACAATCTAAGGTGTCCATATTTGGTGCTCCGTTCAACCATAAAAAATCATGCAGATGTGGAGACCCTCTATGTTTCCAGTCATATCTACACCAAAAATATTTTACCTTCATAAAAATTTGTAGTATATCTTTTCGGAACACTGTATTTTGAATGTGCATATAATAAGAAATTATATGTGGGTGGTCAATTGAGTTTTTTCATCACCATTTTTGTGCTTCACGTGAATCTATAGGTAGAGTTCCTAGCATCAGTGCATGGAGGTCTAGATAATATATAGCGACTACACTTAATGTAAAGATGGTTGGTGTTCCAATTTGATGCAATAGGTCGATTAACTCTGCATGACTCTTTGTCCAATATGAACGTATGCCTCTTATTAAATTTCCATATCACATTTAGCGATAAACAAGATGAGATTATAGCATATCATCTATGTGTTCACATAATTCATCAATTGTAATAGGTAATTCTTGAAGGCTTTTCTTCGTAAATACTATTGATGAATTTTGTGCTCGATTTTACATTATCGTATTCATGGCAAGATACATAAACCATGCGTGTGTGACAAAATGATTATCTCAATATCAAATAAGATGTTTCATATATTAATGTAGATTTACATGTTTTAGTCATGGTTCCAACCAATCACACCTTATATCAGGGAATAAAGTTGGGAAAACCATGTCTAATAAACTTTCTATTACGTATTCATTCAATGGAGATGTACCAATCTGTGGCCAATCTATTAGTTCACTAGGATATGTGTTTGGATTGTTTATCCAAGCTTGAATCACTTCCATTTATCTTGGATATTTGGGTGGTTTGGTAGCCATAGATGACATGTGATCTATAATATTTCCTATCTATCTCAAGTAATGGACCTAGAAAAACATATTCATTGAAATCGGTATTAAATTCCATGTTCACAGAGTTTAGTTTTTTAAAGACATTTGAAGACTTATTTCATGGGAGATATTTTAGTGTCATTTCATCAATCTTCACATCTCTATAGAAATTATCATGTTCAATATTATATTTCAATGCATTATATACTTGATCTTTATTCATAGTAAAGTTATGAGTAATTCCACATTGTTGTTTTCTTCGTATTATGATAATCGAAAGATCTAAAATATGATGTCATTTTTGCAATTTCCTTGACTTCTTATGGAAAAAAAATTGTATGTCCTTTATATTTGTATTTCCCTCCTATTTCATGTGTTACTTGAAGAATTGGATTCACACCTGCAATCAACATCTCTTTCACTTGAGTCAAAATTTCCAGTTTAAGTGGTTGGGGCCCAGGATCCATTTTATTAACTTCAAAAAATTGATGGACACCTTTCTCTTGTCAACATCTACTATAAACAAGCCCATCTGGAGATCGATGGATATCCATTTTAGGATAACACTCTTGACAGATATAACACATACGTGGCAAAACAAGTTTGTCTAACTCACATCAAAATAACAATTATACAGTATTGAAATCAATATCAACATTTTTGTTTTGATTAGGTTATTTTTCTTGTTTATATGTTTGGGAACCTTGAATTTCACTTAGCCTTCTCTTTTGTGGTGGTTTACTATTTTTGGCTCTATTTTTATTCTTACTTCTTCCAATAGTGGTTAGTTTTGTTTGATTCTGCATATGCCTTGGATTATTCTCAGATATGTGTTCAAAATTGAATTCCAATGTATCTATTTAATTTTACATATGCCTTAGAATATGGTCAGGTATATTAACACAATTATTTCCATACCGCTTTCATTTTCACTGAAAAACTTGATGGGGATTTCAAAAAACTCCATTATATGGCCTAGTTATGTATCGATTATAATGTCTTCATCATGATCAACATCAATATTCAAATTTATGAGACGATGTCTTTTTACTGCATTTTGATTACGTTGTCATAATTGTTCTCTTTCTGTATCAGTCATTTGATCTAAATGCATTGATCTTTGTAATCTTCTTTGCAATTTAAATTGGTCTTGTTGATATGTCTATGCACGATGCTCTCTCATATGATCTTCATGTTCTCTCATTTATGCTTTTAGTTCTTCAACTGGCAAATTAGCTCTACATTTTGTATGCCATTGTTTTTTATACTCATTTTTATTTCTTCACTCCTCATCTATCATTGGTACTTGTCATTTTTGTCTTTTTTATTCTTGAGCATATTCTATTCGTCATTCTCTCATTTGTTCTTCATATTCATTTTTTTGTTATTCATTTTCAAACTGCACTTTGATCAAATCATATTCCCTACATATTATAAACTTTTAATTATTATATATATATATATATATATATATATATATATATATATATATACTATAAAAAACAAATAGACAACAATAAAAGATTGTCCATTATTATTATTGCTCAACAATTACAATTAATCTATTTACATCTAAAACAAAAATTATACAAAATATTGATAAATAATTAAAATTTTATAACATATACAAAGTAATTTAAGTCTTTTAAAACTTTAAATATTTAAAATATACATTAACATAACCTTAGTATTAAATCTTTATGCCATAACCTATCTATAGATTTAAGATTATATCTTAAATGCTAATTAAATGTGAGTTAAAATATACATATCAAAACTAAAACTAAAACTAAAATTATATTAATTAAATATAAATATAAAACTAGCATATTAATAATTAACATTTAAATTAAAAATAAATATTTAAACTAATTTAATTAAAAATCAAAACTAACATATTAATAATTAACATTTCTATATATTTCCAAAATTAATATTAATTAATATTTATATTGATATTGATTAAACTATTAATATCTAAATGTCTATCAATATCAATACTAATTTAAACATTTAAATATAATGACATAAAAATATTACCCATCTAAATATTTATCAGCATCTAAATCAAAACCATTGATACCTAAATATAATTTAATTAATATTTAAATATCTAAAAACCAATCCAAAAAACTATTTCACTTTTAAATTCAAACAAACTTTTATAAAAACATCATATAACAATATAATATTATTCCTTCCACTTCAATGCAATTTTAACATCTATCCTTTCAAATCTAAAAATAATATTGATATGCATGGACCTAAGTTTTAAATATAAATAATGAAATATTTAGTTAATGAATATTATTTTACATTTAATACCACTACAAATAATCCTCATTTAATGGCTATAAACACTGATATTTTTATGACCTCCTCCACATTTATCTGTCTATTGATTAGGATATATGGCTTGCATTGATGTTGATCATGTATAAAGTATTGGCATGGTCTTAGCTCATGATTTCTACTTACTAGCATTACTGTACATGAATTTTAAACTTGTAGAAAATTTGGGTATTGTTGGATGCTCAGGTTGTTTCATCCATATTTATGGATTTTCTAATTTGATGTGGAGAAATTTTGAAACATAACATTTACCCATTTTTTATTTGCATAAAAAAGCTAATGCATCGATCTCTACTGAATCATCCAAGGTTGGATATGAATATTTAAATATTAGTAAGATTTATTGCATTCCATCAGTAGTTGTATTTCTAACCATAAACACTACGTATTACTTGTTAATACAATAGCTTATATTGAAGTTAAACTGGTTTTGTCCATGAATTAACAAATGATTGTTGGGGTGAGCAAAACAGAGATGTTCAAGTATCATTACAGATAAATTTATAAATATATTTATATTTTTTTAATCCAGAGGTATCCTTGGTTTTAACTGGGACACTGCAACTCTATCTAACAACTTTTATTGGGACGAGTGGAGGCAAGATTAATCCTCTAGGGACTGGAACAGCCTTGAAAATCTGGGTGGCAAGAATCGACCTCAAGACTTATATGAGACAAACTCAAAGCCCTTAGCCAACTACACCACCCATGTAGAATAAATTTATAAATACTTTGAGAATCAAATTTGTGTATTTTTATAATTTGTTATATAACATAACAATACCCAAGATATGTTTGACCAACTAAATTCAAAATACTCATTGGTATCTATGTTTCAATTATATATGTTCCATATACTAGTAACTGTATTAGTTTAATCAATTTTGGGTTAATGCTCATAATTCATTTAAATTTTTGTCAGAGATGCTTATGTCATATGAGGCATGTTGATAAAGAAAACAATCAACAAACAAGTTTTTAGAGGAAATTAGAACCTTATTATATGTTGGCAAGGTAATCTGGTATCAAAAGCTTATACATTTCCTTCAAGCATAAGGCTTTGGCAGATTATGATCACTCTAAGGGACTCAAACTTGGAATATATTCTGATGCTGGGTGAGCATACCATTGTAGGATTAATCAAAATTATTCTAGCCTTACATGGGTATATATCAATACCCTGTTTACCAATATTGATTTTTGCATTTGGATTTTTTCACCAAATATTATACCTATAGCAAAACCATGCCAGGTTCCCTTGGACATGAGGAACAAGATGCCAAAACATTTACTTCATGGGTAACCTACCTTAAGACCATTGTCTGACCTACTAATAAGATTATTTTCTACTTTACATGAATTTATCATGTCCTTGAAACAAAATGGAGAGCAAACCTAGACAAAACTGTAAGGGAATAGGAAAAAATAGGACTGAATTTACTATTTTCAAAATTGCAATACTAAAATGTTTGTTTGATTATATGGAAGGGAGTAGACTACTTGAAATATGATAATTACTACAATGAAAACATAAAACCCCAAGCGAGTATATAAGGTTTAATGCATATTTGGACAATAAATTGTGTGTATGTGGATTTACACTGTGGTTTGTAGAATGTATTGAAAGTGAAATTGTATAAAAATGTGTAGATACCCAACTGTGAGTACAACTCTCATGAATTTAGGACATTTTATATTCTAATCAATGTGTGAATGGTAAGAAATTCTTGCTAACAGTAATCTCTTTATATATGGAATAATCAAGGGCATCCAAAACCTTAGCTTAATATCACTTATGATATCAATAGCTTCTATTTTGGGAGGCAACCTAGGTAATCATAATCCTGCCATAGAAGACAAATGGGACATGTAATATACTGGATGTATTCATACAAAAATGCATTATAATCAAAAGGATTGGATTGAGAACAAAATATGTTTGAGTTTGCAATTTTTTCTTTATTGCAACATCACATCTAGAGCTGACCAGAATGATAAGTAGACAACCTATGCACAAAATTTAAAATTCGGTGGCATTGCAGGATAAATTTAAGCAACAACCTTTCATTAAAATAATTAGAGCTTGATCATTTATTAGAGTCATCGATAGCCATGCTTCATTTTATTTAATGATTTACAAAGATTGAGAATGTAGGAAAACAAGATTTGTAGGACACATCTTAGACAATGATTTACAATGCTTAATGTTTGAATTTACCCTCATCACCTTATCAAGGATTTAATGTTTTATAAATTATTTGCAATGATCAATGATTGAATACCCTAGTCATCTAAAGTACCCTAATTAGGTACTTGATGTTGATGTTTTATAAATTTTCAAATTTTATTGGCACTTTTATTATAAAATTCATAGCATTATATTCATTTCATTGTGTTCATGATTGACATTCAATTATAATCTATGTTATGATAAAACATTTATTAGGATGTTGTCTTTTCCTTCTTTGAATGCAAAAACTATTTCACATTTTTAGAGCTTAGTAGCGTGCAATGTACTTTTTACCATTCATTTTAGTTCTCATCTCTGAAAGAAGACTTTCTGTGTAAGTCTAGAAGGACACTCGTGTTATTTTTGAAAAGTTTTTAGGGAAATTTATTATTTTTCAATAAGTTGCCTTGGTGTTGATATTAGTATATCACTAACAGTTTTCACCTTAGGATATTAATTTTTATTGATTAGCTAGATGATTTAAAATATGATTTGAATAAGTACCAAATATAAACTAATCAACATGACCCATGCGAGGATGTTATAGCAACAATACATCTCTATAACAAATGCAGTCTTTAGTCTATGAACATAAATATGGTGATGGTATTGCTGATTCAAATAAAAATAATAGTTTTGCATCCATAAAGCACACATATTTGGAGAAAATGATAGCTAAAACTTTGTTGGCAATTTCAATATCTGATTACCGATGTTGCTGTTGTGATACAATCAATTGCCAAGTTGATTTGGTTTAAGTGGGTTAATCTTTGTGGGGTGAAGGCTTATATTATCATTCATATGATCCTAGGTATTTACCTTTTTTTTTGGCTTGTATAATATGCCAAATTGTTATTATGATTGGTTTACATGATATGACATATTACCATGACTTACATTTCAAAATTGATCAAATCAAACATTGCCTAATCATGAATGCAAGTGCTTACATGGGATTTTAATTGCCTTGATTTGGATTCTTAAAGAAAACTTTTGGGTGAAATCATAACTAATGATTTATGGTCATATTAACTACATAAATGGTATGTCACAAAGGAACACCATAATTGTCCACAAAGCTAGAGGGGGCCTTAATAATCATTCATAAACAAAAGAAAATATATTTTTCAAGAAACACATTATTTGTATATTTTTACCACATAATAGATTCGTGAGCAATGGAACAAAACACAAGTTTTATTGGAAAGTATTATTTGTATTATAATAATAATCCCAGGGCTTCATGTTAGGAGGGTGCCTTTATTTAATTTTCAATTTTTTGGATTGTAAATTTTTACTTATAAGAATATTGTATTGAAAAAATGTAACAATTAAATAATATTTTGTGGCATTGAAGTATGCAAACTAAAAAATTAAGATATCTATTCAAAGCAAAGATAGGAAAGGAAAGATTCTTCAAAGGTTCGCTATGTCTAGCACCCTAGGTACTAATATACAAATGTCAATGATTTTTTTTAAAATTTGACCTGAACTTCAATACATTTTATTTTATCAGTAATGTTTAGTTATATATCTTACTACTGCAAGACTTGCATCTCAGACGTATACTTTATTTGTCTTTTATAATCAATGTATATACAAAAATCAATAATCTATATAAATTGGACCTATTTTACTATATCATATTATTCTATGGTTATCAACAAATGAAATTGTTTTTATATTTTGTAACAGTCACTTAATAATCTATCTTGTGCTAACACTTTGATTTCAATGAAACAAAAATCAAATACATCAAACTATTCACTATGAAGGCAAAGATTGCTATACGACTATTGTTATATTAAATTTTTAATATTTAATTAGATTTTTATATTTTTATATAAGATATTTTTTATAAATAATTTTTAGTTTAATTAAATTCTTTATGTATTTATGATAATATTTATATGGAAAAATAATTCACCTCAATATACAAGCACCCAATTTCTTTTATAAACATTTAATACATTTTTATAAGAAAAAGAATAGTGAATGTCATCTATCACTTTGAACTTTGAACTTCTTACTCTCTAACTTCCTTCTCATTATTACGTAGAAATTAAAATTATGAAATTTATTAAAAAAAATTATTTAATCTTCGAAATATTAAAGGTAAACTCCTCTTTCTTCATATAATTTTGATGTCAAAAGAAGGATTATATTTGTGTTTTAAAAATCAAGCCAATGCTTCATATTCTTAGTTAAATTCAATTTTTTTCATAAGGGCTCTCGATCCCAACCTTAAAGGTAAAGGAGGTTGAGAACTCCCCCTTTGTAGGGAAGTGCCATATGATAAAGGGCATTTTTAGTGATTATTTATAGCTATTTGATTATATTTAGATTTTGGTCATCATAAAAATGGTTAACTGTGTGAAAAATATATAATAATCAATTAACCTAAATTTTATACAATATTTTATTTATTTTTTTAATTGTCTTATAATATATTTTAATTTATTTGGGTAGTTTCATTATAACTAATGTACCTGTGGATTTGACTCTCTCTCTCTCTCTCTCTCTCTCTCATCTCTCTCTCTCTCTCTCATCTCTCTCTCTCTCTCTCTCTCCTCTCTCTCTCTCCTCTCTCTCTCTCTCTCTCCTCTCTCTCTCTCTCTCTCTCTCTCTCTCTCTCTCTCTCTCTCTCTCACACACACACACACACACACACAAACAAACAAACAAACAAAATGTCTAATATAAAACTTTTCAAGGAAAAAAATTAAAAATTATTTCATGTGTGTGTACATATATACACATATACATATACATACATGTGTGTGTACATGCACACCCACATACATATAAAAAAAATTGATGATTTTTACTTGACATATTCAAAATTGGTTTTTCGCTCTACTAGGGTTTTCTCCATGCTTCCCTTTGAGTCTACCCTTGGTTCATCATTTGTCTAGCCTTGGTTCATATTGTGACCTTAGGTGCTTGCGAGACTTAGCATTAATGTCATTTAGGGTTTCTCACCTTCAGGCAAGGACAATCTTTATAATGTCCTCCCCTCATTCTATCTCAGCTATTTCAGTTGCAGAGAAGAACAGAGGAGCACCAAGTGATGGACTCATATAAACACCCAAGAAAGTTCATCTTGAAAGTTTACCATGAGATAATGTTTAAAAATATGATGTTATACTACATATTCCTTAGTTTAACTCTGCATGTCAATGGTTAGAGCAGTTTTGTTTAATAGGTTTTTTTTGGGAGAATCCCCTCTAAAAGTATGTTACACTCCTAGGTTCAAACTCTTTGGGCATCTCACTGCATCAAGATATAGAGCATCTAAAACATGACTAGGGTTTCTTCCTCTTTTGCTTCTCTAACCCAACCCATGCCGAAGGAATCCTCCACAAGCCTGCCACCTGGTATGTCAAGAACTCACTCGTGGTCCTCTCCCCCTAGACATGAGACTTTGTAGTCTCAGAGCACACTACTCTTAAATTCCTAGTTTGGGTCGAATTCCCAGGATTCCCATTCCCATGCTAGCACTTTATCCACCAAATAGATTCCTCCATAGGCCGTGTGGTTTGTCATGAACAAAACCTATTTTACTTTGCTAGACCATAAAAGAGGGTCTGTGTAGAAGTAGACATATCTTGAGACTTCAAGGAGTGTGTGTAAATCCAAGTTGAGGATGTGAAGCATTCTCAGAAAGTCCTCTATATCAACTCGTTAATACTAGTTCTCATTACCAGGCCACAGACCATAAGATATGACATTGTCCCCTTCAGTTGGCTTGAAATAATTCAGCTAACTACTCACCTTCGCTACCCAAGTCCTCCACTGAGATTTAAAAAAACTTGTTGAAGATGGATGGACAATGGTGGGGAGGAAAAATTCATGTCCCAAATCATCTAACTCGACTATTGCCCCTTGTTACCTTTTGAGTCGCCCTTATTCAATTTTTTGTGAATTTTGCCATAAAAGAAGTTCACCTGCTTATTGCCTTTTATGTGTGATTTTTTAAAAGAATTGAACCTTTGAACTTGAACCTCTCTCAAATTTAAAGAGTTCAATAAGTTCAATGGTTCAATAGGTTCAATGTTTCAAAGTTCAAAGTTTCTCAAAGCAAATTGTTTGTCCCTTTGTGTATTTCAATTATGACTTTGAACCTTTCAGTTGAGCTTGGACCCTTTTTTGGAGTTCAAAATTTCAATGGTTCAAAAGTTCAATACTCAATGTTTTTTAAATAGTCATGTTCACTCAATTCCCTTGTATAAATTAATGTATCGTTGAACCTACCATTTGAACCTACATAGCGGAGTTTTAAAGTTCAACGGTTCAATGTTTCAAAGTTCAAAGTTTTTGGAAAGATCATATGATTATTGATCAGTCTGTGTATTTCATCTTGTATCATTGAACCCCAAAGTTGAACCACATTTTCAAAAGTTCAATGGTTCAATGACTATACTCTCATCTCGCCCTGAGGCTTTCTCTAAGTTAAAATTAACGGGAGATTTAGAGGAGAATATGTTTGAAACTCATTATAAAGTAGAAAATTTTGAATTTTCACGAGGTTAAAAATAATTATTACTCATCAAAGTCGCATGTAAAAAATGCTTTCCATTAATGCATATGTCAGAGTGCGTGTCTTATCAAACATGTTTAGCACATATTGTTTTGATTTAATTATTTGATCTGGTTAATATCTGTATCAAGAGAGAACAATTCAAATTTAGTGAATAAGCATACTGGATGATACAAAGGAGAATAACACAAGTGGTATAAGATATTTATTGCTCAAATTTGTAGTGATTTCAAATAAATTTAATTTGAGTTTTACTCTTACTATAAGCTGTTTCCATTGCTTGCTTAGAAAGAAGAATTATTTTGAGTTTATGACATTATTTAAGAAGTTCCAAAAAATTTCTTTTCATCATATCCTCCACCTTGTAGCCATGAAATCTGCATGTCTCGATTACAAGCGTGGTCCTGGTCTCATATGTTCTCCTCCTAAAATTGGGGACACCTCTTTGGTCCAATATGACTTTGAAGATTTTAAGGAAAGGGCTAGAAATCCCATGTCAAATTCGATGATGAAGAAGATAGTAAAAAGTGGTTTGGTTGAAGTTGTAGCCTTTCCACTAGCTATACAATGCCCCAAATTAGTTTTTGAATGCATGAATAGATATGAACCTAAAAATAGGTGCATCAGGACTACAAATGGTAATGTTTTACTAGATATCAATAGACAAACCCTAATGTCTGTGTTGAGAATTCCTCCCAAGGAACCATATTCTGACCTCAGTATCACTTCTTCTTATGGTTATTTTTCATTAAATAAAGCAATTTATAAGAGCGTGATTGTAAGGAATTGGCTTTTAAAATTCCAAAAGGGGGGTTCAAGACTGCCTAGACCATTAATAAGAAATCACATGATTTCAAAAGTATAAGATATTATAGTATTACTACATAGGGTAAAGGGCAATGCTCATGCATATTATTGGGAAGACTAGATGTACTTTTTGATATAGGCAATCCTCCAAAGAGAGCAATATTTAGATTGGGTAGAAATTGTAGCTGAATGTTTGCATCTAGGTTTAAGTAATTGTTTGCGAATAAAGAGTTTTATATTTCTTCATACCTCTTATATTGCCTAGTGTCTACAAGACAATGGGTAGGATTACCTCATGTGCCCTTGGTTGAAGACAACAAAATTTATGATTATTACTCATAATTACAAATGCATAATTGCTATGAGGGTTACAGGAGGGTTAATGTTGTTTTTACTAGAAAATTGACTTTTGAATTATCAAACAACATCAATAAAAAGTTGTCTGATGAAGCTATGTAGCTGATCAATATTTATGGTAGTTTCTTCATTCAATTTTCCAAGTTCACTTACATCAGAGTTGGGGGTTTTGACGGTGAACCTTTGAGGTTACCTAGGTATGTTTTTGACCAATTTGTGTTAATAAAAGTCTGCAGACAATTAGCACATGTAGATAAAATATTCCCAATGAAAAAGAAATCTGGTATATCTTTTCCTGTAAAAATTGGACATTATTCATGCAAATCAACACCTGATACTTTGAATTTAGAATTAGATTTTTAAAAATTTAATTTTTAGTACTTCATGGCTAGATCCCAATTTGACAGCAAATTTTTTGCCAAGGATAACTTGGATCTTGGAACAGGGTTGTCACATATTCCTCAATTAGAGGATTATTGGGAGGATTGTTCAGATGAATTTGAGGTCAGAAGAAGACTATGGTCGAGGTTCTCCCTAGGGAAAATTATTACCCTTAATTTAAATATGGATATTTTTGGAATTTTTTACAATGAAGAACAAGTGACTGATCTACAATTTAAACAAATAAAACAATCATCTATTTCAAAAAATTGACTGGGAGAAAAATGAAGAAGATAGAATCGAGCTTAGGACCCTCCCAGTGATAAGGAGAACTAAGAAATAGTTGAGAGAGCAAAAACTGGGGAGATCTCAAAACATAGCTTCCCAACAATGTACATCAATAATTGAATAACCATTCCCAATAAGCTCCTCTAACCAGCTTATTGCTATCTATGATGCAGGTACTTTTAGAGAAAAAACTAGAAGGGATCTTGTCATCAAAGAATTTGAGAAGGCCCTTATAACTACTCTGCCTCCTCGTGCCACTAGATCAAGGACCCAAAGCAAGAGAAAGAGTCAAATTTTTGAAAAATTAATTATGGATTTGAATTCTAAATAAGATTCAGGAGAAGCCAAAGGCGATAAAGAATATAGTTCACCAATGGCGGAAGAGGTTAGTGCAGATCAATAAACAATGATTCCTTCTGATTCTTTTGAACTAATGATTTTTTCAAATGTACCTTTTGATCAACCAAATATTGATAAAAAAAGTCGTGACCTCTGCACCCAAGTGGCTAGAAATCTCAATCAACAACAAAAGGAAAATAGTACCATTTTCTTTGCCCTTGGAAGATATGGTGAGTAAGTGTTTAGGAAAAACTCCTAAATCTAAAATGTTAAAAACAACATCTAGGGTATATGTTGACCCTAATGCAAGGAATTAGAATGTAGAAATAACCTAACCAAGAACCAATGAATAAGTTCAAGATCCTATAATTTAGGATTTTATAATTGAAAAGATAGATCTTAGGACTGCATCACGTGTTGTGGATGTGCATCACCTTGAAGCGTCCACCAAAAAGATAGTCAGCAGAACTTGGAAGGATGAAAAAGATAAAAGAGAGTTAAAATAGACTATGTGATCAATGACAAAGTACATTGATGCCATTCATAGTCCAGATCCACAACTAATTGCCCAACTAACCCTATCTTTTGACCCAAAATCTCCTATCAATCAAAGGATGTTAAACCAAATACATAGAAGCAAAATGGGTACCAGGGTATTTAATAATTGGTTGGATGGCATCATCCAGAAAGGTATAGAATACATTCATAAATTAAAGAATGTATATGATCTAACTACAATTACTATTGAAGATTTGAAGACTTAAAATGCTTTATGAATAAAAGATGAAGGAAAATGGATGAGTGTGATAAACCAGATTTGATGAGGTACAAACATATGGAATAACAAAGTTTTTGTTAGAAAAGAATTTGATAGGACTGAATGAAGATATGTTATATATAAGTAAGAGAAACATTGAATGGAGGAATTTAGTATCCTGACAAGGATGAATTGAAATCAAAAAAATGATTAAGGAGATAACTAAATTCATTCAGTCATTACAACATGATCTACAGAGTATTGATGTCAAATACATAAAAGATGATGGAAAACCAGAAAAGGACATCAATATTCTGATTTAATCCTTTAGGGAAAAGATCAACATCATTAAAGAAAGTGACAGTTTATTAACCAAAAATTACTCTCAGATTTCAAAAGTAGTCACTTCTTTATCATTGCATTGACACACTCCCAAAGCACGCAAAGAAGATGGGAAAGTTTTGGAGGGAAGAAAACATCTGGAAGGTAAGAATAAAACATGTCAGTATTCCCAATCTCTCAAAAATTTAGGAGTTTGTTACAATATTTCATAAGTAGAAAGCTCAATGTGTTTATCCAACCGAACATAGCAAATCTAGAGATCCTAATTTGTCACTTCAGCAATGATTTTACTTACATAGTTTCAGTTATTCAGTTACTTTTCTATTCAAAACTTGATCTTTAAGTGAATTTGTAAAAAAAAAAACTAAATCCCGTATAGGTTAGAGTTACTTTAACTTTGGTTTAGTTTGAAAGATTGATTAAAGAGGGAAACTATATATATTTGAAAAAGACGGAGATAGATTATATAAAAAAAAGGAAGGGAAAAGGAGTTAGGAAATTTCAGAACTGGACCACTATTATTGACAATATATGTGATGTTTGTCTGAAATATTTTTCATCTGTGAATGAAAAGGAGAATTAATTATTGAATACTTAGATCTATGCGTTTGAGTATTTGAAATTAAGTTTTCTATGTGAAATCTTCTTTTATACAATAATTACTCTTCCATTAGACAATTCATTGTATGTGTTTTATCCTTTTACTAGTTCAACTATATATATGTTTATCTATTTAATCATTATTGAAAATAGAATATGTGTATTCTATTATCCATTGCTGTTATAAAATCTTGCATCCATAACATGATGATGTGTGGATGTTAGTTTACCTTTAAAACACCTTCTGGTTAAAAGTGTAGTTGAATATTTGAATTCATTGAAAATCTTAAAGGGAGTTGTACCTTAATTCATAGGGGAACTAGTCTTAATAGTTCACCCATTTGTTGTTTAACTTATTTGTTCTTGAAAGAAGAAGGGTATGAAGTCAAAATAGGACATTTTTAGATAAAGACAAATCTGTTAGCCAATAATTTTTTGGTGACTCCACTGGGGATCGAAATTGAAATCTTTACTGAAAGATTAGTCACCTTAATATGAGACAAAAATGGTGCTTCCACATGAAAATATAATTCCTATTTTTCAACCTAATCTTGGTTTTTAAGATGAACATGAAGATATTATTAGTCAGTTAAATACTCTTGCTTGGTGTTTTCATCGAAATATTGATGATTATAGGATAACAAGCAGAATATTATAAAAAGAAGAAGAATTGGATGGTAATATGAGATTACTATTACTCAGATAAATAAGGAGGCAAACAAAAAATGTAGTAAGGGATTAAACCCCCCTGAAGTGTGAATTTAATAATTATAATATCATAAGCTGGATTCTAGAAGATACACAAGGTCCTTGAAAAGAGAAAGAATTGAGGATTCTACTTTTCAAGCATTGCAAAGCTTAAATTTTCCTTATATTCCTATCCGTGTTAGAAAATCTAGAAGTAGACCTCCTAGCCCTCCTAAATCCTCTACATCCTCTGTCTGTCAAGCCTTAAATCTTTCTTGTACTATATTTCCTTCTACCATAAGTTTTCTTCCAATGGCCCAACCGTGGGGCGCAGCCATAGGACCTCTAAATTTAGGGGCCAACCTGAATCCTTTGCCTAAAAATGCAAGGGAAAATTTACCCAAATTTAATGGAGATGGAAGAAAATCACCAGAGGAACATACGAGTGTGTTTATAGTGGCATGTGGTGTGTTAGGTGTGTAACATCAAGATGTAGCCATAATTTTTGTGTAAACTCTAACTGATATTGCAGCACAATGGTTTTATCATCTAACTGATCACAAACTAGAATGATATGAAAATTATGTTTGAAAATAGGTTTAAAAGTGTAGAAGATGAACATTCCCTTCTTTCTCAATTGACTCAGCTTAAAAAGGAGATACATGAACCCTTGAGGGAATTTATAGCCAAATTCAATAAAATTATGCATAAGATTCCTACTGCTAAAAGACCGACTACTGAGAATTAGAAATGTTTCTTTATTAATTATATGCCTCTTGATATAAGTTTTCATCTCAAAAGAGGTGCAATTATCGATTTAATAGACACACAATTATTGGTAGTTGAGTTAAAGGATGATCTTATTATGGCCAACAAATGGAAGAAAGAAGTCCAAGTACCTAATTATCATCCCTCATCCTCTACAAATCCTATGGTTCAAAGGCTAGTCAATGATATGATTACCCTTAAGAGATAATTACTGAAGACTAGTACTTCATTCCAAAAACCATATCAAGATATTGGTAGGAGAAATTAACAAGCAAATGCTGGCAAGACATTACCACTTGCATCAACATAACCAAGATTGACTATTAAAGCCCCTCCTAGAAGAAATAACATGTGTGTCTTTCATTTGACTACTGATCATGATAAAAATTCTTGTCCAGAGATGCTTAGATATACTCAAATGACTGCTACTCAAGATGTCTTAGGGGAGATTATTGAAGAGGAAAGGAGCTTTGAGAGACCTGGCAAATCTGAAATACACTTCCTAGAATATGATTCAGATTTATTTGTTACTCTTGAAGATCCTTCATGTGTTGTACTTACCAGAAGTCAAAAGAATCCAAAGTTTTCTAATACTCAAGAAGTGCTCATTAAAGGTAAGGAACCTTTTACTAAAACTTCCGATGCTAAGACACAAGAAATTAAATTGTTACATATAAATGATTGTCAGACTTATTTTGATATTTTAGAATTTTGTAAGTCTAAAAAAATTCAAATATTCCCTACTGAATACCTCAAGTTGAAACCCAAAGAACTTGATAAATTAGTTAAATATGTCAAAAATGGTCCTACACAAGTTGAACCTAAAAGTCAATTAAATGTTAACACTGAGTCTCCCATTGCCCAATTATTTACTTCTCCACCTAAATCACCCACTCATACTTATAGAATGACCCTCAATTCATCTAATGACCCTCCTTATATGGTTGATATGAATCCCAACATATTTTATGTTTCTTTCTGAATAAATGGTTATAAACTCAATAATTGTATCATAGACTCAGGTGCTTCTAATAATATAATGCCTTCTTCTGTAGCCAAAGCTTTAGGCTTATCCCTTATAAAAACATTTGGTAGATGTTAGTCCATGGATGGCAAATAGATTTCTTTGCTCAGAAAAATTAAAGATGCACGAGTTACTCTTGTAGCCTATCCTGATAAAAAGGTGGAATTGACTATTTTAGTAACAAATATTCCTGCTAGTTGTCGGATGTTGTTGAGCAGAAATTTTTGCAAAAATTTGGGCGGTTAGATTAAATTGGATTGGTCAGAAACTACAATTCTAGTGGGAAATCAGAAATTTAAGCTAGAAATTGAACCTAAATGCAAGTTTACAGTATATCCTTCTGATGATTCTAAGTCTCAGATTCTATTTGAAGAATGTGAATTTGGTAATTATTTTCTCTCCTATAAAGATTTTAAGGAAGAATCTGTCCCAAAGTCTCTTTATTCAGATGATCTATGGACCATGGAATTTGATGGCAGTTCTGTTACCGTTGGTTCAGGAGTAGGAGTTGTGTTGATCTCACCTGAAGGTAAAACTTTTCCTTACTCTTTCAAACTAGAATTTAAAAACACTAATAACACTGCAGAATATGAAGCTTTATTGCTTGGGTTAAATGAAGCTAAAGGAAAGGGTGTAAAAATACTCAAGGCAAGAGGAGATACTGAATTAATTGTCAAATAAGTGAGAGGCATTTTTTTAGTTTAAAATGATAGATTAAAACATTACAAAAATAGAATTTGGGATGAGATTGAATGTTTTAATGCCTTTTCTATTAAAGCAATTCCCAAAGACCATAACACTCGGGCATATTATTTAGTAGTATCAGCTTCTCTTCTTCTCCCATACCCCAATTTCAAAAGGGATTCATATAGAATAGAACTAGTCTATTGTCCTAATGTCCTAGATAATGCTAAAAATTAGCAAGTTTTTGAGAGTAATAAACAAATCAATTTTTTTTTGGAGAAGGTTGATATGCTCCTAAGGACTTATTTTGAAGGCTGTAAAATAGAATGTTAAGAATTCAGTCCTAACCCAAGGATTAATCCAAAAGATGATGTAATTAAATTAAAAAGAAAAAAAAATACCTAAAGGATTGGTCTCTCTAGAATATTTGTTCACTAGATAAGATGAATATACTAAAGGCAAACTTGTCTAGAATCCTAACAAATTGGAGGATTATGAGAAAATCAATATTGGAAATGAAATTAACTTTAAATGGATCTCCATTGGTAGGTGTTGTTCACTAGAGGAGAAAAATGAATTAATTAATATATTGATTAAGTATAAGGATGTCTTTGCTTGGTGATATGATGACCTTAAAAATTTTAGACATGGACAGTTTCAGCATCATATTCCTTTGAAAGCAAATGCAATTCCATTCAAACAAAAGCTAAGAAATTACAACCCAAAAGTTGTTGAGGCTATCTTTAAGGATATTGACAAGATGTTGAAGGCTAGTATTATTTATCTAATTCATCACTCCACCTGGGTGGCGAACAGTATTCTAGTACACAAAAAGAATGGAGAAATAAGAATCTATGTTGACTTCAGAAATTTAAACCAAGCGAGTTTAAAAGATAATTATCCCTTACCTATGATGGGTCACATCTTGCAAACTATTTTTGGGTCAGAAATGATGTCCATGTTAGATGGGTTCTCAGGTTATAATCGGATAAGTGTGGCTGCAGCTAACCAACATAAAATTGCTTTCACTACACCTTAAAGAACTTTTGCTTATAACTGCATGCCCTTTGATTTGATTATTAATGGTGCAAATTTTCAATGGGTGATGGATTCATCTTTAAAGATTTGATAGAATTATTGTCATTTATCTTGATGATTTGACTATTTTCTCTAGAAAAAGAGAGGATCACCTGAAGGATCTGGAGATCATTTTACAAAGATGCCAGAGTCATTGGATATATCTTAACCCTTAAAAGTCAATTTTCTATGTTACAAAAGGGAAGTTATTAGGACACCTAGTTTCAAAAAGTGGAATCAAAATTGACCCAAAAAGAGTTAGAGCAATACAACAACTAAGCCTTCCTTCTAATAGGACTGAAGTTAAGTCTTTCTTTGGTCAGATTAATTTTCTCAGAAAGTTCATTCTTGGATTTTGCTGAGATTACAAAACATATTGTGGGAATGATGAATGGAAAACAAGCATTTAGATGGAATGAAGCTGCTAAGAAAGCATTTGAAGATGTTAAAGAGGTGATTACACAAACATCTACTTTGGTAAATTCTAATTTCTAAAAAGATTCTGTTATTTATTGTTATGCTTCAGAACATACCATGTCTGGTATCTTGTTACATAAAAATGAAGTAAATGTAGAATCTCCAATAGCCTTTATGAGTATTCCTCTCAAGAATCATGAACTTAAATATTCTTTGGTTGAGAAACAATCTTTTGTTTTAGTAAAGATTGTTAAACAATTTAGATATTATATACTTCATTCTTATTCAGTTGTATTTGTTCCTAGTTCGGCTGTGAAAATAATTCTGACTCAACAAGAGGTTGGGATGAATAATAGAGAAACATGGGTTGCTAAAATTCAAGAATATGACTTGGAGATTAAGCCAACCAAATTAATTAGAGGTCAAGGTTTGTGCAAATTGATAGCTAGAAGTAAAGAAGAAAAAGAAGAACTTCCTGTTGTCCTTTTGGTTAGCTTACAAGATCTATGGTTCCTAAATGTGGCACACTATCTTACTTATGGAGACTATCCCAGTCACTTATCCTCGAAGGAGAAAAGAAATCTGAAGTTAAAATCAGTAAAATATGTGATTTGGGGTGATGTCCTATACAAAAAGAGATTAGATGGAACCTTTCTGAGGTGTGTAGCTAAGGAACAAAAATCTAAATTGTTGGAAGTTTTTCATAATG
This sequence comes from Torreya grandis, assembly GCA_037957365.1. Lineage (NCBI taxonomy): Eukaryota > Viridiplantae > Streptophyta > Pinopsida > Cupressales > Taxaceae > Torreya > Torreya grandis. The sequence continues at coordinate 1,984,507 of JARHVA010001060.1, forward strand.
AAGCCTATGGTGGACATTTATCTTCTTCGATCATAGCCTTCAAAATATTTAAAACTTGTTATTATTGGCCAGGTATGTTCAAAGATGCATATAAATGGGTGGCTAACTGTGAAAAATGTAAAAAAAATTCAGGAAGACCACAACTTACAACATTACCTCTGAGGCCTATCATTATTGAAGAAATTTTCAAACAATGGGGATTGGACTTCATTGGGCCTCTGTCACCTCCTTCAAGTGCTGGTCATACATACATTTTAACAGTGACTGATTATTTTATGAAATGGGTTGAGGCAACCCCTATGAAGAGAACCACTTTAGAAGTGGTAGTTAATTTTATCAAAGTAAATATACTGGTACGTTTTGGTGTTCTTCAAAATATTATGGTAGATAATGCTACCAATTTTTATTCAATAGAACTTACTTCATTCTGCTACAAACATAGTGTATCTCTTTCTCACTCATCAGATTATTACCCTCAAGGGGAAGGACAAGCAGAGTCTAGTAATAAAAATTTGATATCCATCATGAAGAAATTAGTGAGTGATAACCCCAGAGATTGGCATAAAAAACTATACAAAGCACTTTGGGCTGACAGGGTAACCCCAAAAAGAGCAATAGGAATGACACCTTGTGAGTTGGTTTATGGGATAGGAGCACAGTTATAATTACCTCTAGAATTATCTATAGCTAAATTATAAAATGTTATTAAAGATCGGTACTTTCAAGATTCTTTAGAAAAAATATTTATGTACTTAACTAAAATTGAGGAGATGAATGAACTGGTCGATCGGATTACTGCTCATCAAACTAGGGTTAAAAAGATTTTTGATCAGAAAACTAGACCTAGAAAGTTCATAGAAGGAGATGAAGTATAACTATGGGATAGGAGAGAACCTAAAGGAGCACATGGAAAATTTGATTCACTTTAGAAAGGACCTTTCAAAATTCATCAGGTACTTGGTCCTAATTCTTTTAAATTGGAATATCTAGATGGAGTTGTTTTACCCCTATCCTATAATGGACAAGATCTTAAGTTGTATTGACTGTGAAACATGTGTCCCTTGTTTTGTACATAGCCTTTCCCTTATTATCGCAATTTGTGTTTTCCTTTTCCCATTTTTGGTTTGTTTTTCTCCTTTTCTTCTATCTTTGTATCTCGGTCTGTGTAACCAGAGTTTCTGAGTTCTCTACATTTTATCCTAAAATGTAGTCCCTAGTCAGAGCCAATGTTACCTTTTGAGTCACCCATATTCAATTTTTCATGAACTTTTCCATAAAATAAGTTCACCATCTTATCACCTTTTGTGTGTAAATTTTTAAAAGAATTAAACCTTTCTTGAAGTTTAAGAGTTCAATAAGTTCAACGGTTCAATGTTTCAAAGTTCAAAGTTTCTCAAAGCAAATTGTTTGTCCTTTTGTGTATTTCAATTATGACTTTGAACCTTTCAGTTGAACTTGAACAATTTTTCAGAGTTCAAAAATTCAATGGTTCAAAAGTTCAATACTCAATGTTTTGTAAAGAGTCATGTTTACTCAGTTTCCTTATATAAATTAATGTATCATTGAACCTACCATTTGAACCTACCACTTGAACCTACCATTTGAACCTACATAGCGGATTTCAAAAGTTTAATAGTTCAAAGTTTTTGGAAAGATCATATGACTATCGATCAGTCTGTGTAGTTCATCTCGTATCATTGAACCTCGAAGTTGAACCACATTTTCAAAAATTCAATGGTTCAATGACTATACTCTCATCTTGCCCTGAGGCTTTCTCTAAGTTAAAATTAGCAGGAGATTTAGAGAAGAATATATCCAAAACTCATTATAAAGCAAAAATTTTGAATTTTCATGAGGTTACAGATAATCATTACTCATCAAAATCATGCATAAAAAATACTTGCCAGTAATGCATATGTCAGAGTACATGTCTTATCAAATATGTTTAGCACATATTGTTTCAGTTTAATTATTTGATCTGGTTAATATCTATATCAAGAGAGAACAATTCAAATTTAGCGAACAATCATACTGAATGATATAATGTAGAACAACACAAGTGGTATAAGATATTTATTGCTCAAATTCACAGTGATTTTAGATAAATTTAAGGTGAGTTTTACTCTTACTATAAGTTGTTTCCATTGCTTGGTTGGAAATAATAAGTCTTTTGAGTTTACGATATTATTTAAGAAGTTTAAAACTTTTTCTTTTCATCATATCCTCCAACTTGTAGCCATGAAATTTGCATGTCTTGATTATGAGCATGGTCCTAGTCTCATATGTTCTCCTCCTGAAATTGGGGACACCTCTCTGATCCAATATGACTTGGAAGATTTTAAGGAAAGGGCTAGAAATCCTATGTCAAATATGATGATGCAGAAGATAATAGAAAGTGGTTTGGTTGAAGCTGCAGCCTTTCCCCTAGATATACAATGCCCCATATTAGTTCTTGAATGCATGAATAGATATGAACCTCAGAATAGGTGCATCAAGACTATAGATGGTAATGTTTTACTGCATATCAATAGACAAACCCTAATGTCTATGATGATAATTCCTCCCAAGGAACCATATTATAACCTTAGTATCACTTCTTCCTATGGTTAATTTTCATTAAAGAAAGCATTTTATAAGAGTGTGGTTGCAAGAAATTGGCTTTTGAAATTCCAAAATGGGGGTTCAAGACTACCCAGACCATTAACAAGAAATCACATGATTCCAGAAGTACAAGATATTATAGTATTACTACATAGGCTAAAGGGCAATGCTCATGCATATTATTGGGAAGACTGCATGTACTTTTTCATACAGGTAATCTTCCAAGGAGAAAAATATTTGGATTGGGCAGAAATTGCAGCTAAACATTTGCATCTAGGTTTAAGTAATTATTTGAGAAATAAAGATTTTTATATGTCTTCATACCTCTTCTATATCCTGGCATCTATAAGACAATGGGTAGGATTACCTCATGCACCCTTAGCTGAAGACAACAAAATCTATGATTATTACTCACAATTACAAATGCATAATTGCTATGAGGGTTACAGGAGGGTTAATGATGTTTTTATTGGGAAATTAACTTTTGAATTATCAAACAACATCAATAAAAGGTTGTCTAATGAAGCTATGCAACTGATCAACATTTATGGTAGTTTCTTCATTCAATTTTCCAAGTTCACTTACATCAGAGTTGGGGGTTTTGACGGTGAACCTTTGAGGTTACCTATGTATGTTTTTGACCAATTTATGTTAATAAAATTCTGTAGACAATTAGCACATGTAGATAAAAAAAATCCTAATGAAAAAGAAATCTGGTATATCTTTTCCTGTCAAACTTGTATGTTTTTCATGAAAATCAACATCTGATGCTTTGAATTTAGAATGGGATCTTAAAAAATTCAATTTTTAGTACTTCATGGCCAAATCCCAATTTGATATCAAAGGTTTTTCCAGGGATAACTTAGATCTTAGAATAGGGTTGTCACATATTCCTCAATTAGAGGATTATTGGGAGGATTGTTCAGATGAATTCAAGGTTAGAAGAAGACTGTGGTCCAAGTTCCCCCTAGGGCAAATTATTACCCTTAATTTAGATATGGACATTTCTAGAATTTTTGAGAATGAAGAATAGGTGACTGATCCACAATTTAAATAAATAAAATAATCACCTATTCTAGACATTGACGGAGAGAAAAATGAAGAAGATAGAATTGAGGTTAAGACCCTCCCAGTATTAAGGAGAACTGAGAAATGGTTGAGAGAGAAAAAATTGGAGGGAGCTCAAAACATAGCTTCCCAACAATGTACATCAATAATTGAATCACCATTCCCAATAAGCTCCTCTAACTAGCTTATTGCTATATGTGATGCAGGTACTTCTAGAGAAAAAATTGGAAGGGATCCTATCATCAAAGAGTTTGAGAAGGCCCTTATAAATACTCTACCTCCTCGTGCCACCAAATCAAGGACCCAAAGCAAGAGAAAGAGTCAGATTTTTGAAAAAGTAATTATGGATTTGAATTCTGAAGAAGATTCAGGAGAAGCCAAAGGTGATAAAGAATCTAGTTCACCAATGGTGGAAGAGGTTAGTGTAGATCAATAGACAGTGATTCTTTCTAATTCTATTGAACTGATGATTATTTCAAATGTACCTTTTGATTAACCAAATCTTGATAAAGAAGTCTCAACCTCTGCACCCAAGTGATTGGAAAGCTCAATCAACAATAAAAGGAAAATAATACCATTTTATTTTCCCTTGGAAGATATGGTAAGTGTTTAGGAAAAACTCCTAAATCCAAAAAATTAAAAAAAATATCCAGGGTAGACGTTGACCCTAATACAGGGAATTAGAATGCAGAAATAACCCAGCTAAGAACCAATGAAGAAGTTCAAGATCCTACAATTCAGGATTTTACAATTGAAAAGATAGATCTTAGGATTACATCACATGCCATAGATGTGCATCACCTTGAAGCATCCACCAAAAAGATAGTCAACAGAACTTGGAAGGATGAAAAAGATGAAAGAGAGTTAAAACAGACTATGCAATCAATGGCAGAGTACATCAATGCCATTCATAGTCTAGATCCACAACCAATTGCCCAACTGCACTTATCTTTTAACCCAAAATCACCTATCAATCAAAGGATGTTAGACCAAATACACAGAAGCAAAATCGTTACCAGGGTATTTGATAATTGGTTGGATGGCATCATCCAAAAAGGTAAGGAATACATTCATAAATTGAAGAATGTATATGATCTAACTACAATTACTGTTGAATATTTGAAGACTCAAAATGCTTTATGGATAAAATATGAAGGAAAATGGATGAGTATGATAAACCATATTGATGAGGTACAAAAGTATGGAATAACAAAGTTTTTGTCAGAAAAGAATTTGATAGGACTGGATGAAGATATATTATATGTAAGTAAGAAAAACATTGAATGGAGGAATTCAGTATCCCAACAAGGATGAATCAAAATCACAAAAATAATCAAGGAAATAACTGAATTCATTCAGTCATTACAGTATGATCTATAGAGTATTGATGTCAAATACATAAAAGATGATGGAAAACCATAAAAGAACATCAATATTTTGATTCAATCCTTTAGGGAAAAGATCAACATCATTAAAGAAAGTGACAATTTATGAACTAAAAATTTCTCTCATATTTCAAAAGTAGAGCCACTTCTTTGTCATTGCATTGACACACTCCTAGAGCACGTAGAGAGGATGGCAAAGTTTTAGAGGGAAGAAAACATCTGGAAGGCAAGAATAAAACATGTCAGTATTCCCAATCTCTCAAAAATTCAAGAGTTTGTTACAGCATTTCAGGAGTGGAAAGCTCAACGTGTCTATCCAACCAAATATTAAAAATTTGGAGATCCTAATCCATCACTTCAGCAATGATTTTACTTACATAGTTTCAGTTATTCAGTTACTTTTATATTCAAAACTTGATCTTTAAGTGAATTTGTAAAATAAAAAAAAAACTAAATCCCATATAGGTCAAAGTTACTTTAACTCTGGTTTAGTTTGAAAGATTTATTAAAGAGGGCAACTATATATATTTGGAAAATATGGAGATAGAGTATATATAAAAAAAAGGAAGGGAAAAGGAGTTAGGAAATTTTAGAACTGGACCACTATTGTTGACAGTAAATGTGATGTTTATTTGAAACATTTTTCATCTGTGAATGAAAAGGAGAATTAATTGTTGAATACTTGGATCTATGCATTTAAGTATTTGAAATTAGGTTTTCTATGTGAAATCTTATTTTATACATTAATTACTCTTCCATTAGATACTTCATTGTATGTGTTTTTATCCTTTTACTAGTTTAGTTCTATATATGTTTATCTATTTAATCATTATTGAAAATAGAATATGTGTATTCTATTATCCATTACTGTTATAAAATCTCACATTCATAACATGATGATGTGTGGATGTTAGTTTACCTTTAAAACATTTTCAGGTTAAAAGTGTAGCTGGATATTTAAATTCATTGAAAATCTTAAAGGGAGTTGTACCTTAATTAAGAGGGGAACTAGTCTTAATAGTTCACCCATTTGTTGTTTAACTTATTTTTTATTGAAAGAAGAAGGGTATGGAGTAAAAATAAAACATTTTTAGATAAGGATAAATCTATTAGCCAACACCCCTAAAGGAGGCAAGCCATCCTTGAGCATTGGCCTATAGGAGTAGCCTCTTATTGAAAAAGAGTTGAATTAGTTGAAAAGCACATGGTGGTTAACACCCCACTTACTATGAACATTTTGTCTTAAGGTCTCATGGCCCTAAGCCCAACTCTCCTAAATTTTCACACTCATAAGTCACCACTATGGCACTTCCCTCTCCATGATATCCACCTAAATGCTCTCATAGCCTTCCTAGGAGGAATGATGAGGTGGGGGAATGAGAGTTTCTGACTAACCCTGACTTGAGGAAACAATATGAATTCTTGAATGCCAATAGTGAGAATTTTTTGTAGAACTAATATGACACCCTGGAAGGGATAGATTTAAAGGACATGTCCCTTGACTCTTGTCATCTATGAATTTATTTTCATGGAATGTTCAAGGTCTCACAGACCCAAAATTTAAGTTTGTCATGCATGATTTTAGAAGGAAGTTTTTCAAGATGGACATTCTCTACTTGCAGGAAGTCAAGGTGGTGGATTTTTTATTGATGGATATTAGTAATTCTATCTAACATGACAATATCATTTTTCATATTCCCCATGTCGTGGGAGGTGGAGGGGTAATCACTTTAATTTTTCCAAGGTGGCGACCACATTTAGTGAAATTTGGCATGGACCCCACCAATTGGTTAGTATTGGCTAATTTTAATATTGAATGCCATTCTATTGGATTTATTAATATTTATGCCTTGAATAACGCATTAGAGCATACCCATTTATGGTGGTGGATTGTGGATGATCTCCCTGATGCCCATTGGGTATTATGTGGTGACTTTAATATGGTGGCAGCTCCCAAGGACAAAATGGGCCACTTGCCCATGAGGTGGGTAGCTGGTGAAAGAGAGGCATGGTTCTACATGTGCACTAAATGTGGCCCTTATGAACCTAATAATTCATAATGGCCTCCAAATGGAGTTTGGTACACTTGGAGTAACTTCAGGTAAGGTCCCACTCAAATTTTAAAGCATATTGATAGGGCAATGATGTCTTCCCAACTATAATTCTCTTTTGATAATGGTTTCTCCCCACCAGTACAATCATTTTTGGATTTTGGGCTTTCTGAACATTCCTCCATTCAATTTCACATGACTTGTCAGTTCATGAATCCCAAAGTCCACAAAATGTAATTTTTTCTCAACACCTCTCTGCTCAAACATGGTCCCACAGTGGCACACATTAGGAGAGTCTAGAAGTTAGGCCCACATCCTTCCCAAGAATTTTGTTGGATTATTTGGTGGAATGATGCAATCCAAAGAACCACTTACTTCCTATAGATCTATGGCCACCAGCTTGCCAAAATTCAGAGACACTCCTACTCTACTACTTCTTCAGAGCTAAGTCATGTGTCCCTAGCTTTGAAAAATATCCCTTTAATAAGATATTATAGGTGAGAGTTTCTTCCTTGTAGTATTGCATTCATATTACAAACAACTACAATTCTTGAGGAGTCCAAGTCAAATCCAGGCTTCATTGGCTAAATATTGGGGATAAAGCTTCTAAAAAATTCTTTTAAATGTTTCAAGCTAAAAACTCAAAACAACAAATTCAAGTTATTATTGAGGTTGGTAACATACTCTCAAAAAAACTATAGATAGTGCAAGCATTTGTGTGTTATTACCAACACATGTTCCAAGCTTAATCCTCTTCAGCTAAATGGGAAACTATCCTTCAATAATGTCTTTTAGTTGTGCCTTGCAAACTCACTCTCGCTCAATGGGTGTTTTATGATAAGCCACTCACTATAGATGATTTACATGAATTAGTGACACATATGGATAATGACAAAGTCCCTAGAATTTATGGCTTCCCTTGTGAATTCTACAAAACCATTTGGGATCTTATGGGTAATGATTTACTCAAGGTTTACCAAGAAGCATTTTGCACACACACACTGGGTAAAAATATTAACAAAGGAAATATCAAATTCATACCTAAGCAAGGAGACCTAGAGTTGATCTCAAACTGGAAGCCTATCACCCCCCTCAATATTTCCTATAAAATCATAGCCAAGGCATTAGCGATTTGGCTACAAATATTTTGCCTCTCATTGTGCATCTGGAACAAACTAGCTTCATCAAGAGCCACTACATCCTAGACAACATCATTACTATCTGAGAAGGTATGGATTGGGCCAGATGATCCAAGTAACAAGCCTTGTTAATCAAATTTGACTTTGAAAAAGCTTATGATCATATTAGATGGCCATTTATCCTAGCCATACTTTATGCTCTGGGATTCAAGCCCATTTTTATTCAAACTGTTCAAATGCTTTTTACAAATGCCTCAACTATCCTCTCCATTAATGGAGTCACCTTTGAGAAATTTTCCCTATACTGCTCCATTTTCCAAGGGTGCATTTTAGTGCTAGCCCTTTATGTGATTGTTATTGAGGTATTTGGATACCTTCTTAGAAAATCCCAATCTTGTGGCCTAGTTAAGGGAATTTATCTCCCACTCGATGCAGTCAACCCTCATGAGGACATGCAATTGCTTAATGGCCATTTTATAGATGTTTCCTTCCTTACCCTCATTTAATACGAATCCAACATGGATAACACCCTTTATTATCTTGACACCTTCTCCCTAGCCTCTGGCTCCAGCATCAAATGGTAGAAAACTTGATGCTACAAGCAGTCATACATACTACAATGAGGAAGAAAAGAACAAGGAATTGCTCTTGCATAGTGAGCAAGATGAGAGAAAAGAGCATCAAAATGTGAATAAAAGTGAAGAAGAGGTATAAAAATAACATATAGGTGAACAAATTATATATATTCACATGCAAGATAGGCCAATAGAGCCTCATGAAGAAGAAGAAATCAAGAACAAGAAGCAAACTCCACTACATAAGCAAGAAACAAATGAAAACAAAGAGGAAAGAAGCCATGAAGTAAGCATGAGGAAGATAAATGCATAAAATTTTATTGAAACTAAGTATAAAAAGGTTCAAGGTGAATTATATAGGCTGATAATGTAGTAAATACATAGGTAAAATAGTGGGAACACCTCATAGAGGTAGAAGATGTGATGACAAGGAAGCTAGACAAAGCCAAGAGGAAGAAGTGCAAGAATTTGACCAGAAAGAAGGAGAAAAGAATGAATCATAAAATACATGTGAACATGGAGGACCCTCAAATAACAAATTCTAAGGCATGAAATAAATATGGAGGCTCAAGTGTTTTCCCTCCTGGGGAGTATGATGCAGGAGCATCAAGCCGATAATTGTCATTTTTGGTGTTTTAATAATAACTAGTCAAGTTAGTAAATTTTGGAGCGTACAAGTGTTTTAAGGTCTAAATGTGGTCTTATAATCCATTTGATTTCCTTAGGGTTTGTTAAGGGACTTCTAGATACTTTCCCTCCAAAACAAGGATTTGAAAATTTAAATAATATATTAGAGTCTAAGAGGGGCATTTTTGTGTGTTTGAAGTGTTAGATGAGAAAAAGTGGTTTAGGTGGTTCATTCATGTCATAATGACGGTATTTTTATGTATTTAGTGTGTAATGTCTAAAATAAGTCATTTTGACTTAATACAAGATAAGACACCCTTGTACATTGGAGGTAGTTATACAAAGAAGTTGGTGTAACCAACTAAAAGTCTATTTTGCAATGAGGAAGATTTGTCATTGTATAGGGAGTAGGATAGGTGTGAGGAAGGGCTCTAAGGAAAGAAAATAGAGGAGCAATGCAAAACAATTTATAATCTCCTAAGAAAAGTTATCAAGCCCTTTTATGAACTTTCCATGTAACGAGGAGATGATTATATGAATAAAGAAAGTTAGTATGAGTATTTTTTATTCCTTCCATACTTTTTATTATGTGTGATTTATCATGAATTACTTTAATGAATTGATAAATCCATATGCATGTCTCTAATATGTCATTACAGGTTTGAATGCAAATATATAGGGTTTAAGTAAAGAGAAGATGTGAATTACTCAAATTAGAACAAAGAAACTTTCATTAACACAGTGATGGGGTTGTTATCACTATATTAATATATGTATATAATTTAATGTTGTTTTTTTAAGTAAGTCATGAAGAGAATGGTAACCTTTCTTTGAGAATTTTGCATTTATGACTAACCAGGCTTGTAGCAAGGTGAGAAAAGTTTTGGTTTTGAAGCCCTTTCAGTCTGTAGACCATTGTATTATTTGGAAAGATTGATTTAAACAATGATAAAATGGTAAGTAATACTATTCATGAATTGAAACACTAGTTAGAGGTTATAAAACTTCAACACATAGTTTCTTGAATGAGAATTATATGCATGCACAGTCCTGAATCTAAATGTAAGGTGGAAAGCAATGAATATAAGGGGTGAAGAAGTGTTTGAGGAAAATGATGTTGATTAATAATGAGAGTAACTAAAGAGATTAATATCTCTATGAATTTATGAATCCTTTTAGAGGAAAAACATTGTGTCAATATACTACTAGTATGCTCTATTTCATAAATATAAAACCCCTGTTTCCTTGAATAGGAGTAAGAAGTTAGAAAGATGTAAAAAGAAGTGTGTTGTAAGGATTATTTGATGAATATTTTTAGGTTACAAGGTTTTTTATTATTAAAACCAATCATTTGACACAGCCTATAAGTTCATAATGATAAACAATCCTGAGTATTGACACAATCCTAAAAGAGGACTTAAAACGTTGTGTTTCAAGATGCAAAAGTCCTTATAATGGAAAGTCCTTATATTAATTTAAGAGTGTTTTAGTGGTTATGTATACCTAATAATATTTTTAATTACTTAATAAGGTGATTTAAATTCTAACAAACATCAAATTAAAATATATTGTGCCCCACAATCCATATTAGTGCTCATAATTCTGTATATTAGGATTATTAACACTAAGGAAGGTTTAATAGAAGATCTAAACTATTTGATAAGTTGGGAAAAATTAAAATAGAGATTGAAAAATTTATTTTATCCTTTTAAGTGACTTGAAACTCAAGATAATGAATTTTATAAGCCCACGGATCTGTATAGGCCTAAACAAACCCTAGATTAGGGTTTTGAATATTGTGAGAGATCCAACCATGGAAAAAAGGTAAACCTTTGAATTTTGATTCTTGTAAACATTATTAACATGATTCAAGTGGTTTTTAATTGGAATGAGTATGACATGTATATATTTTAGCATTGTGGCAACAAAAGAGGGCTAAAAAGGAAAAGAGTGTGGGTTTTCAAAGGAAGTCATAGCTCTAAGAATGGTAAAGACATGAAACTTTACATACATATCAAGGAGGAAAAAATAATCCTAAAAAACATGATTAATTATTCAAAGGAGTTCTTTAGTTTTTTAAACCAAAGGTAGACCTCAGGAAAAGGGTTACAAACTTAAAGGTTGTAGAATGCTTGAGAAGTGGAAAAGGTTGTTGCTATGAGTTGGATTTATTAAGAGGGGTATGGCCAGGTATCATATGATCCTTTAAGACAAGCTAAGAATTATATTTGGTGATTTGACACCTAGTTCTTGTTTTGGTCCTTAAGACCTAAGGAGTGGAAACCTAGTACAAGCATAAAAGCAAGAACCAAAAGAGGAGTGCATAGTATAGAATAGTTGTTGAATATGGATGTCATAAAGAAAAAATAATAATTGTAGGGATATCTTAAGACTTTAATGAAATAGGGACTTATCTTAAAAGGATTCCAAAGCCTATATACAAGAATGAAAGATTGAGTTAAACATGGCATGTTGAATGATCAATCATCACCACCAAGTAGATTGAGACCAGTTGGATTAATGAACCGGATTATGATGTTTTGAAGACTTCTCATAAAACCTTGAAATCATAGTGATTAGTATTTTATCATCATATTGAAAATTATATTCTTATTTTAAGGTTGTGGAGGTTTCCCCCTCGAAGTGGCTTAGTCATATTCTTCATTATTCTGCTATTATTTCAATCATATTTTGATCTATTATTGTGATTCTAATTTAGTGGTGTAGTAATTTCATTATAGGTGAAAAATAAAAATAATAATTCAAATAGGCAAGCCAAGAGGTACAAATTAGGAGGAAAGAAAAGATGAAGATTTGAAACAACCCACAAATTTCATCAAAGAAATTGGTACATGTGAGGATGAAATGTCTCTCTCTCTCTTTCTCTGTCTCTCTCTCTCTATCTCTCTCTCTCTCTCTCTCTCTCTCTCTCTCTATATATATATATATATATATATATATATATATATATATATATATATATATATATATATATATATATATATATATGTCATCATCATTATAAGATTAACTTAAGTTTTTGAAATGGAATAAACAATCAAGATACAAGGGCCAATGTAACATAACAAATAATATAAACTAAATGATTAAAATAATGTCAATAAAAGAGAATACGAGGGCCAAAATATCAAATATAAAAGAAATATTAGGCATAGAACAAACTCAAGGGAGGAAGACACATTAAATACACACCACATAGAATAACATATGTAAAAGGAAACTATAGTATAATAATGATATATCGATGACTCATGGGAGATAGGGTAACATGGCTAAACAATGATCTCATCTATAATGTCAAAGCCTAGACTAGGGGAGTCATATGTGTCACTGAAAGTATTGGAGAAGTGGTCACAAGTTGTGCAATAACTTGAATCATCATCCCAAAGAGAGATATGGTGCTAATGGGATTGAGGAGCAACCTTAACATTTTAAAAATCATGCATATTAGTTCAGATATATTATTGCGTAGTTGACTTCTTAGTAGGTGTTATAATATAAACCAATTCAAAAGGTTACAAATTAATATTAGAATGTGGATGATTAGGGATTGTAGGTCTTAATAGTGTAACTATTGGAATCAAAACTCTATGAGTTGTGATTCATGATGGCAAAATCATATATGAAAGTATAGCAAGAACCATAACTAAATATGGTTAAATTGTAGTACATATTACATAAGATTTAGAGATTCATGTTTTAACAAGTAATTTAGGTAACATGTCATGTTATTTGTGAGGTTGGATAGGTAACTCAAAATATGTGCCCCGAATGGTATGCAATTTATCATTATTCATAAACTTATGGCAATGATGTAGCATAGATGGTATCCCTCTCATTTAATTTAACTAGGGACATCCAAGTAATAGATTATATACACCAATATCCAATACTACATAAAACAAAACTAATATTGTCTTAGGACCAACTGCAATTTGTAATGTATTACCCACCAAAGGGTGCACATGTAATACCATAATAACTCTTAAGTATTATAGTCGTGCCAAGTAAACTCTTTGAGTGTATCCTATACTATCAAGAAATATTTGTAATTGGATTTTGACTTGAACCATTGTTGATCATAATGATGTGTGTAATCGAAGGACATGAATAAATAAAACAATGTATATAGAGAGGACCAAAATTTCAATCATCATGTGGAATCTTATGGTCATATAATGTGATAAATGGTGCTTTATTTTGAGATCCAATAGTCCTTCCTATAATTAGATTGATAATATGATAATTGGAAATTGTTGATTGATGTATAAATGTAGTCATGTGAACATCCTCTTGTTTCTTAGTTTGTGATTTGAAAAAAAATATTAAATATTTTCAACCATTGATAAAGCATTACACTAAATTAGTTCAATGTAGTATCACGGCTATCAACTTGAATAGAGTTATTATCAATTAGATCTTGTATCTTATGTCTCATTTTATAGCATCAATTGGTAGAATGTTTGGAAGCTCTATGGTAATCATAATATTTATTGACATCATATCCTTTAAGTAAGGATCTAGAATCATCTAATTGATATGCCTTAGGTAGAGAAATAAAATTTTACTCAAGTAAGCAATTAAGCATTTTTTAGGAGGTTCAAGTATCCTTGTAAATTATCAAAAAATTCCTAGAAGGTGGAAGTACAAGCCTATCAGGTGGTTAAGAAAATAAATTTATCGATTTGGCCTCATTATTAGCTTAAAAATTTGGCACATCATTAGTCTTAGCTTTGGATGTTGATTTTCATTGATATTTGGAGGTAGTAAAGGTAGATGTGTTAGATGTATACTTAGGATTATTAGCCTCTAAAACTTTAATGTCATAGTTGTAAAACATGTGGCAAATCTCAACAAAGGAGTGATGATAACTAAACATAACTTTTTATTTGAGTACTTGTATCAAACTAGTATAAAGAATAATTTTTAGTTCACTATCAAAGATTTCACAAGACATTTTTGTAAAAATTGTCTTCTATCTAGTGCATATACATTAACAATATCGTTAGGTCCTTTTATAAGTGGTGTAGTTTGAGAAAATGTGACCTTTTGGTTAATTTTATATGAAAATAAGCTAAAATTATATTATCCAAATCATTAAATCGATGTATGGAACCCCTATGTATGGTTTAAATCTATCCAAAGGCATAGTCCTTAATAATTATAGGGGAAATCCTAGTCATCATGAATGAAACCAAAGCATGAAGTGAAATAGGATCTACTATGATGAGAAGGATCACCCTTGCCATTGTACAAGTCAAATTTAGGCACTAAAAAATTAGTGGGAAAATGATCATTAAGGATATTAAGAGGAAATGGGTTGTGTAATATGTTGTGAGAGATAACCACATGACTAGACTTTTGAGGTCCTTAATATAATTGTGTAATTTGTAAGTGCATAACTTGAATGTATTGTTGAATAATTAGATCTTGAGATGTTGTATCATGTTTTGGAACCATTTTAATATTAACATTGGTATAAATATGGTTTGATTGGTATCTTTAATATGACCAAGACTAATAGATTAAACATGAGAAGTAGATCTTGATTGTAAATTGTCATTATATTTGAAGAATGAGATACAAAAGAAGCATTAAGTTGTGTAACTAGGTGTAGGCATATAATAATTAGGAGTAATAGCCTCACTAACCAATGTAAAAGTATATTATCTAATATGCATATTCAAAACATTAAAGGGATCATGTATATTATTCTTAAGTGTAGGTTACATATCCCTAATTATATTTTGTACTTACTTTAACTTAAGCAACAAACATTATAAGCATGTAGGATAAATTTTAATTGAATATTTAAATTTATAAATTATATTAATCCTATTAGGACCAACATCATCAATTTTTTTTCATCATCGATAACATTATCTGCACAATCACTATCAAAATTATCATTCTCAACATAACCAATAACATTTGAATCATTTGTAGGATTCATATCAAAAATCATAAATGAGTATAAGGTAAATAAATATGATAAAGAATTTTTTAATTCAAATAATCATGAGCCTCACCCAAAGGAAGTTAAAACAAATCACAATTAGCACCACTCAATCTAGCACTTTGCCTAGTACGATGTATAGATCTAGACTTACTAGTTGGCATAAGATGTAAGCATGAACATCATGAAGGAAGATATGGATAATGATTGAGTAATTAAATAAGAAAAACAATATGTAAATATTAAAATATGATATGAAATGTAACATTATAAATAAAACCCTAGGGGGAACCTTAAAAGATGTAGGCATTCAAATACTAGAGGCATTCACCAATTTCTAAGAAGAAAATTTAAATTTGAGGAGAGAAAATGAAAGGTGAATGGATATATTAAGTTATGAAAAAGGGAATAATCATTAATAAATTACAAAAAAAAATATCAGCCATAAGGGGATGAGGGTTGTGAAATCCCAGTCCAAATGATTGTATGATCAGGTTCACCAATTGTTTTATCAAATTTTGACACTAGTCGGATAAATACTAATGTAAAATTATAAAATGGGGCACATACAAGGATCTAAGTAATATAGTCTAAAATTATAAATAATAGCCCTAATATTCTAAAATATGAATATAAATTGTGATGAATGATTGAACAAATAATGGGAAATACTGAAAAGATAAAGGGAGAAGAAAACTGACACACTTAGGCATAATTATAGAATTCTAGAATTGGATATGGCTTATGTAGCTGGTTATACTACATGCTATGAAATATGTAATTTTGACTATATTAAATCATAATTATCAAGTCACCAAGTGTGTACAAGATAGAATCACCAGACTGTTGATTTTGTACCTTTATTATTTCCAATTATGTGCCTTATCATTGATAGTGTGCTTTACTCAATTTATGAATCTCCAATTTTTTTGGGTAGGTGCATAGGTTGATACAAATTAGGGCCACTCAATAAATTTTTATATTTAATTTATATATTATGTTGAATTTACCCTCTTTCACTCCTTGATCTTACCCTCAAATGTAGCAGTAAAATATGTGTATACAAGTTAGCTAACTCGGGCTACTCCTTGAGGAATTGTGGATACATAATCCACACACTTGTAATCAATTTTAATGTACTTATCTTGTTTATGTGAGTGTAATCCAAACTGAAGTGAGAGTAAGGATCTCGTCTCCTCTCCTAGATAATAAAATGCAACTATATGCTCCTAGCTAAACCTTCTTTTGGTATAAGACTTGGAAAATATGTAGACAATTTATAGGTTCAATGTGTAGGGTCCTTCAAAAATGTAGTAGTAGATATAATGAATGTGTAAATAATAAATTAAATAACACTAATGATTTGATCACCACTTAGGATTAATTTTATTAAAATGAAAATATTGACTTGTCTATATAGGGCTCTTTCAAATATATGACAAACAAAGGCTGACCACGAAACAATTTGATAAGTGAAATCAAAAGAATATGAAATAAAGCCAAGGAAAGAAGGATCCATCAAAATAATATGGACAATATCAAAAGGAAACTGATTCTATATCAGTATGAAAATGACTCAAAAAGGAGATAATACTACTTAGAGAATGGATGATTAGGATCCTAAAGTTGAAACTAGAGAAATTTAACATGAATATGAAGATATAAAGATGAATCAAGGCTTAAAAGACTCTAATATGGGTGTAAATGTGTCTAAAAATATCCAAATGTACATGAGTAGACTAATTGTGTTAAAGCATGACAAAGACACTATGGAAAATGATGTTCTACCAAAATTAGGTATCTACATCTATAATTGCCATAAAGGAATCCAAATACTAATACATAAATGATCGAGATTGATACAACCTTGAGAAGTGATGAGAGACTGATAGGTAGTCTTAAGGATCCAAATTTTGAGTGAGACACTACATCATCCCTATTCACCTTGTTGAAGCAATTATTCAAAGCACTAGGTTAAGAGGATAAACATTTGTGCATGCTTGAGATTTCATTGTTTGTATTCTAGAATCCATGCACTAATACATTTATCATGTTTTAAGTAAAGTTTAATATGAGGATTTAAGTGAGTTAGGTCACATTTAAAACAAGTTTTTGTGCCCAACATAAATTTGACTTAGCTTTTTATGCCTCATCATAAAATTAATGTAAATATTACATACCAAATGTGTGTCATGAAAGCATCATGAAAGTGATGTAAAGGAGTCCTAAAGTGACTTAAAGGCATCTTAATACTATAAAAAATGTGACATAAATGAGTCATAAAGGCTTCATAAAATTGACTTACTTGAATTTTAAAGTTCTCTTTAAAGCATCTTTATATCAACTTAAAGGCATCTTAGAAGTGTCACAATTTCAACTTAACTTTTATAGTCGTTATCCATTTTGGTTAAACCCATGGTCATTTTTGGGATTTTTGGGATTTTTGGATTGATTGTTGAAATTATTAAGATCTATATGTGCACTTAAATCAAAATTTATAAACATGGCATATCCTATAAATAGTGAGAGTTGAGAGGATACTAAAACATGAATTTACATGCACACTTATTGAATGTATTCTAAGTGAAATTTTGGTATCTATATATTCTCTTTTAAAATAAAAAAATAATTAATGAGGTTAAATTATCCCCAATTTCATACCCTCTTGAATGAATTACATGACTGCTTCATTTGTGTGTAAAATTAGGGCTAATCAAGCTCTATTGTGTACTCGTTGATTGAAAATGAGTTTGGGGCACTCAATCAGCCCCAATTGTGCACTTGGTTGAACCAATTATTTTAGTAGTTTAATCAAGTTCACAATTACGGTTGGTTGAGAATAAATGTGTGACAATTGATTTAAATTGGGTTCACAATGATTAATTGGACCCAATTACACACAAAATTAAACTAATTACTTTATTGTATCAATAATTAATGCAAATGGGGTTAATCGAGTCCCATTATACACTAATTAGTTCCAGTTAGGTTTGTAAGGCTTGATTATCCCTAAGCTTTACCTAGACTAAATTAATTATTTGATTGACTCAATAAGGCATGAAATAGGGGATAATCAAGCCCTAATGTGTACTATTTTTTTATAATTATGTTTTAGGAGCTTGATTATGTCTAATTGCACACTTTATTAAACTAATTATTTATTTGGTTTAATTGGGCACACAATTAATGATAATCAAACCCCAACATACTAGTTAGTTGTAAATGAGTTTAGGAGGCTTAATTATCCCTATTTTTGCACATGATTGAGCCAATTACTCAATCAATTAAATAAGGCATGTAAATGGGGATAATTGAGCCCCAATGTGTGCAAATTGATTACAATTAGGTTTTTGGGACTCAATTATTCCCACTTGTACACCTAATTGAAATAATTACTTGATTGTTTCAATCATGTGCATGTTTGGGGATAATTGTACCCTAATTTGGAATATTATTTGTAATTATATTTGTGGAGTTAAATTAACCTCGATTGTCAACTAAATTGAACCAAATACTTGAATTATTCAATAACACATGAAATTAGGGCTAATTGAGCCTCAATATGTGTAAGTTAGTTATGATTGGGTTTATGAGGCTTTGTTTGCTCTAATTATGAGCTCAATTTAACCAATTACTGTATTCATTCAATAGGTGAACTATAGGGGATAATTGAGCCATGATGCATGCTAATTAGTTACAATCAGGTTTGTGGGGTTTGATTACCCAAAATTGCATACCTAATTGAACCAATTATTATTATATTATTTTATTTTGGTAATTATGGCTAATCAATTCTAAGATGGTAGTAATTAGTATCAGTAAGATTTTTGGGTTTGATTATCCCCAATTATAGACTTGTTTGAACAAATTACTTGAATGGTTCAATTAGGTGTGCCATTATGGCTAAATGAGCTTTGATGTGTGATAATTTATTTCAATCATGTTTTCAAGACTCAATTACCTCCAATTTCACACATGATTGAAAAAATTAATAGATTGGTTCAATAAGACATGCAATTGGGGATAATTGAGGCCCAATGTGTGCTAATTGGTTGCAATTAGGTTTGTGAAATTTGAATATACTTATTTTCACTCTTGATTAAATAAACTAATCAATTTTTTATATTATGTGCACAATTGAGCATAATATATCCCAAATGTATGTTAATTTGTTTTAATCAAGTTTATGGCCTTAAATATCCCCCAATTATGTACCCAATTGAGTCAATTGCTTGGATGGTTCAATACAACATACAATTGAGGTCAATCAAGCCCAAAGATGTGTTAATTGGTTGCATTTGGTTTTGCAAGGATCATTCATATCCAATTACACACAATTGACTGCTTCAATCATATACATAATCAAGGCTTATTGATCCCTAATGTGAATCTAGAACTAGATGTAATTTGGTTTGTGGATTTTGATTATCCCCAATTTCTCTCTATATATATTTAAAATAAAATATTTAATACTCTCAAAACCTATAATTTACCTAATTTACCAAATTTCAAGTATTTTGAGGTCAAAATATATAATTTATGAATACTTATTAGTTTTTGTAGATAATTTTGATACAAGGATTATTATTGAAATATTTTTAATGTTGGTTTATGCATATGTATCATTGATTCAAATTATGTTCTTATCAACCCTTTTTAGTGTGTCTTCCTCCTCCCCTTTCTTCTTCGTGCGATCTTGTATTGTTTCATTTCTTATATTTGATCTATCCTCTCTATTTTCTTCATTCCTACAAGCTTCCCATTTTTCATCTCCCTTCATCCCATGCCATGTATCTTTGGGATGGAATTGATGGTATATCGATTATGTCCCTTTTTATTTTTTGGGCCCTTCTTCCATTATTTATCTCTTTTCAATGTTTGGATTCATGATTATCTATTCTCTCACTTTTTCTTGGTTGGCTTGCGTGCCATAGGTTCTTAATTCAAATTTAAGAAGTATATAAATAAAAATACTCCTATAAGCATTTAAATAACAAGTATCAAGGGGAACCAATTCTGAGACACACGATAAATTATATATTTATGTTCTTTAAGACTTTTAAAGGAAGTCCAAGGTTTATTAGCTAGATACTTGTATCAAACTAAATATTAGGTGAATGGTCATGTAGATGAAATTGATTATCTAGGGAGAGAATGTGAAGTAATTTATCTCAAGTTTATTGGGATTACACTCATGCACAATTATTATATTAGCTATAATTCCAAGCACACAATATATGTAACTTTAACTCCTCAAGATTTGCATGAGTTATCTAACCTTAAATTTTTATCCTTCCTATTGAATTTTTTTTTTTGAAATTTATGTCAATATAAAATGATTAAAAAAAAAAAAAATCATACACAAATTTAATAAAATAAAGCTAAAACCCTATTTGGATCCACAATGCACATCTACCCAAAAAATTTCAAAAATAGAAAAGGAGTAGAGTATATAAGTAGTGCTTAGGTAAAAAAATGATTGAAGCATAAAAACACAATGGAAAAATTACCAATTTAATCCTATACATAATCAAATACCTCTCAATTATGTCCCATGTCATAATGCAGTTCCAAATTTTCAAAGTATAGTAAATTCAACTTCCACAACTTGTTTCCAATTCTAGAATTACATACTTCCATAATTCTACTTGAGTATGTCTATTTATATCTCTCTTCACCTCCTTTACACTTTCATTGATTGTTTATTGCTTTTCCATACTCTCATTTGTTATTTTTAGGCATAATACATATCTAATTGTTACAATTTACATTAATATGATAAACTCATCTTCTTCCATATTTTTTATTGTTTATGTGCATCTTATTTTCAACCACAAATAGTATTTTTTTGGCAAACTACTCCATTATTTAAACATGTCAACCCTTAGGTTTTCCTTGTTCTTCATCCCTTTAGTGTCTAATTTTTTTATTTCTAATTTATTTTAGGGTTTCATTATAACCCTCTCATTTTTTTTCCCTTATCCCTAGCCATCCCTTGGTTTAGATCATAACAAATTTCCTTAGTTTTGGTTTACTTTCCCTTGTTAGCTTATGATTATGCTTGTGTTCCTTCTCATTTATCACAAGTATATTATATTTTCATATTAAATTTATTTTTGAAATGACATGAGGTATACATAGCTTTTACATGTTCTTAAGCTTGATTATATGGTTGCTATGCAAATGGTTATCAAAATTTACATGTTTTTTTTCTTATTAGTATCATAGAATACTAACTTATGGATTGAGACATGGAAAGATTGTTCATAATTATTATTGTGATGATATCCTTGCACTTGTTAGCTTTGATTTCCCTCCTTTGAGTGATAGACCTTATATTATTAATTGTGTGATGATTCCCTATGATGTAGATGTTGTAACAATCGAAGTGGTAGACCGCACAATGTTTTTATTCTTCCTCCTCAAATTCAAGATAGGATAACCAAAACACCCTTCATTAATATTTTAATATTACCCTCATAATATTTATATCCAAACACCTAATAACTATTATCTTCAAAACACTCGTGCTAAAATGTTTATCCTAGATTTGCTCAAAAGGTCAATAGTTTTTAAAGACACATTGTGTGATGCCTTGAGAAATACTACTTTAAGAATTAATATTGAATTAAAGTGTTTTTATTTTATTATAAAATTTTTTAAATATTTCTAAAATCTTGTCTCTCTTGAAGTACAAGACTCTCCCTATAAGGATATCATTGCTTAACACCTACCCTTGTATATTCACACTTTTATAAAATGTGTGGGAATCAAGAAGGTCCTCATAGATAGGCTTCAGGATTGAATATTTATATTGAGTCCTTCCTTAATGCATTTAGACTTGATCATAAGACTCTTACATCTTTGAATATGGTTATCAAAGGATATGGAAATGAACCATGAAGAACCTTAGGAACTATACATTACCATAGCTTTTGGGCATAAGAATTTATCTATGACATCTACCTAAAGAGTTTCAAAAATATAAAAGGATTAGAGTTACATCTAATGAGGTTATGGTAAAGTGATAACGATGAAAATTATGACATGGATACATATTTCCCACCCAAATCTCTCACTTGTCAAAATAGTGTAATGGGGGATGGTACTTTGGCAAATATACATAAAAACATGAAATCATAACTAAAAATAAATGCTAAAATAATTTTTGATAAATAAACAACTAAAATTAATAAATACATAACTTGACTTACCCTTTCACATAAGTGATTCATTAAAATAGCTTAGTCTCGATCATGGTGGTGTAGAAATTGCATTTAGAAACCCTAAAGATACAAAGATAAAAAGGAAATAAAAGTAATGTGTGCATATGCAAGATAGTTCATAAATAGATGCAAACGAATTTTTTTTAGGAAATGACTATAAGACCTGAAAAAATGGACATGCTGAGATTGATAATCTAAATAAGAACCAAAATATCCGAGGAAGCAAACAAATCAAAGGAAAATAAAAAAGACATCATGTTAGGGATAGTATAAAATTGAATAACCTAAGGAAAAATATAATAACAAGGGTGGGACTAGATTTCGTACAAAAAGGTAAAATTTGCAAGCATGAAAAGGAAATATGGCACTAGACAACCCACAAAAATTGAATACAAAAATCAAGGTCCCAAATGTAACCAAGATAAATTCAATAAAAAAAAGACAAAAGAAAATCTCACAACAATTCAAATATGTAGCTTATGTTAAAAAATGGAAAATGTTAATGCTGTCATAATGCTAACATGTGATTACTAGAGAGATAAGACATAAATAAGATGGGATTGATTTAGAAAATAACTTGCATGTTAAGGGGGAATATTAAAGGAAGGGAATATAAGGTGTCACCAAGGAAAAAAAATGGTCTTTACCCAAAACAAAACACTCTAATCGGTCTAGGAAAACTAAGAGTTTTTGACATAAAAGACCTAAACAATTGTACCTAACATGCATAATCTTGGGCTAACTAGTGATGTATAAATATCATCCCATGGATGCTAGTCCACATGACAAATAAAAGGATCCTACCTTCCAAAATTTCTTTTGTATTTCTCAAGAGCCCTTATAGATCTGTTACTGTACTATGAGGATTTGGTACATGTGTGAAAAATTAGGTGGCACCAAAATATAAAATATAGATGAGAGACCTCTCACCCCAATCTACTAGACTACCACACCCCAATGGACCTTGGATCTATCATGAAGCCAACTATGGTGTTTAAAATTCAACTAGGATAAGAGGTGTGCCAAAGATAATATCATGTCTTTTGGTGTGAGCTAAATTTTAATTTATATTTTGCCTCTTTCTTGTGATAATATGGATTTTGACTCTTGGATTTTTCTATTTTCCTCTTCCATGTGGATTTGATGACTAACAAAAGTAATCTTACACTTAGATTATAAAGAGGAGAAACTATAAACCAATATGCCTAAATAATCCTAGACTTACACCTTATAAAAAAAGTGCAATAACAAAACTGACCTTAATGAGCCCAAAACAAAGTGGAAAATAGAAAGATCATGGATATGATCATAGAAAAATTGGGTTGCCTTATGTATAAAATAAGATGTGCAATGACATGTAGGTTGATACTTCATCATTTTAGAGGATATAATGTGAATGAACATGTAGATAAACAACAATAGTTTTTACACAATATATTATGACTAACTCTAAGTGACAAAACGCCACTCTTGACCATTGCCTTATCTTTCTATGAAGACATCTAACTAAGGTTGAGATTGGAATAAGGATAGTAGTATGAGGCTGGGAATTTGTGAGGAGGGCCTAGTTGTATTCCCCTAGGTATTACAATGAAACTCATAAGATAAAAATCCAATAAGTGCAAGTAAGATTAAACTATGAAGCATATAAAAAATATTGAAACCTACAAGGGTGTAATGATGATTAAATATACCAAATAATCACAAAGGAATCAATCACCAAAAATAAAAAATGATTGTGAAAAGAACATAAAGTAAAGAGGATGTGAATTTTTGATGAGGGCCTAGTTGATTCCCTAGGTCTTACCATTCAACTCACAATATGAAAAATCAATAGGTGTAAAACTAAGAGATGTAAGGACAAATAATAATTAGTAGGGATAATGCTAAAATAACTATATGTGAAAATGAAGCAAGGGTGAGCTGTAAAACAAAAGAGTCAAAAAATAAATTGTAATAAATGTTAGCTCAAAATAATATAAACCAACTATAAGCAAACAAGTAGAATATAAAATAAATAAAAAATGATAAATAAAAGGAAACGAAGAAGAACATAGATCAAGTGAAATATTTCTTTAAGAACCGAGCATTGGTCGGTTCCTTAAAGGTACGTCTTTAATTAATTTGTAATCTATAAGTGTTAGGTCTAAAGATGTTCTTGATAAGTTAATGACCTCTCCACTTTTGGCCATAATTTATCTCATTATCAAGGGTGTTATCCAATTTAAATACTAAATTTATGACATTAAAAGTTCAAACTTTTACTTTATCATTAATTTGCTTAACTATGTAATTTTTGTACCAACAATTGTGTTGGAGAGCACTCATGCATCTCTCATCAATTAGATCTAAGGTATGGAGGATGGATTCATGAAGTTATTCAGCAATAATTCTAACATGAAGATAAATGTGCAAATAATTTAATACCACTTCTATTGAGAATATGTCTTCAAATCCATAGACTAGAGAGAATGGAGTTACGAAAGGAATACTAGTGCAATTAGCCTAAAATGTAGGATAAATCTTGTATACAAAGGAAACTGGTAAAATCCTCACATATAATAATATAATTATGTATAATATAATGTATATTAACATAAAATAATAGGTATTGGAAGGCAAAGATGCAAAATTATGTATTATATTCATAATTAGAATAATGCCTTTAAGCTACAATAAAACCATATGATACTCCTTAAAGAAGGAATAACTCTACAAGATCTCCCAATATTAGAATGCCACTTAGAGGGGATAACCTTCAATATCCTTATAATGAATAGAATACTCTTCACATACCTGATATCCTTTACAATGATATTCATATCCTTTATATAGAGCCCTATTATTGATAATAAATGGGTACACACCTAATCCCAAAGTAGGTCGACTCAATAGCCAATGTAATTAATTCTACAAGTTACTCATTTGACCCAATATATTAACGCATACAATTAGTTAAGGGTGATTGGTTCCAAATTTCAGCCTCTCCATCAAATCATATATATTATAATATCATATCCCTAGGTGTATAACATGTCATCCCTCCCTAACATGTTTCATCCCCAAAACATGAGAAGAAATTAAGTAATGAGTATTCTTTAAATCATTGCACATTTTTATCCATGACCAATCATCCAACCACCCTATGTGATCTTAGTAGGTGATAGTTCACCAACCTTGCTACCAAATTCCACTTTTCTACTTTAATTGCATTCATGATAATAGTTGTACCTCCTTAGTTTCCATGAATAATGTTCTCTTTTGATTCTATGTTCCATATTTTGTTGCATTATTATGATTCCACGTATGACCATATTAGTCATTATTTGGATTCCATGCATAGACATAGTAATTCTTCCAATGATTACCTATTCCATAATCCATTGCACTACTTTGATTCCATGTATAGCCATAGTTATGCTCCTTTGATTTCACGTGAAACAGTAATGATTATTCCTTTGATTCCCTATATATTCATAATTATTGCTGCTATGATGTTCCATGACATACAACCATGATTTTTACCTCCCATGATGATGTGTATGTCTATACGTCTTAACCTTAATATCATTTTTTGATACTTTGACCTTATCAACCTTTTATTTTGCCTCTTCCACCTCTTCATTTGCTAGTGTCGTTATCTCTTGAGTAGATGAAATGTTTTTTCCTTATTGTACCTTTTCCGCATATTCTTCATGTTATTCTTATGAATATTCCATATATCCTTATTAACCATATTATAAATCATCCTCATGTTCTAATTTGATCTTTATTGGTTCCTTGACAAGTGTGATATCTTGTAAAGTGACCTTATTTATCATTTACAAAAACTTATACACTTTAATATTGATTGGTCTTGAAGTATTTAAACAAATATCCAAGAAAAATATCCAAAACATTCATATCCAAATCATAAAAATCTGATTACAAAACATATTTGTCCATAGTGAGCTTTAAATCATCAAAAAATTAAATCTTCTTTCCATCTAACCAAGCTTAGATATTATATTGGGCCACATCTGTGTTGATGAAGTTATACTTAATTCTATGGATTATGGACATAATTAACTTCTTCTTTTAAATGCATCCATGAAATTAAAATATTTAAGCTTATTTATTTAGAGCTACATTTTATGTACCCTTATCTTCCCTCTATCCTTTTGTCTCTTCCCTATCCTCATTGTCATTGTTACCAACATCCTTTTCTTATTTTTCTTCTTCTAACTCATCCTCCTTTTATATCTTCTCATCTTCATCAATGTCCTTATCATCACTATTATCTTCATCATTTCTACATCATCCTCATTTTTTTCCTCTTTATCCTCACCATTTTTTTCATCCTCATCAATGTTCTCACCATTAATATTATCTTCATCATTTTCTACATCATTGTCATTTTCCACCTCTTTATCCTCATCATTTTTTCTTCTTCTTTTTATTCTATGTTACATCTAGCCAAGAAAACATGTTCCAAATCATCCCAAGACTAAACAAACCTGTTCTTTTCCAACTGATTAAACCACATACATGTTGAACCTTTAAGAAAAAGGTGAAAAAGTAATTGCCACATTTCTAATTAGAAACATGTGTCCTTAAATTGGATCCAACATTATATAGCATAAATATCATCCTTACCAAAGAAAAATTGAATCCTCATGATCCAAAATTTAATAGATCTCAATTATGTATCCCAAATCTCAGAATAAAAACTTATAGACAAGTAAATCTAGTTATCTCCTTTGATTGAAATTTGACCACAACTTTTCAGACTGAGCTCTACCTCAAAACCAAAACTTAAAATAACACACCCCTTCTATATTTTTCAAACTTTCCAAAAATGTAAATAAATATGTTTAACCTTAAATTGAAATTGGTCAATAAAGTATAGGTTTAATAATATAGAAATGAATAAGTGCAAGGGTAATAAATATATATACATTAGGCCAACTAATTTTTGAATTTAGATAAAAAATATATCTTGAATTTATAAATCTAAGATATGCTAAAAATAAAAAGTACAACTATTGATTGATATTGTAATAAATTAGAAACAAGAAGTCTTAGTTAGTAAACTATGTGCATGTAGATCTGAGTTGAAACATGATAGAAGAAGATTGGATTTGGATTCTAGATCAATCATCACATTCTGTAAATTTGCATTCAGGGGCTTTAGACACTTACATTAGATCTAGACAGTTACATTGATGCTACTATCTAAGTTGGACAAAGGTATATAATATGGAATATCAACTGGATATGTGTGCAACCACCTGGAACCTTCTAGGTTTTCTGTCACTTTTACTATGGTGTGTATAGATCTCACACGTACTCTCACTCTTTGTCAAATGATCAAACCCTAGTTTCCTCACCCTTGGAGTGACTATGTAGAAAATGGGTTAGGGGGAACATAGTGTCAAGCTTCCCCAAGGCCCTAGTGAAAACATAAGGAGAGGGAGACTAATTAAATCTTGCCATTAACTCTTATATTATAGGGGTTTAATAACTCACAATTAAGATATGACACATTTTTTCAAACACTTGATGATCATATTATAGAGATTCAATTTCATGCATTAATACACAATGGAAATACAACAACTCTACCATTATTGGGCTTATTAAATAACTCAAATAAATGGATGAAACAAATTCAGACCCCTCTAATCATATATAAAAAATTTGACTTCAAATTGGTAGTCACACTGTCCACTCAAACTAATAAAGAAGAAAACAATGTAATATGGTCTATTATGTACAATCAACCGAAAAAGCTCTCAAGGAATGGCATTTTTCTTATCAGGATGAAAAAAATGATGACCTTTGAACTTCCCCCTGACATCCCTTTGTCTAACATAGATGTTTCATTATCTATCTTAAGCTTTTCATCTTCCAAACAACATAAGGAAAGAGAAAATCCCATTTATACACATTGTTAGCCTTTTGTGAAGTCATTTTTCATCGTTAAGACTTTAACATGCTTGTAAAGTAACTATAAACCATTAAAAGACCCAATCATGTATGTTTAATTCAAATAACATAGAGTGGATCCATGGATTTACATAAACCCAATCAAAACTTTGTTATTTGATTATCACTATAGGAATTTTTTTTCTCAAGCTATATCCATTGCGGACTTCACAACTCCAAGAAACACTGAATAAAAACATTCACTTTGCTCATGACTCCATCAAGATTTACATACCTAAAATGTAATTATTGAAACTCCTATCTTAGGCTATTTTTAGCACTTACATAGTTTGAACTAACTTTCAACCTTGTCGAGCTTTGTATTCCTTTCAAGCATAGTCATGTAAACCTATAACATAATCTAAGACCTATTCGGGTTTAGGATTTTACATACAACCATTTAATGAAACCAATTGAGTGTCTCCACATACATTATCATGAAATATACAAAATACTAATAGACTTGAACTTTGAAACATAAATAAAATCCAACAAAAGTACTTCACAGGTCTATTGGGGAAATGAACTTGAAAACAAAGGCAATGAGATCACATTGAGATCTAAGACCAATAGATATTGGAAAATCGATTACCAAAGGCTTGAGCCACACATTCACCAAAGATCCAATTGTGAAGATAAGGTTGATTACAACTATGGATACAAACAACATTCTTCAAGACCAAAGTGAGTGTAAGAAGATTGATTACACTTGTAGTTCTATAGGCTTGCAAAGATGAAGTTTTTTTTTGATCTTAAAAGGACTAAGTCAACCAATCCATTTTATAAGATGATGATACAAGTACAAGTGTGAAGTCACCATATAACTAACATGCCAAAAACAAGAGGGATAGACATGAAAACCAAAACAACCTTTCTCCAAATCAAACACACGAAAACTAAGACAAAGTAAAATGAAATAATGGAAACACAAACACACTCTATTTTTGGTGATGTAGGATTACTCAAGGCCTTGATGCTCCTGCATCAGATACCCGAGGTTCAAAAAAATGTGATCTCTAACTCACAAGGATAGGATAAGTATAAATTTACTATTTTTTCATGAGGCAAAGTGACCATGGTATCCCCTTCCATCATACCAAGTAAATTAGTTGCATGTTCTTCTTCTTTTGTGTTATTTCCAACTCCTACATGTTGGTTTCTCTTCTTTTATATTCACATTTATGCTCATTATCTCACTCTTTATAGTGTTAGACTCATCAAAATCTCTCTCATTTATGGGATTTGACCCACCATAAACCATCCTCCTTCACCAAAGGCATAACCATCTCTCAATCAACTCACTTATGTGATGAAACCCATTCTCATCTGTCTGTCACCACCAAGATGCTTGATTATGCATCTCAATCTCCCATATGGGATCAAACCCACCATAGACTAACCACCTCCTCCTAAATCCCACTCAAATTTATTCACACCTTGTCCAACCAGTTGTTGGATCACCTATAACATCACATAGTATTGCTTATAACTACTCACTCATGGCTACAATCTTATCTCTCATCCCCAATGTCAATAAAACTGAATCAACATACACTAGGGCATCTAATTGATAACCC
Source organism: Torreya grandis (assembly GCA_037957365.1). NCBI lineage: Eukaryota > Viridiplantae > Streptophyta > Pinopsida > Cupressales > Taxaceae > Torreya > Torreya grandis. Next base: position 2,014,700 of record JARHVA010001060.1, read on the forward strand.
ATAACATCAAGAATCACCTCAAAGATATTTCTTACCTTCTCATCCTTCATTGTCTACATTTCTATAGAAATCAATATCTCCATTTTAGCTATAAATTCAACTTCTCCTTCACATGTTAGGGTTGGTATACACATTAACAACTCCTTCCACTTAGCGAACTCAAGAAAGTCACTCTCCATACTTGCAACATCAGGTTCCTCCAAACATATCATGGTTGATCTCAAACTCATCTATACTCTCTCATCTATCTCCATGTTATAAGCTTTCTCCATGTCAAGCTTGGCCTTCTCAAATATTTCTCCATCATCATTCGATTATTCTAGGGATAATTCTCCTTCCACATATAGATGTAAATGAGCCTCCACCTGCATATCTCCTCAAGAACCAACTTGTTCCCATGTTCTGTCACCCTCTCTTGTATCCAAATTAGCTTGAAGACACTCCTCTATTGATGGAATTACATCACCAACCAAATATCCATCTACTACTTCTATATCATTCACTTGGTCAACTTCTCCACTCTGCCTCTCATATATATGAGCATGCTGGATTAAACCACACTTAGTCCTCTAATTCACTACTATATCCATATCTAGACCTTTATTTTTATCTTCTTCACATGGTTAAAACTTCACTATATCCTCTTTGTGTGTACTTGTTTTCACAACAACCTCCTCCAATGTTTCCACCATGGAAACTTACAACTCTTCTTGGCTATTCTATTCACTCACCTGCAAATCTACATGGATGCAATATTCCTTATCATCAATTATTTCACTCATGGAAACATGTATGATTCCTTGGTTGTCCTCAACCCCACTACCATATAAAATAAAATTAGTAAGCCCACTACCATCATAGACCAAGGAAAAATTAGAATTTGCCCACTTGTGGGTCTTCAAAATTGCTTGCCCAACATCACACAATGGGTCTATAAATTTAGGTGAACAATATACTACCTCCAAATCATCATTCATGAGGATGTATTCACCCATAAATTTCTCATAAATCTCAAGCACATTGTTGTTATGAAAATTAACATTAGCCTCTACATATAGAAGCCTCTCCTTATTGCCTTCCAAGACAACTTGCTCATTGGTACACCTATGCACCTCCATGCTACTTCTCAAAGTAGTCTTTCGCTGCTCACATGACAAATACCCATCTATATTACCTCTCTTGGCAATATTATTCTCACCAACACTCTCAAACCTCTTCACATGAAGCTTCCTCAACCATCCCAACTATAATTTTGGGTGCACAAATTAACCCAACATCTTGGAAACCATATGTTCCCACTCACACACTAGATATGTTTACAAAATGTGGTTGTAACTCCACACAACCACTTGCACACAACCTTCACCCTCATGGGGTCAAAAATATTCTCATGATTAAAACACATCTCTAGCTTAAACTATCCAAGTCATGAGCTATTTTGAATTTTCTTTTCCACAAAATAAAGAAATATCATTCAAAACTTTACCCATTTTATCCACCACAAACTCAGTTAGTCTCTTTCATTTTTTGGCCTCTTTCCTTTCATATGATTAGACTCTATCCAAAACATATATCCACACTTGAAGGTTCAAAAAAACCAACCATCAAATCTTCCCCATCACCATCACACATAGTTACACCATCATCATTTTGTGTAGACATATCTAGTCTTGCCTAGAACACTTTTAACATCTCTATCAACTCACACATCTCACGTGGATTTTTCTTGTGTGCCATCTCTCACCACAACTCAACATGATCTTATTTCATAACCTAAAATAGACTCCAAATTGATCCTATCATAAAATCCCTCACACTCTTTTAGGATTCACACACCTATAACCATCTATGCAATCTTATCAATAACTTGCAGCTCTATACAGACTTCTCTCTCACAACCTACAACACACATTGAGGTGTTTTCACAATCACAACTATAAGGACACAACCTTGATCTAATACCACTTAGTGAAATCATGAGGGGAGAGATAATAATTAAATTCTACTATTAACTCATGTGTTATAGGGGTTAAACAACTCATAATTGACACATGACACATTTTGTCAAACTCTTGACAGTCATACTATAGAGATTAAATTTTATACATTAGTACACAACAAAAATACAACAATAAATCATGCCACTACTAGGATTATTAGATAACTCAAATACATGGAGGAAAAAAATTTAGACTCCTTTAGTCATATACAAAACTTTTATCTTCAAATTGGCAGTCACACCATCCACTTAGACCAAGAAAGAAGAAAACAATGTAATCTAGTCTATTCTATACAAGTAGCCGAAGAAGCTCCTAAGGAATGACATTGTGCTTATTAGGATGAAAAAAATTGATGACCTCTAAACTTCTCCCTTTTTCCCTTTGTCTCCCATAGGCATTTCATTGTCCATCTCATGATTTCATCATCCAAAGGCATAAGGATATAATAAATCTTAATTATACACCCTGTCAGCCTTTTGTGAAGTCATTTTTCCCATTTAAGACTTTAACAAGATTTTAAAGTCAATAGAAACTGTTACAAGACCCAATCTGGTATTTTGACTTAGAATAACATAGAGTGGAGCCACGAATGTCCATTGAACCAATCAAAACTTTTTTATTTAATTATCATTATAGGAAATGTTTGTTTCAAGATATATCCATTGTGGGCTTCACAACTCCAAAAGATTTGAATCAAAACATTCACTTTGCTCATTACTCCATTAAGGTTTGCATACCTAAAAAGTAACTATTGAAACTCCTATCTCAATCTTTATTTAGTGTTTACATAGTTTTAACTGAATTTTAACCTTGTCAAGCTTTACATTCCCATAAAGCATTATCATGTAAAGTTTTAACATAATCTAAGACATGTTCAGGTCTAGGCTTCTACGTACAACTATTTAATGAAACTATTTGAATATATACACATACAATATTGTGAAATATACATAATAATGATATACATGAACTTCAAAACATAAATAAAATCCAATGAAATAACTACACAATTCTATTGGGAAAATGAATTCACATTGAGATCCAAGACCAAATCAATCTTGGAAAATCAATTACCAAGGGTTAAAGCCATACATTCACTAAATACTCAATTATGAAGATAATTTTTATTACAACTATGGATGAAAACAACATTTTTAAAGACCAAAGCGAGTGTAAGAAGACTTATTACACTTATAGTTCTATAATCTTGCAAAGATGAAGTTTTTTTTAGATCTTAAAAGTACCAAGTCAAACAATCTATTATGAAAGATGATGATGCAAGTATAAGTGTGAATTCACCATAGAACCAACCTACCAAGAATAAGATATATAGCACCAAAACCAAGACAACTTTCCTCTAAACTAAACACACCAAAATTGAGACAAAGCCAAGCAAAATAATGGAAAGATGAATGCACTATATTTTTAGCAATGCAAGTTTGCTTAAGGCCTTGGATGCTCTTGTATTAGGACCCCTCTATTAATGGGTGATTCCTAAATAGACAATAATATGAAGAGATCCATATATCTATGTAGTTCTACCCTATGTGTTGGCTTATGTGTGTACAAGATGCAATGTTTGATAAATGAGTACATAGAGTGACCTAGTATGTAAATTGGAAAATATGGCTCATGGAATGATACTTCAGTACATCAGATCTATATATGGGTCATCCCTATGATTTATATTGAAATGGGAAAGAATGGGAATTTTTTTTTCACTTGAATGTTTGATTGAATGATTTTGGTAAGATGCCTTGTGAGTTGTTAGGTCTATGCTAGGTGAGGAATGGATGAGGGTTGATTTTATATATATACCAATCATTTTTGGAAATATCTCTCATTAAATCACTTATGTTGACCTCAAGGATACATTTCATTTGTAAATTTGATGGCTTTAGGGCTCTAGATATTTTTTTTGGCACACAACACTAGAATCAATGTAGGCATCCAGTTAGGATGTAAGTGTTCATGAAGCTGAAAAATAGATATAGTTCCAAAACTTGTAGAGGATGATAGTAAGGAGGTTTAAAGCATTTTTCATAGTATAAAAGGCCTGGTCATTAGAATAACATATGGTCATACTAAGAGATAATCAATTTAGCATAAAGAGATAATGAATACAAGTCTTTTAGTAGCGAGAAGGTCTTAGGACTGAAGGGTACAACCATGATAGGTATTTACCAAGTGTACAAGACTGAGGTGCTATATAATTCAGATTTAGTGTCTACATTCCACACTTTAATCTAGTAATAAAATTGGTGGTTTAAAGGAAATAAATACATCCCTAGGTGTGTATAACACACCTCACCTTTACATGAGTCTAATTTGAATGATTTGTTGGTGATTGATCTACAACCAAGCACATGTTACAGTATATAATCATGCATATAATCTATAATTTAAATAATTTGTAATGTTTAAAATTAAAGAGAGCAAGATTAGGAGTATACCTATATATATCGATGTAACCATCTTATCTTTTGTAAATTTGATTTGAAGAGATGCTTTCTTATGAAGCCTTGGATATAATATTAGGATAATTTAGGAACCTACAAGTTCATATATATATATATATATATATATATATATATATATATATATATATATATATATATATATATATATATATACGGACAACTTGCCCCAACCTTGGAGAAAATATGAGTTGCCACCTGATAGTTGAGATTAGCCAACTATGCAACCTGATCATACTTATAACCTAGTGAGCATGAGTGATCCAAGTCAAATCACATTATAAATCTAGTGAGGGAGATTATTTAATCACTCCATCATATAACTTGGTAATATTTAGTGATGTAATCACCTTAACCTTTCTAAAATTGAATCAAATATTGCATTAGATTAGCTCAATAACAATCCATAAAAGTCCATCCTAGTGTATGTTAAAGTCCATATAAGTATTTGAAATCTAAAATTTGATTTGATTTTGTAATTTAAGGCACTCTTTTTCATGTCATATGCACCTCATAAATGTCTCAAGCTAAAACTTAGGTATAAAAATGGTAACAATGTATAGAATGCTTTCATAAATGTGTATCTAAATTATAAATGTGTGCAATTTTAGCTAATTTTTAAACTATATAAGTGTGGAAGACATGTTCCCATGGCATTCCCCCACTAAATTTGGAGAATCTAAGCACTAGTGTAAGTGTGTAGGACATGTTTCCGTAATATTCCCCCACTTTAATATGAAAATACTGAATACTGAATAAGTGTAGAAGTCATGTCTTTTTGGCATGCCCCCATTAAAACCTGAAATTGTGAAGGTGTGAAATCCATGCCTCTATGACATGCCCCCTTTTTGAGGTTAGGGTAAGTAGAAACTAGTATTTACCTTACCTCAAAAGGATAAGATAAATGTATAATCAATATAACACAAAGAGATAGTGAATGCAAGCCTTTCGATAGTGAGAAGATCTAAGGATTGAAGGGTATAAAATTATAGGTATTTTCCAAGTTTACAAGATAGATGTGCTATAAAATTCATAAAATTATAGCTTGTTGAGTGAATTTATGAAAAACCATAAAATTATAATAACTCACTACAAACAAATCGTCAAACCCTATTTTTTTATTATATTACCTTGAATGATTATAAAACTTTAGTAAAATAATTACATAATAATTCTTGCAATTTTAGATGATAAAGTAAATTTAGGAAAAACCCTAAAATAAAAATAACTCACTCTAAATTGATCACAAAACCCTAAATGTTTTTGTCTAACTTTAGTAAAAAACATTGTAGAAATATTCATAATTATTTGTGAGATAAAATTGATTCTTCAAAATCAGGTTTTCAACCACACTTTAACCAAATAGAAGCTTTGATACAACTTGGTAAGATACACACATATAATGATAGTATTATGTATAATATAATATAGATCAACATAATTCAATAGATATTAGTGGGCCAATATGAACAAAAATGTATATATTCATAAATAAAATAATACCCTTAAGGTATGGAAACACCATATAATACTCCTTAAGAAGGAATAACTCCACAAGATCTCCCAATATGAGAATGGCACTTCAAGGGGAAAACCTCCAATATCCTTATAAATAATATAATATTTTTCACATACATGCTATTCTTTACAATGATATTCATCTCTTTTATATAGACCCATATTACTAATAATGGATGGGTACACACCTAATCCTACTTTAGGTCGACTCATTATGCAATGTAACTAACTCTACAAGTTACTCATTTGACCCCATATATTTGGCCCATACAACTAACTAAGGGGGATATGTGTAAGATTTCAGGGTCTCCATCAACATATATACTTATAATATAATATCCCTAGGTACATAATAAAACCATGGCCAAAATAAAAATGTGAGACTATTAAATAAAGTAAAAAACTATCCAAATAAGATACCAAGGTTGCATAAAAACCTTGAGGTCCTACCAAAGATCCAAAGGAAAACTAAGGCCAATTGTAAGAATGTAAAGATATAAAATAAAGTACCAAGGTGTCAAAAAATGGAAGTGATGGAGTATGAAAAAGTTGAGGTGATACCAAATATCCAAAAGGGAAATTAAGGCCGACTATAAAATATAATGAGATATATAAAATATAGTACCAAGGCATATAGAAAGGTAGGAGATGGAATATGAAAACCCTGAGGTGCTATCAAATATCCATAATGGAAACTAAGGCTAACTATAAAGATCTAAAAGTATTAAAAAAAATTACCAAGGCATCAAAAAAGGGAGGTAATGGAGTATTTAAACCCTAAGGTGCTACCAAAGACCCATAAGAAAAACTATGGTTGTCTGTAAGATGAATAAGATATATAAAATAAAAGTACCAAAGGTTCAAAAAGGAGATTAAGGTTACTTAAAACCCCTAAATTAAAACCAAATATCCATAAGGGAAATAATGGTTGATTGTAATGTGAAATAAAATTATAAAGTAAAGATTTTGCTAAGAAATCAAAGTGTAGAAAAGTAAAAAATAACAAAACAAAACAACGAGGAAAATATATGTTAAAGATAATGTAACATCAAATTAGAACATGTGAAATGTAAACATATTTATGTTAGAAGGTTTATTTAAGGTGAATGTATTTATTTGTAAGTTATGAAATGTTTTTTTATTTTTGTCTCATGGTAAGGATGGGATATCAAAAAGGCAAAAGAATGAGGATGGGCATTGTAGGATTCCCAAAAGTGCATATATGGGTAAGTATGTGCATTGATAAAATACCCAAAGGTTTAAATAGGAAAAGGATTGGCATTGCAAGGTGCCCCAACATGTTTAGTAAGAAAAGGATAGGCATCGAAGATGCCCTAACATGAGAAATAAGAAAAGGATGAGCATCATAAGATGTCCCAACTTATGGGATGTAGGTGAATTCAGATTAACTTCAAGATCTATAGGCTTGGTAATGATGTCAAATTTTATATATATATATATATATATATATATATATATATATATTATAGTAGGGAATGTGCATTTAAGGCAATATCGAGATCTTTGGGAGGTACTAGTAATTTGTGTTGTATGGTATCGACCAATTTGATATAGTATGTTTTGATAGAAATGGATTGACCTATATCAGGTCAACTGATATAGTGAGATTAGTTAATATTGATTTTGATTGTATTAACTATGCCAATATAATTGGTTAAAATAGATGAATGTTGATCGAGGTGATTAGGTTATTGTTACTAAGCTATATTAACTTGGTTGATATATTTAGATAGATCTAAGTGATTCTCAAGTGTTTGTAACCGAATTGTATTGGCCTAATTAATATAAATGGATAAATCTTAGAAAAATGCGATGGTATCAACACCAAGCATATATGTTGAGTTTATAGAGGTATTATTATTTATAAGAAGAGGTATAAAGACTATATTAGGATCATTTGTGTTTTGGTCGATATAGTTTGGTGTGAGAAAATTTGATTTTAGTACTATATTAATATGACTGATATAGTTTTTAGTGATAAGAAGAAAATTTATAAATGTATCTAAAATTTTTAGTACATGGCCAAGGTATTTTTTTTAAAAGGAGTCAAATTTAAAACTATATTGGTAGATTTTTGGGATGGTCAATGTAGTTGATTTCAATATAAAACGTATCTAGAACTATAATGGCATGGTTGATATAGTTGTCGATGAAAATAAAATGATGCAGAATTGTATCAACACATTATGTGACATGGTTGATGCAGTTGTCTAGAATATGTTGTAATTAAATGGTATTGATGGTTGATACAATCGATAGATTTGATTTCAATATAGCTATATCGACATGGCTGATACAATTATAAATAAGTGACTGTAAACATTTTTATGATTTGGAGGAGGTTGAAACTATAATTGGAGTTGTAGGATAAAGTTGAATAATACCTAGGATAGGATAAGAATCAACATGACCTATAATGTGTTTTGAGGTCTTATGTGAACTAAGTGATCTCCATAAGTTGATGAGTTGACAAAAGTTACTTGTATAAGATAAGTTTTAATGTGAGTTGAATTTTGATGATTCATCCACCTAAATTATTCCAATGGTTAGATAAAGAGTGGGTATAAATCAATGAGGTCATGCTCACCATTTATTGATTTGAAGTGAGGGTTCCTAAAAATGGGAAAATATTCATAGGGATTTTATTCCATATCATAAATGTCATCAATGAGAATATCCACTATCATGATAGGGTCTTAACCTTTGCCATAAAAATGATCATCATAGACAGGAAAATTTCTATATTTATTTTCAAGCATGTTAGAAGTGTCGAAGGTGAGATCATTATAAATAGGAATATCATTTTGGGGTTTCTTGATTTCACTATAAGTGTCATCGTTATAATCCTCATAGGTATCATCATAAGTGGGAAGATCGTATTGAGGATCTTCGGTTCCACTATAAGTATCATCATTGATATCATTATAGGGATCATCATAAGTGGGAATATTGTTATTTATGGGATCTTATAAATAAGAAATGGAATAGAGTAATTGTACCATGAGGAGTTGCCTTCAATGGTGTTCATGGAAGGTAGACAAGATCGACCCATGCAAAAGAGTAATGGGTTAATGCTTGTTAAATATATATTAAGAGGATATATCACTAAAAAATTATGGAAAAAATAGAAATCCCACAAAATTATATGATGATGGTAAAGCTAAAGCCAAGAAGACAATGGTAACATGAAGAATCCAACTAATGGTGGGATAAAATTCACGTTGAGTTCACCAAAATGTATTATGATGGTGAATATAAATTGAATATAATACTAAAAATAAAATGTAAATGTGAAGATAATCCAACCATGATGGGATAGGATTCACATCGGGTTCACCAAAATGTATGCACAGGCTAAGATGACCAATACAACAATCCTATTTCTCTCTATAGACGAAAATACACTCAAGAGATCATAACATAGAGTTTGCATATGCTTGGATGGTATGGTTACAATACTCAAGGTGGTTGAAGATATAATATAGGGTAATCCATACTTAATATCAAGGGTATACTGTTTAAAATCCTATTCCTAATATATGGGGTATGATTCTAACTAGATCTAAATACAAAGTGAAGATATAACAATGGAAAAAAAGGGGTATCAAGGATATAATAAGGAAACTACATACAAGGAACTAATAAATAAGGGTAAAATAGATCCAAAATATCAATAATATTAAACTAACAAAAGGTAAATGGTACAATGGAAAATTGTAAGAATAGTCTTTGCAACCTAAAGTGGTAATGATAAGCCTAAGAACCCTATGCTATATTAGATTATTTGGTATAAGGATAACTTAAGCAAGTAAAATAACATACATCTACTATAATAATAAGAAACATATATTTATCTACTAAGTGAAATGGAATAAGAATAGAGATGTTTACCTTTAGGTAGACTTGTCAGTACATCAATCTCCCCTTTGGATCTAGTGGATAATTGCAAGAGATGTTGTAGGATGAAGACCTCAAATGGAAAGAAGGTGGCCTATATATCCTTAGGTGGGGAATCCAAATACTATGGGGCACCTCCTTGGTTAAACTCCTCTAGTTGAGATTCAAAAACCTTAAGCGAGACTTGATCTCTAAGAATAAGACTTCAACCTCTAACTCCCCATTTTATTAATAAAGAATATATATGTGAGTGCAAGTAGATGAAATGAGTGTTGTGTGTGTTAGGAATCATAATTTTGATCCACATATATATAGATCAAAACCCATAAATCACCCAAGACTTTAAGTTTATGGTATCGTCAAAGCCAATATATTCAAACTAGATGTTACCTAATTCAAAACTATATCAGCTAGGTTGATATAATGGGGAAGACTAGGATATACTAAAAACTGTATCAACCAACCCGATATAATACAAGTATAAACAAGAAGGAAATAAACTGTATCTTCTATGTTGATATAATATGAATACAAGTTGGCTATTATAACTAGAAATAAGGATAAGGAGAAATAAGACAAAAATATACTTATAGGAGGTCACGCTGATAGTGATGAAGGTATGATAGATTAATATGCAAACATATCTCAAAAATTACCACAAGTTGACCCACCCATTTCTTGGTGCACTCTTTAATAGGTGCATTTAGGTATATTGATGTGCCAATGACTCTTGAAAGATAAATGGCCATTAAAGTGATAAACTATGAAAAATATAAGGTGTATACAGAGTGTCTTAGTAGGGAGTCATTATTTTATCATAAAATGAGACCTAGGCAGAGTATGGAGTTGGGTATGAAGTATAATCTTGTCTAAATCTGAAGACTAGTGAAATAGAACTAGATCCCAAAATAGTACACTAGGAGATAATGAATCATATTCATGAGTATGAGTTAATTACGTATGTGGTGTGAGAGAAGACCTCAAAATGTCATGTGCAAGGTAAACACATCTAAGAGGAGTAATTTGGTTGGGGGAACTAGGTGACATGTGTGTGAGAGAACACACAGTGATAAGTGAGGACACCAATTGATTGAAAAAATGAATACAAATGATGATATATAGGTTCATCCTATTGTAGACACCTAAAATTAGCCGTCGATAACCTCCAACTAGGCTTTTGACCAATTTCTACCCAAAATGCACAATTTGGCCTAAAAACACTAAAACACACAAAATGATGTGAAAATGACATATTCAAATGCTGATTTTGGCCAGGGTATCCCTAAATGAGGCAATATAATTTATGGGCCAACTAACTTTGATCAGTTCATTTTGAGTCAAAATGCCAAATTTACACCTATGTGCTCTGGACTGCGCTTTCCTATCAAATATTTTTCACAAAACTCATGCCTTTATTATTTGTTATTGGCAACATTCTAAATGGGAATACACATCCAAAATATTTAATGTGGACTTCCAATTCAAATCCAATCAAATTTAGGACCAATAACAAGCATTCTGATCAATTTGGGTAATTTATGCATAATGTGCTTAATCATGCTTAAGAGCTAATTAACCCAAATCAAGGCTTAGTCAATAATTCCATGAAAACTTGTTGAATAATTTGTTTTGGAAATGAATATTGAATATTTGCATCATCAAGTGACCTCATTTCTTAGGAAGACATTTCTTAGGCCATAAATGCCACAAATATCAGGATTCATGCTCTCCATGCCTCATCAATGCCTTACATGATGCCCTTCATACCTCTTAATTGACCCTTCTTCTAATTCCATGATGAGGATAATTACAAACTTAATTCCAAAAATTGAATTAATCCTCAACCACATATCTCAATCTTGAGATGGATGGTTGAATTTGATTCTGATCAAATCTAAAAATTTATAAATAGGAGGCCTCACAACATCATTTCTAAGCTTAATTAGTACAAAGTTATAATGCAGGATTGGTTCCAAAGCTTCATACAACTAGTGTTATAATGCCAAATTGATTCCAAGCCAAGCCAAGCCACAAGCCAAAGGTGTCGAGAGGAGATGAAGGTAACCACACTCCATTGAAGAAGACCTCTTGAAGCACAAGCCGAGCAAGCCAACATTACAAAGGCATTTGTAGCATCCAAGGAAGGTGAAAGGAATTCTTGTGTTTTCATTCCTTGCTTTTTAGTTGTGTTTGTCATTTGATTTTGTTAACTAAGCTCTCCCTAGTGTCTAGGCCTAGAGATGTTATGTTATTAGTGTGTTTATTTCATCTTGTTTTCATTATGTAACTAACACAATACTAACCATCCTCTGTTGAGTCAAATTCCTAGATCATATAATGGCATGCCCAGTAGGACTAGACGCATCCTACACATGAAGGAGATCCTTTTACAACCTTAAAAAACTTATTTGAGTGTTTAAAACTCTTTCAAGTTGATTTTATAACTTTATTTTGCCATTTTTGATTGCCATAGTTTTTACATAGTAACTAGCATCAACAAATATAACGACATTGATTACTTAGCTTAATCGACATTGATCAGTAGAACCAACATCGATCATATTTTGGTTGGCCATAACTAACATTGGGAGCATTGATCGATGTCGGTCACTATGTTTTTCCAAAAACACAGACCTGAGACCTACTTTACTAAAGTTTCTTATTTCAAACTCAAAAGAGCTTCAAATCTAAATGACATGATAATAATTTTATTGTAGGACCAAGCAAGATATTTGCTCAAAACATGTTTAAATCACTTTTGCATGCTTAAATTTGGATTAGGAACTTTGTTTTGGTGCTTAACAAGGAATTTTTAGATGTTTTTGGTGAATGTTTTTCAAAGTTTGCAACTAAGACCAAGGGGTCAAAATAACACCACCAAACATTTCATTTGGGTTTAAAATTGAACACACTTATCAATTCTTGCTTGCAATAGTTGTTTAGATTAATCTTGTTTGGAATAAAGAGGTATGTTGCATGTATGCTCTTCCATTTGTCCCCTATAGGGAACCCTTGGAATCAAAAGCATCATTCCTATTGCAAGTATCCTAGTCCAAGGCTTAGAAAGAAAGTCATCTAAAACACTCCCCCACAAACTTGTCAAAGTTTGGGTGACCTTGAAAATGACCCTAAAGTATTTCTATTTTCATGATTTATTTATTTATGCATCTTGGCTTATGAGGGGGACTTCATCACCTCCCATAAGTTCTTTAGGGAAGCTTTGACCTAGGGTTTCATCTCTCAGCATTGACTTCATTTGACTCTTTTAGAGTAGCACATAGGATGCAGTGGCACTTTGGACATCACATCACACTAAGTAAACAGTAGGATGTAGTGGTTTCAAAAAGGACTAGACCTTTTTGCAATAAGTTGAGTGATACAAACCCAAAATCCTTGATTTTCTTTTTCATTATTTGGCATGAAACTCATTGTGCAATTGATTCCCTTAGATCATTTGGAAACTTGTTAGATTTTAGACAAATCCCCACTTGTCATAGAAGTATTATTGGTGCAAAGTGCACCTCAAGGTCCATGTCGTAGTACTATCATTTTAGAGAAGGGGGGTGTAAAAACCCTACTATATAATGTGCATTTACTTTTGGATGAACACTTAAAATCCTCTCAAATGATGTATATTGACAGATTATAATAGTGCCAAGCAACCTTATCAATTTAGGATCTAAGGGAGATTAGTTAGTTGGTCTTATCCTATATTAAAGTCTTTTTTGGAGTCAAAACTTGATGTAAACAAATAATCCAAACCCAACACAAGGTCCAAATTTTCCTTTGAATAAAGAGGTGTTATGTTACCCACGTGAGATCATTCATTTGCCTTGTTCAAAGTTCATCAAAAGCTTGAGAGTCATATCATCCACTTTGGCACATTTATGTTTCCCAATTGAGTCTAGACCTTTACTAAAGTTGTTTAAGTCCTTCACTTATAATTTAAATTCAAAATTACACTTTTATAAGTTCATAGGGTTGATGTGTTAAGTGGGTTCACCATTTGCGCTAAACTTGAGGGAACTTAGGTTTAATTTCTAATTTAGGTTGAAGGACATTTTAGACTCATAATCATTATCATCACTTGATATACTTAAGTCATTTTATTCTAAACACTTTCACTTTAAGTCTATGTACCATAACATTTTGAGTCAAGAAAGGTAGTGTTATGCTATCGAAATTGTGGAAAAATGTCTTTGCCTTAAAGAGTATTTGAAAAAAACTTTTTTGTCACACCTTTTGGGTAGTATAGCATCATTACGCTGCCCAAATAATTTCAATCTTTGTTTCATGGACCCTCTTATGTATAATTCTAAATTTGTTCCTACATATTAAGACCAATCCAAGTGTACTTTTGATCCTTTGTCTAAAGCACATTCATAATGTTCACCTTTGTCTAGCTTATCTATCAAAAAGAACCAAGTTTTATACCATTATTTATGAGAGAATAAAATATTGCTAAAGTGCCTTTTGTTTCATACCTTATATCTAGTTGACTACGTTCATGTCCAAGAATTGAATGCCTAGTGTTTAGCTAAAATTATTTCAAATCTGTTAGATTAAAACTTTCATCTATTTTCAAAGTCTAGCTTTTGATGTCATTTGACCAAGAGTCCTAGCACATACCTTGTTCGATCCTAGCTTTTGATTCAACATTTGGACAAACGACCTAGCAACTTTTAATTTCCTAGATTAGACTGATTTGAAACACTTCGACCTTAGAGTTTGGCATTTCAATTTTTTGGTCCATTTACTTGCTTATCTTTATGTGAATAGTGAAACATTAGATACTTCACTCTATCTTGTTTCCTCACAAATATTTACATAAACCATTTTATCCTTTTGACAAATCTAGACCAAGTTGAAGGCATCATTTATTTTAGATTTTGTCCTTTTTAGAGTTTGTAGAACTCTTTGACCTTTTATCACCAAGCAATGACTATGGATCCCAACATGTATTCCTACACTCATAGTGGACTCATGTACAATCCACAGATTAGTAATGTAGTTGCATAGGAAGAAATGGTGCAAGACCCCTACGTGGATAACATTGCTTATGAGATGGAGTCTTATCCCTCTTATAATACTCAATTAGGAGCACAAAGCCAAGATCCATTGGCTAACTATTTGGTTAACACACCACCTTACATAGAATATGACCAAGAATAAAATGTGCAATACTTAGCTACAATACCAATAATGGACAAGCTAGTTCTTCAATAGTCGTATTCTACTAATACAACTTCCACGTATGATCCATTTTTGTTTGAGCAACATTTGTTAGAGAACAAAGACAAGATTTTGGTTAGGGCCATAGAGGTAGGGGCTAAGTTTCCAGTAGACTTCCCCCATGAAGATTTACCAAGTCTAGTAAGAGTGCCCCATAATATCATTTATGATCAATAGGCTTCTTCTAGCAATCCTATGGCTCTAGTCCAAACAATGTACCAAGACCCCAGTATATCCAATCAAGGCAAAAACATTATGGAAGATCACTTTAAGCAAATGCAAACAACATACCAAACCTACCTAAATTTAGCACGTGATTTCAATTAGATGAACATGGTGAGTAAGCCCCTCATTTACATAGTACCTTCAATAGGAGTGTTGTTGGAATTAAATGGACAAAAAAACTTGAGTTTTGACCCATTTGTACAAAAAAAATTGATAGATAACTTGATACATATGCCAGTTATTAAAGAAGTATCTTTGGATTCTACACTAAATAGTGCACCAAATGTAGTAGACAATGTGAAAACAACATCCAATCTTGATTAAAGTGGTACTAACATACAAATAACTAGCCAACAATGTATGCCTATAGTTAATCCCATGAGCAGATCATCATACCAAGGAATATGAGTTTTTACACCCCAACCTCAACCAGTTGCTTCCTCAAGTGTACAACTTATAGGATTAGATATTCAAACAACATCTAATGTTATGCCGCAATGACAAAATGTGATGAATCCTAATCCTCCTCAATAAGTACCAAGTGGTATTCCACAATAGCAGACATAGTCTAGTGTATCAATGCAATAGAGGATGAGTACATTTCCACCTCAACCAGGGGAAACTAATATTCCACCTCACCAAGTAATGATGAACATACCTCTTCAACTATAGAATAATGTGCCAATCCAAAACCAGGTAATGACTAGTCAGTAATGTGTAAATATTGGTCAATGACAGATGTTGAATCTACAACCTACTTTCACTTTCTCACATGGATTCATGTAACAAGGAGGTCCCCATGTTTCTCAAGTACCTACTAGATAACCATTGGTTCAAAATGTGCCACAAATCTAAAGTTAGGGTCTTGGTTCACAAGTTCCCACTCAATAGTAAGGTTCAATTAGCTGGCAACATGTCCCTTTTCAACCACAATAGGCACAGTATAGTTATATCCCTTCATCTCAACCACAAAATCCTCCAATTCAAACCTTTATCACCAACCCAAACTAGAATATCATGTAACCAAATGTGCAATTTCAAGTACATCCCAATCCATGTATATGTATTCTTGGTGCATTCCCTAACCAAGCCAATGTACCCCAGTAGGTGTCTCCATCATACCTTGGTCAAAGTGTCCCACTTGTGACCTCCTAACAATTTACCCTAACCAACACTCTCCCTCAAACCAATATTCCATCCAGTTTCCTATCCCAAGAATTATAGCAGATGAAGGATGTAATTACTACCATTCAGGTGAGGAAGTAGACTAAGAAGTTCAAATTAGATGATGTGTGTTCCTATCCATTCAACATAGAGTATTTGTAGATACCATTTCCTCTAGGATATGACCCACCCAAATTTGATAAGTACAAAGGGAAAGGTGACCCTAAGGCCCATTTGACCAAATTCTTTGTCACATGTCAACTAGTGGCATATAGTGACATATAATTTTTGCAATTGTTTCCAAGGAGCCTAATTGGACAAGCCTTGGAGTGGTTTTTAAATTTTCCCAAGAATCCAATAACAAAATTTGATGATCTTTTTGATAAATTTGTGTAGCACTTTTCCTATAATCTTGAGCATGAGATTTCATTAGTAGACCTGACACAAGCAAAGTAAAAAGCTGGGGAGAGTTTTACAAGTTATTTATAGTGATGGAGAGCCCTTTAAAGCCATTTCAACCATAGTTTACTAGATAAATAATTAGCTAATTTGTTTACTAAAAATTTGCATAATGAGATAGCCTATCATCTAGAACTGCAATCTGCACATACATTCAAAGAGATCATTAATAAATGTTTTTTGATCAAGAGGGTGCTCATCAATAAAGGGGTCATCAAGCTTAATTCAACTAATAAAAATCAATGTACCAATCATGGAAATGACCAACACCCCAATCAATGCAAGCATTGGAACCAATACAGGCCAATAATAAAAAAAGATCAAAGCAATTCAATTGAAATAGGAATGTTGTGAGAAATGGAGTAACCGAATCCTATCATGTGCAAACTATGAAAAACTCATCCGCACCACCTTTTCAACTTAATCCTAAACATAAACCTCTCCAACCAATACCACAATTGCAAAAACTAAGACCTACACAACAAATATAATAACCTTTACTATTACAACCCCTCTTAGGAGAACGGTGCTTGCACATCGTGTCTTTAGTGACCTAGGAGAACCTATTGAATCTATATTTCCCAAGCTTGATACCAATAATTTTATTAGTTGGCCTATACCAAATCATTATATGCAAGGCATTCCTTACCCTAATTGGTATCATGAAAATGAATTTTGTGACTATCATCGAGTCCATGGGCATAATCTAAGAAGATGTGTCCAAATCAAGCATGTAATTGAAAATATGTTGGATAATGGGGAGATAAAACTAGATAATGATGCTTCCACTTCCAATCAAAATCTTGGGATCTATCAAACCCCCTTTCCCTGATATAATAATCAATAGTAGTAGAATAATCAACAATAATAACAATGGCCAGTGCAACAACAAAATCAACAATATCAAAATCAAAGGTTAAACCAATAGAATCAACAAAATCAGTAGTAGAATCTACAATGACAAAACAATGGAAAAAACCAAGGTTAGAACAATAACAACCAAAAAACCTACCATGTAGTTGTACATGACTACAATTGAGTTGTAGGTCATATTACAGGGGGTAGCATTAATACCTTTTCCATTAATCCTAGACCAAGTACAAATCAGCCTAGACCATTGCTAAATAACAATATTCAGCCAAATCACATGGATAATCCTTATTTGACCTAGGAGTGCATACAAGCAAACTAACAAACTAGGAATTCAACTTTTGGATCTTATAGTGATAAATCATTCTTGCCACATGACCACATACAAGTACACTGGCAACTGAGACTTATCCTATCTGGTCCCACACCATTCCCAACATCAGTTAGCAATAACGGTCTGGTATTTAATCAAAATTGTGTAATCATAACTCGAAGGTCAAATATTACTATCCTAGGCCCATAACCATCCACCACTTTACTTATCATCTGACCAACTGTTCAGCCTCAAAATAAGCTATTCACTACTGACCAAAACAAGAAGTTTTATATTGTGGAATAATTGTAGAAGACACCATCACAAATTTCTATTTTGGATTTACTATAAACGTCAATAATCTACAAGAACATTTTGAATGAGTTCTTGACCCAATCCAATATTGCTAGTGACATATCCATTGATAAATTTCAAGCTTTGGTTGGACACTTAGCTCTAGCCCAACAAGTCACATTCAACCAAAGTGATATGTCTTCCCTTGGCCCACTCCATAATAATTGGTTGTACATAGAAGTTTGTATCAGATGGCATAAAGTGAAATGTGTCCTGATAGACAATGGATGCAGACTCAACAAAGTGTCTTTCAAGCTCATCAAGCTTCTTGGGTACACAATGATGGATCTCTATCCAGAAACAATAACTATTAAAGCTTATGATAATCAAGAAAGAGAATTATAGGGCACCATTAGTTTGCTAGTTATCATTAGGCCTTTGACCCATGATACACTTTGCCATGTGTTAGATCTTGAGTTATCATACAACATGCTTCTAGGTAGGCATTGGTTACATGAGATTCATGCAGTCCCATCAACACTGCACCAATGTATCAAGTTTTCCCACTCAGGGATGGAGGTGAATATTCCAAGAGATTTACACCCGTATGAACACTGTAAGCATCTTGAGGTTGAGTTTCAAAGCTATAATTATTAGTATGGTATGAATCCAAGTTCCAAGCAAGATAAAGTAAAAGTTAAACTTATTGATCCTTCATTAGATAATTGCATAAATCCCAATACCTTGGATTCCCTTTCCCACATGCCACCTCCTCCAATCATTTCACCATTTTAGATAATGGATCAGGAGAATATGCGACCCATGATACATTTCATGTCTCCAATGTTCCTCATAATCCAAAAACCTTTGGGCGACCTAAGGCCATCCCACATATGCATTGGCAATGAAAGAACAAAGATAAGGGACTTGTCAAATTTATACCAGCATCTGGCCTAGAACCCGACCCTCTTGAAGGAGATGAATCATAGTTATACAATGACAACTAGACTGATTGTTATAAAAATGCAAAGTATCCTATTACCAATAGGATCATGGAGTGTCATAATTATGAAGGGAGAGGCCTTAGACCAAATCAACAAGGAAGCATCGAGCCAATTTCCATGACTAAGCATGAAAGACCTTATGAACTTAGATTTAAACTGCCTGGGGGTGACCCCACATATCTTATTTTAACTCCATCACTAGTGACTAGTGATGATGATGTCGACAGTGAAGCAGAGTCTGATCATAGCCTCACTTTTGATGACCTAGCTAAAACCAACCTATTTTATAACGATGTCATTTGTACCCTTACCAAGCCATTCATCATAATCCATTGCCATTATATTATCCCCAATTGATAGATTGGGACCAACAATAATCTAATATGCCGATTGATGAGTTACAAAATGATGAGGCAGTATGTGATTTCTTAGGCCTTAGAGACAATGTTCCGTTGGGAGATCAAAAATCAATATTCTCAATCACATTGGATCCTACAACCTATTTTGGAGAGCGAGTGAACACCCTTAGCCAAAAAAAATAAGTAAAACATTGAGGTCCCAAAGTGAAAACCTCTTTGAGGCACTTTTTGACTAAGGAAAAAGTAAAGATAAATGCCAATCTATTGGTGAAAACCTGTTTCAGGCACCATTAAATGGGGGTGTTCATTCTTCAAATTTAGACTAGGAGACCACTAACAATGAACTTGCCTATGGATCTAAGTTCAATTTTGAGAAGCAATAAGTATTTGATTAAATTCTCCAATAATTTTTAATTTTTTTTGTTACATGGCCAAATCTACCATTAAGAGACTCAGACTCATCATGCCTAAGAGAAGTTGAAGAGCAAGTCCTAACAGAAGACCCTAAAATAGTCTAATAGTTTGAGTCACTACCTACTATCCTTGAAGATGGTTTAACCCTTCTAGTCAAAGATACATTAGAGGTAAACATCAGGACTCTATTAGACTTGAAATGGATAAAATTAGGAGCATCTCTCACTATAGAGGAATTCGACATCTTTGCATCTCTATTGAAAGACTTTGTGGATATATTTGCATGGGCCTATTTTGACATGTCAGGATTAGACCCCTCCTTGGTTCTGCACCACCTTATGGTTAATCCAGATTCCAAATTGGTAAAACAAAAGTTCCATAAGATACATTCTTGCATTTTTGTATTAATAAGGAAAGAGTTGGAAAAACTCTTAGAAGTAAGATGTATCTGATCCATTGACTACTCTGAATGGATCTCTAATGTAGTACTTATTAGCAAAAACCCTTAAGGAATCAAAAATTATACTAATTTTTGAGACATCAATAAAGCTTATCCTAAAGATGATTTTCTATTTCCTAATATCAACATGATTATTGACTCCATAACAAGTTATGAAATGATTTCACTCATGGATGGCTTTTCAGGATACAATTAGATTAGAATAACACCATAATATTAGCATAAAATAATGTTCACCACTCCCTAGGGCACATTTTGCTATCAGGTGATGCCATTTGGCCTTAAGAATGTGGGATCTACATATCAAAGAACCATGACTATCATATTTCATGATATGATGCATGATATTGTTGAAGACTATGTCGATGACATATTGGGAAAATCCAAGATTGGAGCTGACCATTCAGCAGTACTACATAAGATATTTGAAAGACTATGAGAGTACAAAGTGAGACTCAATCCAAATAAATGTGTGTTTAGTGTAACTTCAGGCAAATTACTAGGCTTCATCATGTCTCATAGAGGTATTGAAGTTGATTCAACTAAAAAAAATGCTATAATTGAGATGCTACCACTAACCAATTTAAAGCAACTTCATAGTTTGTAAGATCCAGTCCATCTGATGCTTCATCTCTCAGTTAGCAAATAGGTGACATCCATTTATGCACCTTTTGAAGAAAGGAGTTGCATTTCACTAAGATGATAATTGCCAAATAGCATTTTAATAGCTCAAATATTATCTTGTTAATTTGCCTATTTTATTACCTCTTATGCTAGGAAATCCATTTTTGTTATACCTATCAGCTATCGATCATGCCCTGGGGGCACTCTTGACTCAACATGATGACAAAGAAAAGGATCATTTTATTTAATACCTACATCATACCTTGGTTACATATGAACATAACTATGTACCTATTGAAAAAGCTTGCCTATACATGGTTTTCATAGCTTAGAAACTGCATCATTACATGTTGAAAATTAAAACTATGGTCATTTCAAAAGTAGATCCACTCAAGTATCTACTATCTAAAAAAGCTTTGCAAGGTAGAATGGATAAATGGATCATGCTTCTTAGTGAGTTTGACATAGAGTATGTCAATCAAAAATCAATTAAGAGACAAGTTCTTACAAATCAACTTGTTGAAGAACCTCTCATGGACACACAACCACTCAAGTTTCCATTTCCTGATGAATCCATCATGATCATTATTGATACACCTCTTGAGGAGTAGCCTTGGAATCTATATTTTGATGGTTCATTCACTGCACATGGATTGGGGGTAGGCCTATTGTTTAGTACACCATAGGGGGATCCAATCCCTAAAATCATTCAGAATTAGCTTTCCTTGTACAAATAACATGGTCAAGTATGAAGCACTTGTTGCAGGACTTTAACAAGTAATGCATTGGAATATATCTCATCTTTAAGTTTATGGTGATTCTTAGTTAATCATCAATCAAGTCATAGTTCATTTTCAGACCAAAGATGATAAGTTGGCTCCATATAAAACCATGGTTGACACTCTTAAAAAGCAAATTACCAACATTCAATTTGAGCATATACCAAGGGCTAGTAAGAGAACTATAGATACCATGGCTACTATTGGCTCTTTGATTCAATAAATAGATAAAGCTAAAGAGTATTAGTTTCGCATCAAGAATTTTTCAGCACCAACTCATGAACCTTTAATCATTGCCATGATTTGTGATATTGTTGGTCCTAATTCTATCTGGGACTTAGACCTTTAAAACTACCTTCATGACCAAGTTCTATACCTAAACTATCTTTAAATTAAACAAAAGCCTTCATTCATCATTTCACTCATTATACTTTAATTGGATCCACTTTTTACTATCGTAGTTTTGATGGAACTCTGCTTCATTATTTAACTTTGATAGAATCTACATTAGCATTAATAAAATTTCACGAAGGAGTATGTGGAGCCCATTCTAGTGGGGTAGTCCTATCCAAAAATCTCTTGTGTACTTTTTATTATTAGCCCACAATGGATGCAGATGCCACTGCATATGTAAAGAAATGTGAAAAGTGTCAATGGCATGTTAATTTTATTCATGCCCTAGCAAAAACTTTGAAACTGATGTTGAGACCATGGCCATTTTCTACATGGGGACTTGACCTCATTGGGAAGATTAACCCCACTTCATCTAATGTCCATAAACATATCCTTACCACCACTAAATATTTCACTAAGTGGGTTGAAGCTATTCCCATCACTTACATGACTAGAAAGCAAATTTCCAAATTCATCTTCAATCATCTCATCTACCGCTATGGTATCCCCTCTAACATTATATCTGATAATGGAGGATCATTCAAGAAAAAAGATGTAGACCAGTTATGTACTGAATACAACATCACACAACACTTTTCTATAGCATATTACCCTCAAGGTAATGGCCAAACTGAGGCATCCAATTAAACCATTGTCAACATTCTTAAAAATATTTTCAATGATGTTAGTCATGATTGGCAACTCTAGATATTCCCTACCCTTTGGGCACACCATACCAATCATCGTACCCTGATAGGAGCCACTCCATACTCACTTGTCTATGGTACTAAAGCCATCCTTCCTATTGAGGTTGAGTTACCTTCACTCCACATCTCTTTCAAGCATGTCTTGGATGATCATGACTATCGAGTAGTTCACCTGCTAGAGCTAGATCTACTTGATGAAAAATGCACAACCATGCGCAACAATCTTCAAGCATATCAAAATTGACTCAAATGCCACTATAATCAATGTGGGAAGTATAAAACTTTAAACTTGGTGGTCTTGTTCTTAAAGAAAACCAAAAAATAACCATGATCGAGAAGAAACATAAAGGGAAATTCAAACCAAACTGGATAGGGCCTTTCATCATCATTACATATTATGGATCAGGAGAATACAACTTACAACAATAGATGATGACGAACTTCCAAATCCAATGAATATTATTCATCTCAAGTGGTATTATGCTTAAATGCTAAGGTGTATTTTTTTTAAGGACCATTTCATTTATGCCATTTTATCACTATTATTCTTTGTACACATACCATTTTTATCCATCCTCTTTGCCATATCCACTTTCCGCTTCTGACCTATCAACCAAGTGTGTTCTAAACGCCTAGCCCATTTGACCTTGGTTTTTGTCATTCATTACACAATTTTAGAATCAAGGTATTTTATCAGTTCATCATTTTATTTAATAACTTCAAATAAAGATCATATTTTGGGATAGTGTGATAGAAGTTTCAGTAGTTGCATCCTTCATTTGTTAGTCCTTTCTTATCACCAGTCTTGCTACTAATTATAACCACCTTGGGGAAAATCAGTACCATTGATCTATGCCATTGTGACCTAGTTATAACTAACTATGGGAAAACTAGGGGCAATACTAAGCCTTGATGTACCAAATTACCATTTCCTATGCCATGTTGTGCCTTTAAAGTAAATGTGTCTGTGTTGTTTTAATTGGATGTCGCACTAGTCGAATTCCTCCGTTGTAAAAGTGGAACTACAATGACTTGAGGTCCTACTCTAAGACTATGTAATCAGTGCTCAATACTTTTTGAGGTCAACTCAGTCACCCTTTTCTCCACACTCTTACCATTTTGTGAGCAATCTAAGCCACACTCTCATCATTTTATAAGCAACCTAAGCCATGTTCTCACTATTTTATGAGTAACCTAAGTCACACTCTCACCGTTTTACGAGCAACCTTAGTTTGAATGCTCTCATTGTTTTGTGAGCTCGAACCATTTAGTGTCTCATCATTCTTGATTAAGTTGAAATACTTCAAACAATTCCAAAAACATTTCAAAAAATTGTTAGAAAAGAACAAAAACATTGACCACTTCTTTGCCTTAAGGATTATGGGAACCCTTACTAAGTTACAATAAAATTACTTGTCACTTAGTTTCCCCATCATTCTCAAACCTTTTTTCTCATACACTTGCTATTTTGCAAGATCATTCCCATTTTTCTATCACATCCATTCTATTTGTTTTCCTCAGTTATCATATTCTTCCCATTCCCTGGGATAAGTACATTTGGCTTGAAGTTTTTTATTAGATATTACATCCATGGAACTATGTAGGCATCATCCACTTGCCTAGTGCATATGGAGATAGCTTAGCCACCCCCTTTCTTTTCTTATATTTCCCCCATTTTATTTTTTTATTAGGTTGTCATCTATTTTCTAGGGGTAATGTTCGTAGGGGTTTTATTGCTTTATTTGTTTATTTATTTCTACTTATTTTGTTTGTTTGTCTACCTATTTGTTTACTTTTGGAAATATTACCTTGATTCAGATAATGTGTGTTTATTGGGTGATTCCTTGCCCACACTTATACTCAAATCCATCCATATTCATATGTTTACATTGTCATCATGGTTTCTATCATTGGTGCATTATTTTATATTGACTATTAGATTATGGGAGTCAGTCCTCATGCATATTCTAGACAAGTCTTTATGGTGTTCTATCATAAATCCTACCATCACATGCTATAACAAACCTTAGCTTTAAGAAGTCTATTCAGCAATGGAAACATCTCTTCAGCACCGACATCCTGATTCACTCCTAATCATATGCCAAATAGAGTAATTAACCAAGAAAGAATTTCAACCTTTATTAGTTTGAATGAGCATCTCCCTACTAGTAGGTTGTTCCAATTCATCATTACCCTTTATGTTAAGTTATCATCATCCTCAGCCAAGTGTATCATGTTTTCCATAATCAGGGTCCAATGCTTATAACCGCCTATGGGCAAATCATTACACACGATCCCACCTACATTTCTTAATGACTATAACCACCTTTGGGCAAATAATTATGTTGTCACCAGGGGCATGTTATTATCTTGTTTATATATCCTAACTATGGTAGCTCCATATTTTCAATGATTATAACCGCCTTTGGGCAAATCAGTGTGTTATCATACCACGTTGCCACTATCAAGGTATAATGCTTATAACCACCTTTGGGCAAACCATTGTGAACTATCCTACTTGCATTCTCAATGATTTTGACTATTTTTTCAATATCATTATGTTTTCACCCCATCATATTTCCTTTCTTTAGTCCCCTCATTTTGTTTGTTTCTTTTTGAGGGACCATTTTTTGACCTCCTTGTGCCAACCATTCCCTTGAGGGGGTATCATACAGTTAGTTTATCATTGTTGCAGTTATAGGCATACAAGACCTTTTCATTCTTTGAGAAGATGTTATTGTACTTGTAGCTTGAAATTTCTTCCCAAATAGGGGCAAACTATAGACACCTAAAACTGGTTGTTGATAACCTCTATAACCAGGCTTTTGACCAATTTCTACCCAAAACACACAATTTGACCTAAAGACACTTAAATATGAAAAATGATGTGAAAATGACACTCAAATGCTGATTTTGGCCAGGGTATTCCACATTTATGGGAAAGCTAACTTTGATCAATTTATTTTGAGTCAAAATGCCAAATTTGCACCTATGTGCTCTGGACTACTCTTTCTTATGAAATCTTTTTCGCAAGACTCATGCCTTTGTTATTTTTTGTTGGCAACATTCTAAATGGGAATATGAATCCAATGCATATAACATGGACTTTCAATTCAAACCCAACCAAATTTAGGACCAATAACAAGGATTTTGATTGATTTGGGTAATGTGTGCACAATGTGCTTAATCATGCTTAAGAGCTAATTAACCCAAATCAAGGTTTAGTCAATGATTCCATGGAAACTTG
Source organism: Torreya grandis (assembly GCA_037957365.1). Lineage (NCBI taxonomy): Eukaryota > Viridiplantae > Streptophyta > Pinopsida > Cupressales > Taxaceae > Torreya > Torreya grandis. The sequence goes on from JARHVA010001060.1 coordinate 2,041,157, forward strand.
TTGAATAATTTGTTTTGGAAATTAATATTTAATATCTACATCATCAAGTGACCTCATTTCTTGGGAAGACATTCCTAGGCCATAAATGCCACAAATATCAAGATTCATGCCCTCCATGCCTCATCAATGCCTTCCATAATGTCCTCCATGCCTCTTAATTGCCTCTTCTTCCAATGACATGACGAGGATAATTACAAACTTAATTCAAAAAATTGAATTAATCCTCAACCACACATCTCAATCTTGAGATAGATGGTTGAGGTTGATTCTGATCAAATCCAAAAATCTATAAATAGGAGGCCTCACAACATCATTTCTAAGCTTAATTAGTGCAAATTAATAATGCAGGATTGGTTCTAAAAGATTCATACAACTAGTGTTATAATGCCAAATTAATTCCAAGCCAAGCCATAAGCCAAAGGTGCCAAGAGGAGATGAAGTTAGCCACACTCCATTAAAGAAGACCTCTTGAAGCATAAGCTGAGCAAGCCACTATTACAAAGGCATTTGGAACATCCAAGGAAGGTGAAAGGAATTCTTGTGTTTTCATTCCTTGCTTTTTAGTTGTCTTTGTCATTTGATTTTGTTAACTAAGCTCTCCATAGTGTCTAAGCCTAGATATGTTATGTTATTAGTGTGTTTATTTCATCTTGTTTTAATTTTGGAACTAACACAATACTAACCATCCTCTCTTGAGTCAAATTCCTAGATCACACCTATAACAAATAAGGATATAAATGGGATCATATTTGAAGGAGATGAACCCATATCCATACACATTACAAAGTCTCATGTGGGATTATATTAGTTGAGAATGTATATGAGTGATATATAGGATTCATGGTAATTATTTGGCCTATAATTAAGTGTTGTGAGGATAGAGGAGATAATAAAGGTTATTATTATAGATCTTATCCAGAGATAAGAGGAATCGATAGTAGCATTTGTTGATTTTTCATCCCAACATAAAAAAAAACTTAACTAATTATTAATGTCTTGGTGTGACAAATGAGTACATTAGAGGTTATGGTGACTCACACAACTAGTCTAGATACCAATTATGATAGAGGCATAAGGCCCATAAATATAATCAATATGGCATGGGTAGTATTGAATAATCTGCCTCTTGGAGGAAGTGATGTAATAGGTAGAGGATTATGAAAAAAAACTCTAGCATTTATTATTGAGGTGGATGTAGTTTTTAGGCGGTGGTGTTCTCTTTGGAGGTTGTGGGACCCTAAGAAGAGGTGGGATTGGTGTATAGGAAGGTTAAAAAGATATGTAAAAATTGGTCATAATAATGATTTATGAGCCATTTATGATATCAGTAATATATTTTAATAGTACTAAAGATGTAATGTGTCACTAGTAGGCCAATGAGATAACATGGTTCACCAAAAATTTGAGAGACATAATGATGAAAAAAGAATTATTTTCAGCCACATTAATTAGGTGCACCTAAGATTAGTGTGTGATATTTGATCCTACTAGAGCACACACCAGCTTGGATGATGTCAAGAGAGGATTCCTAAATTAATTTAAGTACCCCCAAGCTTAAGTATCAAAATATTTTAGCATTAAATAAGATCTAAAAATTATTAAGGGAGCCTTTATGTTCATATGCTCAACAAAATAAGGATTTTCTTAGAAAACTATCTTAAAACTTGGATACATATCTACATCGTGAGTGGCTTATTGGTACCTTGGTTAATCACTAGTAGTGTAAGCTAGTTCAATGAACATTTTAAGCCTAAAAATTTGTTACCATTCTTAGGTTGAAAGTGGTATGTTATCATGGAGATCCATACGATATTGGATCCTACCTAGAAGCATAGATTGAATAAATCACAACCAACCTATAAAAACTTGTGAATGTTGTGTAATTTAAAGATAAATTAGGTTTATGGTTTGTATATTTACAGATTGAAGTCTAAACCTATCTTAGTTGTCACAAAACAAGGGAAAAACATTTGGAGTCATGAATTACCAAGTCCTCCATCAATTCCATATTATGATATTTATATTGAGTTCTATAATACTTCTTCATGTCCATTGTTACAAAATATGAAGGGAATTACTATGAAATATTGATATTAGGGTTTTGAGTCTACTACCTATTATACTTAATAATGTTTTGTGATAGAAACACTCTACAAATACTGAGGTAATTATATATTTGAGGTCATCACATTTCCCCAAATTTGCTAGTGTAAGGTAGAGGATGAGGAAGTTGGAAAGGATTCAATTTAAGTAGAGGTGGTTATTGTGGTGATCATAACATTGTTATTTTTTATATTTATGGGGAAGTTTTCCATTATAGTACAAGATGTACTAAATTTCGTAGATGTGGTCACTATGAAAGCTATCAAAATATATAGTAATGCGATGTTCCATTGGAAAAGTAGGATAATTTTTTTGGAGGACACTATAATGATTTAGGTTGAATTGAAATTTAAAGCTAAGGTACAATATGATTTGTTATGCCCCGTGCATGTTATTACTTTAGGTGGGGCATGAACTAGAATTAATGTTGGGGATATTAATATAATTACATGAAAGGTATTACCTCAAGGATATTGCACCAATGGGTGTAATCCATCATAACAAAGGCATATTTACCATGAGGTTATGCATCTACTTTGGGAGACACATACACCTATTGGTGCAGATTGGGAGTACAACACATGAGGTATGAAGGATTATACAAAGGTTTCTTATGCCATTTATAATTTTTTTTTGATATGAGGGTTTATTTTGTACACTAAAAATATGGGTGGAGTCTATTGTTATTAAATTTATAGTGGAACTTATCTAACAATCACATTATTTACTACATGTTATAAATGATCAGTATGATGTTGAGTTTATTTTGACTTTGTTTATGAATAGAGATGTTGTAAAATATTTAGACATAGATAGTGACTATAAAGTCAATGTGTGAACTAATAAGGTATCTATGGCCATGGAGTGTCCTTCCTTGAATTCATCACCACATGTATTATTTATGGTTAACATGACACATGAGAAACCCTTGGATATAGTTCAACGTGGAGGTAGAAATTTTGGGTTTTAATTTTTATGTATATTTGAGTTATTAGAGATGGAAAAACTAATAACTATCCAACATACATAGGTATACCTTTTTTTTGAGGTAGGTATCAATGTGAGGTTCAAACACGACATAATGAGTTTTGATAGTGATACAAAGTAGGTGATGCTTCACAAGGACCTGCTTATTTTGAATTATTGAACATGGTTGGGCACTATATAAAAGATATCTATAGGGTTACTACATTCTACAAAGACTATATTGATCCAACATATGATGGTGTAGCGAGTTGAAATAACACATCTAATTCAAAATATGAGATTGTATTGGAACATTGGGTCAAGGGTGAGCACCAAATATATATAAGAACATGCACTAAGTTAGGGAATGAAAATTGTGGTGCCAATGCAATACCACCAATAAATAATGTGTTTACTAATCTTAAGTCCACACTATGACAATTTAGGAAGGTACTCACTAGAAATCAAAGCAACCCATATATTTCCCCATATTATGGTATATAATGAGTAAGGATCATATTGAGAAGATTGGGTGAGTTCTTAATAGTCTTCAAGATAAGTAGGCATTTAAAACTAAGGGATGATTTCCAAGATTCCATGGTATGAGGGACTCAATAGCATTTTGGTTTTTTTAATACAAATGGAATTATATATGTCACATAAGGATGATGGTATGTCTCCTCTAACTTACATTTTATGCACTACTTTATTCATTTGGTGTGCTACTCATAAGGATAATTTTTATTTTTGGGATGATGTGGGTAAAGTCCTCTTGACTATATTTTCTCACAATGATAACTATGGATGACATCCACGCTATATAAGAACTAGTACATGTAAAAGCATATTACGATATATGAACATATATAAGGGCTTGTGACATGGAATGCAAAATTGATGTTATTTATTCATCTCTTTTATGGTACCCTAGAAATATGACCAAACACATGGTATATTTAGTAGGAGATACAACAAGAGACACTTAATTGGGATGTATTGAAGGTTTCCTTTTGCATAGTGTTAACTTTCTATGAACACGATACTTATATGTACATTGGTCTCTAGATGTTGTATGTGGTGATTTTTTTTAAGGATGGATAGCTTTAGGACCACATGTGCATGATGTACCATAAGGAGGACTTCGAATTTGGTAAAATATTTGAGGAAGAAGAAAAATTGTGGAGAAAACTCAAGGGTAAGGCAATAATAAAAGAACTAATTTCTAAGAATGCTAAGAGTGGTCACGCCTAAATTATCATGCCTCATAGAAATTAATGAGCCATATAGTCTAATATTTATATTTAATCCATTTTTTGGTTCCATATTGTTTAAATTATGCTTTTATCATTGCATACAAGCATAGAAACACCAAAAATATTAAAACTAGATAATCAATAAACTAGTTTTTATACATTATAAACATTTTAAAGATTAAATAACATGAAAAATTATTCCTTATTAATTATATCATAAATTCATTTATTAATCCCATCTCTTTCATGTTTAAGTTACATTCACAATTTCACACATTTAATTTAATGGTTTTAAAATATAAACTGGTCTTGCATGGTTAAAATTTGCATTGTTATAAGTAATTCAAGACACTCAAGATTTTGATTTATCTCCATTTATTAAATTTATTTTCATATAAATAAATTGATTTCATATTTTAGAATTTATTCATAAAAGCCCATAGTGGGCACATAGGTTATCAGAATAACATGTGGCCCAAGTTCAAACAAGTAATGGTTGAAAACATGGCTTAATTTTGGACTTTCTAATGGTTTAGTTCATCTCTAAAGAGATCAGCATACCTATTGTTGTTTCATTTTTATATAAATATAAGAATTTGTGTGAGTTAAATGCATTCAAAGTAATTTGGGTTCAGTAGTGCAATTGCCATTTTTTAGTCCAAGGTTCAATGTTCCTAGTTGGTGTTGCTTGTTAGGTGTTGTGAATTCTTTGAGACGAGTTGTAAGAAGTGCAAATCATTGTGCAAGATTTGAGACAATTGTAAATTATAATTGTGTCCATGAATACCATTTATTGGAATTAAAACTATACATGAGAATGATATAATGGAATGAGGAGGAATAATCTAGAGTTTTCTCATCTTGAGTTTCTCCAAGCTAATCTATGTGTTGTGTGTTTTACATAGTTTCACTTCTTGCTCTTTATTTAATTTTATTTAATATCCAACACATAAATCTCTATTTTCATAAGAAAAATAAAGGCATAAAAATAAGAAAACAATAATGTATATGTTATGAGCTTGAATAGGATCCATATTGATGAATTATGAGTGGAAATTCCACCAAATTATAAATGAGATTAATATTAGAGTTGGTAAATTCCAATGTGTATGGTTTTTGTGTGACTTTTTTTGAAATTTTATGCTCGTTAGTAGAGAAATAATTTATAGTGGTGAAGGTATCCAAGTTACCTTTCAATAATATATTTACACAAGGAAATGAAACAAATAAGTCCAAGGCATGTCTCATCCTAGTGAAGAAGTACCTTTGTCTAATGAACAACGATTTCACAAGTTAGAATATGATGTATCCAACATCTTTTTATCCATGAGAAAAGATGTATAAGCTTTATAATTTGGATTTAATTATGGGTATTATTATAGTGAAGCTTGGAATTTATATAGACACTCCAAAATCAAGTGAGGAGATGAAATCTTTCAAACATGAGAAGGTGGAAGGAAATCCCCATACCAACCAAGTTCCACTGCCATTCAAATCTAAAAAAAAAGATTACAATTCAACTATATTTATGAAGGAGAGGTGAATGTGTAGATGTTATACTATTGGATAGTCCAAATTAAGGTATATTTTAGTTTGCATCATATTGATGAGAGTTGGTAGATTTATTTTGCAAGGTTGAAATTAATCAATCATGTTTTAACTTGGTATGAAATTTATGTTCATACCTTGGTTTTTAATAATCTTCCTCTAATGAAAAAATGGGATGAATTCAAAATTTTGATTAAGAAATAATTTTATCCTATTTCTTATTAGGAAGAGAGGTCCATGTGTTGGAAATATCTTAGGCCAAAGTAAGGCCAAAGTGTATATGAGTATACAAGCAAGTTCCACAAGAAGGTAGTCCAGATGAAAAAAGATATAGTAGATTGTGATGTACTGCTAAAGTGCATGGGTATAATAGATATTCATTTAAGGAGGTATATACTCTTGGTGAAGCTATAGATGTAGGTGAGGCTTTCTCTCAAGATCACTACTTAGAGATAAAAAAAAATAAGGGTCCATCTACCTCTTCAAACACCACAAAATAAAAAGATGGCTCTAAGTAAAATGGGAAAGGCAAATGGAAAGGTAAGTGTAATGCTACTACTATTTCTCAAAAATATACTAAAAGGAGTTATGGGAATTGTGATTTTGATACTCATTTAGGGGATAATCATTATAAGTTGCATCTATAAATACATTTGTACAAAGGCAAAAAGAAAAATAATGTTTTGACCTTCTTCCAAGGGAAAGAAGTTTTGTGTAGCTTTGATGTGGATGAGATATAATGTTGTAAATCTATTTACAAGGAGGTATGTTTGGGTAAAAATAACACTCAAGATCAATGTGAACTTATAAAAAAATTCCATATTAAAGCTCAAATTAAGAAGACTAAAGTGGATGTTCTTTTTTATTCTTGCTCTCAAGCAAATTTGATAAACAAAGAGTTAGTAGACAAGTTAGCATTAGAAACTTATAATCATCCTAATCCATATGCTTAGGGTTTTATTAAATCAAGGAGTAGAGTTGAAAATGAACAAGCATTGCAATGCCACATTTAGTATTGATAAACATTTCATTGATGAAGTCATAGTGGATGTTATGCCTCTTGATATGTGTGGTGTAGTGTTTAATAACCCTTATATGTATATTTGGGTGACATATTCATGATAAGATCCAACCAATACCATTTGGTGAATGGTGGAGATAATTTCATCATATCCTATGAAGGCAACATGAATATTTCCTTGGTAAGTTCCTCTCAAGCTAAAAATTTAATTAAATCTAGTGGGAAGTTTGTTTTACTTCTTTTAAGAGATATACATGATAAAGAAGTGGCTTCACATAAGATTTATTGTAGCATTTTTATTAATAAAGACAAGAAATGAATGGGAGATTTAATTCAACATTTTAGGGAAGTTTTACAAGATCCCACGTAATTTCCACCCATGAGGCTTATTGAACATGATATTTAGTTGTTACTATGTTGTCCTCTTCCAAATTTGGGTCTTTATTGGTAGTATTTGGTAGATGCCAATGAGGTAAAACATCATTTATAATATTTTATTAATCAAGGTATAATTTTTTATATTACTTCTCCATGTAGTTCTCTAATTTTTTTAATACCTAATAAAGATGGTTCATGGAGAATGTGTGTTGATTATAAATCACTCAATAAAATTACCATAAAAAATAGGTACCATCTTGCATGAATTGATGATATTTTAGATAAATATCTACATGCCAAATACTCTACTAAGTTATATTTGAGATCTAGGTATCACTAAGTGAGGACTAAAGAAGAGGACACATGGAAGACAACATTAAAGGCAAGGCAAGGGTTGCATGAATTGTTGGTATTACCTTTTAGGTTGTCTAATGCCTGAACTAATTTATTGTTATAGATAAATGAGGTATTGAGGCCATATATATATATATATATATATATATATATATATATATATATATATATATATATATATATATATATATATATATATATATATATATATATATATATATATATATATATAACTTTGTAATTGTTTATTTGGATCATTTCCTTATTTTCAACAAAATCTATGATGAACATATAATTCATTTAAAACAAGTTTTGTAATTTTTTAAGGAGAACAAGTAGTTGTTGATTGAAAAGAAGTGTGAGTTTGAACAAAAATCAATTGTATATATATGGAATGTGGTTGGAGATGGGAAATTTATAATTGGTAAGACTAATGTAGAGATAATCATGATTTGGACTAAGCCTTCCAATATGACCAAAATAAGAAGCTTTGTAGGTGTAGTTCAATATTTGTGGAAGTTCATCTAGGATTTATCATCCATAGAAGCAAATTTTCATGTCATTACAATAAAAGGTAAGTATTTTACTTGGGTTAAAAAGCAAAAAAATGAATTTTTTGAGTTTAAATATATCAATGCTCTAGTTTTATCTCTATCTAACTTGAAACAACATTTTGAGGTAGAAACGGATGCTAGTAACTATGTTATGGGGGTTTTCTTATTGCAAGGAGGTAAACCTATATATTATCATTAAAAATATTTCATTGTATGATTTTAAATTATTGTATATATGCTAAATAAATTTATGTTCTTGTTCAAATATTTAAGAAATGGAAGCATTATTTATTGAGTAAAGAAACCATTATTCACATAAATCACCAACTTCTCCAATATTTGCAAGCACAAACTAAACATTGGTAAACTAGACATTATAAACGGATGTGTTTCTTACAAAAATTATATTTGGTTATAAAATATAAGAAAGGTGTGATCAACAAGTTAACAGATATGTTTTCTAGGTCTCCTTTGATTTCATCCATAGATATCAGAACCCTTATTAAACCTTTTGTGCATAAATATTATATATAAGGATGTGAGCATGATGTATATATTAGGGAAGCATTTCATCACATCAAGAGACACCAAGGTTAATATTTTTATCTGAAAGAGGTTTACTATCTTTAGGATAGGTTGATCTAAAAATATGGGTAAGTTTTGTGTGCCTAAAGGATGAAGAGTTCAGCTAATGAGATAAGCACATAGAGTTGTAGGTCATATTGGTGTCACATTTATAGAAGTATGTTTATTGGAAAAATATGAAAAATGAAGTTGCAAATTTCATAAGAGGATGAGTATTATGTAGTACACACAATCCTAGTAACAATGATTTGGGTTTGTATATGACATTATCGATTCATTCTAAGCCATGAGAAAGCATATCCATATTTTTTTAAGTAGGTTACCTATGTCTAAGAAGGGATATAACTATTTTTTTTGTATTTTTGGATTGGTTTAATAAGATGTGTATTATTATTCTTGTAAAAAATACCCTTAAATGTAGTGATGCAACTGTTTTATTTTTTGCTAATGGGTTCACTTTGGGTTGCCTACTTCTATAATTTCATATCAAGATTCAAGGTTTATTGGCAAATTTTAGAACACATTATGGGAGAATATGGATACTAAACTAAAATTATCAACCACTTTTCATCTAAACACTAATTAGAAAACCAAAGTGGTGAATATAATCTTGGTGAAGCTCTTAAAAGGGTAGAATTGGAAGCATCTTAATACTTGGGATGAAAATTTGGTGTATATTCAATATTCCTATAATTGGGCATTGCATTCTTCTACCAATAGATCTCATTTTGAAACATTTTTTGGTTACTTAATTTTATGTGTTCTATTATATATATATATATATATATACAAATAATTATTAAATTTTATCTAGAGATCCATAAGGTTGAAAAGTACAGTGAGAATTTTAAGTAAATTCACCTCCAAGTACAAGAGAGTTTTAAGAAGTCAAAGGAAAAGTATGTAACAAGATAATATTAACATAGGTTTGAATATAATATCCTTGTTGGAGACAAGGTATGGTTTTACTTGAGTATAGAATGACTCCAAGTAAAAATTAAGAATCTTAAGCCTCTTAGATATGGTCCAATTCTCATTTTGGAGAAAGTGGGTACTAATGCTTTCAGATTAGATTTACCTCCTTATATGAAAATATATTTTATTATCAATGTTGAGAACTTAGGTATTTTTTAGCCTTATATTCTATATGATGAATAAGTAGATCTAATGCTACCTTCTAATTTATACCTTACTCTTGATGATCAAATGAAATTGGAGAAGGATATCATGTTGTAGAAGAGATAAAGGACAATGAAAAGAGGAGTGATAATAAATATGGTAGGTTGGGTTAGAGGGTTATCTATCCAACAAGGCCAAATGGTATTTTAAAGAAGACAAACAGAATAAATTTCCTCATTTATTAAGTTCCTAAAAAAAATTGGATGAAAAGTCTCTAATTGGGGAGGTATGATCTGAAAGTCAGATTTAGTACGTTAGTCATGGGAGATACATACACTATTCTCATATATGTGATAAATACTTATAAGACATTTCTTGAAGATAACTCATATACCATTATTAGTTATGAAGTCACATGAAAAGCTTTCAAGTTAGAGGTAGTCTCAAAATGATCCAAAAATTCTATGAACATCTCACTATTTTGACATGTTGACACCACAAATTCTCATAGAAGCATATAGTTGTGCCAACCTTTTTAAAAAAACTCACAATGGGGATATGGGTTATTAAAAGATCACATATCCTAAGTTTAAAAAAGTAAAGGTTACAAATGTGTTTTTTTGGATTTTTGATGATTCAATTCATCTCTTGGGCAATATGTATACCTCTTGTTGCTGATTTTATATATAAAAATGGGCCTTTTGGTGATTTAAAGGCATTCAATGGAAGTTGAATTTAGTAGTGTAGTTGCAAATTTTGAGTCCAAGGTTCAATGTTTTGTTGTTCTCTTATTTGGTGTTATTTTTTATGTGTTGTGAATTATCCGAGAAGAGTTGTATGAATTTTAAAGAATTGTGTAGGCATTTGGAAAAATGTAAATTGTAACTATGCTCATGAAGGCCATCATTATTAGTAAACCTGTATATGAGAATAATATAGTGGAATGACAAGGAGTAATCACCTAACTCTACTAGAGTTCTCTCATCCTAAGTTTCTCTTTGCTAATCTCTTTGTCATGTGTTTTACATAGTTCCCCTTCTTGATCTCTATTTCATTTTATTTTATATCCAACATTTAAATCTATATTTTCCTAAGAAAATTAAGACATAATAATAGGAAAATAAGCATATATGTATTAGGAGTTTGAATAGGATCCATATTTATGAATTTTGAGTGGACTATACACTAAATTATCGATCAAATTGGTATCACAGTTATTTAATTCCATTATGTATGGTTTTTGTGTGACTATTTTTGTAGTTTTATGCACGTTACCACAATAATGAGCACTAATGGTGAAGGTATCCTAGTTACCTTGCCACAACATATTTTCATAAGGAAGTGGAATATATAAGTCTAAGGCAAGGCCCATCTTGATGAGTAAGTATCTTTGTCCAAAGATCAATGGTTCCAAAAGTTAGAAGAAGATGTTGTTAACATCTCTTTATCCTTGAGAAATATGGACAAGCTTCATAATTTGGAGTCCATTATGGGGATTCTCATGATGAATCTAGGATTTTATATAAAATATCTAAAATAATATGTGGAGATGAAATCTACCAAACATGATAAGGTGGAATGAAAACCCCATACCAACCAAGATCCATCATCATTCAAAGATAAATTATAGATTAAGATGCAACTGTATGAATGCAAGGTGAATGTGAAGGTGCTAGACCATTGGTTACCCCAGATCAAGGTATATATTAGTTTACATTAGAATATTAAGAGTCAATAAATTTAATTTTCAAGGTTAAAATTAACCAATCATGCTTTAACTTGGTTTGAAATTTATGTTCATATGTCAGTTGTTAAAAAGTTTCATCCAGTAGATAAATATGATTAATTTTAAATTTTTACTAAGAAACTGTTGGTGCAAATATTTATTTTTGCACCTTTAGTTAAGTTGACTTAGGTAGTTAGTTTTTTTACCAAGGCTAATTAGTATGTTGTTAGGGTCTGCACATTTCCAAGTATGAATTTAATGCTTACCTACCTTACATGTGCCACCATCATTAGATTGCACCTTTCATGTGGAAAATAGGAAAAGAGAGGCAAGTCCTTAACTGTACTATAAATACTCTTCTTCTCCTTTTTATTTTATATTATTGAGATACATTGTTGTAATTGTTGATGGAGTTTTATACATACACATATATGTTGAATATTTTATCAATATTCTTGGTTCTCATTTTGGTTCTTTTCTTCTCACCTCCATCCTGCAATATTTAATGGTTTTTTTATACATACACATATATGATGAATATTTGATCAATATTCTTGGTTCTCATTTTGGTTCTTTTCTTCTCACCTCTATCCTTCAATGTTTGATAGATTTTTATACATACACACAAATGTTGAATATTTGAGTAATCTTTTTGGTTCTCATTTTGGTTTTTTTCTTCTCAACTCTATACTGAAATGTTGAGAAGCTTCCTCAAATATATAAATATGATAAATATAAAATTTTAATTAATAAAATGTTGGTACAAATATTTATTTATGCACCTTTATTTAAGTTAGATTTTTTGCTAAGGCTAGTTAGTGTGTAGTTAGGGTGTGCACATTGCCAAGTATGAATTTAATGCTTACCTACCTTATATGTAACACCATCATTAGATTCCATCTTTCATGTGAAAAATAAGAAAATAGAGGCAAGTCCTTGAATTTTATATAATTACTCTTATTTTTATTTGTATTTTATATTTTTGAGATATATTGTTGTTATTGTTGATGGAGTTTTATTCATACACATATATGTTGAATATTTGAGCAATCTTCTTGGTTTTTCATTTTGGTTCTTTTATTCTCACTATTATCACCATATTTCTTAGGGATGGGTATTCAATGTTTCCTCAAGTCCTTATCACCTAATTTATTGAGATCACTATATTTTCTTGATATTTGTACATAGGTGCCTCATTAGGCCTTGGTGCAAAGACCTATTTTCTATGGATTATAAGACTTGATTTTTGCCTTATACCTCCCTAAGTTACACTTGAGGGGGCATGTCAATTAAAATATTTATTTGTGCACCTTTGATTAAGTTAACTTAGGTAGTTATCTTATTTACTAAGGCTAGTTAGTGTGTAGTTAGGGTGTGTACAAGGCCAAAGTATGCATTTAATGTTTACCTATATTTCATGTGCCATCATATCTATATTCCACCTTTGATGTGAAAAATAAGAAAAGAGATGCAAGTTATTGAATTTTATATAAATACTCTTCTCCTCCTGTATAGTTTTATATTGTTGAGATATAATATTTTTATTTTTTATGGATACATACACATAAATGTTCAATATTTGAGAAATCTTCTTGGTTATTATTTTGGTTCTCTTCTTCTCTCCTCTATCCTACATGAGATATGCTTCAATTATTTTTCAATAATGATTATATCAAATTCTAATATAAATAATTTTATCTCATTTTTTATAAGGGAAAGAGGTCCATGTATTGGAAATATCTTAGAGAAAAACAAGGGAAAAGTGAGCAAGAGTACACAAGTGAGTTCCATAATAAGGTATTCCAAAAGGACAAAGTGAGAATGAGTATACAAGTGAGTTTTAGAAGAAGGTAGCCCAAAAAGGAAAGGTTTTAATAGATTGTAACATCCCAATGAACTGTGGGTGGAATCCATAGTCATTTTAGGAGACTCATGTTCTACGATGATCCTATAGTTGTAGATGAGGCTTGTTCTCAAGATAACATCTTAGTGGTGAAAAAAATAGGGGTCCAAATACCTATTCAAACACCATAATTTATTAATATTTTTCTAAGAAAAATGGTAAAGTAAATATAAATGTAAGCATAATGCTACCACTGTGCTTTCTCAAAAGGATTTAAAAGGCATTGTGGGCATTGTGATTTTGATTGTCATTTAGAGGAGATTTTTTGCAATTTGCATAAAGAATTACATATGTAAAAAGGAAAGAATAAAAATAAGGATTTAACTTAATTTCAAGGGAAATAAATTGGTTGCAACTCCAATTCATATGAGACATTATGTTGTGCCTCTATTCATAAGGAGGTATGTTTGGGTAGCAATAGTTCTCAAGTTTAATGTGAACTTACAAAAAAAATCCATATTAAAGTCAAAATTAAGAAGACTAAAGTGGATGATATTTTTTATTCTTGGTCTTAATAAAATTTGATAAGCAAAGAGCTAGTATAAGAGAGATTAAATCTCCACAATCCATAAACTTAAAAAATAGATTTGTGGTTAAAATGTGTGAGAGAGTTTTTATCAATGTTTCAGATCACACTCTATGAACCATCATTAGGATGAGATAAATAGATAATAGGATCATGAATTATATTCTCTCTTTATCTCATCTTAATTATGGTTCACAGAGTGTGATATGAAACATTGATAAAAAATCTATGATAGTAGACAAGTTGGGTAAATCAAGGAGTAGAGTTAAATGTGATTGATAAATGAAAGTTCACATTTGGTTATGATAAACATTTCATTGATGAAGTCACAATGGAATTTGTGCCTCTTCACGTGCATAGTATAGGGTTTTACAACCCTTAGATGTATATTCAAGATGCCATCTGCATAACAAGTGGCATTGTTTGGTGAAGGATGGTGAGAGATTCATCATTGAATCCTATGTATAAACTTGAATATATCCTTTGTAAGTGCCTCTCAATACATAAATATAATTAATGTGAGTGGGAATTTTAATTTACTTATTCTCTTATATACAAGATAAAGAATTTGCTGCAAAAAATATTTATTGTAGCATGATTAATAAAGATAAGAATCAAATGGGAGATTTAGCACATAAATTCATGTATTTTTTCCAAGAACCCACAAAAATTCCACCCATGATTTCTATTGGGCACAATATTTAATTAATACCATATTTCCTAGTATAATTTCGGTCTCTATTGATAATATTTGGTGGATGCAAATGAGGTAAAACAATAGTTACAATATTTGATTAATCAAGGTATAATTTATCCAAGTACTTATCCATGTATTTATCTAATAATTTTAGTACCTAAGAAAGATGATTCATGGATAATGTGTGTTGATTATAGAGCACTCAATTAAATTACCATAAAAAATAGGTACCCTCTTCCATGGATTGATGATCTCTTAGATCAAATCCAACACACCAAATACTTTACTAATTTGGATTTGAGATTTGAGTATCACCAAGTGATGATTAAAGAAGAGGAAATATAGAAGACAACTTTCAAGACAAGGTAAATATTATATGAACTGTTGGTATTACCTTTCGGGTTGTGAAAGTTCCTGACTAATTTTATTTAGTTGATGAATAAGGAATTGAGAACATTTGTATATGTTTTTTTCATTGTTTATTTGGATGATATTATTATTTTTATAAGAAATTATGATGAACATCTAATTCATTTGAAATAAGTAATGAAATTTTTGAAGGAGAACAAGTTATTTTGATTGAAAAAAAGTGTGATTTTGCACAACAATCACTTGTCTAGTTGGGACATATGGTTATATATGGGAAGTTGAGATTCAATCTAACTAAGGTAGAGGTCATAATGAATTCGCCTAGGCATTCCATTGTGACTAAAATAAGAAGATTTTTATGTGTAGTTCAAAATTTTAACAAAGTTCATTTAGGTTTTATCATCCATAACAATGCCTTTGCATGTCATTAAAATAGGGGGTAAGTATTCTACTTGGGGTAAAAAGCAACAATGTGATTTTTTTGAGTTTAAAAATTAGATTAACAATGTTCCATTTTTATATTTACCTAAATTTCAACAACCTTTTGAGGTAGAAACAGATGTTAGTAACTATGTTATGGGGGATGTCCTATTGTAAGGAGATAAGCCCATATGTTACCATTCATAGTTATTTCAAGGTGAAAATTTTAATTATCATACATATGATAAATAACTATATTATCTTGTCCAAGCAGTCAAGAAATGGAAGCACTATCTAATGGGTAAGGAATAAATCATTCACATGGATCGCCAACCAATCCAATATTTTGAATAAATAACTAAAGTTTAACAAGATAGACATTATAAATGGATGGGTTTCTTGCAATAAATTATTTTTTTTAATAAAATATAAGAAAGGTTTGAATAAAAAGTTAGCAGACATATTTTCTAGGCCTCCTTTTATTTCAACCATGGGCACCATAATCCTTCTTGAATTTTTTGTGCATGAATCTTATGTATAAGGGTATGAGCATGATACAAATTTGGGGGAAGCAGTTCCTCACACAAAGAGATCCCAAGGTGCAAGTTTTGAGCCCAAGGAGGCTTACTATCTTTAAGATAACTCTATCTACAATATGGGTAAGATTTGTGTGCCTGAAAAATTCAGTTAATGAGAGAAGCACATACTTTAAGAGTTGTAGGTCACTTTGTTGTTAAAAATATGGAGGCACATATACAAAGGTATGTTTATTGGTAAAATATGCAAATTAATGTTGTGAATTTCATAAGAGATGTGTGTATTTTTTAGTACAATCAAACCTAACAATAGAAATTTGGGTTTATATATGCCATTTTTGATTCTTTCTAGGCCATAGGAAAGCATTTCTATGGATTTTATAGGTGGATTTCCTATGTCTAAGAAGGGACATGATTATTTTTTTGTAGTTTTGGACTAGTTTAGTAAGATGTTTATTATTATTTCTTATAAAAAGACCCTAAAGAAAATGATGCAACTAAGTTTTTTTATAATATGTGGGTTCACTTTGGATTACCTAGCTTTATCATTTTAAATTGGGATTTAATATTTGTTGGTAAATTTAAGACCACATTGCAGGAGAAGATAGATACTAGACTAAAATGATCTACCCATTTTTATCAACAAACAAGTGGTAAAACTAGAGTTGTGAATATAGCATTAATGCATATATTGATAGGGTATAATGGGAAGCATCTTAAGATTTGAGATGGAAATTTGGTGTATATTCAACATTCCCATAATCGAACATTGCATTCTTATACCAATAGATCTCATTTTGAAACTTATTTTAGTTACTTGCTTGTAGTTATGTTTAATGTTGTTTTTAGAAAGCCATACAAAGGAATTTGGAAAGTGGATTTAGAGATCCATGAGTTTGAAAATTTTAATGATAAGATACAATTAATTCACCTCCAAGTGCAAGAGATGTTAAAGGATTCATTGGCCAAGTATAAAGCAAGACATGATCAACATAGGACTAAACACAATTTCATTGGTGGAGAGAAAGTACAATTGCAATTGAGTAGAGAAAACCTCTAAGGTAGAATTAAGAAGTTTGAGCCTCTTAGATATGGTCTATTTTTCATTTTGGATCAAGTGGGTAAGAATGATTTCAGAGTAGATTTTCCTCCTTATATGAAAAAATATATTTCATTGTCAATGTTGATAACTTATGTCTCTTTGAGCCTTATATGCTATATTGTCAATAAGGAGATATAATTCTACCTTATAATGAATACCTTACTCTTGATGATTAGATGGAATTGGAGAATATAGTGTTGCTGAAGACATAAAAGATAACAATGATAGGAGTGCAAGAAAGATAATAGGTTGGGTTAAAGGGTCAACTACTAAACAATGCCAAATGGTATTCCAAAAAAGACATGAGGAAAAACATTTCCTCATATATTGAGCTCATAGTAATTTTTGAGACCAAAAGCCTTTAATTGGGGAGGTATGATCTAAAATTCAGATTTAGTATGTTAATCATGGGAGCTAACTACTTCCACTATTCTCAACTATGTAATAAATCCTTATAAGACACTCATTAAAAATAATTCACATATTATTATTAATTAAAAATGTGCATGAAGAGATTAAAATTTTAGGGTAAGTTTTATAATGATCCAAACATTATGGGAACATCTCAATATTTTGATGTAGAGTTTGTGCCATAATGAAACCTGTGACGAGGTCGAAGGTTATCATCAAATCACATAGCTTGAGGTCAATCAATTAATGGTTTTAAATGTGGCTCATTTTTGGACTTCTTGACATTTAAATTCCTCTCTTGGGTGATCCATGTTTTCCTAAGATAATTAAGCCATAAAAATAAGCAAATAAGATTGTATGTATTAGGAGTTTGAATAGGATTCGTATTGATGAATTGTGAATGGAATATCAAAAAAATTATGAAACAATACAATTTAAAAATAAGCATTTTTGGAATTCATAAGAGTTTAGATATAAAATTGTGGGAATCTTGCAATTTAATGAGTGAGTTAGTGATTGCATCTTGCAACAAATATTTCCAAAAAGTCCAAAAGCCTAGATATGTGTAGAGTGTGTATTGTAATTTAAGTTTAAAAATGATGTAGAGGATCGATTTGTGATTTAATATTTATTATAATTTTTTATTTAGTTACTTATAAATTAATTAAGAATATCATATATCTAATTTTGAATGCATTCATTTATTCCCTTCCATGGTGTGTATATGCACTTTGAATGACTGAGTGGTTGATGGTTTTTATTTTGAACCTCAACTATGCTACCAATAACACAAGTATAATTAAAGATATGTTTTTGGAAAAATCATGTTAACATTTTTGAACTGACATTTTTTATCTTATAGTGAGATCCATCATCAACAAAAATTTATACATTTTCTTGATAATGGATCTCATGTTGCGATCTGAAACGTCAATTAAAAAACATTTACATGGTTTTTCCAAAAATGTATCTCTAATATTATGGATTATTAAATCCTTAATATATAAAATTAGAGATTGTTATTTTAAACATTATTTAATTTCATTTTGGGTTTAAAAAACTTATATTAAGCATATTTTAACCCACTCATAATCAAGAAGGGTTGGTTAAATGCACACCATCTTGCCTATGTGTTGAAGATGCCTTCCAGAACTTACCCTTACCCTAGATTAGTTGTTGAGATAAAATATTTGGTGTGATTAAATAATCCTACTAAGTGGCCTAGTTTGTGACATAATAACTTTCCATATCCTTGGTAATCTTTACATGTGAGGTCACAATATCCATCAATATTGCCCTAATTGCATCTAAGTGGGACAAAACTTCTCGTTATATCTATAATCACATCACATTAATTTTTTTCATAAATTAGTATACTTTATTTGAAAATAAAAATAATAAAGTGTTAATTCAAGGCTACATTCATCACACGCTTTACTCCACATGAGTTTCTTCATCTCATTTTGCTACATGCCATTCGAACTTTCTTTCTATAGTTATGCTTCAGGCTCTTTCACATTTTAACTTTGTAGTTTTAAAATATATATCCATTATGGTGCACATAAGGATGTTAGTGGAACACAAACTAATTATATATAGGGACCAATAAAATTAGTGGACATAATATTGAAAACCCCATTTTTGGCAACAAAACTTATATAGAAGAAAGAAGATAGAAAAGTGTAAGTACTTTTTTTCACATTATGTAATCCTACCTTTTTTAGTTACCTTATCATAGATTGTGGGTAGTTATTGAGATACTATTAGGATTGATTAATTACACATGTGGTTCACTAATTCATGGTTTTCATTAGGTTTTATTAAAGTATACCCAATTGGGTCCAAGTTTGTCATAACTCATGATCCTTAATTTAGTCTCTACTTTATGATGTGGTATATTCATGCCAATTTTCCTCTACATAATAGGAGGTATAAATTGAATAAACATATAATACTAGGGAAAGTATTTGTACATAAATAGATGGATATATTTACCTATAAAGTGTTAAATTGATAAATGCTACATTTCATATTGACCATTAATTATATTTATTTCTTTATATTATTACACAATTTGTATGCTTATAAAGTGAATGTTATAACATACTACTAGAGTATATTATCCATTGCATATATTCACAATAGTATTGTAAGGGATTATGTAGATATCAAGGATAAAAGGGAATCTTTTCTAACATAGTGTCATAGCTTGGGGGAATCCCCAAAGGCTATGGAAGGTGTAAATTCAAAACAAATAGCTATAAAGTGCAATAAGGTATTATATCTATCACTTGAAGGAAAGTCAAAATTTATTCATTTTGAAGAGTAATTCTCAAGATATGTGTTATATGGTGATAGATAATAAGAATAGGGTCTTTTGGTTCAAAATCGGATCCTAAATCTTCATAGTTTGTAAGTTATTGAAGTATTTTGTTTTTTCACAAAACCTTGATATTAAGAACTAAAAGAAAAAATTATACAAAAAATTATGCATTTATAGATATATTTTGAAAAATAAAATGCCTAGTTTGTCATTTTTTCTAGTGATTCCATATTGGCATTTAAAAAAAAAAATCTTCTTACCCTCCAAAATCCCCAAATTGTTAATTTTGATTTTGGAAAATTTTGAAGAATCTTCCCTAAGTGGTAGCACTGAGAAAAGCAGTGATTGAGTGGTACTGGGGGGGATAGTTGAGTAGAGAAACGCTATCAATAAAAATCATAGAGAAGGTATAATTAATTATCTTATCAATGTTTCCAACTGAGGAGGAGGAAAAAAGCATGTAAGTGGTACACAACAACATATAACACATAGTAAAGAGTGATAGAATTGGTGGTAGTAATAGATTCATCCAAGAAGAGATTTAGAGAGCCCCAAAATATAATCATAGCCTAGTTTTAGAGTTGGAGATCCTGTTAGTTCCTTATAAAGGTTGATACCTACATAGGTAGGTTAAGGTCCTAGCCCTTATCCACCTAGTCATCCATAGGTGCCTAGTATGTTGGACACTAAGTTATCAAGTGTTAGATTGATTTTTCTCCTTTTTTCCTTATTTACCATAGCACCAACCCATGAGAAAAACATATTAAGATATCAGTGGATAAATTACACCAAAGAACAAATATTTAGAATTTAGAGTTTGGCTAAAATAGTACAATTCATCTTGATTATAGATCATAATCCATTTGGAAAATTTTATTGTATTTATAACTAATCATTGGGTCATCTCAAAGAACATTAGAAATGTCTAACTGGTCTACTTTAATTAATTATGGAAGGAAATTTGGTACACTTAATCTGGGGTAAATTATTTTTATTTTTATTGAAACATGAAATATATTTAATGAAATAAACATAATACATTCTCGCTCAAAAAGGTAGGTGGTATGAAATCACATCTCGAACAACAACAAAAATACACTAGGTAAAAGTAAACTCAAAAAAATAACCACAATTAATAAATTAAAACTACAGTGACATCAACATTCCAAGATAAAAATACCAACTAACATTAAGCAACAAGAATAACTAGCCCGATAGAAGGAGGAGGAGGAGGTGGTGGGCTATCGGGCTTATCTATCCAATCTCCCCCATGAGGGGGAATGGATATCATGTATGTTCAAACCATCCTCTTTCTTATTTTATTCTTCATCTTCTTCAATATTTCCATGGTGAGGTCAAATAACAAGTGAAATCTTAGGGAGCTTCCCCTAACCATATCCACATAGAGGAGTAAACCCAACATGAATAGAATCAACATGTGGTGAGGGATGCTCTCCATACCCTCTTGAAGGAGAGAATATATAATGGAGAAGATGGAGAAGTGAAAAAATATGAATGGATTTATGACCTTCCACTCATATGGCCATGTTTATGCCGCTCTTGATCTTTGTTCTATATATCATGATAAGGAGCCTTTGGGGGAACTCTATTAACTATGCAAGGGGAATTAATTGAATGGCCCATAACAATAAAAATATGTTTAACCTATAGGTGAACCTTGTTGTCCTATACTTGAATATGTAGAATTACATTAGATAAAACAAATATTTTGTTAGCAATAGAAAAAACTTTGTCTAAGCACAATTCATTGAATATAATTGCATTCATGTTTTTACAGACATAAAAAATAATTTCAATGTGAAATATGTGCCATATTTTCTTGTTTTTTTTAGGGAAAAGGGAGTAATACCCTAATAGGTTAATGTTCCAAGAGAAATTTTCTAGCATGAAAGGATTAAAAAGGGCATAAATCAATGCCAAGCATCTTGATCTCTAGTACAAAACCAAAAATTGTGTTCAAGAGACTCATATTGGCCACACACAAGGCATATGGGAGGGGAAATACCCATGTGAATAAGTTTATCTCCCATAGGGAGGCCTTGATAAATAATTCACTAGGAAAAAATGGCATTTTTGCATTCCACCACAGCTAACTAGACAATTTGTACCTTATATTCTAGGAGGGGAAATTGTTAGTATTCAAGCATTTACTAAGCATCTCCGAAGGATCACCATTGAGAGAGAGTCATTTATAACCAATTCAGGGTTGGTAGCAAAGCATGGGAGGTAAAACAACCTAATTCTAGTATTTCCACCATTTGAGAGTCCCTCTAACACTAATTTTTTGTATAGCATAAGCTGGAACAACTATATGGATCTTAGAAATAAACTCAAAATTCTAAACATTTAACCTAATTTTGGTTTTTAACTAAAGACAACTAAGACAAAATCTAAATCATTTGTCAAATATATCCCTTTAGGACTCAAATACCACTACAAAAAAACTAAATAATTTTGAGTTTGGGAACTTTTGCCAAGGGTTGCTCATTGATGGTAAGCATCAAGGACCACCAGATGGAATGAGAGTTAATAGAGAGACCAGACTAAAAACCATCCCATTTCCAAATTATCCTTGGATTAATGATTTTCAAAGCTTTCGATATGTTATTGACCATAAAATTACATATAATTTTTATAGAATCGAGGGTAATGAGCAAAGTCTTAAACCCCAAATTCTACCAAACCTTTCTTCCATAGGGACATGTAGATGAAATGTAATGTCAAAGGAGAATTTTCTAAGCCTCCTTCGCTTCAATTTATTCAACAATCCACTTGGCATAGAGTGTGATACCTTATATATCAATGTCAATGAGTCTAAATCCTTCAACTTCTCTAGGAAACTCTATGAAATTTTTGATTACCTTAAAAGTTGGCCCAAAGAAAATATTTGAGTAACTTCTCAAGATTTTTGTAGACTAAATTGGATGAAGTGCAACAAGATGAGTAATAAATGTGAGTGGTATCAGGAAATTTATAACAAATTTAAAACTTGTCATCTAAAGAGAAGGGTTTGATAATCTAATAGGAGAACTTCTTTTCCACTCTAAGAACTTCATAGTTCCATAAATCAACCTAAAAATATTGAAAAGCAAAATGAATGCCTAGGAATTTAAAAATCTCTCCATGGGCATCCCACTTCCACTGATATGCCTCAAGCTAGTGAGGTAGAGTATCATAACCCTATTTGTAACTTTGAGTTTTAGCCCACTGAATGTTAGAGCCAAAGGCCAAAAAAATGTTTGTAAACATGCCAAAGAATTTAAACAACTTATTCTTCATCTAAAAGAGTTAAAAAAGGAGTCATTAGTGAGTACCCATTTATCAGTTATATGTGGGATACCATGGGGAGGATGATTCCTTTGACAAGACTTATGAAATCATAATATCCCAATAAATAGCCAAAACCCTTAGCAGAAAGAATATATGAGGGGGCAAGAGAGAAACACTATTTTATAAAATCAAAAATACCAAAACTCTTATATTGGTGGCCATTTATGGTAAGATGAGCTGAGGCATCTTGGAATAGTGTTTGAATAGAGTGAATGAACCTAGTACCAAACCCTAGAGCTTGTAACATGGATATAATTAAGGGCCATTCAATCTATCATAAGCTTTTTCAAAGTCTATTTTAATAAACAAATATCTTTGCTTAGAGATAAGAGCCCATTCCATTCCTTCCCACATGAAAATAATATTGTCTATGATGTATGTTCCTTGGATGAAATTAGTTTGCTAAGGTTTGAAAATTAAATGAAGGAGGAATCTAATTTTGAGGACCAAACTTTGGAAATTATCTTATAGGAAACATTCAAAAGAGTTATAGATATCCAATTCATAATAACCTCAAGGTTCCTAGCTTTGTGAATGAATATGATATTGCCTATATTAATGATCTTCTTAGAGAACCCTTGGCCAGGGATTCTAAATATACTTTATGAATATAAGGTCCCACATAGCCCATAGGGCTTGATAGACATCATAAGGGAAGCCACTAATACTTGGAGATTTATCTTCAACCATATTAAAGGAAGCTTGATGAAGTTCCTCAATAGAAAGATGTTTGTCACATTCAATCTTTTGGATGTGTGAGATTCTACAGGGGACACCATCAAGGCACCTATTCATTATCATTTTATAAGCATCATTAGTGGATTAATATTTAAATACTTATTTATAATGTTTAAAAAAATCTTGAAGGATGTCTAGGAGATGATTAATGTGCTCACCAAATTATTTAACATCTTTTATTTGCACAACTAAATTATGAGTTCTTAATTTACTAAAAAACTCTTTAGAGACTCAATCCCCAATTTGGAGCCAATGGATCCAAGTTTTAATGTGGGCACCATGAGTTTGATAAAGCTTTGCTAGCTTGATTTGATGTCATAATTTTACCATTCTATTTTTAAAAATTCCATCCAAGGGAGATTATTCCATTTCCTATGAAAGGTGGTTGAATTCTTTCACAAAGGCTTAGTTATCCCTCTACCAAATCAAATCTAATTATTTTACAAAAAATAAATGAAATTGGTGGTAGAATTTATGGCTTTCTACCACTAATAAATCCGAATAGTATCCCTAGAAGGATGTGGAACTAAATTCCATAGTCACTTTATGTGAGCAAGGGTTGGGGCATGTAGTAGATGGGACATGTTGATATAAAACCTATTATTATATATTTTAACTAGAGGAGTAGAACATTCTATAAAAAAAATTGAATACTTTAATCACAATGATAGGTCTATCAAACTTCTAAGCAAAGGAAAAAATATTTTGAACAAAAAGAAGAGCCATATCTGATCTTTTGAGGACTCTTTATTTACCTTAGGCAAAAATTTGACCAAGTGAAATAGGGTGTGGGACAGAATGACATATGGTGATGGTTTAGGTATGATAACCCCAATTCATTGTACATGTAAAACCAAGCTTTTATCTCACCAACACATTATCTCATGGGTAATATTCCTTTATTGTCTTTAGCTAACTTATTCATGTTGAAATCTCTATAAAGGATATAGTGTGCCATAGTAAGATCTTTTGATAGCTACTACCAAAAAGATGTCTACTCAATGGCATCATTAGAGGTATAAAAATTTAGAAGACCAAGAATTTTCCCATTAAAATTTAAAATTGTTAAGAGTACTTGATTAGACAAGTCCACACCCAATCCATCACAAATGATGTATAGAGTGGTGAAATCATTATGATTACACTGCTATTTCCTGCATCATGTCCAAACATATGATAAAAAACACTTGATCAGATGATTTTAGCTACCATTTAGAGATTAAAATTATTTATCTTAACCTTATATACCCAAAGGATATAAATATCTAAAAACTTATGATAGTTGTCTTGAACCAAGTACTTATGGTTCGGGTCAAAGCCACAAACATTCTAAGAGAAAATACTCATTGGAAAACATCAAGATTCATGGTTTTTACCTCTCGACCTTTTAACACTACAAAGTGGTTACTCAATAAATTTTGATGTTGGATATTGGATGAAAAATATGTAAACATAACAAGCCATCATTTAATGTGAAAAAGGCCTCATCATTGTCAAGAGAAGTACTTTATCAACATCATGTTTTTGAGTCCAAGACAAGAGCCTTATGCAATTTTGTGTCTTGCATTTTAAAAAAAGAGAAACCATAAGTTAAGGATTATTGAGGTTTTATAATGACATTGATGGCTTTAGGATCACTTGTCATATTCAAACTAGGGTTTGAAGAAGGGACTTGGGTTTGATTTGGTGGTGGATGAATGACTACACTATCAAAAATGGTAGGCTTAGGGTTAAGATAGGGGATTTGAGGTTGTAATTATTTTTATTATTTGTTTGACCCATAACCTGCCATCTATCATTATCTCCCACCATGGGGTGGGTTTTTTTAGTCATATATTTGGATAGAGTATTTGAAGTGGCCATAAGCAGAAAGCCCTTGATCATGTGGTTTAAAGCTTGAAATTAGAAGTAGGTATTAGAAAGATTGATATATATCACCCTCAGGGTAAAATGTTTCTTTCCAATTAATATTTCAATAGTTTCATAAAGGTATTGTGTGAGGTTAACCTCAACAAAAAGGTAATGTTATGGGTGGGTGATAAAGAAATGATCGGTTTCAAAATAAATGGCATGACCTAACAGTTCAAACAATTATTCTAAAAAGGGCCAAAAAGGCATAGGTAAAATGGGAAATTTAACCTAGACAAATACCTTTAGTTTATCTTTGTCTAAGATGACAATGTCATGGGTTTAGTGGGAAAAAAGAAGCAATGAACTTCTCACATAACATGGGCCATGCTTATGAATAGCAGCACACTTCTAAGGGTTTTTTAACATAAAAAGGAAGAAACCCTTGTTCAAATTTTTAATTCCTATAAGTTTGATGCCATGTGATGCCAATTAGTTTACACCCTATAAATCATGGATTTAGCAGGGATACGACATACAAAATATCCAATAAAAGTATGTGTTTCAAGATGGTTACAAGTATTATAAAAATCAAGTGAATCAATTAAAACATCAAGAGGAGAATCCATGGTTGCTTCCTGTAAGTTGAGCCACATCTAATGATGCAAGCTCCTAAGTGGGACATATTAAATAAATAAACTACCCAAAGGGTGGAAAACAAGGCTAAAATAAATAAATGTAAGGGTAGAAAAATATTCCTATAGAGACAAATAAAAAGGTAGAGGTATGACACAAACCCTAGGGGAAGATTGACATGGCAAGTACTCAAGTGCTCTACGTCTTTCTAATCGAATGTCTAGTTATCAAGGTAAATTATTTTATGAATTTAAAAATGATTAACTAATTAATTCTTATAAGCTTTTGAAGGGATATATTTTGAGAAGAATAACTTTTTTGTATGAGCTTCAAATTTCAATTACTTTTAACCATTTGAAACCCATCAAACATAAAAATTTGATCACATATTTCATATTTACAAGAAGATCAAGAATGATGTCCAATTTATGATACTCAATAAAATAAATATTGATTAATGTGAAGTAAACATGAAGATTATTCTAAAAAAAAAGGTATTGTGTTAAATCAACAATGGAGAAGAGCATGTTCCATCCAAAAGGAAATAAAAACATGTGGTTGATAAGGTCATTTGAAGCCTTTGAATTGATTATTTACTATGTTTATGGATATCTTTAAGATTTTATCAAAAATATAAAGAATTCAAGGGACATTTGGAACATTTTATGGTACCTCTAAATGAATTTATGTAAATTAACTTCAGTTTATAATAAGAATAAAAAACCATAATGAATAAATCCAAGCTTAAGAGTCTCATGATGAAGATCATATTGAAAAAATTATATAAAGGGTAATGCCTTCTCTTTGGAAGATGAATATTAAGATAGAGTCTCATGCAAATCATTTCCTATCACAAATTTTAGTCCATGATTTATTGCATCTAGTAATGATCATGAATAGATTCTTCAATACACATGAAGGTATATCAAGGAAATATATGATGAAATTATGTTTCCTTGATCAATGGTGACTTTTTGATATAAAACATTAAAACATTTTAACATTCTTAATAAATAATACATGCTCTTGAGGTAAAACAATGATTACTTGATTAAAGAATCACTACATATACCTTAAATGCTAAATTCATTTCTAATAAAAATGTATTGAAAAACTTAGATAAAATCAATAATTTAATACATTTTATGCATTTTCTGGGCCAAGTAATAATTAATAAAGGCCAAAGTATTTCATTTCTATTTATTTCCTTGATGATATTATGCATGATAATGAGTCCCTCTCATTAGAAGAAGATTTATTACATTACTTGATTGTGATAAACAACACATAATAGAATATGACAATTGTGCACAAATTGAGGATCCTTGATCTTATTAATCATGATAGATCTTCATAGGATCATGTGTGGTGTTTTAATCTAGTTTATATGCTTAGATATTCTCATGTTGTTTCATATAATGGTGACGCTTCACTGAATTTCCATGATCTTCCTATCCATAAAGATCATAAAATTAAGACTAAAAAGATATAATACAAAAGAGAATTGAGTAAAAAAATGCAATTGGTTCAAACCTACATAAATATTGAGGTTGATAATCTGTTTGAAACAAAACAAGGAATGTGCACACTCAAAACTAAGCCATCAATGAAGAAGAATTAGTCAATATTTAAAAAGAAAAAAAAATCAAGTTTGAATTCAAGATTCCACATCATTTAGAGGACAAAATTGGTATGCTTTGAGTTCAAATACTTATTATTAATATTTATTATGGATGGAAAAATCCAAAAGAATTTAATTTCACCTATGTTTAATTGAAAAGGTCATGCATGTGTGTTTCATCAACAATAAGGCCTCTTGGACTTATGATGACATTTTTTAATAATTGGGTGAATGGTATTGATCATGTGAATATCCATACCAATTTTAACCTTACATGAGTATTGGTATTTGAAATCTGATGTAGATTTGTTGATGACCTTATCTTTAATGGAAATTTTGATATTATTAGCATAATTTTGTTGATAAGCTTGAGCATGAGGAATCTTCACTTAGCTATGACATATTCATAATATTTATTTATAGGAGATGGGGGTAATTTTTTTTACTATTGGTACATGTATTTTATCATCACATATGTTTCAATGACATTTTATTTATTGATGCAACCATTCTCATAGGATGTTCTTATATGATGAAATTTATTATTTGAGATATACATAACATGAGGAGAGTCAAATGAGATGGATGAGATTTCTCATATTATATATGATTTCTCTTTATTGAAATATCTCATGTTCTATAAGCACTTTGTATTTTTCATAGAAATTTCATTTACTCTCATTTATGATGATTTTATAATTTATTTATTTTTTTAGTTTATCCCCTTTTATGGCTTGATGGGGTCATTTTTTTTCTTGATGATTAGTCTAGCCATATATAGTATAGAAAGGTTTATGTCAATTTCAAATGCTTCTCATATGTGTTGGTACACACCCTTGATTATTGGATATGAATTACCATTATTTATTGATGTGGTGTTGGACTCTTTGATTGGAGGTATTGCCCTTGACTAAAATTTGGATTGTATTATCATAATTTTTTTCTTTGTGGATGAAATTTTATGTTTTGATAGTTTATCTTTGATATGATACTGTAATTTTTTTTAAGATTTGTATCCATTTTTCCATGGTTCATGGGGTACACTAACTAATATTTGATTAAGAAACACTAATTGATTGAATTGTAGAAAATACGAATGTTAGATGCCATCTTTGTTTTTTTCTCTACAAATGGCCATGATGTTTGATATGGAGTTGGTGTTTCTAATAATTGGGTAATTTGGATGTTTCCATTTTCTATTCTTTTACCTTTATGGATGACATAAGTAGGGTAAATTTAAAATTTGGATGACTTGACATTATATTTGATATATCATTTTCTATTTTCATGATGATGATGATGACATATTAGAATTTTTTATATCCATATGTTTCCAAGTCCATTATTTTTTCCCATGATGTTATTGGAGTATTTTGGAGGAACTAGTATGAGTATAAATGGTAGACATGTTGGATGTATCAGAGATGATCATTTTAGATCATTTATATGTCTACAATAACTCTTCATTAGATGGTTCTCCCTTTAAGATGACTATCTTGAGGCATTTTATGGGATCAAATCATTCTACACATTATTTAGTTTTCCCCATCCAACATGTGTGGCATGGGTGGGATGATGTGTGAAAATACACACACCACGTGTCCAAATTGATGCAATTGATATTTTTCATGTACATGTTTTAATTATTTACATCAAGGACATACTGTGGATATATCTTGTGTAAATGATATGCGAGTTTTAACATCTTTAGAAATTTTTGTGGGAGACAAATTTTAATTCTTTCCTTATAATATTTTATAAAAGTAGTCCTCTTTGAGAATATATTACAAGAGTTATCTTATCTAGGTGATGTGACATGTGATTAAGGTCAAAGATTTTGTGGATAGAAGAAAATGATGTTACCCACTTAGTGTTAAATAATTAAAGAGATGATTTCACAAAGAAATTTTTATAAGGAGCTCATGGTATAACTCAAGGAGTAATATGAAAGATACAATATATATTTGGCACCATTCAAGAAGTTAATGATCTTGATGATATGCATGTGTTAGGGAGTTACAAGGAAAAGTTTTTTCAAAAAGAAGTATGAGAAAAAAAGCTTTGAAAACCTAAAAATCAAATATATGTAATATAGAGCTTCTCAAAACTAAGTATCTTGAAAAATATAGATATATCTTTTCAACACCAAAAGATGAGCAAATCAAACAAAAGAAATTTAATGTTCACAAAAAAATATATTCATGTATATTTTGAATGTGCAAAGCATATGCATATAAAATGAATTTAACATAAATTTTAATTAGTATAACATTAGATTAAGTTGTAGATGTGAAAGCTAAATATATTTATTTGTAGTAATAAAAAATTGTAATGATATAAAATGCATAAAATATTGTGCAAATGATGTAATTTGGTTATGTTAGAGAGTTATGAGAGTGTTTTGTGAGGTTATGAGAGAAATATGATAATTTTGTATGCACTATCAATGAATGTTCTCAATTTTTTTCAATCATATAATATAGTTGACTATATTTATGTTTGTTTCTTCACCATTATATTATAAATTTATCTTTTATGTTCTCAATTTTTGCTATTGTTTTTTTTAGAGTAATTATAAGGGTATATCTGCATATGATATTTGGATCCATCATCAATTCATTTGAAATATAAAAAGGTTTAATTGCATATTATTTATAAGTCTATTTGATATAAGGCTATAATGTTGACTAATTTGACTTTGTAAAGATATGCCAAAGTAGAACTACTAATGGTTTCATTGCTAGATTCAAAAATGTTGTCATGATGTTGGAATTAAGATGGTTTATTGGGATCAAGAGAGTTGGATACATGATTTTATGGTTGCATCAAATAATTTAGTAAATATTAAGCTTATAAAATCGGTAAGGATCATGTTCATTTTAGGTTCCATTATATCTAGTTAAAATCTACTAAAAAAGCTAGTGTGAATTTCCTATTCTACTAGCATAGTGGCTTAGATGATTAGAAGATTTTTTTGTTGCAATAACTCAGAATTTTTTGTGTACTAAGGGTAATATTAAATCATTACATCATTTGTATATAAATTGAGCTAGGTTTTTATAATATTGGCTAAATGCATCCCTAACAGCTATGTAACCCAATTTGTAATCATTTTTCAATCAAAGGTTTCAAATATTTTAGTGTTGTGTACTAATAAGCATTTTAGATATTCAAAGGATTTTTTTTAAAGATTTCCTTTATTGATAAATATGATGGTTGTTGAAAAGGGTATTTCTCATTTTTTTTGAAGTTATGGACTAATCTAGTTTGATGAATGGGGAATGAGGTGAGTGTGATGGGTTCAAGAGGGATATATGAGGATGAATAGAAAGGGAGAAAAAATTAAAGAAAATCCAAGTTTAAATCTTTCCAAATAATACAAAATATCGTTGAGAAGGCTAAGAAGAGAATATAATATTGAACTACAATAATTGTAAAATAAAACAAAATTATGAAAAGAAATAAAACAAATAATACATAAATAAAAATAAAAAGACAATAAGATAAGAGAATAGAAATATAAGAATATTTATAGGTCCTATAGTAAAGAGAATATGGATGAAGAGATTGAATAAGTCACACTAAGTGTTTTTCATAGAGTAGTTAATAAGTTTGAAGGTAGAGATGAGGTTGTATGCATCTAAATTTTCTCACCTTCCTTGACTTACTAATTTCAATATTAATCGCATCTAATTTTATCTAATTCATCTTACTAATCATCCTTGTCATTTATATAAAATCCCCCTTCATTATTCTTCATCATACTAGCCTTAACCCTTCCAATTTCTTCATCAATTCTTCTAATTAATCCCACTTATATCCTAATCCCACTTATACATTATATTGTGAATTTTAAATTGACAACCCACCTACCTACCTGCTCCTAAGTTTTTCTACAAGACTACACCCTATTCCTCACATATCCCTTCCTTTAAACTAATATAACCTCCCTCTAATCATCATTAACCCCTCCTAATGGATTCTATAATTCTCTGATTCTAGAATCTTCTCTATCTTAGCCCTCCTCTCTAGAATCCTCTAATTCTAGAGGCTTCCAAGGAATTTTTAATTCCCTCTCTTATCTCTATTTAATCTCACCATCTCCTTCCATTTGGGATAATGAGCTGAATGTGCATGAAATCTATTAATCCAAAATACATCTAATAATCTATCCAAATCCATAATCCTCCAATAATCGATGGTCCATAAGTCAATTTGTCAAGCCAATCATATTTGTCAAAAATTTAAGTCTATGCGAAAAATCCTACATCTATAATCATTTAGTCTTTTTGTTTTGAATCTTGTTTAGAGAAATTAGCTATAGATTTTATAATGTTGTTATAGATGTTTATTTTACTTGAATTATAGTCTAATGGCTCTACTTTTGAAGTAGATTGATGTTTTGAGTAATTTTGATATAAATTGCATAATCAAAATCCATTGCTCAAAATATTTATCTCACAAAGATATTAATTAGTGTAGATATTGAAATAAATGCAAGTCATTTCCAAAATCTAGAGAACATTTTTTAAGAAGTTACAAGGTAAAATGTAAATTCCCATACCATCGATAATTTTTTTACTAAGATGAGATGACAGTGACCCATAAATACATTCACATGAGGCATTATCCATTACAAAAATTTTAAAAACATTATAATAATAATAATTTATTTTTTTAATTTAGAGAAGTAGGAATTTAGATTTTAGTTTTGTGGCAAAACACTTAAGAAGAATAAGTAAACTAATAGGAAAGAAGAACCCATATTCTCATAGAAGCTCCACTTGAAAGAGTTTAAAAATCCTATGATAGAAGCATTTAAAAATTAAAAGAATAGTTAAAAATATTTAGATTAGAAGCTTAGATGATATATTAGCACCAAGGTCTAAGGGAACATGGTAGTTGTGAATAGGACTTTAAAAAATAAATCCTTTGTGTTAATACGCAAAAACATATTGTTTCAAGGAAATTCACAAGACCAATGTTCAAAAGGAGGAGTAACAAATGAGAGTACTCAAAGAGATTCATATATATAGAGTAACTAAGGAGGTTAAGGATATGGGCCTAATTCAATCACATAAGGAGAATAACGTAGTAAAAGTAAACAATGAGGAGCACTGAATTCAAGAGCACAATGAGGAGGTCCAAACCCATGTATATAAGAAGGAATATGCTCAAGAATATGGAAAAAAATCCATTAGTATATTTTTATGCATTTGATTCATATGATGGGTCATTTGATCCACATAATTACTTGTTTACTTGTGAGCACATGGAGAATTAAAGGTGGAACAGACAAAGCAAACCAATTATAAATATTTATAAGATCACTCAAAATTACAACCCTATAATTTATTATAAAATGAAGGATGCTATATAATTTTTTCATGGGTTAAATAAAAGTTGATAAATGAGTTTAGATCACATGATTATAAAATCAATGCAATGCAACACTTGAAGCAAATTTCTTAGAATCCTAGTCACTCTGTAGAGGAGTAAGATAAGAGATTTGCAAAAGTTTGTTAAAAATGAACTTAAAATTTAATAATGTCTAAAACTCTACATGGCTTTCAGAAGGCTTGAGAGGAAGATTGAGGTTGATATTGATGCAAGATTAATTTAATAAAAAGGTATAAGCATGTTGTGTTGTAGTCAACATATAAATAATTGAAGCACAAGGCACATCATCTTATAATTTTACAATTGAATCCAAACTTGATAAAGAAGAAAAAAGAAGTGCTTGATATTTAGATAAATCCAAAAGATCAAAGTTGTGGTGTAGTGAGTGTGGTATGGAGGGAATTTTATATAATCATTTTCACATATTGATAGGAGGTGAAATTCATGCACATGCACATTCTCTAACAATAGTGATGCAAGAAATGAATATTACAAAAAAATTAGATTTTTCTATATCTTGCATTTTTTGTATGAAAAAATTACTATGATAGGGAAATGTTTTCATGAGCTCCATTAGAGGAGTTTTACATGGAAAATTTTCAAGATCTTATAAAAATTTCTATTTATTTTATTTTTGATAACTATCATAGTGACATTTTGATTGTGTGTCAAGATCTGCTTCGGGAGCCTTGATGATTGACTGAATTTGTTCCTTAAGTCAGGAGTTTGTTATGGAAAATATGTGATTAGATGATATGTTCATTGTAGTATTTGTATTATATTTAAGAATCATGTTATCTTGAAATGTTTTTTTTTTTTTTTGGTGACATGATCTTTGTTCATGGGCTAACATCAATAGTTAAATTTTATCACATTAACATATTGTGAATTGTTTTAGTATTTATCATAATTTCCTTCAATTGCACTTAAAATTTTATTCATAGGTATGATGACATGATTATAAGTTTGTTACAACTTTTGATATGTATGGTATTGACTTTTTGATATGGTGGATCTTTGAAAGTTAATACATATTGTGCATAGTGCTCTTAAATGATATCTTTGTGATTGAAGTTTTCATTGAACATGAAATTAGAAGTGATTTTTTGAAGTTCATGAAAATTTTCATGAGAATGTCCTACATTATCATACAACCAACAAAAAATTTTAGGGTTACACCACAGTGGTATATGTTTTGAAGGATAAATATTTGTAGGTATAGGAATTGGCATATTTTGATAGAGTTCTTAAAGAATCAAGGGTAGGTGAAGGATTTATATGATTGAGAAGGTTTGATTTGATATGTTTGGGTAGTAATAGTTTCTATCATTGTGTTAAGATAATCCTTACAATAATTTTGAGATAGTACAAATTGGTTCATAAATTAGTCTTGACATTTAACTTGATCAAAAACTTATTTCAAAGTCTTAGGAGACAAGGACCTTAATGAATTGAATTTAAGGCTTTATAGAGGTAATGATTTTATTTATAAGTTTTCCTCACTCATGTTGTCATCAAATTTATATGCCAAGGATTTCCATCTTTTGATAAAAGCATGGGCAAACTCATGAGCTAATTAGTTGGCATTGATAAAGTTATCAAGGCTATTTTAAATAAGGTCATGATATTGGAATTTTCCAACTAGGGTGTTGACTAAATATTTTATATTGGTAATTGAATGGAGTGGAAGTTGGTTGTACCATTCTAATGTAAACCCAATTAGGGGGTTTTCTATAAACTTGGTAGTTTCATAAGTGTTGGTTTTGTTCCAATATGTGTAGAGGTTTCCATATGTACTAATATTTAAGGTGGGATCGGCATACTTATCATAGGTGATGGTTAGTGAAACACCTCCAATTTTCATTGAAGAAATATTGGAAGCCAGAGGCTCATTTTTTAACGTTTGAAACATTTTGTTGTGAGTTTGTGGTTGAGGAATAATATTCCTATGAGCATTCATGAGGGGAGGTGAGAAAATAATTTTTAGGTTGTCCCCAAATGACTTGTGGTTGATTTTACATTTTCAAAAGATAATTTTTCATTTGGACCATGAGATTTTTATTGGTGGCTTGAATTTGAGCCATTTGATCCAACACTTTGAAGAACACTTGGATGTTATTTAATGAAGGGTTTTGGATAGAGTTTTTTATTATTATTAAGAGGGAAAACATTGCTTGATGTTCAAACCATTAATGTGAAGTTTATTTTAAGTTTTTTGAGGTTGACATTCTTAAGAGTGTAAACAATGTTAGTATCAAGATCCTTGATGTGTTTATAAGGATTTTTTTGGTCACTTTTTTAGGAGATGGAAACCATGTTAATTGAATTGTATTAGGAGTGTAAGGAGGGGGAAATCATTTAGTGTTCTCACTATTAGTGTAGGGTTTGTGTTAGGTGATTCAATACTATTTCTGAGGTTTACATATTTAGTGGCATGTAATTGATGTTGTTATCTAGATTTTTTGTCATGTAACTCCTATCAATATCATCATAATCGTTTTCCTAATCGATTGAGACCATGTTATGTGGCATGAATGAAAAGATAAAATATGTGGAAAGTTAATAAACTATAAAATAAATGAATTTAATTGATGGTGTAAATTTATCTTAGTAACTAAAAGGTGGAAGATAATCTAGAAATTAAAGATGCTTAATGAATTAATAACACTAAGAATCTAGTGGAAAAAAGAATGAAAATGACCTAACACTATGATGGTTCAACAAAATATATATGGGATAAATATGGTTAAACCATACTAGATCCAACGCACATACAAGATAATATTACACAAAGTGGAATACGACTATAGAAAATGGTCATGTATAATGAAGATAATGAGGAATCTACTAAGAATCTATACAAAGAACTTACGATGATTAACCTAACTATATCTAACATGTAAGAGGTATAAATTAAAGTAATCAAGATAAAGATAATTCCATTACCCAGTAGCTGGGAGGTATCTAATCTAAGGATGGCAAGGGTGTCATTATACAATAATTATAAGGTGTAAATAAAGGAAAAAACATGTAAAGATAACAATATATTAATAAGCATATGTAAATGTAAGCATAGAATAAAATAACATAACAATATAATATATCCACCAAAGTAAAGATATAAAGAGTATAGGGTTAGTAATACTTACCTTGGGTTGACTTTTTGATGTATCAATCTACCCCTTGGATCAAGTGGTACTTTGTGAGAGATGATGTGGTTGAATCTCAAGATGGAAAGAAGAAGACCTAATTATGCTTAGATGGGGACTCCAAAGACTAGGCATACCTTGTTAGTTCAAATTATCTTACTAATATCTTTAAATAACTTATCCAAACAAGTCTTCCTCAAGTGATGATCCTAAGCCCTAATTCATCTTCTTCTTACTAAGGTGGATTTGAGTGTACAAGAAGAGTGGATTGGATGTCTTGTCTTTGAGAAATGAAAAAAGAGATTTGTATTAATAAGACTCAAAACTCAAAAACTAATCTAACTTATCCAAAATCATCATCCCACTTGATGTATTAGTAAAAGATTTAACAAACACATTACTATGTTAGTTTAGCCAATGATGTTGGCCAAGGGGGAAGCATTATATGATGTCATTAGTCAATCCAATGATGTCAATCGAGAACATGAATATAGGAAGAATATAAGTGGAAAGTGATAACATGATTAACCAAATGAAAAGTAAGCAAATTATATGACATAGATGAAGGAAAATAGTATAGTGATCATCAAGGCATCTATTAAAAAGCACTATGAACCATCCCACCCCAATCTTAGTGCACTCTTTAGAATATGTACTCATGGGATTGATGTGTCCATGAATATTGAAATAGAAATCATCAGTAAATGAAAAAATGAGGTGTATACATATAACCCACTCAAATCTCATCACATGTCACAATAGATTAATGCATGATGGTGCTTTAGAAAAGACCATATTAACATGAAATAAAATAAAGAGCTATAACAACTATTGATAAATGAATGTCATAGCTAAAAGAAAAAGTTACATATCTCAACTTACCTTTCCACTAAAATAAAAACATGAAACACATTAGTTTTGATCATGGTGGGCATATAAACTGCATATAGTAACCCTAACGATATAAGACTAAAAATGGATTAAAAAATGTAGGAATACATGAATGATTCTAAAAATGGAAGTATACAAGGCTCTCACAGAAGATGGTAAAAAGAAAATAAATTTAGATAGCCACAAT
Source organism: Torreya grandis (assembly GCA_037957365.1). Taxonomy (NCBI): domain Eukaryota; kingdom Viridiplantae; phylum Streptophyta; class Pinopsida; order Cupressales; family Taxaceae; genus Torreya; species Torreya grandis. The sequence continues at coordinate 2,078,872 of JARHVA010001060.1, forward strand.
AGAAAAAGTTATATTAAGTCCATTAGACCCAAGATAGAAACATAGCTTAAGTTAAGGTGACAAAGGGGATAAAAAGGGGTTAGATAGCTACAAGTTAAATGCTAGATTAGGTTCAAATGGCCCAAGATGGAGAGAGAGAGAGAGAGAGAGAGAGAGAGAGAGAGAGAGAGAGAGAGAGAGAGAGAGAGAGAGAGAGAGAGAGAGAGAGAGAGAGAGAGGGCCAAATAGCCACAAGAAAAATGTTAGAATAGGTATAGATGACCCAAGAGAAGAAATATTAGGATCCCAAACAAAATTAATAGAAATATGAGAAAAATAGGGTCATGGTCAAAAAAGCATCTCAAAACAACTTAAACATGTTGCATATATTCAAGAATGGAAATTTCAATCAAGAACCTTTATATGCTAATATTATTATGATGTTATCATGTCTAAAAGATATGAATAATAGGAAATAAATAAAATGGGGAAGATTTGGAAATAATTATATCTATTAAAGGGAAATAATGAAGGGAGGGAAGAGAGGTGTCACCAAGAAAAAACATGAATTTTAGTAGAAACAAGACATTCTACTTTGGTCTAGAAAACTTGACTCAACAATCAAAGAGAATGGATAAAGAGTGAAGTGTATATATCATCCTAATGAGGTTTATATACAATATAATGTAAATTTTTTTATCTTCCCATGAAGTGTTCCTCCTTCCTCGAGACCCTGACATAGACATCGATCAACTATGAGAATTGATACTTGTGTGAAAAGGAAGATGGCACTAATGATATATATTGAGCCTAATACCCAAATATAGTAGCATATCACACTCTAATGGAACTTAAGCTCTCCAATTATAGATTTTGAGCTTCAGTTAGTATTGATGACATTCTAATGATATGATCACATCTTTTTGTGTTATTTGAATTTTGATATTTTATTTTTTACCTTTTGATTTTTTGCTATAATATTCTAGTTTTTGAGTTTTTTGTATATTTTATTAATATACTTTCTACATCCATACATATTCATAAGACCAAAAATGTGTTGGTATGATGACTAACATAATAGAGATTACACCTAGCCACTAAATATGAGAACCTATAAACCAAGAAGATTAGATAATCCTAGACTTGCACCTTAGAAAAGAGTGTGATATTGAAAAATAACTTAGTGTGCTTAAAAAAATAAGTGAATATAAGTAAATATAGATGAAATTGAAAATAATTGAGCTTCCCCAATAGTAAAAATATATTAAATGGAGGTGATACAATAACTAAAAAATTTCAAACTTTCATCATAAGAGAGATTAAAAATTGGATAAGAGGCATGTAGATATACTGCAATAGTTGTGACACAAAATGTTATAACTAACTTTAAAATACAAAACACCACTCTCAACCATTGCCTTATCTTTTTAAGAAAATAATTATTGGTTGGGAGCAAGATAAAAATAAACTAGGTAATCACTGTGGTGGGTGCTTGTGAGGAAGGCCTGCTTGTATTCTTGTATGTCTTACAATGGAACTCACAAATTGAAATCCAAGAGACATATAAATAAGTGGAGTAAATTAATTAGGCATGCAAAATATTAGGGAAATTAGTGGAAGAAATGTAGAGAAAGGGTTATGAAGTGTAAAATAATGTAGGGAGTATCTCAGATGCATAATAGAGTAGTAACAAAGTGGGGTGAAAACTCATGAGGTGAGAAAATAAGAGAGAGCTTTGAGGAGTGAAAATGGGAAAGAAATAGCCATGTGACATAAAATAGTGTAATGTAAAAATGAAGTTCGAAGGTGATAACATGAATAAAAAGGGAGCCTGGAGATGAAAATTAAATGAAGGTAATGTTATGAGGAAAAAATATAGCAAAGAGTCTAGAGGAAAAAATGAAGGTAGGGGGAAGGCCATGAGGTGTAAAAATAAATTAGGGGATGGGCATCTGTGAAGAGGGCCTAATTACTTTCCCCAAGCTTTTTCCATGCAACTCAAAAATTGGAAGCCAGGAGGTATAACAATTAAGTAGTAAATGTGAATAGGTAAAAAGGGAGCCCAAAGGTGATGCTAAAGTAATTGAGGAAAAACATAGAGGTGTGATCAAATGAGTTAAGATGTAACATAAGAGAATTAGAATAAACTTAAAAATAGTATTGACATGAAATGCAAACTACAATAAATGTCTAATTAAGTGCAAGAAATGAAGAGCCTACCTCAAGCATAATACTTTTTAAAAAGTTGAGCATTGTTTGGCTCTTTGTAAATTTATTAAAGTTTTAATTGTTTGTGAATGTGCATTGTTGAGAAAGTATGGGCATTTTAAGATGCCCCCAAGTTAGAGGAAGAATGAGAGTGGCTATTTTAAGATGCTTGAAAGTGTGTGTTGAGTAAGGATGTGCATCATAAAATTCCCCCATGTGTGAGATGAGGCAAGGGAATGTTTTTTTATATTCAATGTCATCCTTGAGATCAACGTATTTATTACCTTTATTGTTATTTTCTACGTGATTTTTTATACATATGTAATCTTTGCCCCTAGGGTAATTTATGGATATGTATGATGTATTCTAAATTTTGTTTTACATCATCGACCTAGATTATGAAATTATGAATTTTTATTTAGACCCTAACATCATTAGCTTGGTTAATGAAGTTTGAATGTCTTGAGTGTGTCTATGCATCATTGGCCTAGCTGATGAAGTTAGAACTATTTGTCTAAGTCTTAGCATCATTATCTTAGCTGATGAAGTCAGAAGTACCTAAATGTGTAGACACCTAATTTTATTACAAGGCTTATTATTTTAATGTTTTTAGTATAATTTTTTTCATACATATCATTAGCTCAAATTACATACTTATTAGAACCTTTTCATGTGTTTTATTCTCACCTTTCTTATTTTTGTGGTTCTATATTTATTATATTTTCTCTCTCCCATGTGTTTTTTCTATGTCTAGAGGCTTCCCTTATCATCCCTTTATTATGTTTTATGTGGGTCACAACTGGAAATGGGTTGATTCTAATGCATTCATAATCAATGATCCATCAATTGTGTCCCTTTTGACTTTGTGGGCTATTTTCCCCAATTCCTCATTTTATCAATGTGTGGACTCGTGATTTTCAATTTATCCTATTTCTTTGTGTCAATTTAGGGCCCAATAGATATTCAATTTGAATTTGATAAGTCTATATATACAAAACATGATAAAGCATTTCAAGGAAAATTATCTAAGAATTAATGAAACTCATCAAGACATTCAAAGTATTATATGCAATATCAAGATTCTATTTCTACTTTTCAAGACTACAATTGATTCAAAGAATTTATATTTTTCCATGTTTATACCAAAATAAGGCTTAAACAAAATACATGTAATTGCATTTGATTATATAATGAGATAATTTGGAATCCCTTTCTCTCACTAGGGTTGGCACACTCACAAGCACTATAACTACATTAATCCATGATTTAGAACATTGTGATATATAGCTACAACCCTGAAAGGGGCCCAAGCCACTTGACTACACATATATTTTATCTTTGATGTGTTTTTAGGCCATATTAGGGTTACTTCAAAAGAGACATAATTTTTACATCTTTCCAAACTAGTTTGATATTCTAAGAAAGGAACTTTTCTATCTACTTGAGATGAAGGATCTCAAATAAAATCAGGCAATAAAAACTACCAAAGGTCACAATTTTAGGCCTATGTAAAAATAAAAAAGAAAGAGTCATAATAAATGATCAATTATTTATTAGTTCATAATCAGTGGTACACTGATTATGTCCCTTTAAAAAAACATCTAGATGCTTTTATATCTTATTCTACATCACTCTAGAGTCCTCTTTTCTAAATTTCCAAGCTTTGTCAGTCTTATGCATGATCATTTAATTTTTATATATCTCTCTTTTTCAATTTTAATTTCATTATGATTGTTTTCTCATTGTTCAATTGTAATTTCACTTACTATTTAGGCACTAGATCAAATCTAAATTTTGTTATGGACTATATTATCCTAGATATTTATTGTGACTTAAACTAATATGTTTTGCATATTTTAATTAGTTATAAACTTTATTTCCCCTATTAAGGGGTCAAGATAAAGTAAGAGCATAATGTTGAAACATAAGAAAGCAACTTGGGTCCCCCTCTTATGAGGTCCTTTAAGCTTAAATTTGATGGCACTACAGGGGGAATCATGGTGCCTCATGAGTGAGATGAATTTTGAGATATTATTTTGGATATTTGATTAGGGAATGTTAGATTTTTTTATGATGGAATGAATAATAAGGTCAAATCCTAAGAAATAGTTATGGGTATTGAGATGCCACTCAAGTGTGGAATTGAATATATACTCATTGAAGGGGATTATATGGACTTTATGTTGGATTTGGCAATTAGAATGTTAATGCATGAAACTTAAAAAACATCTTGGTAAATGCATGGTCATTATTATATTATTTATCATCCTGGTCAATATCTCGTTGCTACTATGAAGCCAACTCTCATGTTGATTTTTTAGTAGATGTTAGAATGGATCAATTATTTAAACAGAACATTGATAATAATGTTGAGGCATGGCTAGGCCTCGAATTGATTGAATAAATAGTTGTAATCATGGCAAGGTCTTTTGGGTCATTATTATTCATTATATTTATAATTGTATCCTTGAATTCATGAATCCCCCCCTCTTATTTTCTTTCAAGGTAGACTCATGTGGTTTTATGCATTCCATGCCTCTTTTAATGTTGCTTGATTAGCTTGGCTTCTTTATTTGTGTTAGGTACATGTGGGTTTCTTTAATTTATTTCTCTTGGCTTTGTGGTGTCTTAAGTGGTATTGTGATTTTAAAAATGAATGTTTCCATGGACAACTTTGTTGTGATAGTACCAATGCTCTCCCTTAGGGTGGAGAAGATGGAAATGGCATTTAGGGAGTGCATCTTAGATAGAAGACTAAGATTGATCTTATAGGCTTTGAATAGGGATGTCATTGATTACAATAATGCGCTCTTGTAGAAAGAATACATGAATTAGTTTAACATAACAAAACTAATTTATAAGTAGCTATAATTTTTGCTAGCTATTTTCTTTACACTATGAAGGATACTGAAGTGACACATCATGTAGTTGAAACTCTTTTGTGGCTAGATCTTTGGGGTGGCCTAAATCTTTGGTTGAATAGGTTCAAGTGTGAGGATATTCATTCCCTTCCCTTCTCTGGTAATAATTGTTTAGATTTTTTCCCCTTTTTATTTATAGTGACTTGGAGGAGCACTTTGTAAAGATGAGGGGTCTTCTATTGTAGGAAATTGATAGTCTAGTTGGGGTTTTAGGGTATGTTTTCTCTATGGATGAGCTTTTGACATTGTTCCCTTATCTTGACCATATATTGGGAAGGTTTGAGTCTAAAGTGGTGGTTTTTGAAGCTTAATTTTTGGTGAAATTTTTTCTGTTGAAAGGGGTTCTAGAGGCCATGAAGCATCTCGACAAAAATAATGAATGGCTAGCAGACCTCTCTAGGAAATTGGTTACTCATAAGGCAGTGTTTATTCACATGTAGAGAATAATTCAGCCAATGGTGGATGTAATAGGGATGGGTGGAGTGTTCTCTCCTATTAAAATGACTTGAGAGGAGGGAGATTTATATTTTCATGTCATTGGTAATGTTTAGGATGGTCGTGGGGTGAAACATGGAAATGGGGGGCAATATATTTGGTCTCAAGTGCATAGTAACGAGATCATTGGAGTTGGTGACTAAACTATGGGCTTTCCACATCTAGAGGTGCATTCGGCTAGTGTTATTGATTATGTTGCTAATGTGAATCCTAGTTTGGTGGATTCTCCATAATTTGTTTTGGTCTCTTTTTTTCTAAGTAGTTTATATTATTTTTCCTCTTATAGTTATTACTAACGGGTCTTGATGTAACCTAGTAGGCTAGTTATTTTGAGTCTTTTAGTTTTTTGGTTTCGGGGTTTATTCCCTAGTTTTAGCTTTTTGGTCTTATTTTAGCCTTGAGATTTTTCTATTTTATGGGAAAGAATACAATGGTTTTTTCCTATCCTTACCTAGTTTTTGTATCTCACTCTTTATCTTTATATGAAGGAAGGTCCCTTTAACTCTTAAGATCTATCAAAAAAAATCTAAACCAAAATTTGTTAAAACATTTTGGGTAACCTTATGCTTAGAATCATCCAAACTAGGGTTTCATACCTTTCTCCCCTTAAGGTCTAATTTTTATGAGTTCAGATTGTTTCATGGATTTTATAAAACCCTATTTTTTATGCTTTGTCATTAGGCTTCCCTTTGCTTAAATCATGTATGTTTTGCTAGGTTGTGGTCCTCTTATCCTTAGTAGTTTACGTCTATGATCATTTTTCATCCCTTTTTCATGGGTAGATAATATGTCCATATAGAATTTATTTATGAAATATCATATATGCGGGAGGTTTGTATCTTTTATTTTTTTAAGACTTGATGATATGGTTATTATACAATTAGTTATCAATGTTTTCACTTTTTCCCCTCATATTTATCATAAATTATCATCTTATGGATTATTTCAAGATAAGATATGTGTGATATAAATGCTCTATGTAATGATACCCTTGTAATTAATAAGTTTGATTTCCCTCCTCTTAGTGATAGCCCTTGTATTGTTGATTGTATGATGATACACTATGAGGTGTATGTTGTAACAACCTAGTAGGGTAGATCACACAATTATTCAATCCCCCATACTTATTCTCAAGTTTAAGGTGGGGATAATGAAACACCCCTCATAATATTCATCCCAATCATTCTAGGATTTGAATTCAACTGCCTAAGAAATATGATATTATGATAAAAATTAATAATACACATGCCAAGATTTATATCTTAAAGTTTCTCAAAGGGAAAAATGTTTATAAGGATATACTTTGTGAGGCCTTTCATGATTTTACTTTTCCATATAATTCTAAACAAATTTACTTTGCTTATATTTTCAAAACTTTACAATATCGTAAGAACCTTACCCTCTAAATAGATCATTCTCCAATATTTGCCTTCATCCATTCAAGTTATTATCAGCCATAAGGGAGTCAAATGGGTCCTCATATAAAATGGTTCAAGATTTAATATTTGTATTGAGGCATTTTTCACCACATTTGGGTCTGGTCATCATTATCTTACACCTTTAGATATTATCTAAAATGGGTTTGATAATTAACCAAGAATATCTCTAGGAATTATTACATTGAATGTAATTGTTAATCCTAAAACTTTAATTATATAATGTCAAGTGATATCTAATGATGTGAAATATATTTTTTAATTGATAGGCTATGGATCCATGTTACTAATTTATTCCCCTCGACATTACATAGATGCTTAAAATGTTATCATAGGGACTTCTATTTTTGCATGCTTGTACCAAAATAAGGGCTAAGAAAAGGTCATGTAGTTACATTTGATTACTTGATTTGGGACACTACAAAGAATTAGAAAAACATTGAGCCTTGATTTACAACACTATAATATGTGGTTTTAACCCTCAAATGAGATCGAGTCACTTGACTACACATTTTATCAGTCTTTGATGTGGTATTAGGTTGAATTAGGCCTACTTCAAAAGAGATACAATTATGACATGTCCTGCACTAATTTGAGAATATAAGAAAGGTAATTTTTTCATCTACCAATGACAAATGATCTAAAAAAAAATTAGGTGGAAAAAATTACCAGTCATAATCATAGGCATGGGTTACAATTGATAGGAAAGTGTCATAATTGACAATTTATTTTATACTAGGTCACAATCAATGGTCCTCCAATTATGTCCCTTTGAAAAAAACATTAGGAAGCTTTTGGATCCCAATATGCATCACTCCAAAATCCTCTTCTATGTATTTCTATAAATGTGAGTCTCTGGTGTGATCATTTTAATTCTCTATCTCTCTCTTCCTTTTTTTGATTTCATTATCATTAATTTTTTATTGTTTGATTGTACTTTCACTTACTTTTTAAGGCACTAAATCATATATGAATGATTTTATGAACTTCATTATCTTAGATATTTATTATATCTTAGTTTTAATAAGTTGTGTGTAGTGTAATTACCCTTAAACCACAATTTGTTAAAATAATATGATACTAAACATTTATCAGTTGAGAAGATGATGTTGGTAGAGATAAAATTTTAGGAATAATTTTATAATTTGATCATTGGTGAGGGTTCTAGGTGAGATATGAAAAATATTGAATTACCCATATGGGTTTTCTAGGGGTGGATTAATGGCAAGTACAAAACCTTATTCTTCAACACTTAAATCAAATTAAGGTCATCAATCTCATAATATAAGTTCAGTAGTTGATATCAAGGTTGAAAGTGTGCATTTTATCTTGGGTTTGCTTATAATTAAGATGTTTTAATAAACTACAATTTAATATGGACTACATTATGCCTAACTCATTAAAACTAAGGAATAAGGAATATCTAGGTAACTATAGTAAATTACACTAATATGATATCTATCTAAGGCCAAAATGAGGATAAAATTACCATGAAACACAAGAAGAAGAAGAAGAGAAAGAGAGAGATTATATTGAAACAAACACTCCTAGGTTCTGATAATGCCTAAAAATGCAAAAATAAAGGTCCTAGAGTTATGTAGACTAAATATATTAAAATCAAAGTGTCTTGTGTAAATTACATAATCAAGGATTGTTGATAAAGACATGACTGAAATCATGGGTCGATCAAAACATTTTTCTATCAATTTTGGTTTCCTTTTATAATTATGGTAATTTTAATTTTCATGTTTTGAAACATTATGGCACCCTTCATCATCAAAAAATGAGCAAGGTTCCTTCCTCATATTTTTTTGATGGATGCGAGTATATGTCAAAAATTAGGTTTGTTCTTGAATTAACCCTAATTAAAATCAAAGACCATACTATACCCTTCACTATAGTGTGTCTAGGGATATGTGTGGCAAACTTATGTCTAACATATCTGTCATTTTATCTTATTTCATTTTTCTGTGTTATTAGTATGGTTATCCAATGGAATAACCATGGATATATATATTATATATAGGAGGTAGTGGTTAGTATTTTGGTATCATATTTTGAACTTTTCTCTTATTTAATTATTGTAGAGGTTGACCCCTTGAAGTGGCTTAGTTATAATTATCAATTATTCTACTCTTTTATCAATTATTTTTATGGGTTTTATTATTCTAATCTTAATTATGTGATATATTATCCAATTATTCCAAAATAGCTAAGTAATTTAATTACAAGTGGTATCATATCATCATTTTAGATAAGTTTTTGTTGCATTATTTTTGGGATTTGGTGTTTCAGTGATCAAGAGATCTGAAGGATTGAAAAAACATAACTTAAAATTTGGGAAGATTTTAATTTTTTCATCACTGTAGTATTGTTTGATCCTTTTTTTTAAAGTATGGAAGTTTTTTCTCACCCCTATGCAAATTAATAATCATTAGATTCATCTCGGTGAGATTATTGTTACAATATAATCTTCTGGTATACTTTTTTTGGGCCTAAAACCTTCCATCTTAAGGTTTGTGCATGGTTGGTCATAACACTTACAGATGCAATAAAGGTCAAGACACTCCATAAACTCCTCACAAGGATGACATGGCATCCAAAACTTTAGATCCATTGATTTTTGAGGTGGTTCAACAACTTCAATCAGATATACAAAGCATGGTGAGGAAAGATGATTTCAATGCAATAAAATGGGACATGGATTATATGAAGAGTTAGTTTTCAATTCTGAGTGATAATTTAACCATCATTATGGCTCATCTTCCTAAAAAATATTCCTCCACCATTCCAATTAGGTTCTCCCAATATGAGCAATCATAACTCTAGTATTGGTTCAAAACACATGCTACCAAAAGTGGAAGTGTGTAAGCTTGATGGTAAAGATCCACTCACTTGGATCAATCAAATAGAAAATTTATTTTATTTACATCATAATCCATGAGTGAAAAATGTGATCATGGCATATGTATATTTGGAACCTAAGTAGTTCATTTAGTATAGGTGTTTGTGTGCTCAAAATAAAAATAAGGGTGTTCCTATTACTTGGCTAATGTTTATTGAGGAGCTATAGATGCACTATCACAACAATGTCTCAAAAAACTACTTTAGCCAGTTACAAAAATAGGTATTTTTAAGTATTATATTCAAAAATTCTAGAATCTATCCTTGCACATGGATGACATCAATGAGAATAACATGACTAACTTATTCTTCAACTAGCTTGAGGATAATATCTAACTTGAGGTTGGCATGTTTAATCCAATGTCTATTTCTAAAGCTATACCATTCGTGCACCAGAAAGAAGAAAAATATTTGGTAAAAATAAAATATTTCACTCATGGTCGTGAATGTTATTTCACATGACCATCATTTCCTCAACTCGAAATATTTACCCTTCAAAACATCAAATAGAATCATGTCAAAGGGTTATGTTCTAGTTGTAATAGCAAGAGGAGCAAAGGACATAAATTTGCCAAAAATAAATTTTTCTATATTGAAAGAGCTAATTAAGATGAAGATGATGATGAAGCCTTACGTGAGGGTATGGAAGAGCCAGAGGAAGAATCTAAATATTCTCACCCTACTTTATCATGTCATGTCATTTTAGGTATTAATACCCCTCAAAATATTAAGGTGGTGGGATTCCTCAAGAAACAAAAAGTGACAGTGTTGATTGACTTAGGAAGTACACATAATTTCATCAATAGTAAGTTGGTTGCTTGTTTGACTTTATTTATTTATCTAACTCCAAAATTTCAAGTCATGATTACAGATGGTGGCATAGTCAAATGTTTTAAAAATGCCATAATATTAATATTTACATGGGGGACTACATGCTTAATTCTCCTATGTTTTCTATTCCATAGGGCTAACATTTTTTTGGGAGTACAATGGCTCATGACTTTGGGCACTATAGAGATGAATTTATAGGAATTATTCATGGGATTTCATTATGAAGGTAGAACATTTAAAATATGTGGATTATGGGTAAATTACTCCCAATTGGTTAATTCACATTAGATAAGAAATATTATTAAAAAAAGGGCTAAAGGATTTGTAGCACGATTGTTTTCTATAGAGGTTCAACCAACAAATGTGTCTACACATCCTGATTTACAAATGATTCTTGATGAGCACCCAATATTTTTTGGTGCAATTCCAAAAGGACTACCACCAAGTAGAGAACATGATCATGCCATAAAAATAATTCTAGGTAGTACACCACCAAACATTAGACCATATAAGTATCCATATGCCTAGAAAAGTGAAATTGAAAAGATGGTAAAGGATATGTTGGAGGTATGTATTATCTGACATATCAAAAGTGAATATTTATCCCCAATGGTCATGGTGTGGAAGAAGGATGACACTTGGAGGATGTGCCCTAACTACATAGAACTCAATAAGTACACCATCAAATATAAGTTCCCCATTCCAGTAATTGATGATTTTTTAGATGAATTAGATGGTGTTGTTTATTTTACCAAAATAAATCTCTTTATAAATTTAGATCAGAGATGAGGATATCCCTGAAAAAAATTTATAACTCATCAAGGTTGTTATGAGTTTATGATTATGCCTTTTGGTCTCATAAATGCACCATCTACATTTCAAAGTTTGATGAATATTGTTTTTAAATATTTTTAAAGGAAGTTCATGTTAGATTTTTTTGATGACATCTCAATCTACAACAAAACTTCGGAAGAACATTTGAAGCATGTGAAACATGTAATGTTAGTTCTAAAACAACATAAACTTTATGCCAAACCTTGCAAATGTGATTTTGGAGTCCATGAGGTGGAGTAATAGGGTCATATTATTTGATATTAAGGAGTTAAATTTGACCCTAATAAGATCAAAGATATAATGGAGTGGAAATTGCCAAAGATCTTCAAGAACCTTCATAAAATTTTGGGGCTAATAGGTTACTATCATAGATTTGTAAAAAATTATGGAAGGATAACAACTCCACTCACAAATTTATTGAATAAATATTCCTTCCATTAGACTAAACCAAATACTAAGGTATTTGAGAAGTTGAAAGAGGCTACGTGTACCACTCTAGTTTCGGTGACCCCTAATTTTTCCAAAACATTTGTTGTTAAATGTGACACAACATAATATGGCATGGGGGTAGTTATCATTCAATAAGCAAGAGACAATGCATTCTAGAGTTGTCAACTGAAGGGAAAAAACAAGCTCAATACAATCGATGAGAAATAGATAATGGTTATTCTTCATGTAGTCAAGCAATAGATACCTTATATAATGGGTAGACATTTTTAGGTAAAGACCAATCATGATAGTCTAAAATACTTTTTCAAATAGTGATTATCATTAGAAGAAAAACAAAAATGGATGACTAAAATTTTAGGATATGAATTTGAAATAGTATATAAGAAAAGAAAAGAGAACATGGTAGAAGATGTGCTTTATAGGAGGGATGAATCAATTGAGACATTGTTATGCACAATGACCATTTGGCAAGCATATTAGTTATAAGAAGTAATATTTGAGTGGGAGAATGATAGGGATACATAGAAGCTAATTTAGAATATTCATCAGGGCTAAGGTGTTTCTAAAAAAATAGTGGAAAGGGAACACATTATGGTATAAAGATAGATTATACCTATGTAAGAATTATGTCCTTAAACACAAGATCATTTAGGAGAATCATGCATCTATAATAAGGGGCACTCATGATTTTTGAAGACATATCATCGAATCAAGTAAGATTTATTTAAAGGACTTAAGGGGGATATACATAAATTTGTGGCAAAATGTAAAATTTGTCAACAGAATAAAGGAGAAACAATTAAGACACCAGATATTTTACAACCTTTATCCATGCATAGATAGAGGTGGGAGGAGGTTTCCATGGATTTAATTATAGGGTTATCGATGTCTGAAGGTAAAAATGTCTTATGGTAGTTTTGGATAGGCTCAAAACATATGCTCATTTTTTTCCTTATCCCAACCATTTTTAGCCAATACAGTAGTTGTTGCTTTTCTCAATATAGTTCTAAATTTGCATGGTACTCCCAAAATCATTGTAAGTGATCATGATCTTATCTTCACCATTAAATTTTGGACTGAGTTATTTATATGTTTAGGTACATATTTGGATCATAGCTCATCATATCATCCTCAATCTAAATGGAAAATATAGGTTTTCAATAAATGCCTAGAAGGGTATCTCCATTATTTTGCATAAGATAAATAGGAATGTTGGGTCTATTGGTTTACACTAGTATAATGGTGGTACAACACTTCCATACATAATTATTCTAAAATTTATTCATTTGTGGAACTTTATGGCTATCATCCTCCATCCATCACTTCATACTTGAATGTGAAACCCAAGGTTCGAGTTGTTGAGGAACACATTAAACACCAACATAAGGTAATAGCTGGTTTAAGGGAGAATTTAGTAATGACACATATTATAATAAATTGGCAAGCTAATCAACACCATAGTGAGAGACATTTTTATATATGTCATTGGGTCTTTATTCACTCGCATCCATATAATTGGATGTATTTGAAGCAAAAGGATAACAAAATTTCTTTTAATTATTGTGACCCTTATCAAATCCTGCAAAAAAATGGCAATATGGCATACAAGCTAGAGCCACCCCAATCCACTTACATACCCCATATAGTATCTCAATTGGATGGACAAGTGATATGCCCTATTATAACCATATAAATATGTCATCATATAAGGCTCAATAAGAAGATGTAACCCATGTCAGGGTGAGATAGGAAAATGGAAGAGCTATTAGTATGCCCCAATATAACCCTATGACACTAGATACATGAGATTCCCAGCTATAATAATATGCCATAATATGGACAAGATATGGTAATAAATGTATCAATTATAATAATTGTAATGTGATTAGGTGTCAGAAGGTCATTAGGCATGTGAGATCCCATCCTGATAATAGAAATGTAAGATTAATAGGAACATGGGTGTAATAGGATATATAAAAGTTAGATAAGATCAATTATGTGCACGAATAATGTGTGGGTATGATGTCCCAATGGAAATGTATAGCTAGGATAGATGATACTCATGAGGACTATGGGGTATTATGCCCATAATTTAAATGTATAGATATAAAAATATAAGCAAGTGTGGGTAAGATACCCCCAATGGAAATATATAAATATAAAAATATAGGCATGCATGTGTAATATGTCTTCAATGGAAATGTAGAGATGGTAAATCATAAGGACAACAAATTCATGTATTGGTTGGTGATGTTAGAAGGCCAATGTGCAACATGACCCATTAAAGTTGAAGTGTAATTGATGAGGCCCTTAGTGAAAGTGGTAATATCATGCCCTCATGGGGATAAATAATGTGTATTCATGGAATTTAGTATGTACAATTGATGTGGTATAATGATTATCTAATAACATAGAATATGATCACTAAGGCACAAAGAAGGAGCAATAAATGTATGTTAAAAGTGTAATAAATGATTTGCTTATTAAAAATGTTTCACATGGCATCTAAATAATATACATGAGTAAGTTTTACCCATGTTTCTATTAGTAGGGGAAATGATATAACTAAATCATGAAGAGAATGAATGAATCATATTTGATTTAATAATTGGTTAATAAAATTTAGAAAATATACGTGGGGTATATCAAGCCAATTCAACCTAGAAATAGATTCATTTGATCATTTTCAACTATATACTTTGATGATTTGGGCTTTGAGAGAGGAAAAATGGAAGGCGGACGACTCTTAATTCCTAGCATCTTAGAGCATGTATGTGAGTGTATCATAGTTAAAGAGGTCATAGAGCTAGTAAGTACTGAAAGTGAATACTTTCATCCATTTTTTAGTATTTTCTTTTTTTGTCCAAAATGCAAAATTATGCATTTTGTAGGTAGTTTAAGATTGAGGCCAATTATGGTCACTTTCCCATAATTTTGGTCAAGCCCCACTAATTATGGTCATGACTATGGAAATATTTCATTGATGGGGGTCACATTTATGACAGGGTTTGACTAATTATTGTGATTATAAATTTTGATGCATTGTCATTATTTTATGTGTTTAACTTGCATTTTTTTAGAGTTCTAATGTATTTTTCATTTCTTTGTGGTCATAGGGTGAGATCCATATTTAGGAGTGTCATCAAGGAAAATCTATAAAGATTGTAATGGAGTTGGGCCTAACTAATGTTGATCAATTCCATATAGATATTATGGGATTGGGACATGTTTTCCCCTTGAAATTTATCCCAACTTATATTCCATTATTGAATACATTGGTGGAGAGGTGAGATTGTGATATATGCACTTTTTGGTTTCCCATCCAAAATATGACTATCACCTTGAAGGATACATGGTGCTTATTATGCATTCCCACTAGGGGTCAAATAGTATGAGTGTAGGATCTCAACAAATCATAAAGAGACTCGGTTATGAGTTATTATATAGAGGGCCAACAGGTTTGGATGCACTCATATGATAATAGTTTACTCAAGGACCTAATGATTAGTGATGCTTAGTGTTTGAAAAAATATTTGATAATTATATTATTAGTGTTCATAGCATTAAATACTAGTGTTTGTGTGATTTCATATGGGTTGAGGTCTATTATCTAATATATGGAGGTCCATGGCACTATCTATGCCAAAGTGGTGTATGTTAGGGCATATATATTGATAATTTTACACAAGAGATTTATATTGGGGGATTGGTGTCTGACACACTTATTTAGGTGTGGGTCTATGAGCATATAGTTTTTATTAGACCACTAGTGTTACCAAGTACAATATGGATATCTAAGCTCCCATATTCTACATGATGGGTAGCTCTACATGTGCAAAGGCCATATGGGCAAGACACTATAGTTTATAGATAGACATTTAATAGATTATAGATAGAAGATGTGATATAGAGAGAACCTAAGGTAGCTTGAGGATTATCAAGAGATGAGGAAGATCAAGGTTAGTCATTGGTATATATATCATTGTGAGACTTCAGTATGTCACTCAATAGTATGGGGTGATATAGGATTGACATCAACACCACATGTATTGTGATAATTGAGGAGATCGCATGTGCAAATTGGTGAGTTACAAGCACCTAAGCCAAGGGAGATATAAGTGTCAATAAACTATGAAAATGCCCCCATTATTGATTTAGGGGAAGATGATGTAAGATTTACCAATATGTACATTGCATTATGGGTGAAAGCCTAATTAGCAACTATTTTTCCATGAACATAAGCAACAACTAGAGGTGATGGAGGTGATGCAATGATGTTAGACCTAACACCTACAAAAAAGGGAGCATTAACAATAGGGTAGGGGGCCTTAGTAGTAGTAGTTCCCTCTTGGATGTAGATAACATTTTTTGATATTGTAAGTGTTTCCTTTGATTTCAATGTTTTTAATAATGTACTTTGTTTTCATTCTTGTAGTGTCAGCTCGGTGGGTGGTTAAAATTGATGCGACCTTATGCCATTTTTATAAAGACATACATGATATGGAGGACCCATTGGAGACATTTTATTTTTAGGTGCAAGGTTACGTTGGAAGGGATATAATATTTTTTTTTGGTAAAGTGGGGTCTTGTAAGTGAAGGAGTGTAAATCAGGAGGAGTAATGCACGTGAAACCAATGATTACTATAATCATTTAACATTTTATGCACAAAGCATTAACAATAATTTGATATTTCTAATGGAGGTGATGGTGGAAAATGAGGTAGTGTGTTACTTCATACGGTGTGACAATGAGTTGTGCATGGATGAGACATCATATTTTACTATGAGCTTGACCAATAAAGAAGTGATAGATAAGGGAAGACAATACAATACATGAAAGTGGTGAAAGAATTCAAGATGAACTAAAACTACAATATACAAATAAATATGGATGCAAGATACCATATACAAATAGGTATGGATACAAATATTTCCAAGCTTTTTCCATTATCTCTCTTAGAATTATAATAATATTATATATTATATAATAATATGATATTATAATATTATATATATATATATATATATATATATATATATATATATATATATAAAATATTATAATATCATATTATTATATAATATATAATATTAATTTAATAATATAACATAAAATATATTATATTAAAAATAATAGTTATATTATATTTTTAAGTAATTATATATTAATTCTATTATATATTTTATTAAATAATCTCTTCATATTTTATTAAGTACTTTTTAGTGTGAGGTAGGTGAGGAGTAGCAAAGAGAAAAACAAATGTTGTGAAAATGCACTTTTGTGTATATATTGAGAAAACCTAATTTTTTTGTAAATGATGTGGAAGAGGTGTTACACTAATTCTTACTTCCTCTGCTCTTCTCATATTTACATATATATTATCCTTCATTCTTGCATAGTGGTTAAACAAAAATGATAGGTTGATATACAGGTCAGATAATGAGCATACTCTTGATATAACAGTGATGGTTAACCCTTGACAATCAATGTTACCAATATTTATTGTTGCTTTATTAAGAGTCATTCCTTGCACTTTATATATGGTTAGAGACCATGCCATTTTGAAAGGCATTTGACGGTGACTACCCCATGTAATAAGAAGAATTGGAATATGTGTTGGATTGCAAATATCCCATAGGGACCATAGTATTTTTTGAAAGCAACAATCATGAAATTGGGCAAGGAAGGTGGATTTGAATTTGTGTGGTAGACAATGTGAATTATTTCCCTAATGGATCCATTAACTAACCTTGTTATCACCCATAGATTGGATGTCAACATAATTTTTTATCTTTTACTTAGAAGCATCGTTTACTTGAGCTGAGTGTCATGGGTCGGTGTCATTTGTTGTCTACTATGTTCTACGTTACATATTGCTATTGGAATGTTTAATGATTTTAGCATTTGCTTCTTATGTATTGTTGCCAATCTATTAGTTGCATACTAATGTGTTGACACTTTGAAATCTTCTTGTTCTTTTTGATGTTTGAAGAATGTTATTCTGGACGTGAGCACATTCAAGTCTTCTTTTGTTGGGTTCAAATTTATGATGTTGGTCAATAAATTGTTAAACAATAGTTGATTTTTTATGCATCCTTGTTGATGTAAATTTGTATGTAATGTTACTACTGTGTCAAATACCTATCAAAGGGTGTGGTCAGATAACTTTCCTGCATACATTAGTATGTCATTTATGGGGGAAAGTTGTCCCAAATCATAAGCAAATATATTGGGAAGGTATGTATATTTTTATTTTCAAGTGTTAATATATTGCATCATTGATTTGAGCCACATATCAAATGTGGATTCCTGTTGCAATAAAAATAACTCCCATAACATCCTCTTTCATTCTTAATAATATAAAATGACAAATCAAATATGTTAACACCTTGTAAGCTATGGACCCCTTTACAATGGGTGATGTAGGCATGTAAATTCAACTACCACCCTAAATCCAAGTTTGGTGTATAGTATGCCCCCCTAACATATGGTATCCCTTGAAATACCTTGTCATTGCCACTCCTCATCACCAATCAACACGCATTGAAATATTTCACCACTTGCGTGTTCTTTCTCACCTTGCCCTCTCTTCTAGGGATCCAAGTTTGGTGTTTGTGTATGTTATTAAGCTTGAATTTAATTTCTACAGATGTTATTATATTTGCAACATGGATGAACATAAGATAAAATATAAACTTTGTACCTCAATGTCTTATCCACACATAGACAACATAGTAATGCATATTTGTGCCAGTCATCAGACATGAAGCCCTGTCACAATTAAATTAGTGTTCATGATGTCCTCGTCCACCCTTAACAATATAAAATGGCCAATCAACTATGTTTATACCTTGCAAGCTACACACCCATTGGCAATGTGTGCAACTCGTGTTTTTTTTAGGCATGGTGTAAGACAATTCTAAATGTTATTTATTGATTAACTGACAACTCATTTGGCAATGGCTCACTCGAACACACATCTGTAATTTGGGTGACTGTGGTTTGAGAATTTATAAATTATGTCATTGTTGTGTGTAGGTTGATTAATATATTGCCACACCATATTAAGAAACACACAAACTTATTTTTCAATGTTGCCTTCACAAAAAAATATTAGTTTTTTTGTTTCTTAATGCTTTGTGAGAAAAATGTTAGATGAGGTCAATGGTCATGAGTTTCGAGTGTCATAATATTACTAATTTACACTTTTTCATTTCAAAAATACTCACTTTACTATTATATTATTATATAATATTAATTATACTATAGTTAAATATTATAATATTATATAGTATTATAGTTAATATAGTTATATAATTTATATATTTCATATAGTTTATATATGTAATAATATATATATATATATATTAATAATATAATATATTATTAATAATATTATATTTAATTTAAAAATATTATATACTTAAATACATAATAACAATAATTAATAATAATAATAATAACAATAAAAACAAAAATTGTATTTTTAGCTTTTACCGATAAAAATTCCAACTTGGCATGATGACAGAAATATGAAGATCAATTTCTATATGGTTATTGGCTTTTTACTTTGAAAATTTCATGGATTAATCTTATTAAAGAATTGAGATTAGAGAGTTAAGAGAATTATCCATTAAGTACATAATGTGACAAGTAAGTTTGATGGCGATGACCTAATAAATATTATATAGATATATACATATAATTCATTGTTGTACCAAAAACAATCACAAAAATGTATTACTTAATTTAATATATATGTGTATAAATATAATCTCTATAGACTTCAATAATTAGTCTAGCTCAACCAATAATTAGTCTAGCTCATGACTATAAGTAGCATGAATGTATCTTTAAGAATTGCCTAATGGATGGGATTCAAAAAATAATAATATGATAAAATTAATATAAAAAAGAACATGAACTTCATTCCAAACAATTTTGAACAAAATAGTACACTATTTTGAAAGATGAGAAGCATTAATGTTCTTGTTGATGTCACATCAATGTACATGTCAATTGAATGTTTTCGTTGATGTCACATCAATGTACATGTCAGGTAAAAACATTAGTTTTACTTTTTTTTTTTCAATTACAATGATAATCTATCAAATCATGTTGGCTAAAAATAATTAGGTAAAACACCAAATATTAAAGTGGAAAACTACCTAATATACCCAATATTGTACATACATCCATGAATCAACACCATTTCATTGCATACATAATTTAAACATTTCAATAAATTAGGTCAAATACTAAAGTGGTGTAAATCTCTAATGTGGAGATTTAGTTCGCATTGTTTGGAATGTGTGTACATTATCTCTATCAATTATGTGAGATAGAGAGATAGTGTTTCTACGGTCCATGAAAGAAATAAAGAAAATTTATGGGTAAATCATGTCAAAAAATTTAAATCAATATTTTTTTATCACACTCCATGAACCATCATCAATATGAGAGATTACATAAATTATAAAATAATACTCATTACACAAATCCACACCACACCATTCCATTACACATATAATTTAAACATTTCAATTAATTAAAACAAACACTAAAACAATATAAATATTTATTATGTAAATTCATTTCACATTATTTGAAATGTATGTACACTCTTCATATACCAATTATTTAAACAAACTACATAAATCATAAATCAATTTTTATTATATAAATCTACACCACTCTATGTCCCATGTATTTGCACCATTTAATGTTCGCCTAAACTTAAAAACTGCTAATCAAAAATTATAACATATACAAACATAATATTTGTATTGTAATTAATTCCAAAAGACAAATTGGCATAAGAAAAATATGATACAATTAATCAATACAAAAAGGCCATATAAAATGAAAAAAGTTGGAGCAAAAAACTATCAAGAGATACCCTCTAATTAGTCTCCAAGCATTTTATTAATTGCCAACCCTTCTCTACCATTTCCTACTTGTCAAGCATTTTTATGTTTCCTTCGAGCATTTCTCTCTTTTTTATATTCCCATTCTCTACCCACTCCACCTTGTCATTCCCTAAATTTATAGGCTTCTTGAAAAACAACTCAATGTCATGACACCTCCATGTTCTTACATAACAGACCACCTTGTCATTCCCTAAATTTATAAGCTTCTTGAAAAACAACTCAATGTCATGACACCTCCATGTTCTTACATAACAGAGCTTTTATTACAATTTACCATTTATGCAATATGTATAATATAATTTTATATATCTATTAAATTTAGTCCATAGTATTAAATTATATATATTATAAAATAATTATATTAAAATATGTAGTAATATAAATATTGTATATATATTATATATGTTTATAATATATTATAACATATTAATTATAATAAAGTGTTGGAGATTAAAGATTAGGTTTTATTATATATAACATTTAAAGTAGACAAATTCTTATTTAAAAAATTATTACAGACATTAGCATGGTTTAAACTTATGATCTATAAGACATTAGTGGTAGCTCTAAAAATGTCTCCTAATTCTCCATGTTATTGTACATTGTCAAATTGTGGAATGCTACGGTTAAGTGATTTTGCCAGTCTAAAGCATTTGTACGCTTCTCATTATCAACTTCATATTCGATTTTACATTGGCCCTATTATTGATTGTTTCTCACCGCCATTTACCAATTCTACTTGATTTTTATCATTTTATTTTTTTCAAATTTGGAGAGGTGAGGAGGACTCTAAAGAAGATGGTTAGATGATTTCTTTGGTGTGCATGGTGAGTTCAGAGAAGAGAAAAATGGAGCAGTTTGAGATCTTGTGGATGTTGTATTTATCAATGTCGAAGTTGATGACTGTGTTCATGCCATAAAATTTAATGGCGACTAAATCATAGACTTACGTGTCCTATTAAATTATTGAATAAAAATTATCGATATTATTAATAATTGTCGAAAGTGATAGAAACGATATCTAAAAAAATCCATAAATTAATCTCAACTCTATTCCTCCTAATAAAATGCCTCCAACATACTAAGACATAAAATATTATAAAAATAATATAATTGACTTAATAATATACCATGCATTGAACTCTATATTTTAAATGCATTGTAATATAATAATGGTTATGAAGTCAAAACCTAAGGATCATATAAAATTTGACTGATATATATATATATATATATATATATATATATATATATATATAAGTAAAGTGAAAAAGTTCCCTCATTTATAAGAATTAAGTTAGTGAACTCGTTACAAAGGGACAATATAAATGTTATCATGCACTTCAATGACAATATAAATATCCTCTATATACATATTATAAAGTTGAATCTTTTCAGGTAGTATATGCATATTACAAAGTTTTATCCTTATAGGTAGTATTGATTTAGATTAGGATGAGGTTCAGATTTTAGTCATATAATTTTAAAGTATGGTGACGAGTTCGTTTATACATTATAAAGTGAGAGATGTAAGTATCAATATCAAAAAGATATTATCATGCAATTTAAATTTTGATAATTGTATATCTTTAATATGTATAAGTATATCAACAATACTAAAAAGATATTATCATACAATTCAAAAATCGATAATCATATATCTTTAATATGTACGAGTAAATCATCAATAACAAAAGGATATTGTCATGTAATTTAAACCTCGGTAAATATAAAAATTTAATGTATATGAATAAATTGTTAATGTCAATATGACATAAATATAATTCAAACTTCTAATATGTGTCAATTCCTAATGTGTGCAAGTGAATCAACATACACACATTTAGTCACATTTTTATTATTACAAATGTTACAACATTTACTCTGGTACATGGTTCAAACTTCCATCAAATTTTCTAATACTGAAGACTACTAATTAACTTTGGTTACATAGACTTTGGTTAGAAATATTACCATTTAATTTGAGTTAGGTGGATTTTAATTATAAAGACTACTATGAAAATGGGTCAAATATGATTGTCGTTAGAAATGTTATGTATGAATTTTACATTTCAAGTACCACTACAATACTCTAATAATTATGACTTATCATCTCCACCAATTAAACTATAACCATTATACACCCCATATTTACACACTATAAGACAAATAAAATACGACTCTAACAATACATCAAACCCCAAATGAAAAATAATAATAATAATAAACCAAAAAAATGTTATATGATACACGTGTCACGTAAATATGATGTAATTAATTCCCAATAACCCCAAAATATGATGCAATCACTACTATCATTAGCTTAACTAACAAAAACATTGACTTTACGGTCTGGGGACGTTCTCTCTCTTTGCAGCCGACCGTCATAAATAGCCCGAACTTTAACTCATCTACGCTTCCGATCCACTAATGCCTCGACTGTTTGGGAGCCCGTCAAATGAAATGCGCTTAACTTTCGGATGCCCCTTAACGGACTACACATTAGTCTATCTATGAATGTGGGTAAAACGTAATTAGTGAAGGTTTTTGTTTTTTTCTTTTTTTTTTTAAAGATCCGATGGTTGATAGATAAGAGAGAGTGTGTAAAAATTTAATCTAAGAATATAGTTTTAATTCTCTCATTTGGACTTTGTTTAATAAGTGGGATATACTCAGATGTAACATGAGGTCTATTATTAATGATAAATTGATGCAAGAAAATATTTTTTAACACAAGATAAGTATATAAAGATCTTTAATAGTCCATGAAATTAATTTTAAGCATCTTTAATCAATATTTTAGGAAACAACTTAAGTAATAATGTATTTTGATAATCATAATTTTCGATAGAAGAAGAAAATACCTTAAGATGTACAAAATGATCTCCATGTCTATCAAATAAAGGGAAATTTAATCATGAAAATCTATAAGGAAGAAGTGTATTAATCACATCATGAGGAATAGTATTATAATGTATAGAATTAGAATCAAGCCTAGCATGGGTGACTCAGAAATAAGGTATGTACTTGTCTTTACAAGTCACATATTGCATGCATCATGGCAAATATATCATGATTAGGAACAATATGACTCCTAAGAGGTTCAATAAATGGATATAATTTATTATAAATTTCAAACATAGGACCACTAGAGGGAGAAGTAGAAGCAAAAAAATCATAAAAAAGACATAAAAGCATCCTCACTAACATGAGAAGAATGTATACTATCTACTTCATTTACCACTTTCACAATTTTAGCAAAGGAAGACAAATTTTGAATAACATGTTTACTAATACGCTCAATAATATCCTCACTACACTTTTCATCACATGTAAAATAAGAATTTGAAGCATTCAAAGCATGTATATTTTCCTTTAGTAAAAAAATGTTATTCACATTGCAAGATTCCATTTTGTTAATATAAATCATGAAGCAAGTTAAGCAAGGGAACAGATTATCAATCAAGCAATAACAAGCCCTAACAAAAAAAGGAATGAAAGCCGTCCCACCCTTCCCTCGTCTGCCCCCCGCCGACCTCTCCCCCTCACCCCCCAAAAAAAAACAAAAAAAAATAATGAGAGCAAAAGTGTCAAATCCTATGTTGAGTGATCAAAAATAGAGGGGTTCGGCAAAATGTTTTAAAAAATTATGGTTTAAGGTGGATTACACTATGCATGGTTCATTAAAATTAGTGCAAAATGAAAAATAGGATAAATATAGTAAATTACAACAATATCGTATCTACATAGGGTAAAACAAGGAAAAAATCACCATGAAACATATGATCAATCTCTAGCAATGAAGAGGAAGAGAAAGAAAGAAAAATAACATAAATAAACAGACCTAGGTTTTGACTACTTAAAACTGCAAATGAAATGTCTTAGAGTTGTGTAAACTGAAACTCCATTTATTAGAGTGCCCTGTGTAAATGACCAAAATTTAGGATTGTCAATATGGAGACAACCAGAATCGTGGGCCAATAAAGACACTTTTCTACTAATTGTGGTTTCTTGCTACAATTGTGGCAATTTTGACTTTGAGTTTTGAAACTTTCTAAGATCATTCATCTCCAGAAAATGAGAAAATTTCTTTCCTCGAGTTTATAACTTGGTAGTATTAGATGTCAAAATAACTTCTCTTCTTGAACTAATCCTAATCCTAATCAAACTAAATAAATGTGCAATCAATTGTCTTGGGTCCCTCCTTGAGGGTTGTAGCTACATCTCCCACATATTCAAAATCAGGGTTCAATGTAGTTCTAGTGATTGTGAGTGTTCCCAACCCAAGTGAGATATAAGAGTTTACTATCTCTCTTAGATAATGAAATGCAACTACATTAACTTTCACTTAGGCCTTCTCTTGGTACAAATATGTAGCAATATAAAGCCCTTGAAAATACTTGAAACTCTTGAAGATCATAAATAAAAGTTTGGTAGTGTGCCTAAGACTTATAAATGAGTTGACTATTTGATTACTTGTTCAAATTTATTAGGATGTTTTATATATAGGCTTCCAAAACTTTAAGTAAAGGCCTATTGGCATGCAACCTAACCTTAAAATAGAGGGAAAACCTGACAAAATAGTCCCACACGAAGAGAGAAAGACAAAAGGGGGAAAAGGGGACCATAAAAAATATATCGACCATAATTGTGGACCCATGATTATGGTCAAGGAATAAAAATAGAAAAATAAGAGAAGGGGATCCCCATGTAAAAAAACACATTTTAGTGATAAAATATAAGAAATAGAGAAGGATGGGGCCACATAGACATAAAATCATAAGCGAAAACCCACAAAAGAGCACCAATAATTAATTTATTTGAATTGATTATTTATGTGCAAAAATTCATGCTAATAAAATTAAAATAATAAACTTTATACCAAAATTAGGTGTCTCTGCAAAAGCACATCTCATTTTCTTGCTTGAGCTTGGGAAATAATATAGTCTTCATAATAAGATGGTGAAATTGTGCAATCTTGATTAAGTGGAGGTTCATTGGAAGTATCATTCTAAGTCTTTCCAATTATGATAATGCCAATCAAATTGTTAAACATGATAATTTAGAAGTGAAAAAAAAATGGTGACTTGGGAGTCAAAGATAATTTTGAAGTGATAAATTTCAAGAGTATAGAAAGGCATTACACAACATTGATTAGGAAGAAGTGTACCTATGACCAAAAAAACCTACATACACACAATTAATGACTAATAGATTCATATCAATCTAATGTCATTACTATCATTCCAATGGGAAAGGAGCAAGGGAACCCATATATAATGCTTTCAAATCTAGTTTCCCCAAGAGGAATATGTCAAGAGAATGTTTTTAATGTGCAAAATTTAGATCTATGATGTAGAGGGATTGAAGGGGCCAATTTAATGGTTTCATTACTCCCTAGTCTAGACACTCACTCTCAAAGGGACATGCTTTAAACACAAATTATTATACTGGAAACAACCTCAAAATCTTTATTGAATTGTATACCAATATTACAAAGACTTGATGATTTGATACTCTTGCCTTCCTAATGAACTATGAAAATGTAAAGGACACAACCTAATTTATGTCTCTAGGACTAATTACACTCTTCTCTATTATCTCTCTATTTCTCTCTACTTGGAATACGAACCAACATACCTTACCCCTTCCCCTAATTGACTCCCTACTCTTGTAAGACTAAATTGAAACTCATCTAACTAGCAGTAACATCCTACAAGGCCTCTTCAAGTTCCTACCATCTTGCTAAATGGTTGACAAGTTGAAAATTTGAGTTTTGTAGTTACTTTACCTTTTTTCACCTTTGTAAGAAAACCCATTGGTTATTATAGACCAACATTTTCAAAACCATTACTTACTGTAGACTAGTAGTTTCAAAACCATTGCCCAAAATAAACAAAGATTTCATTATCTTCCCAAAATGGGTCCATTTGACCTCTAAGAGGTGGTTGAAACTTGTTTCCCCTAATGTTCTTGAAGTGTTCTATTTTTTATAATTTTCTTTGGACTAGTTATAATCGCATTCGACGTGCACAAACATTGTTGACATTATCAACAATGCACAAACATTGACTCATGTTTTTGGTTGATTCAAGATTTCTTATTGACCTGGATGATCCTACATCCAAATGATCCAGGAGATCTGACTCAATGTCCTTGTGTGAGCTCTTCTATTGACTTTATGTAATTTGAAACCTCATGTGGGCACATCTAAGTTGCATATTCAGCTACTTTACCTTTCTTCTTGACCAAATATTCTTTGCATTCACTTCCTTTTATATTCTTGGTGATTTTGGAATCTATCACCATATCAATATCTTCCCTTGATTTTTTAATTAACTATTGTATCCATTTTGAAATTGAATAATTTGAACTTACATCCTACCCATTTGTTTGTCTCTTGTGGAAAGGGTACAAATGTGTTACATTTAAGATAAGTGATATATCAATCCCATCTAGGAGATTAATCTCATAGGCATTCGTTTAAAAAAAATTAAACTTTACAACGCCCAACATTTTTACACTTAAGCTTGGTATACACCCATTTCGGTAATCTTTCTTATTTCAAATGAGCCAAAACCAAGTCACCCACTTGGAATTCTTGTTCTCTTTTGTTTTTATTTGCACATTTTTAAAAATCCATAACACTCTTTTGCATTCTTTATTTCACTTCCCTATACACCTCATACATATACATTGTGTAATCCTCTTCTTCAACCCTTTTTGAAACCGCTTCAGCTATATCCCTCAACTCACTACCACCTATAGGGTTGTAACCATACACAATATGTAAAGGATTATTGGTTGTTTATTGATTGACTGAGTTGTTATAAGAAAAATTAGCTTGTGCCAAAGTCATATCCCACTATTTAAGCTTCTTTTCTACCAAGCATCTCAACAAATTTATAAGACTTTTATTCATTACCTCCATTTTCCCATCCATTTTTGGATGATAGGCTTATAAAAAATCCAATCTTGTGCCCAAATTTATCCACAAAGTTCTCCAAAAGTCTCCAACAAAGTTTGTGTCCCTATCTAAAATAATGCTCTTTAGAAATCCATGAAACCTTACTATCTCATTAAAAAATAAATTGGTAATCTTTATGGTATCACTTGTCCTCTTACATGCAACAAAGTGTCATATTTGAAAATATATCAATAAAAATCAAGATAGATTCATTACCAATTTTTGTTCTTGGCAATCTAAGAACAAAATCCATACTTATGCCTTCCTTTCGTATTTTTGGTGTTTGAAATGATCGATACAAACCTGTATTTTAAATTTTACTTTTTTCATGTTGGTAAACTCTACATCCTTGTACAAAATCCTTCACATCCACACTCATCTCTAAATATTAATAACCCACACTCAACTGTGCCAATGTTTTACAAATGCCAAAATGACCAACTAGGCCTCCACTATGCTTCTCCCTTATCAAATTATCCCTCATTTATCCTTGAGGTATGCATAATTTTTGTCCTTTAAAAAATAAACTATCATGAAAAAAATTCCTGACATAGAGTTCTATCTATGTTGGTTGGATTCTTGCATGTTGCCCATGCATCTCTGAAATCCAAATCTTCCTCATAAAAATCTCTCATAGATTCAAACCCAACTATTTCTATTCTCATCTCATTCAACACAAAGCATCTCCTACTCAATGCATTTGCAACTCTATTTGATTTTCCATTTTATACTTCAACACAAATGAACAACTTAATAAACTTAGTCTATTTTATATATCTTTTGGTACAACTTTTCTTATTCATTTATGAATTGCATTGCTTGATGATATGTGTATAGAACAAACTCTATGGCCAACAAATAATGCCTCCATTTCTTAAGAACTTGCACTGTAATTAAAAAAAACTATTGATCATAAACGAAGTAATTTTTATTTACTTAATTCAATGTCTCACTAAAATAATCAATGGGATTAGCTTCTTGACTCAAAACCACTCCTATTATTATTCCACTAACATCGTAATCAACCTAAAATGCTTTTATAAAATTTATCAATGATAACAACAGTTGTTATGTCACCATCTTCTTCAAAATATGAAATGTATTATCTTTTAAAATTGTACATATAAATTATTTCCTATAACTGTTCATTGATTCTATAATGGGTGCACATATTCTACTAAATTTTCTAATGAATTTTTCTTAGAAATCAGCTAACCCATGAAAACTTATTGCCTTAAACATGCTTCTTGGTGATGGGCAATCCCTAATCGTTGTTACCTTTTTTGGGTCCATTATTAACCCATCATTTATGATTAAAAAATCCCAAATGGACCAATTCTTCCTTCATAGAATTACATTTCTTTAAGTTGACTAGAAAATTCCCCTCTTTTAACTTTTACAATACTAATCTCAATCACTCTAATGTTCCTCCCTATCTTTAATAAATATCAAATTGTCATCTAAATAAACACTGACAAAAATACCCATATACAACTTCAATACTTCATTCATGAGTCACATGAATGTTCTTGTTGCATTTTTCAATCTGAATGGCATAACTAGCCATTTATACAAACCATTATTTGCCCTGAGCATGGTCTTCCACTCATCACCTTCTCTAAGTTTTAATTGTCGATGTTCACTCTTAAAATCAAACTTGGTGAAGTACTTTTCTCCACTCAAAAAATCAATTAGGTCATATATTTGTGGAAATAGAAACATATGCTTGATTGTAATATTTTTAATAGCTCTTGAGTACATACATGCATGACCCATTTTCCATTTTTATTAGGTGGCAGTACTGTTAAAATTGCACACATGCTTAAACTTCCACTTATCAAACACTTCTCCAACGAGTACTGAACTTGTCTCTTCACCTCCTCATTCTTCATAAGTTCAATCTGTACATTGCCTTGTTTAGAAATCTAGGTTCTCAAATCAAATACATGTGATGGCTAATGCTCTTCATAGGTGTAAATTCATCTAGTAAATATTTTTACATAATTTCAGCATATTATGTCAACAAATTATGCACCTCAAGTGGAGTTTCACTTACATCATTTGTTGTCCCAACTTATACGGATTGAGGGAAATAAAAGCATGTCTTCTCCTTCTTTACCTCCTTCAATAATTATTTTCTATAAACTAACACCATCTTAGGATTAATGTCCACTTATTTTCCTTTGTCCTTTAATGGGTTCAACGTAAACCTCCTACCATTCTTCACAAGCATGTAAGTATTTTTTTACCATAATGTATGTACTTTCTATCAAGTTGTCCTAGTCTACCCAACAACACATAGAATACATCCATGGGTAAAGTGTCACACAAAACTTCATATTTGTAAGATCCAATCTAAAATCTAATCATGCATTGTTCATTCACTAAAATTTGATTTCCCTTTTTCAACCAATACACCTTATATGGATTGGAATGAATTAATAATATTTATCCCAAGATTCTCTACCACCTCATTAGATACCAAGTTATCCATGATATCACTATCAACAATAATCTTAAAACACTTACCTCCTGATTTGCATATGGTTCAAAAAAGATTCTTTCTTTGTCCCATTTCATTCTCCTCTTTGGTTGGTTTTAGCATCACTCTCTTCATCATAAGAGCTTCACCATGTTTCAGTTCTTCTATGTTATTTGGGGATACAACACTCTCCTCATCTACTTCTACAATGTGATTGCTAGCCTCTTTTATTCTATTATTGTTTTGAAACATCTATTAGGATTCAAATGCTTTATGCTTAACATATCTACACTGAAAGAACTTATCCATGAACCCTCTACCATTCCTAATTGGTATGTTGTCCTCTACAAGATTTTACTTGAACTCTTCATCTTAAGAACCTTCCTCTACCTCTTGATGTGTTTTATTGTCTTATTGAAAACTTATCTTTTGCCTTCAATGTGCATTGATAGGTTTATTCCACATATTGTAAATTAAACATTTTAAACTCATCTTGTATGTAAATACAAATACCATTCAAATAAACTGAGATATTTTATTGATCATCTTCAACATGAAATGTCCTATTGGTGAGCTTGTAAAACTACTCCTTGTAATCCCTAACACTAATATCTCTTTGTCTTAAATTATACAAATTCTTGAACTCAGTTGATAATTAGAAAGTAAGAACTTACTTTTTAGTTTTGCAACCAACTATCACAAATTTTTATCTTATCTTTTCATTTTCTCTCCATCTTCAGATGCACACGATCCCACCATAAGGATGCATGTCCCTTCAACTATGTGCAAGAAAACTACTTCACTTTCTTGGGGTCCTTTATTAACTTAGTGAAAATACTTTTCCACCTATGTGATCCAATTAATTAAATCCTTAGGGAATAAACTTTATCCATAGCTAGAGGTGTCTAATTTAGGCTTATTTCCCAACATGGAAATGGATTTAATAAAACTATCCTTTGGTTCATCAACTAGATCTTCAATCTGAATATTTTGGGATCCTCATTTTTCATCATCATCACTTACACATGCAATAGTAGTGCATCTAATTTTTTTAGTCTCCATAGCATCCAACTTTATTTATTTTCCTCTCAACATCTGTTTCAATACTATAACTCTAGGTACTCTTCCTCCTCTTACATAGGGTGATCCTCTATGTTCCATTTCTATCCCTCATAATTCTCAATAATAACAATGCAAGATTTTTGTACAACCTGCAAGTGACTCAACTAGAGCCTTACACACTCAACCCAATAAGACACAACCTTGCTCTGATACCAATTTTTTTTTTGCCCCAAAATTTTACTCCAAAAGGCACTTATGGGATTAAGTGTTCCAGAGAGAAAAATGGAAAAAATAAGTACTTTTGTCCTTTATTTTAGCATCAAATCTTGATTAATCCAGGGCATGGTTATAGGTATGTGGCTCCAAGATCTAGCTTGCATAGAATAAATTCCAATAAATGTAGTGCTACCACCATAAGATCAATACTAGTTATTTATAATTATAATTTAATGTTCTAATCTTGATGATAAATTTAATATGCTTCACTTTACCACATTCTAAAATAGGGGAAAGGTATTTCAATTCAAAAAAATAAACATAAAAGGAAAGGGAATAGAGATCAGAAAAGAATATTTCCAGTCAAATGAATACTAGTGCTTCAAGAACTAAATTATGCCAAATCACAGTTTTAACACCATGTTTAAGGATCAATAGTTACACAAACTTGTATAGATATAATGGGCCAGCTTCTAGGGACATAAATTTGGATGCTCAACTTGTAATTTCTTCATTAACTATAAACACTCAAAGATTTGCAATAGACTACACACAAAGCTTTTGAAATATTTTATAGTTGAAAACACATAAAGCATAGAGCATTCAAAAGTAAGATTAAAAATAAATAACAAGGTCTTATATTAGCATAAACACAATCTAAATACCGCATCCAACTTTTTAATTAATCATAAGATCAATCCTTTTGCACAAGCATAGACTTAAGACTAGAAATAACGAACAAAATTCAATGAGCAGAAGACATGGTTAATCAATTAAATGTTTTATTGGCTAAATAGCTTGGGTAGGAATGGCATGGGTATCACTTTGCTGTGATCCATGTGTTATATCCCCAACAGAGATACCTATGGTTCCACTCAAGTCCTTGCTCCACTAATAGCCAAGCTAGAAACCCTATGATAGAGGTTACTTGAACCACCCTTTTGAGGAAAGACATGTGATTTGGTATTTTAAACTCAGTTGCTCTTACATCTTTCTCTTTGAAAAGATATTTTACTATTCAATCCACTGAGAGTTGGGAACCAAAACATGGCTAAGAGGATGTTTAGAAAACTCTAGATACCTAGATGATATTAGATTGGCTCGGTGTTTTCACATTACTTCAAGATGTTTAATTAAGTGCAATTTGATGGTTTTTGACAAGAAAATACAACTATTCTAAACTTCACTTATTCTATTACAAATCATTGGCCTTAAAATTTTGAAATGTCAAGAACTATCTATAACCTTTGAATGGTTTCAATATAAAAGCTCACAATTAGGCCTCTAAAGTCTGAATTATACCTTCCATGATTTCATCCACCCTTTCAATGATTTTCCCATTGATACAAGGAATGAATGGCTTCCATAAGACCTTCTCATCCTACTCCTTATTTTTATCTCAATTGAGGGTACAGGTTTGGTTTGTAGCCAAGGGCAAGGTCATGGTAAACTATCATTTTAGACTAAAAGTCAAGCACAAAGCACCTAAAAAGGACAAAACAATGAACAAGGAAAAATAAAACAACACAATGCAAGCAAACCTACTCTATAAAAATAGGGAATCTAAACTAAAGAAATAAAAATATGGGAATCAAGAAACTAAGTTAAATCTACTCTAATATATACATCACCAGCCCTTCCACTCAGAAGCCATTCATAAATTGCATTGGACGAACTAGCTAAGAAGTAGAACTTCAAGAACTGTCTATTCACAAGCAATAGGAGATCATCTCCTTCTAGATCCTTGAGATGAAAAAAAATTCACCCCAACAACTCATATATCTAGTATGGGCCAGTCCATAGTGGATTAAACTTGGAATGTTACCCCTTATCTTTATGGGCTCTGTCCCATAGCAGCACTAGACCATAAATATTGAAATATTTCACCTTAACCTTCTTGTTAAACCATCTCTTGATAGTGATTTGATGCTTGCTAAAATTTAATAGAGCTTCATCTCAATCTTATTCCAATTGGAGAAGGTCCAATAGTCTATAATTTACTTTATTGTTATCTTCCATGTATTATTGCATGAGCTTATAGGTGGGTATCTTGAGTGTAATAGACATAATTAGCTTTAGTCCATCAATCAATAAATAGGCGAGATCCTAAGAGTTTGTTTATACCTGGTGTGGTCATCCCAAAGGGAAAACTTTAACAACAAATGCTACTATTGGGGCTTCTTTTCTATAGGCTTCTTGATAGTCTCGATTAAGTTTTTTTTGTAAATTTTGCCAATCCATTTCCTTAAAGGTAGTAATTGTATGAAAATATCAACATGTTTCCATTATCATATGTTCACTCAGTGAATTCTATATATTTAAATTCAAGGCCATTGTCATAAACTAATGAGAAGGGGTCCTAAATCATGTGGTCACCTTATTTTCCATGAATTTGATTACTTCATTTGTTATGGTCTTCTTTATTATTATTGCCTCTATCCATCTTGTGCAATAGTCTATGGTAGTAAGAAAAAACTTGTGACCTAATGATGAGTTTGGATTAATGACTCCCATAAAATATAATCCTCATTGGGTGAATGGTGTCCCTTTTATAACTGGATGCAATGACATCACAATATGGATTTTTCTCTTGGCATAGGTCTAACCTTAATGGCACACTCAGACATGTGCATGGATATCTTTGAATATGTTTGGCCAATAATAGCCCATTCAGAGTATCTTATGGGATATTTCACTTGTTTTATGATGACCAACACCTAACTTTTCATGGAAATGAGTCATGATTTATTTGGCTTCAACATCTGATAGGCATTTGAGGTAGATGCCTTCATGGGTTTTCCTGAAGTGGACTCCTTCCTTCAACATATATTATGTTGCTTTCAACCTAAGTGTTATCTTTTGTGTTTGGTTCAACCTAGGAGGTGGATTACCATAGATGATATAATGAACAATTGGGGTGTAGCAATTCTATTACATCATTTTCCCTTGGTCTACTCAATGTACAATGATCCTTTGATCAATCTAGTTATAAACTAAGTTAAGCCTTGATCTCATACCAACTTTACAAGCTTAATTTCTAAGTCATATTATTTCACTTTGGTCATCCATTTATCTGTGTGCTTCCCTAGCTCATTGTGACCCAACATTTACTTGATAGCTAGGTCTAACATAATCACGTGCACTTTATTCCTAAGAATATAGTGCCCAAAGTTTTTTAATTCCTTTTCCAAGGCATACACATGTTTTTCCAATGTGGAATAAGTCAGCTCTAAGTCCTTTAGATTGATGTTCATGAAAGTGATGGGGTTCTCTTATCCATCTAATCTTTGTGTGAGACAAGAAACAATGGTGTGCTCAAAGGTAAAAGGGTAAATATATAAGTCTCTAGTATAATCTAGACTGATTAGCACTAGTGATTGCATATGGCATCCTTTATATCTTGAAAGGCCTTCTTTGATTTAGCATGTCACTCCACTTTTGCATCATGTTTCAATATAATGTTTAGAGGCTTCACAATTTCAGCAAATCCATAAATGAACTTGTGAATAAAATTAATTTTTCCAAAGAACGATTTTAGTTATTTTGTATTATTAGGTTGAGACAATTTAGAAATCACTTCAGCTCATTCAAGATCTATATAAATACCTTATTTAGTGATGATGTGGCCAAGAATTTTACCTTCCATAACATCAAATATGCTTTTCTTTGGATTTAAAGATATGACATACCTTCTGCACATTTAAAATACCCTTTGATAATGGTGAATGTGATCTAATCTGCACTTCAAAAATAGAGATATATCATCCATGTAAATTATTACAAACTTACCAATTAAACCTTTAAATGCAAAATCTATAGCTCTTTGAATCATTGCTCCAACATTGATCAATACAAATGGCATTATCTTATAGGTAAATGTGCCCCATTTCATCATGAATGCATTTTTGGTTCAGTATTTTTAATTGACTAGAACCTAAATGTATCTCATGAATACATATAAAAAATACATCATTTGGAATCCACTTACCATTTGGATCACTTCGTCAAGGGAAGGCAATGGATAGTTATATTTATCTAAAGCTCTATTTGGGGTTCAAAAGTCTATGCATAAATGGATTTATCTATTTTTATTTCACATGGGTACTAGGTTTAATACCCAAGTATAATGGAAAACTAAAAATATTATTATAGCTAAGAGTAGTTTGTGAACTTCCTTATTTATCAATGGTTCCAGGATTGGGTTCATAGTCCTTTGCCTCTACCTAAATGGTTTCTGATTTGGAAGAATATAAATGGGATGAATAACTACCCGTGGGTCAAATACTTTCAAGTCTCCATAGGCCCAGATAATGACATCCTTATAACTAACAACCTTTGAAGTTGTTCTATTTTTTTTGTTCATCCAATTTGGACCTACATTGATAATTTGGGTCTTTTTTATGGAATCCAAGTTAATAGTTCAATATTTTTGATCTATGAGTTTTGGTTTCTTAATTGGGGGTGCAAGGTTAAATATGTCAAATGCCTTTTCAAGGGAGATCATCCCCTTTGGGATTTGATTCCATTGGATTTTCATGATTCCATCTTGGTCTAGTTTAGCTCTAGGACTATCCCTATCTGATATATCAATTCCTAGCATTATTAATGAATTTTAAAAAATGTTGGTCATCTTAAAAGACTTGAATTTTTTTTACATTATTAGGGATAGAGGGACAAGGGAATAATTCAATGAAAACCTCTTATAATTTAGTGTCATCAAGGGGAGTTGAGCTCACAAATGAGGATGTTAGTGAATTAACAACATGATTTCTTTCCCTAGGGTTTGTTATAACATTGAATGCATTAAACATTTTGATTAATCTCATGCTCTATGATTATACTTTAAAGGTTTGATATTTTCAATGAAACTCTCTTCCTGACCTAATTTACAACCAACTTGAAATTGTTAAATACTTTAAATTCCTTTGCTTTATGTTTTAATGCAAACTACAGTCCTAGAACCAACACCTCATACTCTACAAGATTATTGGTGCATGGGAATTACAACTGGTAAGTAGCTAGATTTTTCTTACCTTGGGGATCATTAAGTAAAATTCCATACCTTGAGCCTTATTTAGAGTTATCCCTATTCATATACAATGACCACAGTCTAAGCAACTCATCATCATCATTAATATTGTTTTTAGAAGGCTTTGTCTCCAAAGCATAAATCTTTAAATTAAATTCACTAAGTCTACCTTATCATTGACTATGTTATACTCAGTGATCATGTGTTTCATCCTTAGCTCCCTATCCACTCTTATTGGGTTGGCTACACCTCTCCAAGGAAACCACATGTGGGAAAAATTTGTGGCCATATATCCATTTAATAACTTCAACCAATCCTTGTTAAGGATCATTCCATAGGTTACAAGGATTTCTACTATATATATATATATATATATATATATATGAATTATTGGACCCTAGGATCTCACTCTAACTACATGTGCACATTAAGTAACTCACCAATTGCCTTAACCTCAGACTTGTCTATTTGAACTGACTTTGTTTGATTTGATAGGGACCAAACTTAGTTTTTTGCACACACCTATAGGTATAACATTGGTTTAAGTACCCGAGTCTACTAAGAAGTTATGAAAGTTCTTCCCAAATAGTCTAATAATTAAAAGAAGGGGAGGGAAATTTAGTATTATTTTTTTGAATGACCATGTTGGAATAGGTAGTCTTTTGCTTAGGTTGGACTAGTTTTTCTATAAGTGACTTTAGTACAAGATCACATCTCTCAATGATTTGAGTAAGCTCATGAAGAGTGATGTTCACTTTAATATTCTTCATATCTTCAACTATATTGTATCTATCTTTACCTTGATGTGGATGAGTTTCCACATAGGATTTGGATTCATTAAGATTTGGAGGTGGAGGATCATTCTTAGCCTTATTATTAGGGGGAGTTGTGTAATTATTTGGTGGAGTTGAGGTAGTGAGGGGTTGTTATTGTTTCCTATTCCTAAGATCATAATTTCTTCTCTAAAATTTTTGCAAGCATGCACTTCAGTAGCACTCTCTTCTAGTTCATTCTCTTCTTGGTTAGGTAACTCCATGGTTTCTAGTATCATGGTTGTGCTAAGTGGCCTAACAGTATTGGATTATTCAAGTTGGTTTGGTACTACCTCATACTCTTCCATTTCCCTTTGGAAACTTTTAAGGCATTGAATAGTTCAATGCAATCAAGCTCTCCCTATTGGGTTGTGTTATGCACATGACACCAATTTGGGAGATCTATCTCACATATGTCAATTTCCAATAGTTTATTGGGAGAGGGATCATGTTGATTATGGGGATGGTTGTAATTTATGCTTTTCCTATGGTAAGTGAAGTTTTTATTTGAACTTTCAACATTAGATCTACCCATTTGCCTTTGCACACTAAATAAGTCATTACATAATCTATACACCATTTGTTAGATGGCATCTAACTTGTTTTTTGTAGACTCTTGGGGTATAGTTTTGGTACTATTAACATCTACTAATGTCATATGGATTTACAAGTGAGAAACTATCTCATTATTCATCGGGTTGAGAAAACCCAGGTGCTGGTTTGGAAAAACATGTCTCAATGGAAGTAAATTTATTATTGACAATAGTTGAGATGTAGGCACATTTTGGTTTGTATTAGGAAGTAAATTTAATTTTGGCACATTGGGTAATGCATTCAGGATGGAAGCCATTATATGTCCTTGTGGATTGAGTTCTCTATCGACCTTGATAGATTCAACATATGCCAAAAATAAGGTTATCACCATAAGGTCTTGCTTTAAGAACATAATAGTCCATGGATCTAATGTGTTTTTATACATCTCTAATGCCATTTGAGCATATAAATTGTAAATATTGGTGGCTTGACTATACATATTATGTAAATAAGCATTAAGATTCCTATTAGGCTCATTAGGCTCTCATTTAATACATGCAAACTATTGATATAGGATGTTTAAATCTATTACTTGCCCAAATTAAACTAGAAAAGTACTACTAAATTGGTCCCATCTTGTGATGGAATCCCTTGGAAGGTTTATAAACTAATCATATGATTCATCCACAAATATGAAGGGGAAAATACTGCAAGCCATGTCTTCATGTTGGACATTGAGAAGTCTCTAATCATTTTTGTATGATGTTACATGTTCCTTTGCAATCCCTCCCACACTAGGAGTGAATCTAGGAAAGTATCTCTCTAGATTCTTGGGTAGGTCATGGATAACTCCATGGAGATTTATTATAGAACCAAAAATCCAATCCATATGGTTTGTTATGGGTATACATTGGTTTTAGGTGGTTTGAGATGAAGAGTTGGTGGACACTAGGTTTACTATGGGTCTAGGGATTCTTCCACCAATTCAAGTTGTTTTATGGATTTGTAGTGGTGAGATAATCAATCTCCCATAGACAGATTTGGATCAAGTAATGCACACACTGGGATATAGATTGGTTTACAATGCATAATTCAACCACAACTATTCTTTTTGGGCCAATTATCGTATGTGTTTAATCTTACAATAGGACTGGGAAGCAAAATTATAAGCAAACAAAGCAGATGGCAGTGAATTCCAAATGCATACAATAGTTATTAACAAATTCTTAAAAATATTGAAAAAATATAATTACTTTAGTGTTGAATCAAAGACTAAATTTTAACCTATACTCCCTCCTTATAGTGTCAGTTGTTGTTGGCCTCAATATCTAACTCCTAAAGGAACTTATGAAATTAAGTATTCTAGAGAGAAAAGAGGAAAAAATAAGGGAATTTTATCCATTGTTTTGGGATTAATGTTTGATCCATCTAGGGCATGACTATAGGTATGTGGCTCCATTTTATAGCCTGCATAGAATAGCTTCCAAGAGATGGAGTGCTACCACCAGAAGCTCAATACTAATTGTTTAGACTTACAATTTAATGCTTTGATTTTGATGCTAAAATTAATATGCTTTATTTTCTAACTTTATAAAATAGGAGAAATATATTTCAATTCCATAAAAATAAACATAAAAGGGGAGGGAAGGGAGAGCAAAAAAGAAGATTTCCGATCAAGTGAATGTTAGTGCCTCAAAAACTAAAGTATGTCAAATCACAGTTATACCATTGTGTTTTGTAGTTCAAAAATTGCACAAACTTGTAGAGACACAATGGGCAAGCTTTTAGGGACATAAATTTTGATGCTTGACTTGTAAGTTCTTCACTAACTATAAACACTCAAAGATTTGTAATAGACTACACACAAAGCTTTTAAAACACTTTACAGTTGAAAACACATAAAGCATAGAGAATTTAAAAGTAAGTTGAAAATAAATAGCACGGACTTAGATTAGCACAAGCACAATTTGAATATTGCATCGAAATCTATAACTAAGTATAAGATCAATCCTTTTGTACAAGAATAGACTTAAAACTAGAAATAATAGACAACATTTAATGAGCAAAAGATGGATTCGAGAAAGTAAATGTTATTTTACAATTTTGACAAAGTTTCATTACATGAAAAATTACTACCCTTTGTAATAGGAATAATTTCCATTAAATATACATATTTGTCCATGAAGCTCACTGAACCCACCACTTGGGTGGTTACAACATTTAATGATGGCTTGGGAATGCATTTTAAATTTTGATAGATCTGTCAGATCGAGCATGATTTGTAATTAGGAGCCATGCCTCTTTGAGGAAAATATTTATCCTTTATGTTATGTGTCTCTTCTTACTCCTTATCATGTGCATGCCACGTGATGACTCATGCTATACTGGTTGATTTTCACTCAATTTCAAGGGCTAATAATAATCATATTTAAATATTGATGGTAGATTATTGTTGGTATTTTCATGGGATTGCCATTCTACTATGCCCTACATAGACTTCTACATTTAATTTTGTTGGGCCCCTAATTTTTGATAAGTACTTTTTAGAAATAACTAGTGCAAAGAGGCACAACACTAAATACCATTGTGTGGAAGACCATGGCATAGAAAGATCAATTCTTATGGAATAAATGTGCATGTTAAATAGAGAACCCGATAATGAAGGACTCAAAACTTAACAGAAGACTTGGGGAGTGCATGGAAAGTGGATAATGATTATGAAGTGATTTGTAGGGATGGAAGAGAATAAGTTAAGCATGAATCTATCATTGGCCCATGATAACATAGGCTCTTAGGGATGAGGATCTACCATCAAGAGAGTATATAGGGGCATAATGGCCTAGGTCCTTAGGAACTTAATGTAAATGGCTACCATGACTCAAATGTATTGATGATCCTTAGCGAGTCACCTTGAGTATATTTA
The DNA here is from genome assembly GCA_037957365.1 of Torreya grandis. Taxonomy (NCBI): domain Eukaryota; kingdom Viridiplantae; phylum Streptophyta; class Pinopsida; order Cupressales; family Taxaceae; genus Torreya; species Torreya grandis. The sequence goes on from JARHVA010001060.1 coordinate 2,119,886, forward strand.
CTTTTGTAACTACTTGGTCGGGGAAAACCAAGTATAAATACCCTCAGGATGTACTTTGCAAAGTTTTTGTTAGTTGGATGTTATTGATAGAGTTTATAGGAGTTGGTTACATTGTAACTCTAAAACTGTGTATTCTTTAAAGATCACTTATAAATATGATGAATGAAGCATGTGTTGACTTACTATTTTTGTTTAGTTGTCTATGGAGTTAATGTTGCCAGTTATCATTTATGCCATTTTTCAATTTTTATCATTGAGTAATGAATGTGTACTAAGTTAGATATGGACTACAGAATGAATCTAGTATTATGTATGTGTTCAAGCACCCTTGCCTAAGAAGTTGGACAAATACACCCTTATGAAATAAAACCAATGGGAACCAGTCCCTCATTGTATGTTTTAGGTGAGCATGTGAGAACTTGTTCTTGCATGAAATGCCAACATGATATCACATTGGAATCTTATCTACTTAGGTGCGTACTTAGGGAAAGTCATGCCCATGTGAAGGAAAATAATCCCAACATTTTGGTTTCATTATTATCACCCATAGTGTTTGCCTACATAATGGTGGAATATGTTCAAATGACTGTCTCTATAGAATATTGAACGATGGGTTACTAACATAGATGATAACTTTGTAGTACCATTTCTTGAACCATGAATCTCTACATGCGCATGGGTAGAATAGAATCTGTATGACTCACTATATAAGAATTTTTTGGTAGAAGTGTTTATTTACATTAATGCTTAGATTGTGACATATGTATAAGACCAGTCGAGGAACTATGGATGGAAGACAACTTGTGCATTAGAGCATCAATCAATTTTAGCATGGTTAGGAGCAGCTTGGATGTGTGTTGTTGATGTTTGATGGCATGAAACTTTGAATAGATACATCTTAGAATACACAGTCTCGACATATTCTTATCTAGAGGAAGCTTATTTTCACTTCATCTAATAAATGTGTGGTGGATATCTCAGACACTTTCTATTGGAGGTTTAAAAGCTCTTTGTAGATTTTGGACTTGAAAGTTTCTCCAATGATGGCTAAACTCTCTCATGCATGAGTAAAAAAATTGGTATGGAAATGGAGGGGCACATTTGAATCAAAATTATTGGTTTAGAATGGTATCCAGTCAGTGAGAACTGTGGAAGTACAAATATGATGAAGCTTAATGAAGTGTTATGAGTGAAAATGATCCAGGGTGGGGATAAGAGGACTCAAGAAGTGTTATAAGGGTTCGTAGGGAAGCATAAGAGCATAGTGAGGACTCTCCAACCATAGGACTACACCCGACACCACCATAAGTATGCATGGGATAAGTAAGTCAGGTAGTGGTGACTGAAGAACCTAATTTGGATAGGCCCAATTTTCCACCTACAACACATGCTCATGCTCTTGAGTTAGAAAACATCTTTGTATGAAACTAGGATACAGATAGTGTAGAATCAAAAATTGAGCTTGTGAGAGATACATTTGTAGACCAAGATTTAGATATCAATTTATTGGCCATTTATTTTCCTTTGAAATATAATTCTGTGGCCCAGTTTGGAATGCTTGGTGGACCAAGAATAACTAGTGGGCAGAGTACCGACCCAACTACATTTAATTAGCCTACCTCATGACCCAATGTATTTGGTGATTCTATTGATTAAGGAAGTGTAGGAGGTGGTACTGGTGGTATTTCAATCAGATGTGTAGACATCTAATTCCTAACACTATTTGTGTTGAAATTGTCAATCTTACTCGAATTACACTCAAATTCATAATGTAGGTCAAAGTCACTAAAAATGTGCTAAATGGTTCAAGATTGTTATAAAAAAAGTACCAATTTAGGCCAATATATCCCTAAATGGGGAAATACATTATGTGATTCCTAACTTTGATCAATTCATTTCAATTCAAAATGATGATTTCACCTTTTTTGTGCTCTGGATCACTTTTTTCTTCTAATTTGTTAGTATATGTCATGAACATTTGTTATTTTGTGTTGATAACATCCTAAATGAGATAATGGTCCCAACTCATCTAACATCACCTTCCAATTCTTCTCGAGTCAAATTATGACCTAGTAATATGACTTTTTGACCATTTTGATTAATTGTACACCAATTTTCAATGAATTGCACTAAAATTGATTAATCTTGTTTAAGCTAATTAATTCAAATCAAGAGCTTAAGTATATTTGACATGGAGGTTATTGATTATTTCATTATTGTAAATTGATTCTCAATATCTGCATCACCCAATGACATGATCTATGGGGTGGCATCCATAAGCCATAAATGCAACAAATATCAAGATTATGGGCACCCATGCCTAATTAATGCCCCTTCCTCCCAAATCATAATGAGAATATTTATGAATTTAATTAAAAATATTAGATTAATTCATGGCCACACATCTCAATCTTGAGATGGGTGGTCATGGTTGATCTTAGCCTATTTGGAAAACTTATAAATAGAAGGGCATAAAACATCATTTTTAAGCTAAATTATTGTAAACTTATAATGCAGAATTGTCTCCATAATCTTTGTTTTATTTAAAAGTTTCATTTGATAGGCATATAATAAAGGTTTATTATTTTTATCCTAGGTTATACATAGTGGTAATGAGGCAATGGAGGAGCTTGACATTCATTGTTGACAAACACAAGAACACTAGATCAAGGGAAAAAACACACTTGGAGTTGTTCTTGGATGGTGGAATCATATGGGAAGGTAATTGGTATTGCTTTCTTTAAATTATTTCTTATTATCATTATCAAACCTGATTGAAATAGTTCGGCTTAGTTTGTTAAGTTTTTTATGCATTTTTCATGGATTTATTGACTAATGTTTGACTAGCCAACTTTGTAATCCAATCCTAAATCTTGGCACACCCAGTGGGACTCATGGAGTGCAAGGAAGACATCATGGCAATTTCAAATTTCCATTTTAGTCATTAAAAGTCCTTAAACATAAAATTTTATATATATTTTACCGTGTTTCTAATGTTTTTTGTGCACTTATAGGTTACATAGTGACTTTCGATAGTTCTTAGTGATTTTCGATGATTAAGGCCAATCGGCCACTTTTGTGTTACAGGGAAAAATTTGTTTAATTTTTTTCATTTTGAGCATTTTATCAAATTTGTTGTTAATAATTTGGGTTTTATAAGTCTCTAGTCTGAACCAAATCATGATCCAGAAGGTGTCTTTTGGAGTTTGTATCCTATCATAGGATTGTTAAGTTTTTATTGAAATTCTTTCTTGCCTAGAAACATTTTGATATTTATTCAAGGTTATATTAGCTAATCTAAATATTCAATTATTTGTATGAATATATTTTTTAATCTAGAAGGTTTACCTTATAGATATTTTATGCTAACAAGGCTAACAAGTGCTTTTTGTCCAAATATTTTCATGCCTTCAGGTCTACAGGTAACCGTCAATGGTTAAGTTTTGATCGGCCACGGTTGGTTAAAACTTGACCGGTGATGGTCTTGAAAGAATTAATGATGGTAAAATAGTGACCATCGATGGTCTCTATGTCTACTAAAAAATACAAACCTGAGAGTAATAAATCTAAGTTTTCTTATCTCAAAGTGAAAAGAGCTTCAAAGCTAAACTATGCTATCTAATTTTTATATAGGACCATCAAGGAAAGTGATTAATTTGAGCCTAATTAAGTCTTTTTAACCTCCTTTTGGTGCTTAAAAATAATTAGGAACTTTCCTTTGGTGCTTAAGAGGAAAAATTGCATGCTTATATTGATTATTTTTCAAAAAAAAATTGCAACTTAAGGCCAAAGGGCCAAAAAACATCACCAAACATTTCAATTCGGTGCTTTAAAACCAAACTCACTTCAAAGTTTTATTTTGTTTGAGTCATATATCATTACTTAGTTAAAATTGTTTGAGCAAAAAGGAATTTGTGTGTGTATGCTCTCCCCACATCCCCTATAGGGAACTTATGGGATAAAAGTGCCATTTTTATTACAAAGTATGCCTTAGTCTACAGGCATAAAAAGACATTGTCTAGGCTCTTCCCAAAACCCATATGGTTTTGGGTGATCTAAAAACAACTTATAAAGCCTTTTTACTTAGATTTTATTTCATGTATTTTTGATCATGAGGGGACTTCATTACCTCTTATGGGTTCTATAAGGAAGCTTTGACTCAGGGATTCATCTCCCAGCATCATCTTCAACCCCTCTTCATGGGGGGCATATAAATTAGGATCACCCCATTGGGATGATGGTTTGAGTGGTTAAGTCATCTCCATTAGTGGCAAGCTAAGCCCATAACATATGATCATTTTAGATATCAAACTACACTGAGTAAGTGATAGATGTAGTGGTTGTGAAAATGATAAGAGCTTTTCACAACAAGCCATTTGATATAAATCCAATTGACGTGTTACTTCTCTTATGTGTGAACATTAAAGTTGGTACACATGGGATCCATCTAGATGATTGAAAACTTGTAAGTTTTAGTCAACCCCACTTTTCCACACCTTGTCAGTTTAGGGCTTAAGATGATTACTTAGTTGTATTTATCTACTTTGGTCTTGATTTGAGTCAAATATTTCTTGTAAACATATGTCCATAACCAAACACATTATCCATAATTTATTGAACAAGGATGCATTATGATATCCAAGTGAAAATCAATATTTTCCTTATTCAAATTTATCATCTTAAACATTGTGTCATATCATCTAATTAGTGTAGTTATGCTACCCATTTGAGTCTAGACTAATTTCTAAATTATCTTTAAGTCCATTGATAGTTCAAATTCGATATTTCACTTTTATAAGTTCATAAAGTTGATGTGTTAAATTGGGTTCACCATTTGCACTTGATTTGATGGAACTTGGGTTTAATTTCCAATTTAGATTGAGGTCCATTTATAGACTCATTATCACATTATCATCATTGGTGGACTCAAGTCATGTTACATATCATTCACACTTTGAGTCCTCGAACATATTTTATACTATCATTCCTATTACCATGTGTTGGTGTTGTGTTGCCCATTTAGTTCTAGTTTTATACTTAGGAATTATTGCATGTTTTCACATCATGAGTTTCTTGGTTCTCATTATCACCTTCCTAATCTAAATGGATTTATTTTGGTTTTCTAGTAGCAAATCTTCAAAGTTGAACTAGATTTTATGTTATTGATGTATCACAAAAATCTAGGCTTTGGTATACTAGTTTTCATCTTGGATTTTTGCATTATCATACCCTCTTCTGATTTATATGATTTTAACCTTACCCAAGGTTGAGTAAATTCATGAACACATTCTTCTAATTGTTTTTGGCTTTAATCCACCCTCCTTTTATAGTCTTTTTGGTACCTTAGTCATTTATTTGGAAGAAACGTAAAATTCCATACCTTGTTTAAATGTTTGAAAAACATAGTCCAAATCTTTGAAAATGTAGAGAACAAACCTTTCTAGGATGTGATGCTAAGGTACACTTGTAATGGGGTCTCTTGTGGCCTTAGTTTCAAGGTAGATAATTTTTATGGCAGACATGAATACTCCATCTTGTTTGAGGATGTCACCCTCTTTGAGCCTATTTGTGGAAAACCAATCTAATCCATGTCAATTTTTGTGCATCATCCCCATCCTTCCACTTTGATTTTTGCACTATGCTTGAAGGTTACTATTTTAGGATATCCTCCTTCAATTTGCACTCTACACTTGAAAGTTACCATTCTTGGTTATCCCCTTTTGGCTTGTGTGAGTGATCAAGCTCTACAATGTACGAAGGTTACCATTTTAGGCTATATTCATTCAGCTTGTGCAAGCCATCGAGCTCCACAATGTGTGAAGGTTATCATTTTAGGACCTCTTCCTTTGGTTTGCACAGATAACCAAACTACCTAGTATCCAATTATTACCATTCTAGGCCCATCACCTATATCTATCGAACCTATTGTTGAAGAATGTCCATTTGAGGAACTGATTTTGTTGATGCCTTATTCAATAGTCTCATTTTTTGAGATCCCATTATTGAACCACAAACCATTATTATTCTTTATAAACCAAATGTTTCCCACTTTAGAAATTCCATGATGATCTTTGAGCCAAAACAAGAACCATTACCTCTTCAAGAGCAATATTTTGAGAACCAAAATGTGTTCAAAAATGATATTTTACAACCAATTGTTAACCAAAATTATGATGTTATTATTGAAATACCCATTTGTGATGAGTCAACCTGTGATGAACCACCTATTCATATTTTACCTATTTTTAAAGAGCCTCATCTACTTGACTAGCTAGTCTCTGTCGATTTATCTCTTGATCTCTTTCCACTCGTTTAAGAGTCTCTTCTTGATAGATAATATTATGTAAATTCATCCCTTGAGTGGTACCCTCTCTTTAAGGGGCTTGACTTAGATGATCCAGTCTATATTGAACCCTTCCTAAATGAATCACTTTTTATAGAGCCAATTATGCCATCACAAGCCATTACTTGTTCGATACCATTCATTCAACAAAACATCATTAAAGAAACAACCACATTAGATGAAGAAACAACATTAGAGTTAGGTTCTATTTTTGAATCGACATCAAATTTAGCATTAGAAATAAAATCAACATCAATTGTGACATCGACTTTAGAGTCCCTTGTATCAGAATCAAATTCAAAAATAGAATACAGTATTGGTTGTTACAACATTGGTTATGATTTCCTTGTCAATCAATTTGAATATATTTATGATCCTTCTATGGTTTTTGAGGATGATTATTTTAACATCAACACAATTTATATTTTTATCTTCTATGAGGATTGTGCTACCTTTTATCATTCTATTACCCCCACCCAACATAGCCATTATATTGACATTCCACCTCCCACAAGCATTGATTGGGATAGAAAGAATCACACTTTATTGAATTTCATCTATGGTGACATACCATTTGCAAAGTCTCTGGGGGGTCAAGACCATATTCATGCATAAAAAGAACAATCTTCTAGTGCAACCTTTTTAGAGGAACTAGGGGATGATAAAAGAACAAACTCAACATATTTTAGTGAAACCTTTTTGAAGGTGCTAAAAGATAATCAAAGTCAAATGTTAATATCTCTTCATGAAACCTTTTTGAATGCACTATGGGATAATTGAAACAAATTAATTGGTGAAAACCTCATTGAGGCACCAACAACTAAGCACAAAATTTATTCACTCTTGATGAAGACATTATTCAAGATCAAATCATTATAGTTTCCAATCTATAACATAATCAGATGGTAGCTACTCTTAAGACCAAACAACAGAATAATTTATTGGTCCTATCAAGATCATATTCAGAGGTCTTCAACCCTACCACAACCAAAATTATGTCAAATCTAGAATTAGTAACATTATGTGTGATTGAAAATCTCGATATTTATTTATTTCCCATTCATTATACATTCCATTATCATTCACCTATTCATTAGCCACTTATATCATTTATCTTGAGCCTAACATTATTTACCATCCCTGGTTGCACTTTCCCTTTTAAAGGCTACAAAGATACCTTATCTCAATGTTTGAAGGAAGTAGAATCAATGACTAAGGGAGATCGTGAACACATTATTAAGATATAGATATGTAGTAAGTTCTTGATAGAGCAGCTGTATTGAAAGGGTGTTGGGTATCAATTTTTATAACTAACAATTTCTATTATCTCACATATTGACTAAGATGTGCATCTCCAAGTCAATAAGAGAAATAGAACCATTTTTCATTTTTCCATTACCTTTTCCTTGTCTCTTAGGGGAAACACTATCAACATTTTATTTTATGCATTTTGATCCATTTACCACATTGTTTTGACTACATTGACTTGAGGTCCTTTAGGACTATATAGGTAGCATTCAATTTTTAGTGAGGATAGCTCAGTCACCTTTGCCATGCTCTCACCATTTTATGAGAAATTATTAAGTTTCAATGATCTCATCATATTACAAGTAACCTAAGCCATGTTCTCACTATTTTGTGAGCATACTAAGCCAATCTTCACTTTGAGGTAGCTTTATTTCCACTACATCTAATCATCTTCTCATAATTTTTATTATACCATTTTTTATTATACCATTCCTTTACTATTGACCAAAGTTTGTTTTTAGTCATCCTACTTATACCATTTTGATCTTGGTTCCTTTGGTTCATCTTGCACTTTTCATGGGGGGATTCTAATCTGGTTCCAATAATTTTAGAATGTCATATTGAATGGCAGTCTATGGAAGTAGTGTGATATTTGATCTGACAAGTTATCTTTCATCTGTTATCTTATATGGTATCATTTATTATAACTGCCTATGGGTAAATCAGTATTATTTTTAATACCCCTGATTATAACCACCTTTAGGAAAACTAGAATTATGACATTGTTTCCTAATTATAACCACCTATGGGTAAATTAGGTACAATGCATTTTTATCATGCATTGCTATATCACTTGGTCATTTCTATTATCATATTCCTTTTTGTTTTCCTTTATTTTGCAAACTTATTGTGACCTAGTTGATTTTTCATTGCCTCTTGTGTAGTCAAAATCACAGTGACTTGAGGTCCTAATTAGACTATGTAGGTTGTGCTCGATTCACATTGAGGTCAACTCAATCCCCTATTATCATTACGCTCTCACCATCTTGTAAGCATTTCAAGTTGGTGCATTCCCATTGTTTCATGAGTTGGACTATTTATATCTCTTAATTATCAATCGAGTTGAGATACTTAGAAAATTCCAAAAACATTTTGTTTTGTGTGTATGTTTATTTAGTTATTTTTGGTACTATTTGATATTTTGATTTACTATTTGGTCTTTCTTTGTTTTTCTTTATTTTTCAAGAACATCTTGATGGTCCACCTAGATCTTGATTATTTATATCTTGATCTTATGTTATTAATTTTTTATTGTTTTATTTTTAAACATTCTTGTTCCTACTTAAATCCTGATTATTCATATCTTGATTTTTAGTTAGGTTTATTTATGTTTTGTTTAAATGTAAATAGATGTAACTCATGTTTTGGTCATTATTTTACCATTATCCTTAGTTATAGGTATTCACATTTGAACCACCTATGTACAATTGAAATACCATGTCATTATGAGTTTTTCATACTTATGATGCCTAATTTCTTTTGTTATAACAAGCACTTTATGCTCTAGATTCAAGTCTTAACATCAACACAGCTCTGATGAAAAAATCTCAAGATCACTATGCATAAACTAGGCTCAATAGGTTTAGCACCTGAATCTATGCTTAGACGTGCATCTCTTAACATATATCATGAGTCTAATCAATCTTTAGTCAATTTTTAAAATCCCTCATTCCATTCTCTCCTAATTTTGGGTGAACTACATTGGTTTGAGGTCCATTTGGACTATGTAGGTAGTGCTCAAATTCTATTAAGGCCAGCCTGACCATCTTTATTCTTCCTTTCATCTCTTTCATCACTATGTGCATTCTCATATGCCTAGTTCTTTATGGATTTTCATGTCCATTGTATCATCACATCTATGTTTATGCCTACTCATCTTTAATATATGTTTTAGGTTACATCCTTAAGCTAATTGCTTGCCAATTTACCCATTCTGGGGCACAAAATTTGAGCCTGTCATCAGAATCAAATCGAATCTACATGGTCAAACCATTATTTATTCTTTATCAATGATCAAAATTGGCCCTATTGGGGCAAAACTATCTTATCACAATCAAACCTACTCTACTGAAGCACTTCTTATTATCATCTTTTTGGAGACTAAGATCTCCTTTTCCTCTAATTCCAATCTCTCCACACTAATTCCCATGATGGAAATATTTTAGTGTGCAACTTATCTTAGGATTGATTAATGTCATAAGTGCACAACTTTCACTATCAAATTGTGTGCATTTAAACTGTGTCTTTTATATGTTTGGATTAAATCCTTCTCATTCCCCTCATTTTTGGGGCCCATTATACCTATAATTATATTTTTATCATTGATGGTAACCACGTGTGCAAGTATTAGCTTGTCTATATGTGATCTATTTTATGGGTTAATCTATCACTTTCTCTCTCTTTTTGAGAGTCCATCCTTCTCTTTCATCCATGTATGTCCTCTTGAGGGGGCATCATGGATCATTTCCAATTTCTTCTTGACAACTCTTTTCTTTGAAAAGACATTGCTTCACCTGAATGTCTCTTTATGCCTTCTCAAATAGGGTTAAAATTTAGACATCTAATTCTTAACACTATTTGTGTTGAAATTGTCAATCTTACTCAAATATATAATTTAGGTCAAAATCACTAAAAGTTCACTAAATAATTCAAGATTATCATATACAAGTGTTGATTTAGGCTAGTGTATCCCTAATGGGGCAATACATTTTATGTGATTCCTAACTTTGATCAATTAATTTTGAGTCAAAATGATGATTTTGCCTTTTTGTGATCTAGATCACTCTTTTCTTCTAATTCATTAGTACACATCATGTACCTTTGTTATTTTGTGTTGGTAACATCCTAAATGGGATAACAGTCCCAATGCATCTAACATCACCTTCCAGTTCTTCTCGAGTTGAATTACAACCCAGTAATATGACTTTCTGACCATTTTGATTAATTGTGCATCAATTTCCAAAGAATTACACTGAAATTAATTAATCTTGTTTAATTTAATTATTTAAAATCAAGAGCTTAAGTGGATTTTTGTGGAGGTTATTTATTATTTCATTATTGGAAATCGATTCTTAATATCTGCATCACCTAGTGACATGATGTATGGGGTGGCATCCATAAGCCATAAATGCAACAAATATCAAGTTATGGGTACCCATGCCTAATTAATGGCCCTTTCTCCCAAATCATTATGAGGATATTTATGGATTTAATTGCATTAATTCATGGCCACACATCTAAATATTGAGATGGAGGGTCATGGTTGATCTTATCCCATTTAGAAAATATATAAATAGAAGGGCATAAAACATCATTTTTAAGCTAAATTATTGTAAACTTATAATGCAGAATTGTCTCCACAATATTTTGTGTTGATCATTGTGTTTTATTTTCAATATTCATTTGATAGGCATAGAATAGATATTTTTTATCTTGAGCCTAGGTTATGCATAATGGTCTTGAGGTAATGGAGGATCTTGGCATCTATTGTTGACAAAGATAAAAACACTAGATCAAGGGGAAAAACACACTTGGAGCCACTCTTGGATGGTGGAATCATTTGGGAAGGTAATTGGTATTTATTTTTTTCAATTGTTTTTTATTATCATTAGAAAACCCTATTGGAATAGGTTGGCTTAGTTTATTAAGTTCTTTATGCATTTTTCATGGATTTATTGACTAATGTTTGACTAACCAAATTTGTAATTCAATCCTACAAGAGGAACTAGAGGAGGCACATGAGACAGTGGTGGACCTTCCCCACAAGGTCTAGAAGGGATAGGAAGTGCCTTGCAATAGACCCCATTACAAGATCCTCAACCACCCATTGTATATTATGAGATGACACTCCACTTACTTGAGTATCATAGTATGGATTATGCCACAGAACATGTTCACATGTATGAATTTATTTGGTGATCGTGTGGCATTACCTCTTTTGAATGAAATTAAATATAGTTTTCTACCACTCTTTTGGACCACGCACATAAGTGGTACTAAAAATTTGATCCACAATAGGCTATGGTGAATTATGACCAACTAAAGGTAGGATTTCTCCAAGAATTTTATATCCTAGAGTTTGAACAATAGAGCTAGCTACACTGAAGGACATCAAGCATTAACTCACTAAATATCATACATGAGTATGATGTGCATTTCAATATTCTTTCCTCTAAGATCTCTTTTGAGATAAATGTTGCTCAACATGCCTAGTGGTTCCTTGGAGGTTTATTACTCTCCTTTAGAAAAACCTTATCATAGAAGACTTTCACCAACCTTCACAAGGTCTTGGAAGTTTCCCTTCATGCCAAACATGTTCAAAGCATTGACATAAGGATTAGTCCCTTCATGGAAACTTAGATCATTTATATGGCATATAAATTGGAAAATATCACTACACATAATATTTATGACACTCGCAGTGCCTTGTGGTGTGTAGACTATGAATCTGAAGGCCGCAATCAAAATAATTACCCTTACAAGAGTATTCAAGATATAATGAAACAATCTTGTGATATTTTCCAAGAAGAGCATGGCGTAAGGGATTTCTCTCTACTAAAACACATTACTCAATCAAATGTATCTACATATTGTAAGATATTGATGCATACACTCATGATACCAATGATTGTCATCCCATTAGTGAAATTCATAAGTTATATGCATGGTACATGTTAGACATATGTTACTAATAATTGGGAAAATGGAGGAGGCTATCATGGTTGTGGTCGAGTTCAAGGTTATGGAAGTGGATATTTTCCACCAAGAACCTATTATAAATGTGGTTCCTCATAGCACTATCAGTGTGATTGCATTACTAGTATGATTTCCCAATGTATCTTACAAGTGCCTTTTGTAAAATTGAACACCTTCTTGAGGAGTGCATTGGCTTGTATACTACCATCATGAAGGAGAGAAATGAATAGGGTTCCAAAATAATATGTATTGAAAAACCACAATTGAGACCATACCCTGCTACTCTGACTAGTCCCAAAGTCTATATTACAACATGAAGTGGTGGTTGGTCCTGATCTATGTCCAACTTGCCCATTAAAAAGGTTCAACAAGAGGAGCCTTGCACTACTCATTATTTAGATGCTCAACAACAAAGCAAGGTGCTCCATAATACCATGAATCTGGTGAGAGAATTGAAATGAGAGATCCAGTTTCTCAAAGATCATGATGTTGTTATATGTGTCAACATACATAAAGCTATAGACCTTCAAAGCATAATGTGTGATGATTTCCATGAGTTGTGCAAGCAAATCCTTGATGAGGCTATTGTACCCATATTAAAAAATTGGCTAAGGCATCATATGCCTAGGCCTACCTAGGATCTTTGGTTAAACCATGCACAACGACAAGAGACTCATATCTAGCCTAGCCTAAAGGGGGATAAAGAGATATTGGTTAATTCCACTATTAATGGATGGGTTATTCAGGATATCTTAGTTGATACTGATGCCAAAGTAAATGTCCTTACCAAGGATGCATGGTGGAAGATGTCAAGCCATGCTTTGTAGCCATCTCCACATGTGTTGTTTATGGCCAATAAGACTCATGTTTTTCCTAACTAAGTACTTAAACATGACACTCTGTATATCCTAAGTGTCAATTTCAAAGCTGAATTTGAATTCATAGAGTTGGTCAAAGTTGATGACTTTCCATCTCTGTTGGGTTACCCATGGTGTTACATATATAATGTTGATTTGAGATTCAATAAGCACTATATCAGCTTTGAAAATGATGAGCAACATGTTATCATCCCCTTGTACCATGATCAAGGACCTCCATATGTTGAGCCAGGAAATGTTGATGAGGACATTAACCACATATATAATGTCATAGATTGGGGTAATAAATGCCTTATCCCACCCTAGATAACATCTTGCATTGGGTGAATGCATAATCTATATCTGACACCATTAGTAACATATACAACTATTAGGCTCCTGGTGAATTTGACCTTACTAGAAGAATTTGTGGTGTTATAGGTATTTGAGAAGATACTTTGTAGAATTACCATAAACACCATAAATTTATTTGTCTCCTTCATGGGAAAATTATGGTTACACCACCAATGATATAGATGAACCTTTGAGATTCCATGGTTAGATGTAAGTATGTGAGTTTATGAAATTGTTAGAAGCTTTCTATGAATTTAACATTGATTGGGTACAATAAATTATCCATATCTTTGATGACATAACTACTTGGTGGTGGATAACTCATTTTTCAAACTTACTTACCTGGGTTTGAGTTCATTCTACTCTAAACCATTGATTTCACCATGATAACCACATTTGTGACACCATAAGTTATAGTGGAATCAAATCTCCTCAACCTCATCATGAAGCTTGTGAGACTATGTGGAAGGTGGATGAAACATTTTTTCCTGAGTACCTCTAGGTTAATGCATTTTATGACAATCTATGCACTAAGGTTAGAGTGTGGTATGTCCATGAAGAGTACCATCTAGTAATAGGTTATTATCATTTCATTAAGATTAATATGACTACAACCCTATATTAATCATATCCATGAATGGATTTATGCCTCACATTATAATCCATGCTTCAGGCTATTTTTGGTGACCTAATCCCAGTTGAAGATCACATCAGATGCATACATATAAAGTAAGTGGACCACTTAACTATTTTCTAGGAACCTAAAGAGGAGGCATCATCTCTACTACCTGAACCTAAAATGGACCATGCATTGAGAGAGTAGATCTAGAAAAGTAAGCAAAAATTAATATACCAAGTTGATGAAGGTGTAGGTTTAGATCCACTTGACCCATCTACTAATAATCTAGCTTTGCAAATGGAGTATGGCATGCACAATGTCTATGATACCATCCAAGATTAACAATACCCATACTTGGAGCCACTTTTGACTATTCAATGAATTATTGACATGAAGTAAGCACCCAAGATGGATATTATGGGAGACTACTAGTCTGATACAAATATCTCTAAGGTTTTTGAACTATTAAAAGAGTATCAATATGCCTTCTGATAAAACTATACTAAAATGAAAGGAGTGCATTCTTACTTAGGCAAGATGCACATAAATTTAGTAGAGGATGATAGACCTATCAAAAAGAGGCCCTATCATATGAATCTCAAATTGCCCACTCAAGTCAAGGAAGATATTGATAGCATGTTGTGTGTAAGAGTCGTTACTCCTATAGATGAGTCTGAATGTGTGATCCCCATGGTCATTAGTATCAATCAGGATGGACACATTCAGGTCTATGTGGATTATTGGGTATTTAATGTTGCTTACATAGCTAACCCCTTTCTGATGCCCTTCACTAAAGAGATATTAGAGGGAGTTATTGGGAGTGAAATCTATACTTTTAATGATGGTTTCTTTAGATATCATCAATTTCAGAACATAGAAGAGGATAAGATGAAGACAACATGTGTAACTAAGTGGGGATCATTTTCTTACAATGTAATGTCATTTGGGTTGAAAAAATGTCTTGATGTGTTTTCATGAATCACAATCGAGGCCTTCAAGGACTTTATTCATAAGTTCCTTCAAGTCTAACTTGATTACTTGACTATTTATGGGTTAGTGTGGGACCCTTGTTCAAAAACTATGATTAATGTTTGATTGTTGTAAGAACATTTACATTCCCCTAAATCTAAATAAATGTGTGTTTGCTACACCCTTTGGCATTTTACTTGGTCATGTCATATGTCATGAGGGACTCTTGGTGGATCTAGCCAAGATTGTTGTTATACTTCACCTTCCAACACCAACCACCTAGAAAGAGGTATGCACCTTCCTAGGACATACTGGATATTATAAGAAGTTCATTTGTGGGTATGTTAGTATTTTTATGCCACTAGAGGAATTGTTGAAACAAAATGGTCAGTGTATCTAGACCAATGCTCACTAGTAATAATTTATTGTACTCAAGGATAAACTCATTATTGCCCTTATTCTCTAGTTTTTAGATTAGATGAAGCCTTTTCACATTTATGTTGATGTGTTAGTCATGGTAGTAGGTGTTGTCCTTGCTCAACCTATTAATGGAAATCTTAACCACCCTATATCTTTAGTAAGTATAAATCTTACTCTAGTTGAATGGAACTACATGACTACAGAGTGTGAAGCCTTATCATGGTTTACACCCTTCAAAAGTTCCATCGGTATTGGTTGGCCACTTCATTCATTTTTTTCATGGACCATGAGGCTCTAAAGTACCTAATAAAAAAGCTAATATTACATGGGCACATTTACCAATGGATTTTGATGTTCCAAGAGTTCTAATTCTCATCTATCACACATTGAATCTAGTGAACCGGTGTACACCATTAAAGATGACTTGCCTAACATGCAACTTTTTTAAGTCATGCATGTTCTCGAGGAGTTGGAAGATATCACCACCTTTTTGAATACATGCTCAAGAGCAACTCACCTTAGCAGTTAATAAAAGAAGCAACTGGTTATTTACGCATCTCTATTATAGCTTATAGGTGATGAACTTTATAAGCTTGGATAGGATGAAGTATTATGTCATTACATCATGCATCATGAGTGTGTCAAGGTTATTTATAATGTTTATAAGGGTGTCATTATAGGATACTATACTGGTGAAGCTATAGTGCAAAAGGTCATTTTGGTTGGCTTATGGTGGCCTACCTTATTTAAATATGATAAAACTTATGCATACCAATGTGACATTTGCCAGTGCATGGGAAATCCAAATAAAATGTATGATATGCCCCTTCAATGAACCATTTTAAAAGTGAGCTATTGAATTTATTGGCCCCATCAACCTAGTAGGAAGATGTATTGGCATGAATTATGTTATCATTGCTACTAATTATCTTATTCATTGGGTTGAAGTTACACCAACTAGGGATTGTATTGTTGCCACTACTACAAGGTTTATTTGGGAGAATATCATTACAAAGTTTGGATGTCTATTAATCCTAAATAGTGACCGAGGAATCCATTTCATTAAAGAGACCATTTACATCCTCTTGGTTGAATTCATGATCATGCACCACAAAATTACATCTTGTCATCCTCATGCCAAAGGTATAATTAAGGCATTCAACAAGATCTTGGGTGATACATTTATAAAGGTATGTAATATTGGATGCATTAAATGGGATGAATGTATTTTTACGGTTTTATGGGCATATTAAACCATTTATAAATTATTGAATAAGAGCACACCATTTTATCTTGTGGTTAGTACTGAAGTCATTCTTTCAATTGAATTCCTTATCCCTTCTATTCAAATAGTGTACATTGGTTGATTGGATGAGGAAGTGTCCTTGAAAGCATTCCTAGATGCTTTGTTGCAGCTAGATGAGACTCGATTTCATGCACATTAGAGTGAAGGAGTGGATAATCATAAATAAAAGGCCTAGCACAATCATCATTTTAAAGAACAAGGGTTTTCCTCTAGACATACAGGTTTAATGATATGATTCCAAGTTCATACGCCACTCTGGAAAGCTTCATGTCCACTAGAATGGCTCATTCACTGTTCATAATATCTATCTCAGTGAAGCATGTAGATTAAAGTGACTAGACGGCCAATTCCTTCTTGGCCATTTCAATTGTAGTCGATTGAGGCCCTATTATTTTGAATAGTCTTCCCTCTTTTAATTAATAAGGTGTGTTCCACTAAGTTAGTATAGGATCTTAGTTATTTTTAATAAAGCATGGAATTGGTTATTTGCCCTTGAGTAGCTTAAATTCAACACTTTATTCTTTATTTTTGTATTTATTTCTAATGGTGTGGAGGACCATGAACAACATTTAGTGTGGGGTAAGGGTAGAAGAATTAAAATTTATGGAGTGCCAAGAAAATGGTCAATGGAAATATGCACGAGATCAAAGGTGCATAATTAGAAGTGTGTGAGAATAAAAGGGTATGCAAGATGTGGCATGTAACCACTAAGATAAGTCAAGGTAAAGAAGTGATATTCCTACCTTTGAAATAGAAAATTTTGAAATTCTTTATAGTTATCGTGCACTTTGAGAAAAGCACAGGATGAGACATGTATTTAATACAAGGAAAGAAATGGTAATTGCAAGTTGTAAAGTATGAATCATGGTAATACTATTACAACATTTATTGTATGAATTGATGGAAGAGGTAGTGGGGAAGTAAATGCGACTTACCCCCCCGAGTCTATAAAAAGTTAAATGAAGGTCATTTCACATTTTACTATTGTCACATTTGTGAAATTATAGAGCCAAATAAGTATTGTTAAAATGCTAAAATAGTTTTTTAAGCTTCTAGATGAGTGAAAGTCAACTATTTTTCACCATTCAAAACATCACAGAGTGAAGTGATTGTGGTAAGTGGGTATATCATTGAAAGGGTAATTATAGAAGTGCATGTTTATATATTTTAAGGTTGCAAAGGTCAACATCTACACATCCTTTTAGGAGGATCAGATAACCATGCCTCAACCTTTACCTATGATACTAGAGGAAGAAGAGTTAGAGAGTGTGGGTGTCAATCCTAAGTTGATTAGAGAGGAGGTACCTGAAGATTTTGGCACATGTGCAAAAGAGTTTTTATAGCAAGATAAGGAAGACACATAATTGAGAAGGGCATGCCAGGAGAAGAATAAGGCCTTCATACCCCCTCCACCCCTATTGTTGGTTGATGAAATGCAATATTCATGTTAGGGATGGAAACCTAGAACCACAAACCTGGCTCTGATTCTAACTTGTCAGGATCTTTCTCCTTAATAAGAGCACAATATGATTACCTTATATAAGCAACTAATCACAGAATTATACCAGAATTAACAAGTAACTAGAATTCAAAAATGACACATAATATGAGAGACAATACACAATCTTGTATTAATGCTCATGCCTGAAGGAAATACAATGAAGATGCCACAATCTTCCACACCTCTCAGATGTACAGATCTCTTTCCCTCAAGAGTTCACTCTCCTACCAAAAACGGTCCCAACACACAACTCAAACACAGAGTTGTTGTTCACCTCCAACCAGTCAATAATAACACTGCCAGTACCAAGCACTCAAAATTACTTCAAGTAGATCTCCCATGAACTTGAAACAACCTGCAACTCAAATGATCTTACTTACCATGTAGAACTTCTTCCTCATCTTGCTGCCACCTGCAGATCAACTATTCTTACAATTGGATCTCTTCCTTGCCTTAATCCTTAATTACAATACATGCCAATGGGTCTATAAATAGATCCCATACTAAACAATAACTTAGACTTCTAATTTACATTAATTAGACACGCAGCTCCAAGACCAAAAATAGTCTTTACATGCAAACAACCAGTTTAACAAACTAATTGTTCGTGCAATGAGCTATTTTAGGACCGCACAGGCGACCGACGTCAATCCCTGTCTGCCTGGAGGTGACTGACGTTGGCCGACTCCTATCGATGTCGGTTGCCCTTCTGTTCACCCCTGATTGACGTCGGTTGTGCTGCCAATGCCAGTATCCCTGGAACTCATCAACCTCCTCCATGTTTGCATACAATGAAGCTTTTAGCTCCAGAACCTAATAATCTCCCACTTGGAGATAAATAGTTACACCTATACCTGTACCTATACATCATCTAGTTTGTTTTCTTGGCTTTGTATCCCTCTTCAAGATCACTCTTGAAGACCAACCACCACAAATCCTGTGGTGCACCTCCTGTCATCCAAATCACCTGCCACATCCACATCTACAAACCCATGTAGAAAATAACTTGACCCTACATAGCATGTGCACCTGTTGTTGGTCCCTCTTAGATACCTGAGAATCCACTGAACTACCCTCCAGTGCTTCCTTCCTGGATTGGCTCCAAACTTGTTGACAACTCCCACTGCTTGGGAAATCTCAAGTCTAGTACACATTTACTTAACCTCATCATGTGAATCAAGACACTGTTCATAAAACTGTCTAACCATCGGTGTGCTAACCGGTTTCACAAAATCATCTGGAGACAAAATCAACCTGTGACCTTCCATGTCTCTAGAACACACTCATGCCAAAGAATCTTGCTGCTCCTAGATTTCTCATGACACACCTCTGAACTAACTTTACCTTTAGTTTAGCAACTCCTTGTATGTGTAACCCTGCAACAAGCACATAATACAGTAACAGGATAATGTAGCTAATATTATCCAACCTGGTAAAGAGAAACACTTACTCAAGACCATATACCCTGGCCTTCCGTCTCACATGTCCATTCTCACTCTTCTTTATCTTGAAAAACCATTCGTCTCTCAGTGCTTTCTTCCAACTGGCAACTCCACCCAAAAACTCCCATTTGGTTCTTCTCCAAGGAATCACATCCTTCATCCATGCCAAGCTCCCACTGTTTCCTGGATCTACCTGCTCTCCTTCTTTAATAACTTCCTATTTCTTGACCATCAATGAGCAACAAGTAGTGTAAAGAAGGGAAATGATGAATTTGAGGCTTACATACCCTTCAAGTCCTCCATATGGGCGCTTGAGACTCCTTGACAGCTTGATGTCCTCCCAAAATTTGTCTCAATGACCGATGTCGGTCACATCTCAGTCTGCACCTGACCAACATCGGTTCCATACGACTACCTCATCGGCGACATCGGTTCCCCCTGACCGACGTTGATGTTTATTTGTCCTGAGTCACTGATGTCGGGATGCACATAGCCGACATCAGTCCATGTCTGGATG
Source organism: Torreya grandis (assembly GCA_037957365.1). Lineage (NCBI taxonomy): Eukaryota > Viridiplantae > Streptophyta > Pinopsida > Cupressales > Taxaceae > Torreya > Torreya grandis. The sequence continues at coordinate 2,140,217 of JARHVA010001060.1, forward strand.
CCAACATCAATTTTCTAACCGACATCAGTCTCTGTGTTTTACTTGTGAGCGATGACTTCTACCTGTGAGCTCCTTTTGGATCAAACCCTTGTCTATATCAACCTTGCTCTGCTCAAAAATCTTCAGCCCCTTGTGCTGATCTCTATCTATCATCTTCTCCTTGAAAACCAAGGCTTTCCTATTCTTGTCAAGAACATCAGATTTCTCAAGAAACGTCACTTTCCTCCTTTGCTTATAGAAATCTCGATTCATGCTTTTCAAATTTGAAAGCATACCCTTTGACTCAAGAACATGCATCACCTTCTTATTCATGTGACTAAGCCTATTAAGCCACATATTCGAATCTACAACTGAAGTAGATAAACCAGAAGGAGAATCAGTAATACAAGTAAATAGATAAAGCGTACCTACTTTCTTACCTCTTGCTACAATAAGTGCACCCTTGGAAACTTTCCAAGAGTCTGCTGTGAGAGTTACTATGCAACCCTCATCACCCAACTTTCCAACAGAAATCAAATTCTGCTTTAGGACTGGGACATGCATGAACTCCTTCAACACCCATGTGTTACCCATCTGCAATTTCAGCTTCACTTTCTCTTTGCCAACCATTTGACAAGGCTTACCCTCCCCTAAATAAATTTCTCCAAAGTCCCCTTGGACATATTTATGAAAAAATTCCCTATTTGGGGATGCATGGAAAGAGGCACCAGAATCTAAAACCTAAGATTCTACTTTATCCAAGGAACATACCAGAGCATCCTGTGCAATGATACCTGCAACAATACCTACAACATCTGCTTCTTTAGTTCCATCTTGTTGATCTTCAACCAACCAACAATCTCTCTTTACATGCCCTTGCTTTCCACATTTCCAGTAGGTTATTCTGCCATACCTAGATTTGGATCTCCTGCCTATCTTTGACCTTGATCTCCCATGCTTGATCTTCTCTCTTTGCCTTCCCCTGATTTCAACACTCAAAGCATTCCCTAATGATTCACCTGTGCTTTTCCTGTGAATTTCTTCATTTAAGATTACACTCACAACATCATCCACTTTTAAGATTTTAGAAGCAGACGCAGTATTACTAACTACCATTACCAAACTCTCCCAACTTTTAGGTAATGAACATAAGATTAAGAGAGCCTTAATTTCATCATCAAAAACAATATTAACTGAATTTAACTAGTTTACCAAACCATGGAAATCACTAAGATGACTATGTACAGATCCACCTTCCAACATTTGCAAATTAAATAATTGCTTCATAAGAAATACCTTATTCAAAGCTAAGGGTTTTTCATATAAATTTGCCAAAGATTGCATCAACTCTACCGTTGTCTTAGTCTGTGATAAGTTGGAAATCACAGACGATACAAGGCTCAACCTTATAGATCCCAGAGCCTTCCGAAAAAGAACCTTCCATTCTTCATCCTTCATATCTGTGGGCTTGCATGCAACCCCACCCAATGATAAGTACAAATCTTTTTGATACAGATAATCTTCAATCTACATCCTCCATAATTGATAGTTCTTGCCATTAAACTTCTCCATTCATAGCTTACTTTCTTCTGCCATTGCTATACTCCCACTCAAACAGAAACCCCTGTGAGTGACCTGTAATCAACAAACACTACCCAGATCTGATACAACCTGTTAGTAACCCAACCAAAAGCTCTGATACCACTTGTTAGGGATGGAAACCTAGAACCACAAACTTGGCACTGATTCCAACTTGTCAGGATCTTGCTCCTTAATAAGAGCACAATATGATTACCTTGTATAAGCAACTAATCACGGAATTATACCAGAATTAACAAGTAACTAGAATTCACAAATGACACAAAATATGAGAGACAATACACAATCTTGTATTAATACTCATGCCTAAAGGAAATACAATGAAGATGCCACAATCTTCCACACCTCTCAGATGTATAGATCTCTTTCCCTCAAGAGTTCACTCTCCTACCAAAAATGGTCCCAACACGCAACTCAAACACAGAGTTGTTGTTCACCTCCAACCAATCAATAATAACACTGCTAGTACCAAGCACTCAAAATTACTTCAAGTAGATCTCCCATGAACTTGCAACAACTTGCAACTCAAATGATCTTACTTACCATGTAGAACTTCTTCCTGATCTTGCTGCCACCTGCAGATCAACTGTTCTTACAATTGGAAGGATCTCTTCCTTGCCTTAATCCTTAATTAAAATACATGCCAATGGGTCTATAAATAGATCCCATACTAAACAATAACTTAGACTTCTAATTTACAATAATTAGACACATAGCTCTAAGAACAAAAATAGTCTTTACATGCAACCAACCGGTTCAACAAACTAACTATTCGTGCAACAAGCAGTTCTGGAACCACACAGGCGACCGACGTCGGTCCCTGTCTACCTAGAGGTGACCAATGTCGGTTGACTCCTACCGATGTCGGTTGCCCTTCTGCTCACCCCTGACCGACGTCGGTTGTGCTATCAACGCCGGTATCCCTAGAACTCAGCAACCTCCTCCATATTTGCATACAATGAAGCTTTTAGCTCCACAACCTAACAATTCATATTTGATGTTGTGCACAAAAAATTGAGTCTCAAATGTGCCCACTTGTAACATTTTTATTATAACCATCACCAACCTAGTAATGAAGTGGAAATACAACGTGATTACTAGGTAGAGTGCCAAAATATGAGGAATGAGTTGGTATATGACTTGAGTATTTTCAATACTCTTAATGATGCAGAACTCTTACAATTATCTAATCTTCTATATTTTTGGAACCCAATAGAAGTAGTAAGGTATTTAATTTCATGAGTACATGAAGACTATTTATAATTTATTGGGTGATGGATGCAGATTACATTAGAGCAGATAAGCAAAGTCAAAAGGTTACAGTGCTTAGGTATGAACTTTATTTATGACTTGGAGTAAAAAGAAGAGATTGAAAATATTGTAATAGTACTTGAGTATTGAAAATAAGGACATGTTATACACATCAAAAGTATCCAAGATCTCACCCTTTGATAGGTCACATGCATCATCATGACCAAGGTTGAAGGCATCGATAGGTGGAAAGAGGTGTAAGAGGTGGATATGGCCCATATTTATCTCACCCACAAGTTACCTTAGGAGTGAAGTACAATTAGCTACAATACTTCATTGATAAGATCATCATGGATGTAGAGAAGCCCACCACCTACCAAACCAAATGTTTACATGGGGCACTTTCCTTTTGTTACTAGTATTTGATGAGATTGATGTACTTGAATACACCACTAGAGAATTGACATAGGTGTACCCTCTCGAGCACAAGTCCCCTATGGAGGGGTTCAAAGTGTTTACTTACCCTAGATCAATAATTCCATCCCATAAGATCAAAATCAACGGATGGCATGATGGGATGAAGGAATCCTTTAGGAACTAGTGTCATGTTCTAAAGGACTTACCTGGATAGGTCAAGGACCAAGAAAAGTTTGTAGTGAAGCAATACTTTTCCTTAGCATTCATCCAGATCTCTCCCTCCAAAGAAATTTATGGTTGGTTGAAATTACCATACGCTTTCATTACTCAGTGTTTTATGACCATTGTCAACCAAATCTATGACACACAATCGGTGAACACTATTGCTGTGAAGATTGACATGGAGACACACTCTTCTCTAATTGTACATATACCCTAAGAAGAAGACATATAGGGAAAGGTTGAATTTGGATAAAACCAAATCAAATTTTAGAAAATTTTGGTTGGTAATTCAATTCATTCTTTATTTTACATGTTGAAACCAAGGAATAAATATTTAGGGAGCATGAAATATGAAAAAGAAACACTCCCACCCAGAAATAGAGAAGAAGTAGAAGCATCAAAGGCACAATACCAATACCAATACCCAACCAGAGTAAGCAAAGTGGAAAAGGATTGCCCCAATACCACCCAAAGAAATCCCACCAGTAATTCAACCCAAAGGCCTAGAGACAACAACATAAACTATTCCTTTGAAACATGAAACATTGGAGCTTAAGGATAGTGACTTAGAAGAGAAGATATAAATTCTAGATAAGACACCAAAAAAAGAAGTTATTGAAGAAGAAGAACTTACCTTAGACATAGATAATACACCTTCATCATTGTGACATGAAGAAGCCATCCTCAAAGACGCACAAGTGGAAATTGAATATATCACTAGTGAAGAGAGGGATGGTTCTAACACGACCTTGGGATTGAGTGAGTTTGACATTGGAGCCAACCACTAGAGAAAATATGTAGATAGATAAATAATTGAGTGAGATCCCTCTAAGAGGAAAGAGTTGGTTGATGACTCTATCTAATAGATGATAAAGGATACTAATTCAACCATGACCCTACATACCCAATATCAGAGGGGAGTACTATAGAATCACTTGTACATGTTTTCACATTTTGTAGTATAAGATGCATCTAAGAAGACTCAGTAGGAATTATCTTTCTCCCATGATATATATAAAGAAGAATGTCATTTCAAGATGCCATCATATAGCCTAGTGTTAGACCTAGAGGTAGTAGCACTTCTAGATACCCTTTGGGTAGACCCCAGTAGTTTACAACATACGTTAGCATGACACTTCTAAAATTAGCACATGAGGTCACAAGGAAGAATGCTTATCTAAGTCTGATGTTTGAAAACACCAAAAGAAGCATGCATAAATGGTTATTTTATATTATAATGAGATTACTACAATAATAAATCCTGAAGAAGAATTGGTCGAGGTCAAGCACAAATTAGAAATTTAAACAATAACTAGGGTTAAAATGTTGAACATATGTAGAATATTTTTGATCCAATAACCAATGCTTGCAGATGGGGTACCCCTTTCTAGTGAGTAGTGGATAAACTAGAGACCCTGGTAAAGATTTTACTGAAATGATACAAGGACCATCATGGCCCCTAGAATGATCAAACTTGTGTAATAGAGTAGTTCACTAAAGCAATAGAGGTACGCAAAATCTTCTTGCATAGAGATGGACACATAATTCCCATCTTAGATGGGGTTTTTGAAAATTTGGTGCAGCCTAGCAAAATTTTATATGTTAGGCTCTAGGAAGAAGAGATTCAATGATAATAGTTGGTGGATAGTACCTTGGTAATAAAATACCACACATAGTGTACCAAAGCATTTGAGGATATATAGAATTTGGAGAATAAAATAAGTGCTCACCATCAAAAAATAAATGCAAATTGCATGGAACTTTGAGGATAAGTTATCATTAAGGTCACTTCACTTGAAAGCATTCATAAATATGCTTCCACATCCCTTGAGCATTTGGTTAATAAAGTAGGCAAATGTCTTGAACATCATGTTGGTGTTCTAGATTGCACCCTAGATGATCAAGGGATTGTTTAGATCCTCCTACTCAAATATAATCCAACATGGGAATGACCCTAGGCTATGGGTCACTTAAGATTGGGTTAAACCTTTGGAGAAGGATGGCTTCCTTCTAGATCTATCACCTAAACTAAACTCTAACTAGGAAAAGGGAGAAAGAAATGGGTAAAAATGCATGCAAACATGTAAAGGAGGTGATGCACTAGTAATTTGATCATTCATCTACTCTTTTTGAACTTATAAAAACACTAATGATATAAGCAAAAGATTGGATCTACAACTCCAAATTTTTGTTATTAATCAATATTCCATGCAAAGGTTCACCAAGTGATCAAAACTAGAGGGAAGTGATAGAAAGACCTGATTAAAGGCACTTAACCAATCAATTTATCTACTTGATAGCTTTAATCAAGTAACATTAAACATTAAACATGACTTACACAATAATATAAACTACTAACTAGGTGAGATTAGGACTTACAAGGGATAAGCTTCTACCACATATGTAAATAAATCTAACATAAACACACTAGACTAATATGATGAAATCTAAAAAAAATCCTTTATTAATTTTATGAGGTTATAAATATCCATCTTGGCAGAGTCTAGTCATGCCCAAGAGAGGGATTCACATGCGTTTAAGGCTTAGGAGCATGTATTTATATAAAAAGGAAGGAGAGAGAGGGAATTGTGCAAGCAGAAAACATTGAATGAGGTCCAACTAGGAACAAAATTTAAAAGCTCTATAAGAGAATTGAATTCTCTATGATCTTTATCTAACTACCAGGTCTCTTTCATGGGACTCTATGCTACTTTCTACTTGATCTACTTATGAGGACAAAATCCTCATGTCTTGAAATCGATAGAGCCATGCTTGATCTGCCTTAGGTGGCTATAAGTACATATTATACCTTTACTTTGGACCATGAACCTAGGTCTAACTATAGATTGAAAACCAATCTTATTTATCAGTTTTCCCATAGTTTCAATATATAGATGCAAAGCCTATTAGATGCCTAGTCATTTTTTTACACTCAGTCACCAACCTTTGGTCTACAATAGGCCTTTAAGGGACCTATTTTACCTCTAAAAAGCTTCAATGGTGATAACTGATCCTGCAATGTCCATTCTGGTTCATCCTAGGTCATGCTCAAACTCTAATCCCATGTATTTACTTTGCCCCATAAAAAATTTCTTCTTTGATTCCCAATAGAAAAGCTCCTAGGTTGACTTCTCTCATTGGCTATCAATATTGACTTGGCATGTTGACTTTTTGACCTTTTTTTGCACTATTATATCCCCACAATATGACTAAATGCATGACCTTAGATCTGGTTCCATTTGAACTCAAATGGCTAATTTATTAGGCCTAAATTTGATGCTCACATGGCCATCTTTTATGTTCACACAACCATCTTTGACGTTCACATAATCATCATAATTTAAACCATAATGGTTATTTGTCATGTCTTAAATTTGACATCCATGAGCCTGTCATAAATGTCCATGATCCCATCATAATTAAAATGCCAATCATTTAATTACTAAGCTTTATTTTGACATCTATGTGTCTATCATTTGACATCCACAAGCCCATCATTAACATCTGTAAGCCCATCATAATTTAAGCCCTAATGATTTAATTTCCAAGAATTATTTTAACATCTATGCGCTTGTCATTTGGTGTCTGTGTGACCATCACATTTCTCATTCAAATTTAAAGGCTTGCATCTTAAGATAGAAAAAACATGAAGGAACCAAATTTGAAGGAGATATTTTTGGTATCCACAATATTGTTTCCATGTGATCCTTAGACCATGAGATGATTTCTAAGAAAACTTATAAAATTCACAACTCAATTGTCTTATCCATTTCTATATGACATCTTGATGACAGTTTGATCTCTCTAGATTTGTTCTTGAACTGTTGCTTGAATTTCTAAGGCTTGAATGAATTTATAAAGCCTTAGAAAACTTGTCCATGATCCTTAATGCTATGAACACCATGATACCTACTTGGATCCTTCATTTTTTAGAGACCTGCTTCTCAAAAATAACAAGTTACACTCTAAGTTTTGTTAAAGTTCTTCTCTTTACATGATTGGACCTCTCAATCCATCCATACCATCTATTCATCTGCTCAAACCATTTCTAGGCAAAAGATCTTTATGTGGGACAAATTTGGTCAACATTTTTGGTGACTTAGTTGGGGAGCATGCTTGCTATGCTTGAACACCATACTATTTACATGACCTTTGGACTCATAACAAATGACTACAAGAAACCTCTTTGATTGAAAAAGATAATAGATTCCATGAAAATAGGGAAGGAAACATGAAAAACAAGGAAGCTAACTAAATAAAGTAGATATGTAAACAAATCACTTATTTGGGACAAAAAATAAGTAAAGTAGTCTAACTAACCAAGACAAAACACGATCCACCTGGATCAAAATGAAAAATTCTAAACTCATTCGTTCTAAGAAATGATACAAGTTGCAAAGCAGGGTATTTATTGAACATAACCTTTGATGAGTGACTCTTATTTCTTACCAACTCTCTTAACATCTCCTCAAATGATTCATCAACAACAAACCAATCACCAACAAAAATTAACACATCTTTCACTTTAGGATCTTTTTTATATTGCTTATCAACTAAAACCTTGTCTAGTGATATCTCATCTATGCATTGTCCTTGAGTGACCTCATCTTTCTTATCATCGGATGCGAGTTTATCAATATCTTCAAGGAGATTTGAATAGTCAACCCAATCTACATGATGTTCCTAAATAGGTGATTCTTGATCAAACTTATCAATAACATGTTCTTCAATTGGCAACATATCCTTACAAATCTCTTCAATCTCTTGCCAAGATTCAAAGTACAATTGGCAATCATCTTTGTGTTATTCACTTTGATCAACCTGGATAAGATCAGTTTGAAAGGTATATTCATCTTTCTCAAGTGGAGCATCTCAAATTCAGTCATGACTTCAACTAGTAACAATTCTTCATGGATTTCTTCCACAACAAGACTAGCTTTCTCATGTATACCTAAGATAACTTCTTCAAGATCAACGACAACCTCATTTTTGACTTGTACCTCAAGTGAAGTATCAATGAGGATCTCTTCTTCATATACACTTGAAGCATCTTCTTCACATTCTCCAAGAACTTAACTTGTAGCCACAACTTCTTTCTCTATCTTCCATAGAATAGGCTCCTCCTGAAGAAGGGAGATGGTGGGAGGGTGATAAAATTCATTGGTTTTAGAGGGAATATGAAGCATGAAATATTGATTATGATCAAATTTTAGGATCTTGAGGGAAAAGGGGTCATTTATGGAGCTTTGAAGAGGAGGGAATGAGAAATTTTTAAGAACCTCTATATTATGCTCCTTCCACTTGGCCATCACCTCATCAAAGTTTGAAATCTCCTTGTTCTCATGGGTAACTTGAGCCTGAGGGATGAGTGGTGAAGAAGGGTAACTACAAGAAATTTTAGTCTCTTATATATGCATATGGATAGCTTCTTGAATAGGCTCTTGACTCCAAATAAGAAACTCCATTGGCTCACATTGGGCATGGTTAAGAATTTCATGAGAATAAGGAGCACAAAAAGACTAGTAAGGAATACAAGCGGGTTATTGAGACAACTAATCCAACTCAATTTGTTGCCTCTCCAAATCCTTCATCTTCTCTAATAAAAAGGTATAACACTCATGCCTCTCCTCTAAATCATTAGACAAATTTAGAAATATACCATTCACTTCCTCATATAGGGAATCTAAACATACTTTTCTTGTATATGCTAGAATTTTGATCTTTATATCCTCCATCCTTTCTTGGAGACAAGTCTGCTCATGTGAAACATCATATCCATATGGGAAAGGTGAAATTTAATCATGAGATTGATATGGTTCATAAGGAAGGTAAGAGTCATGCTCTTGATAATAAGGATCATGGAAAACTTGATAAGGCTCATCATAGCTTTGATAAAACTCTTGGTAAGGCTAATTACACTCATAACAAGGATCATATGGATCATAAAAAGGATCATATAGATCATGACAAGACTCGTATGGATCATGAAAAGACTGGTATGATCCATGACAAGGCTGATAAGGAGGTATTATATAAGGATTTTCCTCATACATAGCCATGAAAATAACATCAAAATAGTGCAATAAAAATAGACTTACTTGGAAACTGCCTGGGCTTTCAAAAAAAATTACTTTAGCTTGGGATCACCAAATTTTTCATGAACATTGCTACAACTACAATTTCACCAAGACCAGCTCCAATGTATTCCATCAAGCATGTCAGAACTTTTATTGTCCTATATTATACCCTAGATAAGCAATGGGATTGTTTAGATCCTCCTACTCAAATCTAGTCCAACATGGGAATGACCCTAGGTTGTGGGTCACTTAAGATTGAGTCAAACCTTTGAAGAAGGCCAGCTTCCTTATGGATCTGTCACCTAAACTAAAATATGACAAGGAAAAGGGAGAGAAAAATGGGTAACAATGCATGAAAACATGTAAAGGAGGTGATGCACCAATAATTTGATCGCTCATCCACTCTTTTTGAACTTCTAAAAACACTAATAAGACAAGAAAAAGACTGGATCTATAACTCCAAATGTCTATTATACATCATTATTTCATGCAGAGGTTCACCAAATGATCAAAACCTTAAGGAAGTGATGGAAAATCCTGATTAAAGGCACTTAACCAATCAATGTATCCACTTGCTAGATTTAATCAAGTGGAATTAAACACTAAACATGACCTATACAACAAGATAAACTACTAGCTAGGTGAGATCAACACTTGACAAGGTAGAAGCTTCTACCACATATGAAAATCAATTTGACATAAACACACTAGACTAATATGTTGAAATTTGAAAATAGTCCTTTATTCATTTTAAGAGGTTACAAAGATCAATCTTGGTAGAGTCTAGTCATGCCTAAGAGAGGGATTCACATGAGTTTAAGGCTTAGTAGCTTGTATTTATAGAAAAAGGAAAGAGAGAGAGCAAGTTGTGCAAGCAAAAAACATTGAATGAGGTCCAAATACTCTCAATGGATTAACACTAATCTGATGATTTTGAATCATGATCTTATCAAGAAGGAACAAATTTTAAAAGATCTGTAATAGAATTGAATGCTCTATGATCTTTATCTGACCACCAGGCCTCTTTCTTGGGACTTTACACCACTTTCTACTTGATATGCTTATGAGGATAAAATCCTCATCTATTGAAACTAATAGAGCCATACTTGATCTACCTTAGGTGGCTACAAGTACCCATTTAGCCTTTACTTTGGAACCTGAACTTGAGTCTAACTATAGATTGAAAACCAATCTGATTTATTGGTTTTCCTATAGTTTCAATATATAGATGCAAATCTTGCTTGATGCCTGGTCCTTTTTTTGACACTCAGTCACTAACCTTTGGTCTACACTAGGCCTTTAAGGGACCTATTTTACCTATATAGAGACTCAATGGTGATACCCAATCCTGCAATGTCTATTATGGTTCATCCTGGGTCATGCTCAAAATCTGGTCCTATGTATTTACTTTACCCTGTCAAAAATTACTTTTTCAATTCCTAATATAAAAGCTCTTGGGTCAATTTCACTCATTGGTTGTTGATATTGACTTGGCATATTGAATTTGTTACCTTTTTTACACCAATAGATCTCCATAGTATGACTAAATGTGTGCCCTTAGATCTAGCTCCATTTAAACTCAAATAACTAATTTATGAGGCCCAAATTTGATGCTTACGTGATCATTTTTGATGTTCACATGACCATCATAATTTGGATCCCAATGGTTATTTTTCATGTCTTAAATTCAACATCTGTGAGCTCGTCATTGATGTCTATGAACCTGTCATTGACATCCATGAGCCTGTCATAATTTAAACCCCAATTATTTAATTGTTAGTCTTTATTTTGACATCCACACGCCTATCATTTGATGCATATGAGCATGTCATTGATGTCCATAAGCCCATCATAATTTAAATCCCAATGATTTAATTTTTTATCTTTATTTTAATGTTTGTGTGCCTATCATTTGATGTTTGCATGACCATCACACTGCTTGTTCAACTTTAAAGGCTTGCATCTTGAGTTAGAAAATGCATGAAGGCACAAAATTTGTAGAAGATTTTCATGGCATTCAAAATATTGATTTAATGTGATCCTTTGACCATGAGATGCTTTCTAAGCTAACTTAGAAAATATACAACTCAATTGACTCATCCATTTCTACATGAGATCCTTATGATAGTCTGATCTCTCTAAATTTGTTCCTAAATTGTTACTTGAATTTCTAAGGCTTGAATAAATTTTTGATGCCTTAGAAAACTTGCCGATGCTCCTTAATTCTATGAACACCATGAGACCTGCTTGGATCCTTCATTTGCTCAAGACCTATTTCTCAAAAATAACAAGTTACACTCTAAGATTTGTCAAAGTTCTTCTCTTTCCACCATTGGACTATTCATTCCATATAGAACATTTGTTCATTTACTCAAACCATTTCTAGGTAAAAGATCCATATGTGGGCCAAATTTGGTCAACACAACCTGAGGAGACAAAAAAACTCAAAGCGGTGGTATAGGAAATAACGTCCAAGCTGTAGAATGCCTTAAACTATTGGGAAGACATAAAAAATCAAATTGAGCAGACATGACCTGATTTTTTTGGTAGAGTCTGATAATAATTCTTAGTTTAGGATAGATTAATTCCTTAGTTTGGGGTGATGTTGGGCCTCCAATTTTGGCTAAGTACTTTTTGTGAATAATCAACATGAAGATGCATAACACATAAGACCATGGCATGGAAGACCATGGAATGAGAGTCTATGTCATGGAAGGATCAAGTCTCATGAAATAAATTTGCATATTAAATAGAGAACCTAAGAACAAAGTACTCCAAATTTAGCAAAAATATTAATTCAATTTACAATTCACATAAACAAGTTCAGAACAAGATAGGCATTAAAACTTTCGATAGGGGATTTATTGACTAAATGGCTTGGGGAGGAATGGAATGGGTATTGCTCTGCTACCAACCATGTGTTATAGTCTTGACATAGATACCTATGGTTCCACTCTAGGCCTTTCTCTACTACTAACCAGGCTAGAAAGTCTGTGATGGATGTTGCCTAAATGACCCTTTCGAGGAAAAACATTTGATTTAGTATTTTAAACTTAGTTTTTATTGCATATTTATCTTTAAAAATGGATTTTATTGTTCATTCCATTGAGGGTTGGGAACCAAGCCATGGGTAAAAGGATGTTTAGAAAGCTCTAGATACCCAGATGATCTTAGATTAACTCAATAGTTTCACAGGATGTTCAATTAAGTAGGTATTCATGGCTTCTAATAATAAAATGCAACTATTCTAAAATTCACTTACTCTATTACAAATCATTATCCTTAAAATCTAAAATTTCAGTAACTACCTACAACCTTTGAATTACTTCAAAATAAAAACTCACCTTTAAGCCTTTAAAGTCTGAACTATACCTTTCATGCTTTCATCCACCCTTTCAGTGATAGGCCCATTAATATAAGGAATGAATGGCTTCCATAGGACCTTCTTCTCTTGGTCCTTATTTTTATCTCAATTGAGGGCAAAGGTTTTGTTATCGATCAAGGGCAAGGTCATGACAAATTGTTGTTTTAGAGTAAAGGTTAAGCACAAATCCCCAAAAAGACAAAATAAATAACAAGCAATAAGGTAAACATATAACTGAAGCAAACCTACTCTATAAAAATAGGGAAGCTAAACTAAAGAAAGAAAATTATGGGAAGTAAGAAACTAAGCCAAATCTAGTCTAATACATACATCACCAGCCCCTCCACTTAGAAGTCATTCAAAAAATTGCATTGGAAAAAATAGTTGAGAAGAAGTGCTTCAAGAATTGTCCATTCATAGGTAATAGGAGATCATTTATTTCTAGATCTTTGAGATGAAAATAATTTCTCCCCAACTTAGATATTTGGTATGGGCTAATCCATAGTGGATCAAACTTGAAATGTTGGCCTTTATTTTCATGGGCTCTATCCTAGAGCAATACTAGATCAAAAACCCTAAAATATTTCACATTAGCCTTCTTATCAAACCATCTCTTGAGAGTGCTTTGATTCCTACTAAAATTTAACAAAGCTCCCTCTTGAGATTATTTCAAATAGATAAGGTCCAATAGTCTAAAATTTACTTTCTCATTATCATTCATGTATTGTTGTATAAACTTGTAGGTGGGAAGCTCTAATGTATTAGGCAGAACTAGGTCTAGTCCATAGACCAATAAAAAAGGTGAACTCTTAAGCACTTGTTTATACCTGATGTGGTCATCCCAAAGGAAAAACTTTAGCAATGAATGTCACTGTTGAGGCTTCTTTTCTAAAAAATTCTTGATAGCCTCAATTAAGTTTTTGTTCATAGATTATACCAATTGATTTCCTTACAAGTAGTAATTGTAAGAAAATATAAACGTGATTCCATTATCATATGCCCACTCAGTGAATTATACAAATTGAAATGTAGGACCATTGTCACAAACTAATGAGACAGGGGTCCTGAATTGTGTGGTCACATTATTTTCCATGAATTTGATTACTTCATTTATTATGATAGTCTTTGTTGTTATTACCTTTGTCCATCTTATGCAATAATCTATGGTAGTAAGAACAAATTTGTGACTTACCAAGGAGTTTGGATTAATGGCTCTCACAAAATATGATCCGTATTAGGCATATTATGTCCCTTATATAACTAGTTACAGTAGCATCACAGCATGGATTTATCTCTTCATAAAGGTCTAGCATTAATGGCACACTCACACATGTGCATGGACATCTATAAATATGGTCAACCAGTAATAGCTCACTCAGAGTATCTTACGGGGCATTGCACTTGCTTAAGGATGAACAATGTTTAACTTCTCATGGAAATTAGTCATGATTTCTTTGGCTTTAACTTATAATAGGCATCTAAGATAGATGCCTTCATGGTTTTCCCTGAAGAGGACTCTTTTATTTAGCATTTACTATGCAAATTTCAACCTGAGTGCTCTCTTTTATGTTTGGTTCAATCTAGGAGGTGGGTTCCCATAGAGGAGGTAATGAATAATTAGGGTGTACTAATTCTATTGCATCACTTGCCCTTGGTCTACTTGATATACAATGATCTAGTCACATTAAACCATGAACAACTGAATAGCGAAGTATGCATGAAAAACCTATAATTTAAAATATTATAACCCAAAATAAAAAAGTCTCACATAAAAAAAGTTGTGAAAAAAAACATTATCTCGTTATCTCATTAAAGCATTAAAACATTAGCCAAAAAGTACATAGGAAGATTCCTTATATAGGTGGAAAATAGACATGTACCAACATCCTCATACACATGGGATTATTTTCCACTAAGCACCTTTATTAAACCTAAGCAATTTGATTAGATCATGTAGACAAAACCCAGTGGGAAAAAAGTCTACACTAACACCCCCCTGCTTAAGCATAGCTTAGGTGGGTAGAAGAATTGGGCCCTGATAACAAGACTTGGTCAGGTACCCAATCACAATATAACTCCCATAAAGTGGAGAAAGGGAAAAAACCTATAGGAACAAAACTCTTCTCCAAAAGAGAGCAAAGATTAAGTTATGGATAAAAATCTCCATTAGAATCTACAACTATTTGAAGCCATCATGTGTCTTACAATGGACTGCTTGTTAGAGTAATAATTAGGATTAAGAGTAACTTAGAATTAACGTATGTTACTTGGGTATTAACCAAGTATTATTACCCTAGGTTAGTTAGACTCATGTTTGGTTTAATGTCGCACACCCATATGTCTAATTAATAATTCAACATGGTAGGTTTGAATGTTGACATTAGTGCATGTGGTAGGTATAGATTTAAAAGACTATTCATTTGGCAACTAGCTAATTTCACATTGCTAAATGAACTCTTCTCACCTACCCTAAACTATTATAAATATGAGGGTAAGGTGTAGCATAAGAGAGAAGGAATGATGGAATGGAATATTGTGTAATAAATCTAGTAATAGTTCTATTTCAGTAATAACTAGTATTGAGTGTGTTATTAGCATTCATTGGAGTTACTTTTTTGTGGTGTTGGCATTTCAACTAGATATTAGGATCTATTTTTTAATCTCGCTCAATAATTTAATGGTATCAGAGCTTCATAATTTATTTTTTAATCCATCACCCAAAGCTTCATGCCCTCACTCACTACAAAATAGCTTCTTGATCTAGTTTATTGATGCAACATTATTTTTTGCAAAACTTGATTAGTATTTTTGCTTATTATTTAGAATCCGGTTTGCCTTAACATTGTTATTTGCAAGACTAGATCAAATTTTCTATGATTATTGGCTCTATTTATATGTTTGTGCATTTGTATCAGCAATTAGACCCATTGTTCAAACTTCTATTTTGAGTGAATCTACATTTTTTAGGTAAATCTATGTTTTTTACAATAACGTGATATGTTTTGATCAAATTATCTTTACTCATAAGGAATTTAATGAAAATATTTGTAGGTTATGAACACCCTCTTGAATTTTTGGAACATTTTACATTTTTGAATTCTAATGCGTACTAATAAAGTTATGATAGTTTTAATATTGTTGTTCTAGGCATTTTTTCCTTAAAACATGTTTTTGATATAAACAAAGCGGTTTTGACTTTCAAAACTCGTATAGATCCCAAAAACATGAGGGAGATCATTTTTTAACTTTTATTGGCTTTACTACATCTGAGGTGAAATTTTAGTTCCAATAAGTGGCTGAAAGGCTAGGTCTACTACTATTTTGGTCACAAAAAATCAATTGTGGTGCATTTTTTTATTATTTTGACCCTTTTTTAATTGATGGGACTTGTAAAAGCTATAAATTTTGAATCGTGACTTGAAATCCATTTCTATTTTTTTCAAAAGAATATTTTTTATGCTCGATCTAATTGTGTCATTTATTTTGTAAAACAAACTAAAATATAAAGTACCAAATTTGGGGGGTTCAATACAAAGTCTTTTAGGGGGGTGGTCTCAGTGCCAATTTGCACACCCTTTTTTTGCATTCTCTTAGTCTTTGGTGATTTTAGAATGGATTCTTCTTGTGCATTAGAATATTGTGAGCTATTAACAACACATAATTACCACACATGGAGACTAATAATGGAAACAATCATTAAATGTAAAGGATTATGGGCCTTAACGACCGAAACACAACCAGTGTTCACTAGATAATAAGATAAATTTCATCACCAATGCAAATTTGATGAATGAATGGGTTTGATAGGAACTTATGTAAGTGATATTATTTTATTTCATTTGTAGGGATGTAACTCTCCTTTCAAAATATGGATAAAATTGAAGGGATTCTTCGGTAAGGTGGATCACATGAGAGCCATGCAACTTGAAGCAAAGATCACTTCTCTCAATCCTAAAGATTTTCCATCCATTTTATACTTCCTTACTAACTTTAAACACTTTTTGACACAATTTAATGGGAGTGGAAGAGATAAGAAAGATGAATAATGTGCCTACCTAATACTATCTAAGTTGGGAGGTTCATTCCAAATCTTTGCTTCTACCTTTTTCTTTACATGGATATTTTGGTTGCCTCATTCAAAATGCCTAATTTAGAGTTGATTTATAAAAGACTTACTAGGGAATAATCCAAATTATTTAACCTTGAGTATTCCACCTCTCAAAAGGAATTAATAGCATCTAATCCTAAGGGTAAGGGAAAATCAAAAAGGAAACCAAAAACCACTCCTCCTCCATATCAAAGTGCCACTAAACCCAAAGTCAATCACTCTAAACCTAAGGAGTCTTCTAAATTCAAGCATAAGTATAGCCTTTCATGCTCCTTTTGTGGGAGAAGTGGTCATGTAGAAACTAGGTTTTGAAAAAGAATGTAGGTCTTAGAGGATGTAATTATAAAACACAAGATCTCTATCTCCACTCCACCTCTTTCCAATGAGCATGGTAAATCACTTAATGTTTTTTGGAGATCCCAATCACCTGCTACAAATAGTTGGGTTATATATTTTGGTGCTTCTGACCACATGATTTATTTTAAGGAGTATTCCATATCTCTTGTTTTGAGTTCTACTTCCAACATTGAGGTTGAAGATTCTTCATTTATTTTTGGTAAGGGAAAAGGTAACATACAACTTAATGGTGTCTACATCAATGATGCTCTATATGTCCCTGACATCACTACCAATCTACTTTATGTTTATTTTATTAGGTCAAGATAGTGGCTTTCACACTACAAGGGGCTAAAATTTGAAACTTATTGGAGCCTCATTCACTTGTTACATAAGGTTTTGTTGATCATAGTTCTCAACTATATCACTTGAGGGTTTTGATGACACTTATTCTATGGGGACATTTTTGGTTTATCATTCTGATTCTGAGAGTAAGCTTTGGCATGAGATATTTAGACATCTTAATTATAGATATTTGAAGGAGTTGAGCACTCATGGTATGGTTAACAATCTTCTTAGAGTTTCTTGCCTTGATGGAGTTTGCCCTAGTTGTACACTAGGAAAACAACATCAAGATCCATTTCTCAATTGTGTGTTGAAGAGATCTTCTTCACCACTTGAGCTTGTGCATAGTGACTTGATGATTTTTCAATTCCTTTCAATGGAGCCAAGTATGCACTTACTTTATTGATAATTTCTCAAGGCATACTTGGGTTTATTTTATCAAGTACAAGAGTGATATTTTTTCACACTTCAAAGTCTTTAAATCTTTGGTCAAGAAAAAATATTATAATTTCATAAAGAAGTTTCATAGTGATAATGAGGGGGGAGTACTTCAGTAGAGACTTCTCTAGTTTTTTTCCAGCTCATAGTATTTTTCACCAGCATTCTATTCCACATACTCCACAATAGAATAGCTTAGCAGAAAGGAAGAATCAAACTTTTAAGGATATGGATAATTTCATGATGCATTCACGAGATTTACCTCCCATCTATTGGGTAGAATTTATTAATTATGCAAATTACATTCAGAATTGCACACAACATAGAGCACTTAATCATTTAACTTCAAAGGAGGCTTGGTTTGGAACTAAGCCTGGTGTCTCATTTTATAGAATCTTTGGGATCCATGCTTAGACTTTTGTACCAAATAAAAAAGGAAAACCTTAGATAAGAAGAGCAAACCCCTAATATTTGTAGGTTATTGTGAGGACATGATAGCTTATCACCTTTTGAATCTTGATACTCAAGATTTTTCTCAAATGTATATTTAGTTTGATGAGCAATTCACTTCTCATGGTTATTCATCTTCTTACATGCCTTCTTATTATTCTTTTTATGATTATTCACTTAATTTTGAGGATTCCTTCTTTGAGGAGCCAGTTCAGGAGACCCCTAAGGAGATTATGGATGTTGGGGATTTTATTCACACTAATGTTGTCACTATGCCTATGTGGGATCGTTTTATAGTTTATGAGGCAACATCTTTTATACAAGATATTCCACCTACTAGGCATCATCATGCACATTCTATAGGTACTAGAATTTTATGTCGGGCATTCTCCATAGATCCATAGTCTTTTTCATAGGCTCATGGGATACAAGAGTGGGATGATACGATGATAGATGAGTATTCTTATTTGATGAAGAATCATACTTGGGATTTTGTCTCTCTTTCTAAGGGAAGAAAGTTGGTAGGTGAAAATCAATATACCATACCAAGTGTGAATTTTATGGGTCTATAAACAAGTATAAGACACATCTTATTGCAAAGGGTTTCTCAGAAGTTGAAGGTATTGATTACTCTAAAACTTTTGTACCCATTATCAAGATGGATTTTATGCACCTTGTACTTTCCTTTGTTGCATCATAGGGTTGGCCAGTGTACCATATGGATGTTAAGAGTGCCTTATTACATAGATATTTACAAGATTAAATCTACATGGAACAACTTGTTGATTTTTTTCATGACTCTTCTCTTGTTTATTAACTTCACAGGTCTCTTTACAGTCTCAAACAAAATCCTTAGGCCTAGTATGAGAAAATGGATTCATTTCCTCTCTCTACTAGATTTATTTATTTCCATTCAAATCCCACAATATATATCCAACATTTTGGAGAGGGTATTATTATAATAGTATTTTATGTTGACAATATGCTTCTTACAAGTAGCTCTTCTTTTCAAATTCAGGCTATTCAACAAGGTCTTTCAGAACAGTATGATATGATAGATCTTAGTCATTTGCATTTTTTCCTTAGTTTGCATATTTCATAGTCATATTCATGGATTCATTTAAGTTAGCAGAAGTACACCTTTGATCTTCTCTAGCATTTTTCCATGGTTGATTGCAAGCCAAGTCCCTCTCCTTTCCATCTTGGTATCACTCTCACTTCCACTTATAGTACTCTTCTTTGTGATCATACCTTGTATAGTCAGATGGTTGGGAGTCTTATGTATTTGACCCATACTCATCTTAATATTTAATTTGAATTTGGGATTGTATCTAAATTTTCACATGTTCTTCATGATAGTCATTTGCATGCTACTAAGAGGATTTTACGCTATCTGTAGGGCACTACCCATTTTAGGTTACACTACACCATGGGTTCTACTTAGTTGGTTGGGTATATTAATTTAGATTAGGCAAGTTATCTTAATGATAAATGTTCCACTTATGGCTAAATATTTTTTTTTGGTTCTTCTCAAGTTTCTTTGGCTTATAAGAAGTAATAGGCTATTGTACTTTCATTTATAGAGGTAGAATATAGGGTGGCGATCATTGTGAGTCAATAGGTTCTTTGACTTTATCAGTTATTAGTAGAGTTTAGATTCATGTAGGATTAACCCATTATACTTTGGTGTGACAAAAAAAGTGCAATTTATATTTCTCATAACCCTATTGATCACTAGCAAACTAAGCATATTGAGATTCACATGCACTTCATTGATTGGCACATTCAGGATGAAGTTCTTTCCTTGGAGTACATTCCCACTCAATAGTAAGTTATCGATATCATTACAAATCCTTTTGATTTACCTCATTACCTTGAGTTGTGTGGTATTCTTTGGGTTTCAGAATCTGACCTTGGGGGTGTTTGTGAGGACATCTTCCTTATTCATTTTGATTATACATGGGTACCTCATCAGACTTACTGACAGGACCCATTTTTAGAGTTTTTTTTGTCTCACTCACCAAGTTAATATT
The DNA here is from genome assembly GCA_037957365.1 of Torreya grandis. Classification (NCBI taxonomy): domain Eukaryota; kingdom Viridiplantae; phylum Streptophyta; class Pinopsida; order Cupressales; family Taxaceae; genus Torreya; species Torreya grandis. The sequence goes on from JARHVA010001060.1 coordinate 2,160,836, forward strand.
AAATGAGGGTGTTAGAGTAATTTAAGGTTAAAATTAAATTTATATTAACCTATGTTACTTAGGTATTAACCAATTATTCTTACCCTAGGTTAGTTAGACTCATGTGTGGTTTAATATTGCATACCCATATTTCTAATTAAGAAGTCAACATGGTAGGTGTAGATTTGTGCACATGGTAGGACTATTTATTTGGAAAATAGATGCTTTCACATTTCCAAATGAACTCTTCTCACCTACCCTCAACTATTATAGATATAAGGGTAATGTGTAGTATAAGAGAGAATGAATTATTAAATAGGAGATTATGCAATAAACCTAGTAATAGTTTTGTTTCAGTAATAGCTAGTATTGAGTGTGTAATTAGCATTCATTGGAGTTATTTTTTTTGGTGGTGTTGGTGTTTAAACTATATCTTAGGACCTATTTTTTACTCTTGCTCAATATTTTCAGTACCCTAGAGTGAATTTGGATCAAAATTAGATGCAATGAAGAGAGGATCACCCTGGAATAGTGAAGGAGTTTTCCAAGTGTTTGACAGATCTTCAACCAAGGTGTGATTATTATACAAGAAATTGTTCTCCTCAAGAAAATTAGGAGGGATAATTGCTCTATGCCATGATGGTGTATTAGAGGTAGAGGCTAAGAAGTATTATGGTATGTATGACAAGGGAAAGTAAAGTTGATTTAAAAATCAATTCTAATTGGTATTTTTAGATAATCAAGATCATGGCCAATATAGATTTATTATACCTAAGGGGTATCTTACCATGAAATATGAGTAGAGAGGGTTACAAAGCCTCTATTCAATTAATACCACATAATAACCCTAGCTATGCCTTATCATTTCTAACAAAGTAAATGATAAAGTAAAGTAAATCTAATCTAGTGCTCACCAAAGCCTATTGCACAAATGAGAATAATTAACATAAAATTAAACATGAAAATAAGAACTTGAATCAACTCAATATATATGTAATCTTAATGCATGGAGAGAGAAATACATTCACAAGTTTCAAGCAATTACTTATGCTACTTCTAGCTACCAAAATAGAAGAATAAGAGTTAGGAACACTTACCTAGAAGATGAACCTGTCAAGGTTCAATCTCTTTTATGGCCAATGGTAATTTTTAAGAGGTTGTTGTGTTTCTTAAGGATCACAAAGATAGGCCAGTTCTAGGCTATATGAATTTTCTTATGCATCTAAGACTTTTTCACAAGACAATATTCTTCTCTCCAAGTTTAAACCTTAAGCAATGACTCTTCAAGTAGAATGGTAGGAAAATAGATTGTAAATAAGTGAAAATGAATGATTCTCTCTATCTCTCTCTCTTAAAAATGGAAAAAATGATGTGTTTATATAGATGGATCTAACCCTAAACTCTTTCTAAGTTTTAGCCAACATAGTCAGCCTAGTCGACCTAGTCCTTTAAGAAATAAAATAGTTAGGTCCCAGACTAAGTTAGCTAGGTTAGCTTAGTCTCATAATGTACTCATTTATAATAAAAAATTCAACTAATTTGACTGTATTTTTTGGATGCAAAAAAAAGGGGCTATTTAAGGTGGTGAATTTCTTGGAAGAGTGTGTAAGAGAGGTGTCAAAGCTTAGAGAAAGATATAGGAGAGATTTGTGTTAGTTTTAAGTGGTGGTCTAGGGGACAACAATCTTGTGAAGCACTAATGGCCTACCCACCCCTTTCCTAGTGCACCCTTTAAGGCATGCACTCAAAGAGATTGAAACTTGAGAAGTTCCTACAAGAGAGAAAGAATCATTAATTGATAAAGTTTTAAAATATTAGGTGTATACATATGGCTCACTAAAAGATCATCATGTGTCATGTAGTTATAACATGGGATGGTGCTTCAGAAAAAGAACATAGGAACACACAATACTGAGCTACATAAAATGTAATATTTTAGAGCATAAAATAATTAAAATTAAATGACTAAAAGGAAAACCAAAATAAGTAAGTAATATATACGTACCTTGACTTAAATTTATCAGTAAATGGTTATTTATTATGTTTGTAGTTTTGATCATGGAGGGCGCAAAGATTGATTTGGACAAACCCTAAGGATACAAAACTAAAGTGCAAAGACAAAAAAATGCATGAAATCTAAGATAATTGAAATGTTTAGGCATGGCATACTTGGTACTTTGTTAATCTAGGGTGATAAATGCTAAGTTAGGACCAAATGACCAAGCTAAAATGTAGAGTCAATTGGGTAACCAAAAAATCAAGGCTACTAAATGACCAAAAAACTCAAACAAGTATACCTTAAGTAAGAAAGGATAAAAAACAAAATCAAACTAAGAATACAAGTAAAATGAAAATCTAACATCAATGTGAAGTAGTAAAAATACTTACTTAAACAAAGATGGGTAAAAAATGGTAAAACAACATTGATGAGTGAGTAGTAACAATCCTTACTCAATCATCAATGGAAAATGTACATGAAAGGGAAAACAACATTGATGAGTGAGAAGTAACAATCCAACCTTACTCAACAATGGAAAAAGTATGGAAATAAAAACAACATTGATGAGTGAGAAGGAATAATCCAAACTCACTCAATAATGGAAAAAAGGTACGAAAAATATAAATGGATGCAGTTGTCTGAAAAAGGAACAATAATGAAAAAAATTCAAATAAAACCAAAGCAATTAAATAAATGTAAAGAAATGGTGTAAATAAAATAATCCATAGTCACTCAAGTATATTATTTTATTCTAAAGATAGATAAAACCAAAACAAAGTAGTGATAACATGTTTTAAGATATGAAGAAGAGGGAATATAGAAGTGGGGAAATAGATTTAAAATCAAACTTTCCTATCAAAGGTGGAATTAAATGGGTGGTTGGCTAAATGGAGAAAAATCAAGGTAAATAAACTCTTTATCGAAGTCAAGACACTAGAATTAAGTTTTTCAAAACAAGAGGTCTTTCAACATTAAGGAATCTAAAGAACCTCTCCTAGCCACATAAATATTGGGTTATGCAATGAAGTATGAATATCATCCCATGAAGGTTATATGCATGAAAATTAAAATGGACCTACTTTCCCACAAAGTGTTCCCCATTCTTCAGGACCCCATACAGATTCGTTAGTCTACTATGAAGATTAGATACTTGAATGAGAAAGTAGGTATCACTATAGATTATTTTAAATTCTCCTAGCCTAATTTACTAGCCTACCACACCCCAATGGACCTTGGCTCTATTATGAGGCCAATTGTGGATTTTGAGCTTCAAATGGGGATAGGTGATGTGTTATAAATCATGTCTTTTGGTGTGATGTTGACTTTTCATTTTTTATATTATCTTTTGATCAATGTCTTTTATTAATGATTTAGCTTTTAACTTGTGATGGATTTTTCTATTCCTCCTCCATAAATATTTGGAGAACCAAACATGGGTTCTAAAAATGATGATCATCTAAAAACTTTAGACTTGGTTGTTAATAAAGAGGACTTAGAGAGCATAGTGTCTAAGAGTCTTGTTTATTCATGTGAAATAAAAATTGCAATCTTGACTTCGACCTTGTTTTATCCAAAGTGGAATGAAAGGAAAATAAATCAAGGGGAATGAATATGAAATAATTTGAATTACTTCAAATCTCAAAAAATGTGATAGTGTGAAAAGGGATACAGTGACAAATAAATATGATTCTTTATCATTAGAATGTATGTAAGTATAGGGAAAAATGCTAATATAATTTGTTGTTCCAGTTTTATCTACAAAAGAAACAAAAATTTAGGCTGAGGATATGGGATCACAAACTTGTAACCATGTCTTAACATTATAAAAAGAGCACTCAGTTTGGTAAAAATGTTTGAAATAATATGTAGATTTTGTGAGGAGAGTCTGGCCCTATCCATGGTCTTACAGTGCAACTCATAAAAAAAAACTTAGGTGGGTGTAAAATGGGAAAAATAGTATTTGTGAAGAGAGTGTGGTCCTATCCATGGTTTTACACTGCAACTCATAAAATAAAAACCCAAGTGGGTGTAAAATGTGTTAGAAAATAACAAACTTGTGATTAAAATATAAAAATTATAAAAAATATATGTATGAAATAAAAAGGTATTCATGAGGAAAACTAGGTCATGTCCATGATATTATAATGCAACTCATGAATTAAAGAAACCAAAGGACCAAAGGAAGGAACTAAGGTTTGTGTATAAGATAGACTGTTGTAAAGGGTGAGATTATTGGAGAAGTCTTGCAAGAAGTGTTAGTAGGATAGTATATAGAATTATGAAAAGAAGGGAGATATTTAAGCAAAATATTTCTTCAAAAATTATGTATTAGTGGGTTCTTTGATGGCCTTCATTAGTTTGTAGATGGTAAGTGCTAGGACCAAGAATGTCTTTTACTAAATAAGGGCCCCACCATTTTTTGGGCATATTTTCCTTCTTTATCATGGGTGTAGTCTAATTTGAGGATTAGATCATCAATATTAAATGTGCAGACTTTGACCTTTGTATTATGTTGTTTGGTGATGTGAGCCTTGTATTGATGGTTTTGTTGAAAAGTGGTTAAGCAGCGTTCATCAAGAATATCTAAGGCATGAAGGAGAGCTTCATGCGATTATTCATCATGATTGATACCATAAAGAGATATGCGTAAATATGTGATTTTGACTTCTAATGGTAGGACTTATTTGAAACCATATACCAGTGAGATTGGTGTTTTGTCAGTGGTAGTACATATGCTAGTATGATACACCCAAAGTGTAGGATATAAATGAAGATGCCAATCAGTGAGGGTTTCTCGGATGGCCTTTTGTAAGATTTTGTTGAGAATTTTGTTAGTGAATTCGTCTTAACCATTTCATTGTGGATGGTAAGGTGTGAAAAAAATTTAGGAAATTTTAAATTTAGCACATAATTGTTTCAAGTCCTTGTTTTTGAAATTGCCACCAGTATCAGAGATGATAATATGGGTAACTTCAAAGTGACAAATGATTTGGTTAAGGATAAATTTATAAATAGTGGTTCTTGTGACATTGACAAGAGGCATGGCTTCTACCTATTTGGTAAAATATTCAGTAGAAGTAATGATAAAAACATGACCATCTTGTGACTAAGGTAATTTACTAATGAGATTTAATCCCCACATGGAGAATGGCCAAGGAAACTCCACTCTTTAGATTTCAGCCAATGGTGGGTGGATTAGATCATCATGAAGTTGTCAAGGATTGCACATTTTGGTAAAATTGATAACGTCCTTCTCTAAAGTAGGCTAAAATTAACCCATATGTAAGCAATTTCATGATATATCATGTTTGCTACAATGACCACCATAAATACGCCCATGTGCTTATTCGAGGAGAGTAGGAAGCTCTTCTTGCATCACATAGTGGAGTAGGGTACCTTCTATATTAAGTTAATAAAGGGTGTTGTATCGAAATATATACTTAAAGGCTTGTTTACATATTCTAATCTTTTTGCAAAATCCATAATTGGAGGGTAGGTTTGATATTCAAGGAATTATATTATGTTTTTATACCATGGGTTTTGTCGAATAGTGATAACCTCGATGTGACAAATAAGTGAATCATTTGGTTGGATAGAATAAGGTGAATTTATTATTTGGATAAGAAATTGGGAACCATTAAGTACTTGATGAGGATGAAATAGAGATGCTGAAGAAGCAGGAGAATCAACTATAGAATTTTGATCTCTTGGAATTGGCTCAATGGTAAAAGATGCAAAATCTTTGAAACGTATGGTATCCATTTGATGATATGCAATTATATTTTATATTTTAAATTTATAATTACCATTGACTTAATGGCAAATAAGTTGTGATTCACCTAAGATGTGTAGATATGGGACATATAAGTCGAGTGTTGTTTTTATGTCTAAGATTAGAGTTTCATATTTGGCCATGTTATTAGTGACATCAAAGGCTAATCTAAATTACAAAGGGATAATCTTACCATGTGGGTTCATTAGAATAAAACCTACCCTAAGTCCTTGGAGGCATTTGGCACCATCAAAGTAGAGGGTCTAGGTGTCTTCATGAAAATCAATGGTAATTTCAGGGAGCTCTTTGATAACTACTTTGGATTTAATAGTATCAAGAATGATATTAGTATCGTATTGATTATTTGCCTCTAAATTAGTAGTGAATTGATGGAAAGAATCTTTAAGAGAGATAGCTTGGTTAAAACCTTCAATATAAATAATGTTTTTATCAGGTAGATTATCTTGAAGGTGATAAAATGCTGGTATAGGTGCCACTGCAAGTTGGTCGGCAATGGCTTGTCCTTTGACATATTTTTGTGTGAAATTTCAAAGATCAAATTCCATCAATAGAACCATCCACTTCCTAATTCTATCTCCAGGTATAAATACTTTGGAGAATAAATGACAAAGTGGATTGGAGTGGATAATGACATAAGTAGTATGATAAAGTATATAGTGACAAAGTTTTTTAGTTGTGAAATAGATAGCAAGGCAATCACGTTCTACTTTAGTATAACATTTTTCATAATTAATGAGGCCTCGACTAATGTAATAAATAGTGTACTCTCTATTGGTATCATCTTATTGGGCAAACATTTCCTTACATGATATGAGGGTAGAGAAGGTATATAATACTAAAGGATGGTCGTTTGAAGGTGGTTTAAGAGTGCGAGGATGGAGCAAATAGTATTTCATGTTATCAAAATATTTTTGGCATTAATCTATCTATTATAAAGCATTATCTTTTTTAAGAAGGGAATTAGTAGACTAAATATGGTAAGCCATTTTTGGGATGAACTACCGAATTGCCCAAATATTTTTGAGGTAAATATAAATGTCAGGAATGGAGTGAGGAATGGGTATGTTGACTATAGCACTGATTTTGGCCAAATCGACATCAAGGCCTCAAAGAGAGACTAGGAACCCTAAAATTTTATCAGATTTGACTCCAAATACACATTTGTATGGGTTAAGTTTAACTTTGTATTTGATTATTCGATTAAAAATGATAGCTAGATTAGTGAGGTGTGTTGTGCGAATCTTAGATTTGGAAATGAGGTCATCGACATAGGTTTCCACTATCTTGTGTATAAGATCATGGAAAAAAAATTCATTACACATTGATAGGTGGCTCTAGCATTTTTAAGACCAAAAGGTATTTTGACATAAAAATAGGTGTGCCATTCCATAGTAAACTTTGTTTTGTGTTGGTGTTTAGGGGATATGTGAATTTGATTATAGCCTAAAATTCATCCATAAGTGACAACATTTCATATCCAGTAGTGGTATCTACGATAACATCGATTGAAGGTAATGGGAAATTATCTTTTGGACACATGAGACTAGGATTACAAAAATCAATGAATATATGAATGACCATGGTGACTTTTTTATGAATGGGAACAATTTTTGATAAATATTCGAAATATTCAATAGGTTTGATAAACTCAGCATCCAAAATTTTAATAATTTATTTATGACATAAGGTGGAAATTTCAAATGGAAATTTTTATTATTTTTATCTAATAGGTTTTGCATTTGTGTAAGTGATGATGTTATGTATAATGATACTAAGATTAATAATTGACATATTCTCATTTAACCAAGCAAAGGTTTCATGATACTTATCAAAGAATAAGCTAAATTTATCATGCTATGTTGGCGTGAGTTCTTTAGAGACAATAATGGGTCTAAGATATGATGGTGTACCATATTATATTCTTGTTTTTCCTTCAATGATCATAGCCTATCCATCTTAGAAATGATATGGAGCATTAGGAAGATAAGAAATAGGGTTTTTTATAGGATCCACACTAGTAATGAAATTATTCAAACAATGAGCTTTTTGTTTGAATTTTCCAAGTTCATTATGTTGTCGTGGAAGTTGAGGTTCTCTAGTATGGAGTAACTCAAGCATGGCTTCATCACTAAGAAGTGTGGGTAAGGGTCCATATTATTTCAAATCAACTTGGATATCAATTATTCTATTACCATGGTGATCATGCTCATAATGTATTTGTCACACATCTGTGGCTTTAACATCTAGGGTAATTTTAGGTGTGGGTGGGATTGTAGGTTGAGTGGAGTCAACCAAATTGGTAATAGGTGTATTAGGTTGTGTTTAAAATGGAGGTTCAATTGAAGTGAAGTGTATAGATTCGATGGTATCTATAGGATCATGATAATAAATAAAATTTGATAGGTTGGTGGGTGGTGTAAAAGGTATAAGAGGTTCTAAAATTTCTAATTTTTTTAGAGTTGAGATTTGCTCAACTACCCATGGGGTATCGATAAGTGGAGGATTAATGGGAGATACATGAACTTAATTTTTTGACTCATTATTAGTTGATATATGAATAGCATGGACTTATGGTTGAAGGCATGTATTTTGGATAATGTTTGTTAATATTGTTGTACATCCAACTCTCACGATTGAGCTTGAGCCATGATATAATTATCATCATAGGTATGGGAAATAGTGTATGAATTTGTTTCTAAGAGAGAATCAAAAGTGGATGCACCTAGATCACTAAATTTTTGGGGTGACATTCCTAAAGGATATTGAAATAATCTTTCCACTTCATATTCATTATACGTGAATTCATCTTTTGTGTAAGAAGCTTTGTGTGCATTACATGGAGTAGGTATTTTAGTGATCTCATCAACTAGAGGGATGGTACAATCACATGAAATCAAATAAGAAAAAATCCATTCCAAAATGTAAGGAGGTAACTTAAAGGTATTACAAGTGTTTTTGTAATTCATTTGGTTCATCATCATCAAAATCATTAAGAATGACCTATAAATTTGGATTCATGTTAATGAATTTAGGTAGAGGTACATTGTTAATTCGTGGAATGGTTGGAATCCAATATTGAGATTTGGGGTTGGGTAGTTGGATACTCCATGGATTAGGATTGACCTCATGTTTATAATGTTTACCATTATGAATGGATTTGATATATTGACTACCTGAGGAGGCAATAGCCTTCATACGATGTGTCCATGGATGACCTAGGAGTAGATTTTAGGATAGTGGTAAGTCGAGGACCATGAGCTTTGTACGTATGGTCTTGGGTCCAATAGTGAGGGGGATCCAAATACAACCAAGTGGTTTTTGATTTGTCTTATCAAATCCTCGACATGTGAGATGAGTTTGTTTAAGGTGATCTTTGGTATACCCAAGTTATTTAATTAACCAAAGGGAGGTAACATTCATTAGCGACCCTTCATCTACTAAGACTTTTTGAATAAGGGTGGTATTAATTATGATTTTAATGAAAATATATGGATTGTTAACTCAAAAAATAATTACATCAGTAATCATATCTTCTTCAATAAATTCTATGGAAGGTTTAAAATAAATACAAATAGCTTCAATAGTATGTACTTCTATCGGTAAAGGATCTTGAGGGGGTTGTTCCACTTCAAAGGAAGGTGGTTCTTCAATGTCTTATAATTTTTGAATTAATAATTTTCAGTGATATGGAGAAGTACGAACTAACTTCATGAGAGGTATTTTACAAGGCAGTGATTTGAGATCTTCTAATAAATTCTAATGAGATTTAGAAGATGTAGAACCAACACGAGGCTTAGGAGGTAAGATGTTTTTGGTAGGAAGAGATGTAGTTTGAGGTTTTGATTGTGGGAGTGTTTCCTCATTTGTTTCAAAAGGTATGGTAGTGGTTGGGGTTTCTTTGAGAATAAGTTCGTCAAGTTATGGTTTTTTTAGTTTTGTGATGGGATCTTTGTGGGAGGGTTTACATCAATAATTGACTTTAGTTGTGTTCACATATTGAGAATTGATATAATATTGGTCATAGTTAGTGTCAATTGCACATATATCTCCGATTGAATTTTATGGGTTGGAAGTAGAAAAAGTTTTAGGACATTTAGAGGATGAAGGCATGGAAACATGTTTTTTTAGAGGTGTTAACATAATAATGATGATGTATTTTGATCATGGCATCATGATTGAATATATCTCCTAACATAAAATAAATAATAAACTTGGTAACTCCATGACATATTTCATGGTAATGACCCACATCAACATGAAACCAACAAAAATTGTTGGGAACATACCATGTAGATGGATTATTAGTATAAGTGAAAGGTTTAAAAGGAGCTAATAATTGTTTCATTTGTTGAACAGTTAAGGGTGCGTGGAAAGCTTGGGGGTTATCCACTTTGGATACTCTTGGTTTTTTTGAGGAGGATTGTCAATGATTGCATTAGTGGAGTTCTGGAAATATCCCTTGATGGTTTTAAGGTTGGGCTCAAATTATTTCATAAGAAAGTCTTGTCTTTTAGCTTGATCAAGTGCATCGTTAGAGTTTGGAGAGAAAATTTTTGAACCTTATATTGAAGGGAAGGTGTTAAGGTTGTTATAAATAGTATAAATAACTTATCATCAATCATGTTATGATTGGCTTTATGAGCCGAAGATTTCCATCGTTTAATGGAATCATGAGCTAATTCAAAAGGGGATTATTTAGCATTGATAAAATGGCTAAGATAATTTTTATGAAGATCATAGTGTTAAAATTCTTTTACTATAGGATTAACTAAATCTTTGAATTGCCATATAGAATATTGAGGGAGTTGATTGTACCATTCTAATATGTCTCCTATGAATTTTTTTACTATAATTTTGGTAGTGGTAAAGGTATTAGTTTGAATCCACTCTTCGTAAAGATTACCAAATGTTTTAAGGAAAGATGCAGGGTCTTTAGTCCCATTATACCTAATAGTTGGAGAGAGATGTCCAATATTAATAGAAATAATGAAGGGAACTAAAGGTTCATTTTGAATATTTTGAATCATCTTGTTATGCATAATGGGTTGGGGAATGATAATTCTTGTGCCATCTCTAAGAGGTGGAGGGATAAAATTTTGTTTATTTGGGTTAAGAGAATAGGAGGTTGATTAGCCATGTTTAATAAATGTTGTTGCATTTGCATCATTTGATAAGTATTATATGTTTGCATAATATTCAATTGTTGTACTATTTGTGCAAGAATTTGAGTGGTGTCAATTGGTGGATTGGGTTATTAGTGTTTAAAGGTGGATTGTTAGAATTGGTAGGAGGAACATTTATTGAATTGGTATTAGGGGATGGGTTATTGGGTGGAGGATTGCTAGGTGACTGGTTATTGGTGTTTAAAATATTTCCTATAGGGTTATTATTAATCTTGTGCCAATTGCCCGAATAGTGTAATAAGGTGTTTTAGAGAGAGAATTGTCTTGAGCAAACTAAAATAGATCTGATCTATCAGTGTAATCAGTTGGGGTAATTTGGACCATATTGTAGTCCAATAATGAAGGGTGAGAGAAGGTGCACCAAGAGTGAGTATCCTCTTTGGTAACAAAGGTAGGAAGGAAAGAATACCCCATATATCTTCTAAATAGATTAAGTTTATCTAAAAAGATTCTAATAGGGGATTTCATGATGCTTAGAATGAGAATATAACACTAGAGGGAAAAGGTGAAAAATAGCATCAAAATCAGCCAGATACAAAACTAGATCAGCTAAGTAAGATCTCAAATCAAAGCACTAAATCAACCAAGAGGTAAAAAGATGACCAGGTTGATTGAGTTTGGAAGGATGACCAATAGAAAAATGGAGGAAAGGACATAGTTGAATCAGTTGACTATGTTCTATGAGGAAGCACTGAATATCAACCTGGAGATAATGGGTCGAATAGAAAGACTGTGTTTTGTAGGAGGGAAAATAGACCAGCCTGTAAGAGACTGGATTAAATAGAATGAATGTGTTCTATGGAAGAGAAAAAAATTATATGGGACACAATCGATTGGATCGACTATGTTCTGAAGGTAAAGACAAGTTTCGACAGATGTGACTCTGGATGATCTAGTGTTATTTTATAGAAAAATAAAATAAACACACAGGTAAAGGGTCAAACCAGTCGATCCAATTGTAGCACACAACACAAACCTTGTACCAATGCTAGCCAATACAAGTTTTTCAATACAACATGCAATTATCAAAGAGCAAGTAATAGAAATAGAAAGGTTAATCTATGTGGTCATTCCTGAATGTTTTAAATTATAATTCTAGAAATAAATTTGATATGGACTTGGTTGTAGTAAGTAACTAGAAAGATAATCTAAGGATGGTTTTAGGTTTCTAAGGCTAAAAAGAATTCATATTGGTGATGGTATTGGCTTAGTATTTGGGCCTACCCCCTCACTTCACAATTTCACAACGATAAGGTTGTTGGTGCTTTCCCAATAAATACCATCAACCATGTATTTATACTTGGCTAAAAAAATTGAATATGTTTCTCTCTTGGTGATGAAATCCAAGTAGGTAAACTTTGGGTAGAATTTGTTTAATGATTTTTGATATTATCTGGTTTGAAAGTATGTGAATAAAAAAAATAGTGTGACTAAATCAATAAATTAAAACTTTCTATTTAGTCTATGTGTGTTACTCTAAGCAAGCAAGAAATAAAATATAAGATAAGTTAATTACTATCAATATGAGTTAATTCTTATTGCTTGAAGAGTGCAAGGTTGGTTCATTGATCGAGTATGTAAATAATATAGAATAAAATCAACTGGGTCGATTTTATCTGTTAAAGTGAAGGCTAAAAAAACATAGTCAAATGAGTTGATTGAGTCTCCTAGGCAAGAAGCAACTACAAAACTCAGTTGATTCAGTCGACTAAGTGGACTGTAGCGTTATATTTTTATAAACTAAAAACTATAAAAAATAAGACTGAAATGAAGGAAAATAAATGACTAAGATGATGAGAATAAACATGATGATTTTAAAGATGTTGAATTTGTTATTTTTATATTGTGTCATCCATGTGAATATTTTTAGCCCACTAACAAAGTCGACTGGGTCGACTAAGTCTAAAAACCTATATGCAAAGAAGTAAGCTAAGTGAATTGATGTAGTTACTTGTGGTTGAAAATGACATTCACAAATCAAAATAGAGTCGATCAAATTGACTATGTATTAAACTAGTGCACAAAGTGTTAGATGGAGTCGATAACTTTGATCCAATGGTGTAAAAATGAAATAAATAATAAAGATAATAAATGAAGGGATGAAAGAAAACCTATAAGGGTTATTTCACATCGGGTTTACTAGAATGTATGATAATGGAAAGTAAAGTTGATCTACGAATCAATCCTAGCTCAGAGAAGATAAATCACACTAGCCCTTCCGTTTGTTGGTACATTTAGACAATTGAGGTCATGACTAATATGGATATGATAGACCTAATCAATGGGTCTCTTACCACACAATATCACTAGAGAGGGTTACAAAGCCTCTATTAAATCAATACCATATAATAACCCTAGTTAGGTCCTATGGTTTCTAACAAAGTAAATTACAAAGTAAAGTAAATCTAATCTAGTGCTCACCAAAGCATGTGAAACAAATGGGAATAATAAACATAAAAGTAAACATGCAAAGAAGAACTTTAATCCAGTTAATATAAAGACAATCATAATACATATAGATAAATACATTCACAAGCCATTACTTATGTTACTTCTATTTACTAAAATAGAGGAATACGAGTTAGGAATACTTACCTTGAAGATGAAGCCGCCGAGGCTCAATATCTCCCTTGGCCAATGGTGCTTTGTAAGAGGTTTTTGTCTTTTTTAAGGATCAAAAATATAGGACAACTCTAGGATATATTACTTCTCCTATGCATCCAAGACTTTTCCATAAGACAAGATTCTTCTCTCCAAGTGTAAACACTAAGTAATGACCCCTCAAGTAGAATGGTGGAAGAGTAGATTGTAAATAAGTGAAAATGAATGATTATCTATATATATCTCTCTCTTTAAAATGGTGAAAATGATGTGTTTATATATTCAGATCTAATCTTAAACTCTTCTAAAATTTTAGCCAACACTATAAATGCAGTTGACCCTATCCTTTAAGAAATAAAGCAGTTAGGTCCTGGACTAAGTCAACTAGGTCAGCTTAGTCTTGCAATGTGCTCATTTCTAATAATAGAGTCTTCCCATTTGACTTTATTTGGTGGATGACAAAAAGAGATTTTAGCTTAGGTAGAGGCTATTTGAGATAGTGAATTTCTTAGAGGAATGTGTAAGAGAGTTGTCAAAGTTTATGAAAATATATAGGAGGGGTTTGTGTTGGTTTTAAATGGTGGTATAGTGAACAACAATATTGTAAAGCACCAATGGTCTATTCACCCCTTTCCTAGTGCACCCTTTAATGTGTGTTCTCAAAGATATTGATACTCAATAGGTTCATGTAAGAGATAAAACATCAGTAATTGATAAAGTTTAAAAATATTATGTGTATACACGGTACACCTTGAAACTATGAAATAGACTACCCAATGTTAGATGTTTCTTAGACCAGAATACCTATTCCTTGTAATTTTTGAATTAGAATAGATGTTGTTGGATCAGGGAATAACTCCTCAATATTATTAAGGTGACAAGGAGATGATGAAGGTGTGTTCCCATCACTATTTTAGTCATTTGTAGAGGAAGATTCATCAATATCAAAAGTGTGCTCAGGCTCAGAAGTGTTATCAAGGATAGGTGAGTCTGATGAATAATGGCATGGAACATTCACATAAAAATGTCCATGGAAAGTGGAGAGCATATCTCAACAACCCTCAAAGCTGAATAAGAGGTTGTAGATGAATCACACAGATCCATAAACTGAATATCCACATGAAGAGAAGACTCATCAATGCTTTCACAAGGTGTACTCTCACTAAAAATAGTTGAGTCCTCCAAAGTACCAATTTATGATGGATCTATAAGAATAACATCATGCATAAGAATGGAAATAGAGTTTATAATGGGACAACAAAGGTTAAGCAAAATCTCATCTTATAGTGGTGGCTCAATAAAAGGAAGAATACAAACCACCATGGATGTGTCATCACAAGAAATAGGAGTAGGAGGAGAGAGTATAAAAGTCTTTGAAGAGATGATAGGAAGATGAGTCATATAAATCTCAACAAGATCTCTGAAAAGAGACTAAATAATGCTCCAAATAGTGTAGGGACATGTTGTATGTTCCATATGACAACAGAGATCCATGGAAACCTGTAGTAGTAATGTACCAAAAACCTTGCCACAAGTGTTAGCCCACTTATTGAATTTACCTAAGTCAAAAGAGGCAAAAATCTATCCATATAGGAATGGAGTATGATTCTTTCTTATGAGCAAGTGTTCCATGTAAGCATGCTAAGAATCATAGTTTGTCTTTCTAATAAGAACCACAGGTGTATAATCAACTTTCCCCCTAAGTGTCTCTCAAGCGAAATCAACATGACTAAGATAAGACACTAAATAAGTGCGAGACTGAACAAAAAAATACAATGACCCCTAGTTATAATAATAATACATGCTCATGAAGAGGACGTCAGATGTAACCAAGAATGCCTTCAAATGAGTAGTAAGTATAGAAATCAACATAATGCATAAAATAAGAATATGTAGAAGAGACACCAAGAACGCATAAAACCACACAATACCCTCTCAAAAATGTCAGAAGTGACCCCCCCCCCCACAATGTTATAGAAATAATCAAATTCATATATATGTTAGACACAATCGATAATGCATCTTCAATAGTAAGTACATAAGTACAAGAAACTAGAGAGACGTCAGATTCAACTGATAATGCATCCAAAAGTGTACAATAGTTGGTTTAAAGGGAGCCCAAAAATATCACCAATGCATAGAGCACAAAAAAGCAAACACTTGTGAAGAAGATGACACTCAAATCAAGTTACTGATAAAAATTTATGGCCATGTGAAAATCTTTGCTCACATGAAAAATTTGGGCATAAACAATGGAAAATATTTTTGATTAACCTCTTCAAAAAAAAATTGAGGCCCTTTAGAGCAAAAAAATTTAAAAATTTTGTGAATAATTTTCTTAAAAAAAACTTGTGCCTCTATGGAACAAAATTTAATCATTTTTGGGTTGGAAGTGACTATGGGCTTAATTTTGATATGACCAAGGGTTAAGGGCTAAGTTGGGTGCTTGCCTCATGTGATCACACCATATGATCAAGGGGCTAAGGATTATTATAGGTGCTCTCACCCTTCCCCTCCCACTTTTGAATGATGTTATTGAAGTGGGAGTGACATCACCCAAAAAATGTCTCCATTTTGAAAATAATAGTGTTACCCTTTACGACATTAAATTTAATGGTCTCTCACACGTCAGACACCCCTAGTTTAAATTTATTGTCTTTTGAACTATCATCACATTTTAGGAGAGTCCTACACCTGTTAAAAATTATGCACACATGTGTGTGGAGGGATCACCCACATCGATGCCTTGGGGTCATCCATGTCACTACAAGGTTGGAGGTTGGGTTGTTGGATCATCTGACCCATGGATCCACAATCATGTAGTACACAAGGATGTGTAGCTCTAATTTTACTATGTCGATGAATGTTAGGTCAATGGACCTATTCGCCCATAAATTCATGGATTCATAACGTAAATACTCATCATGTCATTATGCATTTAGGGGATAGACCGGTGGGATGGTGGACCTGTGTGGGCATAAATGTGTGTAATAGAAGGCCAACATTATCACATCCTTGGTGATCAACCATCCAACTCACTAAATCATGAAGTTTGAGTCAGTCACATCAGCACATGGTGGAAAGCTGAGCAATCAAGCTCATGTGGATAAAAAGGCATAGAGTGAGGGCGAAGGATGACTACAAGAACTTTTCAAAAATTCTAAGTCCACAATTTTTGTTGCAATGACCTAAGTGGAAAATAAGGCCTACAAGAAGAACCCAAATCTATGAAAATTAGTTTGGCATTCTATAAATCTAGTAAAGAACCACTTGGTAATCTATAAAACTTATAAAAATCCATAATTTATTTTTTGATTGAAGACTTAGGTGGTATGGAAATACATGAAAGCCAAGAAAATTGCTTGAAATCCTTCAAAATGGCCAAAAATAGTTGTCACAAAACTATGTCAAGTTTATAGCCAATCCTAAGGTTTTGTCACTCTTTGAATTCAATGGCACTATCCATTTTTTATTTTGGAGACTCTAGCTGTAAAGATATGCACATATTTTTTGAAAAAACCCCTCCAAACCCTTGAAAAATGAAATCAATGAGAACAACAAGATACACATTAAGGGTCTCACAAAGATTTGAATAACAAATTGATATCAAAATGGATCTGATACCATGTCATATTGCACCATGATCAATTGAAGAAAGCATGTGTGAAGAACTTGTAGAGTGAAATCTCATAACCTAAAAGAAAAAAATCTCACACAAAGAAAGTTATGAAAAAGAATATTATCCCATTCTCTCACTAAATCATTCAAGCATTAGCCAAAAATTACATAGAAAGGTTCCTTATACAAGTGGAAAATAGACATGTCCCTACATCCTCATGCATGTGGGATTATTTCCTACTAAGGACCTTTATTAAACCTAAGTAAGTTGACTAGATTGTGTAGACAAAACCCAATGGGACAAAAGTCTACACCAACAGATGCTTGGATCAATCTTAATTATCAATTGAGTTAAATCTTGACCTCAAACTAACTTTGTAGACTTAATTTCTAATTCATATTATTACATATTGGTCATCCATTTACCCTTACACTCCCCTAGCTCGTTCTAGCCCAACATTTACTTGATAGCTCGATCTATCACAATTATGTGCACTTTATTCCTAAGAATATAGTGCCTATATTTTTTACTATCTTGACCAAATAATATGCATTTTTGTCCAATGTGGAATACTTCAGATTTGCATCCTTAAAATTGATTCTCATGAAAGCAATGGGGTGCTTTTCTTCATCTAATATCTGCATGAGATAAGCAACAATGGTGTGTTTGGAAGCAAAAGGGTAAATGTAGAAGTCTCTAGAATAATCTGGACTAATTAGCACTGGTGATTGTATTATGGCATCCTTTATATCTTGAAATTTCATCTTTGATTCAACGTGCCACTCCACTTTTGCATCATGTTTCAACATAGCATTTAGAGGCTTCATGATTTCAACAAATCCATTAATGAACTTGTGAACAAAATTAATTTTTCCAAAGAAGGATTTTAGTTATTTTTTACTATTAAGTTGAAGCAATTTATAAATCACTTCAAATCGTTCAATATCTATAAAAATACCTTCTTTAGTGATGATGTGGCCAAGAAGTTTACTTTTGTGACATCGAATACGCTCTTCTTTGGATTTAAAGATATGCCATACCTTCTACACGTTTCGAATACCCTTTACAAATGGTAAATATGATCTGATCTGCATTTCCAAAACACAGTTAATTCATCCATGTAAATTATTATGCTCTTACCAATTAAACCTTAAAATGCAAAATCCATAGCTCTTTGAAATGTTGTTCTAGCATTGATCAATTCAAATGGCCTTCATTTTTAGGTAAATGTGTCCCATTTCATCGTGATTGCATTTTTAGTTTGGTATTTTGAATTGACTAGAACCTAATTGTAACCCAAGAATTCATCTAAAAAATACATCACCTGGGATCCAATCATCATTTGGATCACTTTGTCGAGGGAAGGCAATGGATAGTTATCTTTATTTGAAGCTTTGTTCAGGGTTTGAAAGTCTATGCATTAATGGATTTCTCTATTTTTATTTCACATGGGCAATAGGTTTGCTACCCAAGTATAATGGAAGAATGGAAATATTACTCTAGCTAAGATTAGTTTGTGAACTTCCTTATGTATCAATGGTTCCAAGATTGGGTTCACAGGGCTTTGCCTCTACCTAAATGGTTTCTGATTTGGCTTAAGAAAAATGGTGTGAGTAATTACGTTTGGGTCAAAGACTTTGAGGTCTCCATATGCCTAAGCAATGACATCTTATAGCTAAGTAACAACCTTCAAAGTTGTTATATTTCTATGTTTGTCCAATCTGGACCTACATTGATAGTTTGGGTCTTTTCTATGAAACCCAAGTTGATAATTTAATATTTATGATCTATAAGTTTTGGTTTCTTAATTGGGGGTGTAGGTTTGAATATGTCAAATACATTTTCAAGGGAGATCATCCCATTTTGGATTTTATTCCCTTGGATGTTCATGATTCCATCTTGGTCAGGTTTATCTCTAGGACTCTCCCTATTTGCTTCATCAATTATTTGGGCTTCGAATACCCTAGCATTATTAATGATTTCAATGATATGTTGGTCATCTTCAAGGACCTAAACATTCTCTACATTATTAATGACAGAAGGACAAGTGACTAATTCAATGAAAAAAATTTGTAATTAAGTATCATTAAGCATGGTTGAGCTCGCAACTAAGGATGCTAATGAATCAACAACCTGATTTCTTTCTCTAGGGATAGATATGACATTGAATGCATTAAACATTTTGATTAATTCTCATGCTCTATGCTATCATTTATAAGGTATGATAATTTGTAATCAAACTTGCTCTTTACCTGATTTACAACCAGCTCAAAATCACTAAATACTTTTGGTTCCTTTGCCTTATGTTTTAATGCAAACTACAATCCTAGACCAATGCCTCATACTCTACAATAATATTGGTGCATGGGAATTTCAACCGATAAGTAGTTAGATGTTTCTTACCTTAGGG
The DNA here is from genome assembly GCA_037957365.1 of Torreya grandis. NCBI lineage: Eukaryota > Viridiplantae > Streptophyta > Pinopsida > Cupressales > Taxaceae > Torreya > Torreya grandis. The sequence goes on from JARHVA010001060.1 coordinate 2,180,420, forward strand.
ATCAATAAGTAAAATTTCAGCCCCTGAGCCTTGTTTAGATCGAGCCCCATCCACATACAATGACCACATTCTAAGCAACCCATCATTATCAATCTTATTTTTAGCAGGCTTTGTCTCCAAAGAGTAAATCCTTAGATTTGAATTCACTAAGTTTACCTTTTCATTGACTGTGTTATAGTCAATAATCATGTGCTTCATCCTTGGCTCTCTATCCACTCTTATTTGGTTGGTTACACCTCTCCAAGGCAATCATAACTGGGAGAAATTTATGGCCATATATCCATTCAATGACTTGGACCAATCCCTACTGAGGAGCATTCTGTAGGCTTCAAGGATTTCTACTACTTGTATATCTATGAATTGTTGGACCCTAGACTTTGACTCTAATTACATGTGCATATTGAGTAACTCACCAAATACCTTAACCTCAGACTTGTCTAGTTGAACTATGACTTTGTCTAATTTAATAGGGACCAAACCTAGTTTTTCTCACATACCTACAGGCATAACATTGGCTGAAGCACCTGACTCCACTAAGTAGCTATAAAAGTTCTTCCCAAATATTCTAACAGTTAAAATAAATGGAGGGACTTCAATCTTCTTTTTGTGAATAAACATGTTGGTATGGGAAATCTTCTACTTGGGTTGGACTGGTTTTTTAGTAAGCGACTTTAGTAGTTCACATTACTCAATGATTTGAGCAAGCTCATGAAGAGTGATATTCATTTTAATATTCTTCATATCTTCAACTATTTTGTATCCAAATTTTCCTTAAGGTAGATGAATTTACACATAGGCTTTGGAGATGGAGGATCATTCCTAGTCTTATAATCAAGGAGAGTTGTGCCATTGTTTGGAGGAGTTGAGATAGTTAGGGGCTACTATTTTTGCCCATTCCTAAGAGCATAATTTCTCCTCTATAAATTTTTTAAAACATGCACTTCACTAGCACTCTCTTCTAGTTCATTCTTTTCTTGGCTAAGGAACTCCATGGTTTCTAGTACCATGGTTGTGCTAAGCGGCCTACTAGCATTGGACGACTCAGGTTGGTTTAGTATTACCTCATACTCAAAGGCACTATAGAATTCAATGCAATCAAGATCTCCATGTTGGGATGTGTTATGCACATGACACCAATTTGGGAGAGTTATCTCATAAATGTTGATTTCCAACAACTTATTGAGAGAGGGTTCTGGTTGATTATGGGGATGGTTGTAATTTATGTTTTTCCTATGGTAAGTGAAGTTTCTATTTGAACTCTCAGCACTAGAGCTACCTATTTACCTTTGCAAATAAAGGAAGTCATTATTTTAGTCATTGTACCATTCATTGGATGGAATCTAACTCAATTTTTGTAGACTCTTGGGGTATAGTTTGGGTATTGTTAGTAGCTACTAACATTATGTGGCTTTGCAAATGAGGAACTATCCCATTATTCACCGGGTTGATAAAACCCTGGTGCTAGTTTGGAGTAGCATGACTCATTGGAATTATGTTTATTATTGGTAATGGTTGAGATGCAGGCACATTTTGGTTTGCATTAGGAAGCAGATTTAATGTCAGCATATTGGGTAATGCATTCAAGATGGGAGCCATCATCTGGCCTTATGGAATGAGTTCCCTATCGACCTTGATAGCTCCAACATATGTCAAAGGTAAGGTTATCACCATAGGGTCTCACTTTAAGAACATAGCAATCCACAAGTCCAATGCATTTTTATACATCTCTAATGTCAATTGATCATCTAGCTTGTAAAGATTACTGACTCGGCTATACATCTTCTGGAAACGAGCATTGAAATTCTTAATAGGCTCATTGGGCTCTCATTTAATAGATGCTTGGATCTATGACTTACCCAAATTGGGCTTGGAAATTACTATGAAACTGGTCCCAACTTTTGATGAAGTCCTCAAGAAGGTTGAAAATCCAATTATATGATGTGTCCATAAGCATGGAAGGGAAAAGCCTACAAGCCACGTCTTCATGCTCAACATTGAGAAGTCTCATATCAGTTTTGTATGATGTTACATGCTCCTCTACAGTCCTTCCCACACTAGGAGTGAATCAAGGCAAGTATCTCTTTAGATTCTTAGGAAGGTCATGGATGACTCTGGGAACATTTATTGCAGACCCAACAAGCCAAGCCATAGGGGTTACCATGGGCATACATTGGTTTTGGGTGGTTTGAGATGAAGAGCTGGTGGACACTAAGTTTACTATGGGTCTAGGTCTTCTTCCTCCAGTTCAAGTCTTTCTGTGGATTTGTAGTGGTGAGATAATCAATTTCCCATAAACAAATTGGGATCGAATAATGTGCACACTAGGCTCCAGGTTGGTTTACAATGCACAATTCAATCGTAACTACTCTTCTTAGGTCAACTACCGCATGTGTTTAATCTTACAATGAGATGGGAAATCAAAATTAGAAGCAAACAAATCATATGCCAATGAATTCCAAATGCATACAATAGTTATTAACCAATTTTTAGCAATTTATAATTACTTTGGTGTTCAATCAATGACTAAACTATAACATATATGTCCTCCTAGCACTAGTTGTTGGCCCCAAAATCCTGCTCCAAAAGGCACTTATGAGATTAAGTGTTCCAAAGAAAAAAGTGAGAATAATAAGGAATTTTCATCCTCCATTTTAGTATTAATGCTTGATCCATCCGGGGTGCAGATGTAGGTATGTGGCTCCATGATATAGCCTACGTAGAATAACTTCCAAGAGATGTAGTGCTACCACCAGAAATTCAATACTAATTATTTAGACTTACAATTTAATGTTTTGATCTTGTTGCTAAAGTTAATATCTTTCACTTTGCCACTTTCTAAAACAGGGGAAAGGTATTTCAATTCCAAAAAAATAAATATAAAAGGAGAGGGAAGGGAAAGCAGAAAAGAAGATTTCCATTCAAGTGAATGTCAATGCTTCAAAAATTAAAGTATGCCAAATCATAGTTATACCATTGTGTTTTGGGGCTCATTAGTTGCACGAAATTGTAAAGACACAATGGGCAAGCTTTTATGGACATAAACTTGGACGCTTGATGTGCAATTGCAATAGACTGCATACAAATCTTTTGAAACACTTTATATTTGAAAACACATAAATCATAGAGCATTCAGAAGTAAGTTGAAAATAAATAACTTAGATTAGCACAAGCACAATCTAAATACCGCATCCAACTCTACAATGAAGCATAAGATCAATCCTTTTGCACAATCATAGACTTAAAACTAGAAATAATGGACAACATTCAATGAGTAGAAGACAAAGTTGAGAAAGAAAATGTTCTAATATAATTTTGACAGAGTTTCATCACATGAAAAATGCCTACCCTTTACAATAAGAACAATGACCCTTAAATAGATAGATTTTTCCATGAAGCTAGCTTAACCCATCACTGAGGTGTTTACAACATTTAATGATGGTCTAGGAATGTAGTTGAGATTCTAATAGATCCGTCAACTTGAGCATGATGTACAATTAGGAGCCACGCCTCTTTAAGGCAAATATTTGCTCTTTATGTTCTTTGTCTCTTCTGACTCCTTACCATGCACATGACACATGATGACTCATGCCATACTAGTTGTTTTACACTTAATTTCAGGGGCTAATAATAATCAGATTCAAATATTGGTAGCAAATTATCATTGATATTTTCTTGGGATTACCATTCTACCATACCTTGTGCAAACTTATACATTTAATTTAGAGGTTGATTTGATGAATTTTCCATCTTCTATTTGATGGGCCCTCCAAATCTATTCACTACTTTAATAGCCTTGAAGTATTTACTTATGAGTCCTTAATTTGGTGAGAAATTAATTGCATTTGTTTATACATTTCAAATTTGATGCACAATCCTTTTGTGGGTTTTAATGGCCTCTTGACAATCAAATAGGGTATCAATTTCAAGCTCTCATACTGATGATGTCACTATCTGTGTCTTTTGATTGTAGGTCTTGCCGTGCATCTTCTCCTTGCTCTTTCGTTGCTCGACTTGGAGCTTGATATATGTTGATTGTGCCTTGGCCACGACACAACAAGATGTTGCCACATAGTAACATCCCATGACCCAAAGAATAAATGTGTATCAATACTATATGGAACACATTGGGGTAGAGGGTCATCTGGATCATGCCAATGGCATAATCCTGCTAATTTGATTATCTAGAGGCCTATTGAATTGTACGAACAGTTCCAAGGCAGCGGGTCATCGGGATCACACCACGTGACACAATCCTGCTAATTCACTCGTCTAGAGGGTTTACTACTATATGGATGGCTTCAGGATAGTGGATCGCCAGGATAAGCAAATTAATGGGATTATGCCACATGGCACAATCCCAATGACCATCTACTCTAGGGTGGTCTGTATAGTCCCGATACACATATAAGCTCTGAGTTAGTGGGATGTCACCACATGGCAACATCCCATTGCATCACAACCAAGGCACAATCAACATATATCAATCCTAAATTTAGCAACAAAATATTTCCATGTAGCTCTGGGAACGAAGTGGACACCTGTGGGCCATAATTAAAAAAACACAGTCAGCAACCTCAAAATTTTGAGAACAAATGATTAGGAAAATTCAAACATAAATAGCTATGCTTTTCAAAATAGAAACAGTTAAGTTTGAAAATAAAAGGAAAAAAAGGCGGAAACTTAATGAAGAGAAAGCTATTTTCTTTGAATTCAAAGCCAAAATTTTACCCATGTATACAAAATCGATTAAGGTAAAAGGATAATTTCATAAGCATTTTAAAATGCGATTTTAGAAATGATCGAGTCCTTTAGACTTAGGTCAGATCATTATTTATATTAATCCAGTTCTAGACGTGTTATTCAAACCAAGGATTTAAAATTAAGATTTACTATGCAGACTTGGTAAAATTAATAAAGAAAAAATCAATATTTTAGATCTTCACATCTAGATAACTACAAACCAAAGGCCCAACGTCCCCATATGAACGCTGAAGATGGGATGTGTTGGTCACAACACAATTAATGTAGATGAGAATGAAAGGTCCAAATTAATGATTGTCTTACTCCCTAGCCTAAACACTCTCAAAAGAACACACTTCAGACAGAGACTCGGACTAGAAGCAACCACTCTATTGAATTATATTATAGTATTATTACATAGACTTGATGTTTTCACACATTTGCCTTCCTACGCAACTATGAAATTGAAAAGGATACAACCCAATTTAAGTCTCTTCAAGATTGGTCACACTTTATTTTGGACATACATGACCTAGCTAGCTATTTAAGTCTTCTCTCTTGTCTCTCAAATCCTCCTCTTGGAAGCTGAACCAACTCAACTTACCCCTTATCCCAACTAACTCTTTGCTCTTGCAAGATTGATATGAATCTCACCTAGTCAGCAATAAAATCTTAGATGGATTTTTTGAGCTCCCGCTAGCTTGGAAAATGGTCCACGTGTCAAAAAACGAGTTACTATACCTTTTTGGCCTTTGTGGGCGAAACTGTCAGCTATTGTAGACTAGAGATTATGTAACCTCTGCTTACTGTGAAATGACGATTTCAAAAACACATCGACTAATCAAGGGCAATTTCATCATCCACCTGAAAGGGGTCCAATTGATCTCTATGTGATGACTAAAACTTGCTTGCGCTAATGTTCCCAACGTCTCGTCAAGATTTTATTACCTTAGACGTGCACGAGCATTTTTGACAAGGTTGGTAAGGCATAAACACCGACTTTTTTTTTTATTGATGCAAAATTGATTGTTGAATCGAATAGGCCTGCATCACTCCAAAAGGACGAGTAGGTGAAAGAGAGAGCACAAAAGAAGATAAGAGGACATCGATCTAGTGTGAAGATGAAGAGAGAAAAATCTCTCTCTAGAGGTAATGTCTCCTACCTATTTTGATTTTAGAATAATGTATGATTCAAGTGGAGGCATAGAATATTATATCCAACCACCATTGGGATTGTATCATGGAGTGGTACCTTATCAATAAGCAATGATTTAGATATTGTGATGAGTGCATGGATGAAATGGGAACATAAAGTGAGAACATTGAGAATGGTCTATATACAATAGGAAAAAAGTTTCCTTGAGAAGAATGGTAAAATGAAGAAGATGAAAGACAAAGGTTCTTTGCACTATAGAAAAGATTTAACAGAAAAGGGATTTCAATTTCAGCCTTGTTTCAATATTGAAAAATGATAAAATGAAGAAGATGAGAATCTAGAATTGGATATGGATCGAGTGTTCGAAATAGAAGATATAACCGAAGGATGCAGAGAATTGGATGAAAAATAGCATATTTTTTAAGAAATGGAGGGTGACATATTGTGGGTATTGACACCATATTTGAAAAGAAACTGCAAACGAATGAGCATGAAAACCCTGAGATTTATACAATGGCATAACAAGATGTGCATTATAAGGAGAAGAATAGGAAGGAAATGATAGGAAAATTAAAGAACAAAGGAAACGCCTGAGTACGAGGCCTAAACATATATTTTCATGAGGTAAAAAGGGAGACAAATGACACATTGCATGACCAAGAAGAAAAAACTATAGGCAACCCCTCAGAACATGGAAATTCGGTATAGGAGATGAATAAATTCCTGAGATGGCAGCCATATGTGACTATTGGAACAAGCAAAAGGTGTCTGAAATATTGAAACTATTGAGACATTTTCATGATTTGTTTCCCACAAAATTTATTGATATTAATGATGTAGATCCTTCTTTAGGCTCTATGAAGATAGCATTGGAAGAGGGAACTAGACTTGTTAGGAAAAGGCCTTACATACTTAATCCCAACATGAAGCTTAAGATTTAAAAGGGCTTGATAGAATGCTCAAAGCTAGGATAATCTATCTAGTGGATAAATCTAATCGTGTGAGTCCAATGGTAGTTCAGTCCAAGAAAATAGGGCTATTCAAGTCTATGGAGAATTTCAAAACTTGATTGAGGCTTGTATCAATGATCTACTCCCAACCCTTTACCGATGAAATTTAAAAGGTCATAGGTCATTAAGTCATTGATGGATTTAGTAGATATTAAAAAATGTTCATTACAAAAGAAGACCAATCAAAGGAGACTATTAAAACATAGTGGGGATTATTTTCATACAAGGTGATACCATTTTGACTAAAGAATGTTCCAGCTATGTTTTCCAAGCTATTGTAGCAACCTTCAAGAACTTAATTCTTGATTTCCTTGAAGTATATCTCAACGATTGGGCTGTGTTCTCATTGTGGAAGAAGCACTTGTCAAATTTTAGGCTAATGCTTAAAAGACGCAACCAAATGAGAATTGCATTAAATCTCAAGAAATGTATTTTCTTTACTTTATTGGTGTATTATTGGGGCTTGCAGTATGTTGTTAAGGCATCTAGTTGGTCAATAAAATATTGCAACTAATATGAATTTGAAGGCACTTACTAACAAGTGAGGTGAAAACATTTCTTAGTTAGATTAGTTATTAAAAAGAGGTTTATAAGGGGTTATTCATCTATTGTTGCACACATTGAAGTATTGTTGCACAAATATTGTAGATTTGTATGGAACCATATTGTTTTTATTAGATTGAATAGAAACTGGTCACAAAACTTTTTGATTTTTCTATATTTGTCCAAACCTTTTCATGTCCATGTTGATGCCTTGAGTCCATGTTGATGCCTTGAGTGTCACTGTTGGACCAGTTCTTGCACATTTAAGAGAAGGAAGCATTGACCATTCTATTAGCTTCGCAAGCTGCAAGTTTTCAGTTGTAGAGAGAAATTACACAACTACTAAGAGAGCACTCGAAATGGTATATGCTCTCTGAAAGTTCACACATTCTCTACTGGCAACTCCATTATATTGTTATAGGGATCATCAAGCTCTAAAAAATTTGGTGAACAAGCCATCACTTGGAGGAAGAATCTCAAGATAGCTTATGTTGTTTCAAGAATCATTGTGCGACCAACTAAAGAAAATGTGGGCCCTGATTATCTACGCAGATTGAAGACTAGAGAAGACCTTGAAGACATGGAAGAAAATTTTTCAGATGCATGCATATTAAGGGTGGAAGTTGTTCCCAAAATATTTTTAGGAGAGTGCTGCATTTTTGGAGATGGGAGAAACGTTGTCCCACTAGTTTGCTAATGAGAGAAAAAAATTGCTGGTAAGATCTCTTCCATTTACTATTAGTGATAGGTTTTTGTATAAGTTGGGAAGGGATGGTGTATTGAGAAGGATGGATAGCGTTGCCAATAGTGCTCAACGAGGCCTTTGAGGGGGTAGTAGGGGGTCACTTTGTTGGGGACCCAAAATCAAGGAAGGTGCTCTAAGTGGGCTTGTGGTTGCCTACACTCTTCAAGGATGCCAATAATTTTGCAAAGAATTATGATGTATGTTAGAGAGTTGGAAGATCGACACAAAGGGATGTAATGCCTTTCCATCCCACTCTAGCTATGCAACGTTTTGAAAATTGGAGTATTTATATTGTTCGATCTATCAATCCACCTACATGATGGACAAAGGAAATATATATAATTATTACAAAAAATTATTTTACCAAATGGGTAGAGGCTTCAACCACTACAAATTACACACTCAAAGATACTGCGAAGTTTCTCTATGAGAATATCATTATAAGATTTGGATGTCCTTTGCTATTAGTGAGTGATAGGGGGACAAACTCTTAAATAAGATTATTAAGACACTCACTTCAAAGTTCACAATCACTCATCATAAAATCATACCATACCATCGTCATACTGAAGGGTAGGAAAAGGCATTCAACAAGATGTTGAAGGTGCTCATAAAAATTTATAATGTCGATAGAGATGATTGGGAACAAAGGATTCCAACAATTGTTTGGGCATACAAGACTAATTACAAAAGAGCAACAAGTCATACACCATTCCAAATGGTTTATGGTCTTGAAGTTTTTATGCCTATGGAACATAATGTTCCAAGTTTGAGGATGGCACTTTCAACAAGGTTGAGAGAAGAAGAGTCATTGAAGAGAAGATTGGAGGATCTAATCAAATTGGATGAGGTCATGATGATTGCACTTTGAGTTAAAGAGGTTAAAAAGAACCCCAAAAAAAGGTGTGGCATAATAGAAACTTCATATTGCAAAAATTGTGTGTTGGTCAATATGTGCTCTTGCATGAAATCCATAATAGAGAACATCCAAGGAAGCTCTACATGGAGTGGATATGGTCTTATGTTATTCATGTAAATCACAGATAAAGGTCTCATCATGATGATAGACTTGTCTAGGAAGTTGTTGGGTGGATATGTGAATAGTGCTTTGTTGAAGCCCTGCCATAGCTAGGAGAGTTGTGGTAGAAAATAGAAATTAATTTTGCAAAAGAGCACACAAGTAGTAGAATAATAGAAGAGGTATAAGAAGATTCTAGACGTAGACAATTGTGTAAAATGGAGCAAATAAGAATTGATTTGTTGTGGCTTGCATCAATCATTGCAAAGGAGTGCACACCACCAAACTTGTAAGAGGAAGGTTGTGGGCGTATTTGAAGCTTCAGAACATGGTGTAAATAAACTAGATATATGTAAACAATTTAGAAAATTGGTAAGTAAAAATAAATAAAAAGAAGAAGAAAAAAATAGATAGAAAGAAGATGAATAGAATGAAGAAAACAAATAGGCAATCAAAGTCAAACAAATAATTAAGGTAGGAAAATCGATTCATTTTAAAATACACTAATAGTTAAGGAATTCAAAATAGCTTTGTACAAACAAAACCCAAGATTTATGAAAATCAAAGAATCGAAAGAGATGACATGCGAGCACAATTGAATGGTGAGAAACATGACGAACATGACAAGGAAGGATTTAAATGCCCTAAGAGAGGATGCAAAATGCAAAAGTCTCCAAAGAAACCATAGAACAATTGAGAGTAAGGTTTAAGATGCAACATGTGTAGACGGATCAGGGTAAAAATGAGCATTCAATGTAGGAGAGTTAATGATAGCTCTCCAATCTGCATATTTCCCATTATTTCTGCACCAAGAGTTCTAGACTATGAAGGATCTGAATGACTTGGCTAAACTTCTTTTCAAAGCAAAATATAAATCCATGGAGTAAATAAAATCATTGACATTACTTTGCCATTTTTCAGCATAATGAATTAATTTATTTAGGGTGTGTTCTCAATGACATCTAGGGGTAGAATTTGGCGGACCAATTACTTAATAATCCCATTGAATGCAAAAACCCTAGCTAAAGTGAAAAACTTTCCAAATGAAGGAGAAAATCTTGCAAGGTATAGGTCGAGGACTCAGTTACGACCATGAAAGATAGAAATAATATCCATAATTGGAAGAAAGCTTCACAAGGAGTCCCTACTAACTTTATTGGTTATATGATGGTTAGCAAGTTGTCTAATCAAAGGTCAATTTTGGCACACAAAAAATATTGGAAGGCTATACTTACCGGTGTTATCAATATTGCTCATCAAATGGTGACTTCTCACATTAAAATTTAATTGGCTAGAGTAACTCGTTCTTGATCTCATTGAAATGAGGTGGGCGAAATTGAGGTACAACAATTCAATAAGTTTTTGTACACCTTTTTTCTAGTGTTGATTGTGTTTTAGAAAATACCAAAGGGACAATAAAGGTCCTCATAGATTTTGATCCTAAAAAGACTTCTAAAAATATGCATATTTAGAGGATAAATAGGACATGTAGTATAGAAGGGAAGAGGGTAGTTTGACCCTATGGGTATTGGAGTTAAGGTAATTGATAAATACCAACCCTAGAGTCCTTGAATGTTTGTTGATAAGCACTAGAGCACATGTATGGGACATACAACAAATATAAGGCATGCATTTTGGCACACAGATAAAAAGTGCAACCCTAACCCTTTACCATTCATGGCCATAGAGGAGCTGCTAATGCAAGATTGACAAGACAAGAAGCCTCATGGGAGGTAGAAAAAGTAGTTCTTGTTTCTATGAAGGACTGGCACAAAAAGATTGAATTAAGCAAAACATAACACTAACAAGTAAAAACCGCAAAATGGACAAATGCTACACATAATGAAAAGGAGCAAGGGCAAGCAACAAGAGAAATAAAAGAAGCGTAGAAAGGAGAGAGGTGTGCATACGAGTGACCTCAACTGCAATGCAAAGTGGGAAATGTTCTATAGAGGAGAACAAAGAGGTTGGGAAGCAAAAACAAGTAGCACAAGTACCTATGCAAAGTCAGGGTTGGAGAAGTGCACAAAGTAGGGAGGCCGTGGGAAAGCACCTTGAACATAGAGATGATTCTCGCACTAAGATATGAATGCGAAAATGTTTTTGAGGAAATTCTAAGAAAACATCTCAATGAAAGAGTTGAACATGTTCACAAGGCTATTTCATTCACAATCATGATTAAACCAATAACAAAAGAAGACAAGATATACTTATCTGGATGGATTTAAATGAACATTCAGAGCAATATGGATGTCAAGAATGGAGTGACCTGAGACTCCAAAATCATTGAAGATTGCAAGGGGTACAACATCAATTCAAGGGGCGAGCATTGCTTTGCCCCAAGGACCCATTCCCACTCAACCCATAAAATTACCTCAAGCAATCCTAGGTAATGTACCATTGACAATAGTTATGAGGTTGGATGAGACAAATATGGGAATTCCTTTGAAGGAGAGGTTTAGAAGGTTGAATAAAGGAGATCCACATCATGAGAATGTGTAAGTAATGCAAATGGTAGAGATTGGTATTTGTGTGGCAACACCAATTGGAGGAAGTGTAAGGGTAGCAACACAAGGAGAGATGGAGGATGATGATGGGGAGAATGTCTCAATGACATGGAAGAATACCATGACTAGAAGCGAAGAATTAGGCCAAATTTGATCCAACTAGGAGATATTGTGGGTATAAAGGTGAGGAGGCGGCAAGGTGCAACCTCATGCATATCCATCACCGCTAGATATGCAAATTAAAAAAGAGAAGCAAGTCATGACAACCAAATCACCATTGGTGTGTGCAATAACCCAACAACAATGGTTCTAGGGTTCATAATGAAGGGCAAGAGGAGCAAGCATGAGAGCAAGGAGAAGAGTGTACTAGATTTGGAAACAATGGAGGATTTGGAAACGTTGAATATTGTGGTAGATGTGATCATGGACATGCTTAACCAAGGGAATGCATCTGGACCCCACTCACATATACCCCATTAACAATCCCCATCAAAGGTCCATTTAAATGCCTTGAGTATGCTACAAGAATATAATGACACATCCATGGCTCTCGAGATGGTATCCGAGGAGAAATGAGCAAGCATCAGCCTAGTGGAACTTCATTCTGTTTATCTTTCATCCATTTCACATCCCGAGGGTCAAAATGGTGATAGAGGAAGCAGAGAAGTCAATACCTAGGAGATTCTAGCCACAAAGCCAAAGGTACACAAGCTTGAAGGAGTGGACAATGACAAAGAAGAATTAACTAAGGCACCACCTAAATAATCAACTTCAAAAGCACCATCTTAAAAAGTAAATTATGAAAATCAAATACAAGATACATCCACTACACAAGGAACTCCATCTCAAAATGAAAATTTGATTGATAACAAGAACAAATTGGAGGGGAGAAAGGAGCAAACACAAAGTACCTCCCAGTTAATGCCAATCTAAAAGAGGGAGTCACAACAAAGTGATGCAAGAGCATCTACATACATCTTCAGGGAAGCCTTGGTTACATTGGGATGATTGAATTCAAATTCAATTTATTGTATTTTCCCTCTAATATGCTGTTAATAAGGAGTAATTGTTAAAAAAAAAAAAAAAAAAAGGTAAAAGGTAATTGTTGGGGCTGTTGAGAAAATAAAGGAGTGGTTGAAAATATTTCAACCTGGGTATGTTGTTACAAATTAAAAACTGTTTTTGTTTTATCTGGAGCCCAAATTGGGCGTAGAAGTTAGAGAGAAGGCTCTTAAAAAGAGCAAAAAGAAAATTCAAGAAAAAAAGGAGAGATAAAAAGGGAGGATCTCCTTTAGGGAGAGGAGGAGTCAAGCAGGGCATTCGGCCTGTATTATGTAAATATAAATATTATGGTTTATTAATGAAGGAAGCCAAATGAGGCTATGGGCTGGCGTCAAGAATTCGTATAAGGTTTTGTAAGTATCTTTGTTTGTTTAAGAAAGATGACTGTTGATTTTCATGGTAATGATTATGCAATAATGATTTCATTGGTAGAATTAATGGATATGTAAGAGATTTGTAGGGGGATGCCATACAGATTCTCGCCCTTGTGAATGAAGAGAGAATTGAGTTCTACGTAGTTTATCAATTGCACCATTTACATTCAGCTTAATTAACGATAGAGCGGTTTGGCTGTATAAACTTAGACTTAGCATAATCTGCATCTTTGTTGTTTTGATCGAAGATTGCATCAATTTGGTGTAATTTTATGCCGTGCAAGATCTTGTTGTGTGCAAATAATACTGCAGTCTTATTCCATTCAATAATTTGGAGGATCGCGATCCACAACCAAGAAAGCTTGAAGCATAGCCAATACGGCCAAGAAAGCCCAAAGCGTGATTCCATCTCCATTCGTAGCAAAGTGACACCTGGGAAGAAAATGCAGCCAGGAGCATAAGAAAGCATTTGAAGCCTGAAGATGCAAACTAGCAGACCTACGAACAGTGCAGTGTCACGGTAGAGAATGATCACCAAGCGTTCGGCAATCTGCAGAAAAGATAAAGCGCAGACCTGATTGTATCATTGAGGAATACATAATTATAAAACTGTGTGCCTCTATCAGATCTCATCATCATGCAAATCTGATTATTTTGGCTAATCTGAATGCATCTTACTCCTGCCGTTCCACTTTAGCCCTGTTTGCAGTCTCATGAGGGGCCGGTAGTTTTCTGTCTGCATGGAGGAGGTTATTCAGGGCTTTCTTTTGCATTGGCAGCAGGAAATATGAAGCAAAAGGCTCGTGTAGTTGCCATGGATTTTCGGGGACATGGAAAGTCATACTCAGATAACGAAATAGATATATGAACAGAGGCAGGGATTATAAGAAGATGTATTGTCTGTTATCAGGATGATGTTTGGACATGATACACCTGCTATTGTTCTAGTTGGCCACAGTCTATCACAAAGGGAGAGAAGAATAACAAGGGTATGACAAGGGTATAGAGTGAAAGAACCCAAGCTATAGCCAACTGGAGGAGAGAATTCACAAACCAAGAAGCTAACCGAAGGATCTATGTATCTGAATCCAATTAGCAAGAAAAACAAACTAAAGAGTCCAGCTTGTACATACATTGAGTAATGTCATAACTACATCACATCATTGAGTAATGTCATAACTACATCACAGAGTTAGATAAAGGATGACCCTTATTATTCTATCTAAATTGCAGATCAACCCTCCGATATTCTCAAGTGAGGAAAAGTTGGGAGTAGAGATTTGGTGAACCCCAATGCAGTAAGGGTATGAAGACTTCATTCATAACACCAAGAGGATGCATGATACTTTAGGAGATGTTGCAAGAGTCGGGTGAACTCCAAGGAATGTTTGATCCTACAAAATATCACTACCCTCATTTCCGAGCTTACCACAAGCTAACTCCATCTTGAGAGACATGGGGGCTTGAAACAAAGGATACTTCATCTGAGGAAAGTGTTAGAACATGCATTGTTGGTCGAGCAACACATAACCAAAGTCAAAAAAAAATAAAGTGGAAGCCAAGCGATTAGAAGGCTCCTCTACAATTGGGTTGTGCCTTGGAGGAACAAGATGTTAAAAAGCTATGGGAGAGTATCCAGAAAGCTGGTGACACTGTTTGGGATGCTGAAGATGATTTCCCTGTACATGTCTTGGAGCAGATGCAAAAACATGAATTACAGTTGCAAGCAGTGTTGGCTGGACAAGTGAAGGAATGAGGAAGAAACAAGGCACTAGGATTAGCAATCAAGAGACACCAAGAGTGGATGAGGGACATACTTTATGATGTGGAACTCAAAATACATGTAATAACACTTTTACAACACACAAACACGTTGTTTATAGAAGTAGTTTGTAACATGCTGAAATTCATAGATGGAATAGTCGGCTTGAAGATGTAATAGAAGAATGAGAGACAATACAAATAGATGTGTTGTTCCTTGTGTTGGAGGCATTGCAGGCACTCCGACCACTGCCAGAAAAAATTTCTCCCTCAATAATTGTGTTCTCTCAGGATTTTGTTGATATGTGATAGGGTTGGTAAAATTTTGCCCAATTTTTTATGCTTGAGAATTAGAGATCAAGGGAATCTAACTGAAAACCGGCAAGGGCGGTCAAAGAAACTTACCAGGGGTCCAAAAACCCACAAGGGCAGTCAAACAAACTTACCAGGGGTCCAAAAACCCGCAAGGGCAATCACTTGGTTCCCACTAAGGCGAAAAACCAGCCATGGCATCAGGCTGTAAAAAAAAATTGGTGAAATTTTGTCAGGACACCATGATGGAAAGGTCTCTTCTCACTGAGCTTACAGTTACATTACCTCACACAAATATTACCAATAAATTGTTGGAGAGAA
The DNA here is from genome assembly GCA_037957365.1 of Torreya grandis. NCBI lineage: Eukaryota > Viridiplantae > Streptophyta > Pinopsida > Cupressales > Taxaceae > Torreya > Torreya grandis. Next base: position 2,195,969 of record JARHVA010001060.1, read on the forward strand.
AGTAAACAAAACCTTCAAACTCAGGACAAGGTATTCTCGATCATGAGCAATACAGTGCAACTCCTTTTGTATAATCCATCGAATTTAAACTTTGTACATAACATCTATGAAGTTAATTCGTCTTGAATTCAGAATATCCAGCTTTTGTAGAATTCTTAGTACTTTGTGTATGTCTAAGTTGCCTATTCTTTTGCCAAGATTTTGGACTCTGCAGTCAATTCTTACACTTCAACTTGTCAGATATGTTACCGAGACTAACTTGTTTGAATACCTACAAGCATCAACATAGAACTCGGTTGATGGTAGGAATTGGTTCAGAAAAAAATGTCATGCAAGATAAGAAATTCCCTGGTGGAACATAGAATTCTGCTACATGCCAGCGTTAGATAATATATAGCTGATATCTCAATCTTGCTGCATCTCCTTTAACATTTACCCTTAGATCACATTTCTTTAAGGACCTGTAGGCCAGACTTCTCATTGCATTTTGTCACCAATCATATTACAAATATAACTGCATCCAATATATATATATTCAATCCTCCTCTGATATTGAACAGTTCGTTGGTGAGGTGATTAATTTTGCCCAAATCCCTAATATTACAAGTAAAACAGCACAATACATTTCAATAAAATTTTGAAACTTGATGAGTACATAGGGAAACCAAATGATTACCCTCCAAATATTATTGGACAACGAATTGAAAATTATGCAACATGATAACACAGGTCCTTGCTCATCAAGCCAGAGCATATTTTTCCCTCGTGTTCTACAGCATGCCTTTCAATCAAGCCAAGTATTCTTCTCCATCCTCAAGTAATTGTTTGGTAACCCAAAGGTTGATTGTCATTATTGTCAAGTATTTTACTTTGTGCTCTAGATGGAATCCAAGGAAACAGTCGCTTAAGCTCCTTCCCTATAACTGCAGGTAACACAACTTTATCACCAATCCCGTATTTTCCTCTATGGACCGCTTCTCTCAAGTCTGCTAAAGTAACAACACTGTTTCCTACAAAGCATCAATATGATGAAATTAGCTAAAAACGCTCTTGATACTATAAACAGGAAATATAAAATAATTACATCATGATGCCTTTCTTATTAGTAAATATTTAGGTGGAAATTTGCAGAAAATTTGTTAAAAAGTGAACTAGATGTAGATATCTAGAATATTAGAAGATAAAAATACAGTCCAATACCAGATAGCCAACTCAAGCACCAAACACCTTGCAACTTTGCAAAGATCAATCCTAGAAATAAGTTAATAACGAATTGGATGTAACCAGCTACTACAGTTATGTCATTCGTTACTTACTCCCATGTGGTGGTCAAGAGTAGGAAACATGTAACAGTTCAGGTACCTGCGTTTTATAAAAACTGAGTTCTAGTATCCTGTTCTCAAGTTGTCAGTTAGGTACAAATGTAAGAGCTCTCTAAAGAATGTATAAATTGGAATCCCTTACATCTCATCAAACACAGAAATACAGACATGAAAATGCCAATGGGAAAACCTACATGAAGTCCTTTAATAATAAGGAAAAAAAAAACTGAAGATAACATTGTCAGAATGGGCAAGCAAGTACGATTTTCAAGAGCATTTCTTGAGAAGAATAAGCAAATTTCAAGTACAAGTTATTGGTTTATATTTCTATGAATATTTTGATGTGTTTTCAGTTTCACCAAAATTTATCAACGATCACTAAAGATGGGTCCCCACAACAGGCTTACAGACTGAATTTGGCAACTCAATACAACGAAAACGTGAGCATTTTATACGCATTATTTGAGTGTGAAAATTTGTGAGGCAATTGTGAAATGAGAATTGAGAAATGTGGTATACACATGTTCATTGAAGAGCAGCTCCTTTGAAACCCATGGTTCTATAAGCCGGCAGCTTGGGGCTTTTGGCTTGCTCTCGAACTTACATCCATATCCTTCATATGTTCAGTGTACCGTTGGGTGATTTTTGCTGTTTAACTACGTGCAGATCCATATAAACCCAAGTCCGAATGTGCTCTAAGACACTACTTCCAGTTGCATTGGTGGCAGCCACTACTTCAGGGTTCTCCTTGCCAGCATTTTGCAACCTTTGGGTTCATCCTCTGTTCCTTTGGAGTCTTTATTTGATGTGTATTGAGATGAATGATGAAGAACATCATATAACTGAAATGCTCTCCAACACCCCGCTTCCCACGCCTTTTCCAGAAAAAGTATTTTCTGTTTTCATCGGGATGGTCAGTGGGAGAGATGATACATTGAACGGCTCCCACATACCCCAAACCCTCTCCAGAAATATTATTTTTAATTGAGATGGCTGAGAGGGCATGATATAATTGAAACGCTCCCCTACCTCTGCACCCCCAAAGACTATTTTTTATTTGGATAGCCCATTGTAATGATTATAGATGTGCCTATCATAATTTATGAGATGCTTAAAGCAGATATTTGTAGTAATATGGATGACCTAGTGACACAGGTTTGTGCCAAGTTTCATCCTACTCGGATATTTCTCTCATTAACTGAACCAGGGGCCAACTCAAATTATGCTAATCCTCCTCGCCTGTACAGGGAGGGGAGATAAAGATCTGCCAAGTGCAAATAGTGGAGTATTATTGTGATATTATGTAATGTATGAAAACATGAAACATAAGCAATGCATGGTTAACAATTCCTACATTTCCTCTTGATGCATATTTTCTTGAGTGCATTACGGTGCCCCATTTCTTGAGTGCATTACGTGGAGCCATCTTTTTTATGTTACATCTCCGAGAACATGGTCAACATGCTGGGCCCTCTTTTTTATGTCACATCTCAGAGAACATGGTCAAAGCGCTGGTGGGGCTTCAACAAACCAACAAAGCCAATAATTCAATTCATCATTAAACATTCATTTCACTATAACCATATTTCGATTACAAATTTGATATTTTACATGTTGTATTAGGTGGCCCATTGAACAATAAACAAAACAGGATTGAGGAAATTTATCATTAGGATTCCAGTGCCACGTTTTGTTATTCAGTATGGCATTCCCTTCTCTTTCATCTGCACTAATATAATTCTGCCCTAACTCAATTGTGACCTACATGTATGGGTACCAACCTACTTTATCCGAAAGAAGATTGCATCTATAGCAAGCCAAGTCCATGTGAAAGGTTTCACTTAATTGCAGGAGATAATTTATGACCTTCAACATATGTGTAGACTCTAGAAAATTTATTATAAACCTCCTATTGTTATACTTTCCTGTGGACCATAAACATACTGTGCATACAGTCGACTTCCAAGTTTATGAATCATCACTTTAAGTACACAGAAAAGGGTAATTGCAAGTACACGAAATATATCTATCTTTGGCAAAGGCTTGAAATCTAATTGATACAAAATTTGAATATAAAAGGTAAAGTTTAAAAGTCCCCTTGTTCCTATAAGAGAGGTCTCGTATGCCCAAGAGGCATGCTGGATGGGATGTCACCTTTGCCTTTACCATATATATATATATATATATAGATTCTTCCATAAATATTATGTTTTCCAGCTTTATAACTGATCAATACATCGTTAATGAAAAAGCCCATTGCAACAAAAACGTATGATGGGTTTCCTGGAAAAGTTCAAATCTCAAACATCTGTGGACCATAAACATACTGTGTATACAGTCGACTTCCAAGTTCATCAATCATCACTTTAAGTACACAGAAAAGGGTAATTGCAAGTACACGAAATATATCTATCTTTGCACCCATGGTGCAGGTGGATTGGTAAAGGCTTGAAATCTAATTGGTACAAACTTTAAATATAAAAGGTAAAGTTTAAAAGTCCCTTTGTTCCTATAAGAGAGGTCTCATATGCCCAATAGGCATGCTGGATAGGACGTCACCTTTGCCTTTACCATATATATATATATATATATATATATATTCTTCCATAAATATTATGTTTTTCTAGCTTTATAACTTATCAATACATCGTTAATGAAAATGCCCGTTGCAACAAAAATGCATGATGGGTTTCTTGGAAAAGTTCAAATCTCAAACATCTGTTTTGTTCAATTACTTTCCAGTACTTGAGTTCAGATTTCAAATTTTGCAGATCTAGGGTTTCTACCCTTTACAGCATTCAAGATTTCAGTTTTAAGATTTTCCAGCAATTTTATATTTTCAGACTTTTCAAAAAGTTCAGATTTCCAGCAATTCCAGTTCAGACTTTTCAACAGTTTGACAATTTTGTTCATATGTCAGATTTCTTTCAGTTTTCCATTTCATGATTCTGTAAAGTTTATAGTAGTTATAGCAGGTTATAGTTGGGAATCTCGGGATTGTAAAAGTGGTATCAGAGATACTTCTATAGCCTTATCAGAGAAGACCTAGCAATGGCATCTTTTTTCATAGTAGAGTATATTAACCTTCATTGATCAATATCTAAGCTCACAGAAAACTTACAATAAAGAATCTCCTAAAGAACTCTCTTTTTTATGAATAAGTTGAGCTTTATGAAGAAGATCAAAAGAGATGGTTAATGGAACTTGAATAATCTGAAGAGGCGGCCATGAGCAAGGATGGAAATATTTCAAACCATCTTCATGGCAAAGCTCTAGGAATTAGTGACAGAAGACGTGGCTGAAAGCTGTGAGCATCCTTCAAATAAATGCAAGATATGCCCTGATTCAAGTAGCATATTTGCATGAAAAAGTGAAAAAAAATGGGTATTGCATTTAGCTTGGAAATCATAGCTTTGTGTTCGAGAAGCATTTCAACCACGTTTGCAGAACTTCCATTGGTTAAACCTATTCCTAAGGTTTACCTCAAAGCTGAATAGCCAGTTCTAGAGCAGCAAGAAAAATTGCTGACAAAATAAATCTTTGTGAATTACTACAAAGGTAGAAGAACCAATTGCCTTATTTGCTAAAGAGGAGAAAGTTGGAGCTCTACATTATCCTTCATGGATAAAATATGTTAAGCCACCTCATAGTTTACAACTACAGGTTACATGTTTGGAAATCAGCTTCCTCCATGCAAGAAAAAGAAACTCCAACTTCTTTCTAGATTGTGCCAACTTCAGCATGTACTTCTTGGGGATACGTCTGAAGAAACATTAGGATCCTGTAGTGGGTGATAATGTAGCATAATTTTCTTCCTGGGAAGTGAAAGCTGGAGAAATTGTTCTCATCTATGTGGTGAAGGAAAATAGACACAGAATATTGAATGTTCTCACAGATCTATTCGACATATGTTCCCATCAAAACTTGTTTCTAGAGAATCTACTAAATTATTGCCTTTGGCAATTTGACCTACGAAGTAATGATCACCAAGAGGATGTGTTTCAAGAATTTAAAAAGGCATCTAGATCACCTGCAAGAATCAGTTCTACAATTGCTTTGAGTGAAAAGCAATTCAAAGGGGGCACTATCATGATCTTTGGTCACATTTAGCATAAAAATAAAGTTAATGTTACTTTGTATTAGGAAGAGTATGCAAATGTGAGAGCCACAGCACAAGAAAAATCATGTGTCATGACAAAAGGACAATTATGTGCCAGGAGAATGTCATAGGACTTGCAAAGAATCTTGACATAGAGGTCATAATGATGGGGTTATAAGAAATCTTGTCATAGAAGTTGCACAGAATAATGAGGAAGTTATAAAGTGCCTTCGGTGTCATAGGGTGTTACAAAAATAATTATGAGTTACAAAGCATCTTAGGTGTCGGAGGAAGTTACAAAGAATCTTGTCATAATGATAGAGTTGCAAGTATCTACTATCCCACATGCAAAACAAACAATAAGCCAAAGGTGTATTTTGAAGTGTTAGGCTAAGCTTTGGCCAAGTGTAGAGAAGTCCTTTAGGCCTGAGACCTTTGCATAAAATTCTCCTCTTGTATGTGTTGTAACTTGTCTCATAAATTTCGGCAAATATTATAGCTCTGTTTTCCTTCCAGTTCCAGCAAATCTGTGTACTAATTTAGTAAAATTTAGTTCTTCTACAACTATTATATTGTTTCGGTCTATAGATATAATCAGAAGTTCAAATTTTGGATTCCTGCCAGATTTAGACATTGGTTTTCTTGTTTCCAGTCCTTCAGTTGAGATTTCAGATTTTGAAGAGCTAGGATTTTACAGCACTCCTGGTTTCAGCATTTAGTTTTTTCAACAGTTTAATTTTTGTTCTTTTTTAAAATCAAATCTGAGATTTCTTTCAGTTTTCAGTTTCAGATTCTGTCAAGGTTATAGTAGTTTAAGCATGGTTATAATTGGGACCACAACATTTAGCTTGTATTATTTCAGCTATTTTAAATATAAGGCATTACATTCTACAAAGGCCTTTCCAATGGGGAAATAAACTAGAGGGTGAGAAGTCCAAAGCAGTGGATTACATTCACCATTCCTTCCCCTGCTACGAACAAATGCTTAAAGATGTTTGTGTGCTAAATGAGTCCCCTTGCCTTGTAAATTGACCATAAATACATCAGGAAAAATGTTATTAGGGTAATGACTACTCATGGAGGTCATCTTGAGATGACTTAAACACACCTAGGTAGAATGCCACAAAATTAATACTCTAATTTATGTACCTTGTCGAGCAGCAAGCAATGCAGCCTCGTTAACAACATTTGCAAGATCAGCACCCACAAAACCAGAAGTGATTGATGCAACCAAGGTGCAAACAATCTCTGGGTCCTCCTCTAGCGGAATCCCACACAAATAAATAGCCAATATCTTCCGTCTCCCATCTAAATCTGGTTCTCTTACAAACACTCTTCTAGAAAAACGTCCTGGTCTGCAGAGAGCTGGATCTAAAGCTTCTGGCCTATTTGTTGCAGCAATGACAAGTACTCCGGTATCTGACTCAAACCCATCCATCTCTGTCAATAACTGCAAATTTAAAATTAAAAATATTAAGATGGTACTTCAACACTATCAACTAGCAATGTAAGACAACAAAGAAATGTACTTCACTCAAAAGCTTAAAGCAAAAAATGGTGACTTTAACCAAAAAAGAAAGTTGGACTCAGCATGGAATGTGATTATAGCTGTGAAATAACAAAGTTATACCTGATTCAAAGTTTGATCACGTTCATCATTAAAACTTCTACCCCGACACCCCCCAACAGCATCAAGTTCATCAATGAATATGATAGATGGTGCACATTTCCTGGCAACTTTGAAAAGATCCCTGATTCGAGCAGCTCCTCTTCCCACAAATAACTCCACAAATTCACTAGCAGAGGCTGCAAAGAAAGGGACTCCAGCCTCTCCAGCCAGTGCACGTGCCAAAAGTGTTTTCCCTGTTCCTGGTGGTCCTATGAGCAGTACACCCTTTGGTAGCTTTGCTCCCAATTTACTGAAATTTATGGCACCTTGGAGGCATGAAACAATCTGGAATATTGAAATACATTGCACGTCATAGAGTTAGAACAACCTTGAAATGAGAACCTGAAATCACAAATGCATTTTTAAACTTTTGAGCACCCATTCACTTTGACTTGATGTTTCATATCCCTAACATTAAAACATAGAAAACAGTAATATAATATTGTAAGCATGATGAAAAATAATTTAGCAACCTCAAGTTTATCAGAAAATAAATTTAAAGAAATACTAAATAGTGGTGCTTGTATGGAAAAACTAATAGTTTACATCATAATACATGCCTTGTGTTGATAGCCGTTAACAAGAACTAAAGGAGGCAATAGAATAACTGCAGCTCAACAACTTGCTTTAACACAAGAAAGAACAAACTTTTATTAATGTCCATGAGTGACTGAAGCAGGTCAATGGGACTCGAATCACATCCAACTAGAATATATAAGAGTTTATGTCAAACGTATCCTTATCCAAAAATACAATGCAGCCCAATCCTAGTGTTTTCTTTTGTCTAATAAAAATAATTTTGGAAAGAATCTTCCTTTAGCAACTTCAACCTAAATCTAACAGGTAATTTCCACAATATGAGTATCCTCGCCAAAAGTCCAAGGAACCAAATCACCAGGCAATAGTATTGTATTTGCAGTGAGGGCGTCGTAAGGAATTGTGTATCAGGTTTCATGGGATGTGGCCAGTACCTTATGTCATAGGCTTGGACCATTGTTTGTGGTAAAAAAACCTAATAATTAAGACCAGAGGCATCTTGATGGATCTGAAGACTCCTATGTGGAGGCCCCATCTTGGATCACTGTGATTACGAATGACCAAAATCAAAACTTTACATTGACAAGTGATGAACTGTGAATGAAATTAGTTTTTTCTATAGAACAAAATCATTAAATCAAAAGCAAAAAATAGAAAGACCTTGAATGGAAAGCCTGTATGCCTTAAAGTGGTTACAATTTTTCATTTTCAAGAAATTTACATTTATTAAATTAAAAATCCTATACATTTGGACTTTTTCTTTTCAGGTATATCATGTTTGAAGGTAGAATACCTTGTGACATGTCATTTGGCATCGCCAACAGTTGGAATAAGCAAGCATGGAAGTCTTACTGGTAGAACCAAAGAAATGAATCTTTTTTCTCGGAATGTTTAGAATGGTAGCAAGAAAACAAAATCTTGAAGATGCAGTCCCTGATTCTTCACTATGTTCTCCTTAAAAGTATTATTCACGAAACCTTCTTTACTTAATAGAGTTTGTAGAAGAAGCCACTTGGATTTTGAGAGACGTGTCATATGTTTGACTTTTAGATACAAGAACTGGAGAAATTATTCTTGACTTGCAAAAAATGATCTACAAGGAAATGTATAAAACTATTATCTCATTCGGTTGCCTTAAAAAAAATTCTGCACTTGCATTGCACTTTCCCCCCCTTTTATTTTGTATTTGTTGAAATTTCATTCTTCAAAACATAGCATGATGTGCTTTCAAGTCTCTTCTCTAAGGATTCGACAATGGGGTCCTCTTTTCCCCTACCATTTTACCCTGGTTTCGGAAGGTTTAGGGCATGCCCTTCAAGAGGCAAGAGCAAACAATTATATAATAGAAACTTTTCAGCTTTAGGAGGTCTTGTGTTAACACATTTGCAAATGTAGATGATTCCTCAACTCTTCGTAAAATGTCTCTACAGGAAACCTATGCTATCCAAAGTATCTTACAATGTTTCGCCTGGGCATCTGGCACACTTGTAATCGATGCTAAATCACTAATGCTTTTCTTTCATACAAAAGAGCATTATAAAGAAAGATTTGCAATATCTTGGGTTTTTAGTTAGAATTTCTTCCTATCATAATTTATTTGGGTATGAAAATATTTGAGAGGGCATCTCATCTTTCCATCGATTAAGAAGACACTACAAATCGGAGTTCAAGGCATCTCATGAAAGCAAGGAGTTTGGCTATTTTTAAATTCGTAATACAAGCTCTCACAGTTTTATTCTTCACGGCAGTTTCAGCTCCCAAAACGGAACTAAAACAGTTGGATAAAGAAAGCAGTGGAATTTAGTCAAATGGCAAGGCATTGAAATTGCAAAACCAGTAGGTGGGCTCAAAACAAGGCAATTAGCATTGATGAATCTTACACTTAAGACAAACCTTTTGTAGTGGTAGTGTACGACTCGATCAACCGAGTTAGAATTTTGTGGTTCAAATATGCATGCCATTTGGAACACCCAAACTTGGCCCCATATTACGTTGCTTGGAAGGTCCCATATATGAAATTGTATGATAAAGTCAAAAAATTTAACTCAAAAAATCCTCTTCTGGAAAATTCCAGTTCAAACAATTTTTCAAGTGTCAGCCTGATTGTTGCTCCATTTGGTATCATTTCACAAATTTCAATGGTTACTTCATTTATTGATAGTAGCCGTTGGGTGGAAGGCTTTTCCAAGTTTGTGATTTTTCCATACTAAGGGTTCAAAGCTGCCACAACGGGGAAACAACCACAGCGAGGCCAAGGGTCTTGAAGGGGTCAATGGGTAAGCACATCACATTCTCGAAATTCACGACAACTACTACTATAGGTGAGCTTATGCTTTTGCTATAAGTGTCATTCAGTTGGAGGACTCAAGTGCTAAAAACACGAACATGCGGACTCAAGACAAGGCTGAGAAGCAAGAAAATATTAAACCCCAAAGGAGTAGCAGTCAAGAAGCGTGTCACTGAGGAGTTGTATTTTGCAAACTTGATAGAGGCTCGGAAGAATTTCACCGTCAAGGATAGCAATTGTGGACTCAAGAAAGAAAACCTGAACTCCAACTAGTGGTGTTGCCTATTGGGCCTAATTACCCTAAAATTGGCTGGCAAGTACCAATCGACATACCTATATGGCTGATGAAGTATATGGAGGAACCATCCAAAGGTGTGGTTAACATTTGGTCAGCATGTTTATCCAAGAAGATGAAGAGATTCTTGCTTATGGGGGACAAAGGGATTTTACATGACGTTTCATGCCACTGCCATTTTTTTTGGATGCTTGTGTCAGATGTTGAGTAGTTTGGCTAGGAGGGATCGCACCAGTTCCCAAGAATGATCCCAAGCTGCCAATGATGATAAGGTGTACCCAATTTGGCCAAGTGAATAATAAGAAGAATCTCGATGCCAAAGGTAAGGCAGCCAAGCCCAAGCCTAAGACAAGCTACCTCAGCATGAAGTATGAGAGACATTCTGAGACAAAAGAGGATGAGTACCTTCCCAAGAAAAGTAAGAACGAGGCATGATAACTCGAGTGATGAGGAAGAGACATCTTAGATGTAGAAGTTTCAGCCTTTGCAATCCTCTCTGACTACTTCTACATGCCTATTAGAGAGTGCATCTCTCCTAATGTCATCCCCTCCTCTTGTGTCTTCTAATGATTCAGAGTCCAAACACCAATTTTCTGCCTTATGTTTGTTGGTTTTAGGAGTAAATTGCATTGTAACGGCATAAAGTAAACAAGACTCCATGCTTATAGATAGCACATTGGAATATCCAAGTCAATTAGGGACCATTGTTCATGAAGTCCTGGTGACAGGGTCAAGTAGCCCCAAATATGTTTTTGATTTCTGTTGTCACGATGACAGGTTCAGTCTGGACCAAGTCTGTCATGTATGCATGAGTGACATGTTCGGCCAGGCTTTGCACGTTCAATTTGGACGAATCCCTCATGGATGCACAAGTGACAAGTTCGGGCAGGATTACAGAGGTAAACTTCCAAAGGCCATAACTTTGACAAACAGGCTCATCCTACTTGAAGAATTAGAAAGCTCTATCTTCGGGTGGAGATTATATCAGATTTTGATCTGAATTTGCAATTTTTTTAAAAAGCATCAAACATAAGTCCTTATATAAAGCTCCTTTTAGCATATAGAGAATCAATCGAGTATCCTCATGGTCATACAATTACAAACCACGTTTCTGAATATGACTGAATTTAATCGATAAATTACTAATCAGATGCCATCTAAAAAGTTTTAGTCAAGCAATGGAAAAAAATAAGTAATAAATTTGAGAACACGTGGACCACTCAAGGCATTGTTGCAAATAATTTGAAGGCAGAAAATGATCAACATATGGCCAATGTGAATAGCAAAACAAAATCACTAAAGCAGTTTCAGTAGTAGGCACAGTGAAAAAAATCAGCGCATGAACAAACTTTAAAATCCCTGAATTAAAATAAATTGGCACATTAGAATACTAGGGTAGCCTTGAGCATAGAGAAGCAACAGGATAATGCTATCCTCTGAGTAGCCAAGTGGCCAAGAGATAGAATTTTGTAAGTTGTGAGAAAGGTCCTAAAAATTAAGAAGTTGGTGCATACAAAATATTTTCCTAATTAGCTGCTTCTGCAACCACACTACAAGAGCTTGGACGATTATTGCAAAAGGCTCCATAGATGATTAACACTTTGACTGCCCTTGTAGCTACACAATCCCCGAGATGATTAGTTCTTTTGAGTTGGTAAGGTCATCAGCAAGTCTAGTGGGGAACATAGTTACCAGTTTCTGAAAGCCGAATTCATATAGGAGGGATAAAAAATTAGAATACCAAAAAACCCCAGAAAGTCCAGTTCAGAACAAAAAAGTGTGTGTGAAGAGCTTTTAGGCAATCCCCCAACGTAGGAGGGGGAGGATTGAGTCCAATAGGATGATGGGGAGGACCTTTAGCCACTCCCCCAACGTACGAAGGGGAAGGTCTCATCCAATAGGACGAGGGAGAGGGCCTTTAGGAACTCGACCAACAAAACCTCAATCTATCAGCCATCCCCCAAAAGGCCCTTACATTAGCACAAGGGAGAGCCTGATCAATCAACCCTCCCCCTCCTACGTTGAGAGAGAAGCTAAAGGCCCTTATGTCAGAATGAAGAACCTCAATCCATCGATCAAGTGGCTGAAGGCCCTCATGTCAGAAGTGCATGTGCATGTTCAAAATTTTAATTGTTGAGCTAAGTAGAACAAATCTGAAAGGATGTGGATTTGCAGAGAAATAAAATTTTAATTTGAAATAAAAAATTTACAAAAATCCAGATCAGATCAGGTCGATGTGGTATGTCCAAAAATCTGGATCCAACAGGATATAGACCAGATCTAGCAGGGCCAATGTAGGCACTAGTCTTAGCATTAGTATGAATGATTTTTCGTATGTACTTGGCATACTCCAGTTTGAGTTATGTTTTTTTTTTACTCAAGGAATATATACAAATTAGCATGTGTGACCATACCATATATGTGTGTGTGTGTGGTTATGCTTAAGTTTTTATTAGTCATGTTCAAGACTAGTACTTGTGTTCACTAAAAGCTGTGATTGTCAGGTAGTTGTCCACCTGGCACACCTTCTCGATAGTCTGTCTATACACATTATTTTCAGACATGTTGAAGGAAATCCCTCGTATTCTCCTTGGTTGTCATTGTTGTTCTATTCTGTGTTAGGTGTAAAGTCACTATTCATGGCAACTATTCATGGTGATGTGGCATGCTGGGGATGTGGATGGTTAGTGATGTCGTTGATTGGTGATGTGGTGGGGCCCATGGAGGGTCTCGCACATGTGATCAGGGTGATGTGATGGGAGTGGAGCATAGCACTCCACCAAGGCAAATGGATTTTGTCCTTGGTAGTCACATGGGTTTGTCATGTGGTGAAAAATATAAAGAGTTAGATATAGGTCAAATTTTTAAGGGACAATGGTTCACATGTGTGGAGAAAGTCAAAAGGTAATTGCAACACCTTTTGGACTTTGGTGTGCACATGGAAGAAGAAGACAAGAGTTTACTGTTGTTGATTGTCCTCACATGTGGAGTGGAAGACAATGTTTGGAGTCACATGTGTTGAACAATTTTTAATCCTGCAAACCAAAATTAGGCACCCCCTCCTTTTTCTTTGCAAAGGTCATCCAATCCATGTTTTGGCTAGATCATCCCTCTGCTGCCTTGTGCAAAAAATGTTCTCTGCCAGACTTTTCTAATGAAAAAGCCAAGTAATTTGTCATTTTGCTTAGTCTAGTGCAAATCGGGTTTGTGCAGGTGCATTACTTGTTTACTTTTATAAGTAGAAGCAATTGAAGAACCCAAAATGATCTAAGTTGTTCGCAAAAGGCAACGGATTTCCTTCAGAGGGCATTTTGACGGCTTGAAGGACGTTTGCAAAAAGTTCGAAGGGTATGTGCCCTTGCAGAGGGCACCTTGGTCGGTGGCAGGGCCAAATCAAAAGTTCCGAAGAGGTATTTCGAGGCAAAAAGTGCCCTTGTGGAGGGCACCTTGAGAAAGATGAAGACCATTTCAGAAAACCTGAAGGGCACTTTTGGATGAAAGAGACCATTGCGGAGGGCAACCAGCTGAAGGAGACAAATTGCAAAGGCCCGAAGGGCACGTGACCTTCAGAAAAAGAAGCAATCAAAAGAAAGAATTCTTTCGAACAAAATGTCCAAAGGAATTCCTTCGGACATTTTCCCTGAAGGAAAGTGCAGCAAAAAGTCCAAAACAAAGGAGTAGAGACCGCCGAGAACTCGAAGGCCCGATAAGTCAAAGACAAGCCAAGAAGAAGCCAAAGCAAAGGAGAAGTCTAAGGAAAGAGACAAAACATGGACAAAGACAAAACAAGGAACAGTTCCAACTGCTGACAAAGACAAAGGGCAAAATCGATGACCACTTAGACCAAGACAACTGGCATAGACAACTCAGCAGAAGGAGTTAATCATTTGGTGAAATATATCTACCAAAAACCAATAAAATAGATTGGTTTTCGAACTATAGAGGAGAGCAGCCTGTGTTTTCACGCTTCGCCATTAATGCACAGTCATTTGCGCCCAACATTGAATAGAGCATGGTCTAGTCAACACAACTTGGGGATGGCTTTGTCAGTTGCTAGGAGTATCCCATGCTTTTGCAAGCCCAGAACAGCAAGGGCAGCGACTTGGACATCTACAGCATGGCTCTCCCATACACAATTGAAAGAATACGACAATAGCATGAGCTTGTGGTCTCTGTAGAAGTGTTTAACTCAACATAGGTTTCCATTCCTTGATTTGTTAGCTATCCTAGTGGTGGGGCAATGTTGGTTTCCAACTCTCAACTTTCAGGTTTCAGTTCTCCTGCCCCTGCAACGTAGCAGAGTATGAGGCCCTTGTTCATGGCCTAGAATGGGCAAGAAAGAGAGGAATCAAAGAATTGCAGGTGTTTGGAGATAGTGAGTTGATTGTGAACCAAGTGAGGTCAAATCTTGACCAAGAACTCCTTACTCAAGTCTTACAAGCACAGAATGTGGGACCTTGTAGAGAACTTCGTTGCTTTCAACATCACTTCCTTTCCAAGAGAGAACAAGCATGCGGATAGACTAGCAGCAGTTGGTGCTCAGTTTGACATCCCAAAGGGGATGAGACAAAACAAGAATCAACATCATTTAAAGGTTATTGTGAGGCCCTCCATACCAAACAATGTCACCAATTGGCAGGTGTTTGAAAGTGACTAGCAAATAGCACTTTTCTTGCAAGAAGAAGCTGAGTTTGCTTCCTAAAATCAGTCCAAGCTACAGCAACAGTATGATGGGCAGATTGTTCAACTAAAGACCAACTGGGTTCCCAAAGGTTTGGTATCTCTTGAGAGCATTTTCAACGAAGATGACCAACTCAAAAGAGACAAAGCAAACATGTCAACCAAGAAGGATAATTATGAAAGGGTAGAGATCTACAAGGATACGTTGCTTGCACTTGCGAAGGTGTGTACCAATGAGAAAAAACATGCTTTCATTATATTATGTCAAGAGTTTGCTGACATCTTCGCTTAGGAGTATGGCGATTTGAAGGGCTTTGATCCAAGCTTGGCCCAACACGTTTTCATTCCTTGATTTGTCAGCTATCTTGTTTCCAAGTTCTTTATATATTTGTAACTTCTCATTTGAGAAAAAATATCTCAGCTTGTATGGCGAAGCCCTGAAAGAATGTACCTTGAATCAAAAGAAGCATTTTTACATCCATTTGAGTTTGCACTTTTGCATGTCTATGGTTTTATCTTATGTTAAGTCATTTCCTTTTTATGCTTTCATAAGTTTATGCCAACATATCTAGTGTATTGTGAGTTCTTCTCTTGCAGGTCAACAAGAAGTGTCCAACTCAGAGTATAGGCGCATGTGAACACGTTGTCCATAATGTGTCTTAGAACACCTCGGTAGTTCTTCCTCCCTGTATCTCCATAGGATCCCCTATTGAAACACTGATGCAGGAAAGGTTCTCATTTGAATGAAGTGTATGCTTGCTTCTATCTGGTATAAAATGTATGTCAAAGCTGAGTAAACCAACCATTTTGGTGCATCACCGTATTAGTTTAGGTTCTGATTTCAGTATTTATCTCCCTTTTCATCCCCCCCATTGTTAGCAGTAGGAAATCCAGTGCCTCAAATTGCATCATGAGGAGCTAGCCCCTAATCTAGAGATTCATCCCTCACATTTGCAACCCACAGCAAAAAGGAATGTCTCCATTGTGCCGCGTAGAGGAAGAGCGCTGACCCTCCCTTTAGAGGATGCAATCCACTACGTCAACATGGAAGTTTCTTGGATCTTGTCTAAAGTGGATGGTCCACTTTGTTGACCCTTGCACATGAAAATAGACATTTTACCATTGATCACTAGTGCCCACAAGGAATGTAGCGAATTTGTTGCGCCACCTATGATAATACTCTCTCACTCTCTCTCTTGTTGTAAATGCTATAAAAGCATAAGCTTTCCTTTGTATTTCTCATCCCTAGATGGATCACTCTTGGATCCTTGCAAGCTTGGGCTTGCATGTTTGTAGAGAGGTAGAACCTGGAGGCCATGTTGTTTGGCTCACCTAGATGCTTGGGTTATAAGCATCATGCATGCTTTGTTGTAAGCATGGAGATCCCTGAGGTTGGAGGTTAGAGCCTGGAGGCTTTGTATGCTTGGCTCACCTAAGTGCTTGGTTTGTAAGCACTGAAAGGAGTTGCTACAAGAATTGTTGTAAGAGAAGAATTGCTGAAGTAATGAAGTCTGGACGCTGCCATTCGCCCCATGCTTTTTTCCTTGCACATTGCAGGGTTTCCACATACATCTTGTGTAATGTGTTCCCTCTTGTCTCGTTATTTTTGTAGCTTGTTTTATTCCGCATTATTTACTTGCACTGTAGGATATAGCTTATTGATCCTAACTTGTAGTATCAGAGCTATTTTATTTCCTAACATTCTGAAGAACGTGTTGTACACTATGCTTTTATTATATGAAATTATGCTTTTAGTATATAAACTTATTCCAACTTTTTGCATAATAAAAACATTGTTTAGTTATCGTATATCCTAGTTTGGATGTGAATACGCATTTGCCATACTATAGATTATACCAGCTTTTTCCAATGCCCTTTTGCCCATGGGAATCTATCTCCATGGACTTCGTTGGTGGCTTACCGAAGCAACACAACGGCAATTTTGTTGTGATTTCTTTACTCTCCAAGATGATTTCCTTTTTACTTTGCAAAAAAACTGTTGATGCTCCAAGCTCTATAGACTAGTTTTTTGACATGTTTTGACATACTTCAAAGCCACCTACCATTGTCTATAACTGCAATTCTGAATCCCTTAGACATTTTTTGCAATTATTCTGCAAGATGCTTGTATGTCGATTGCAATTCTCCACCGCATTCCATTCTCAAACTAATAGCTAAACTAAAGTGTCATCCAAACCTTAGTCCATGTTCATCAAATTTAACGTAAAAGTATCTCCACATTCTTCAGCACAGCTAAAATAGAGAACTCTGCACATATATAGGGAAATTTTATTTTAAAATTCCTTATGGTCTCCTAACACCGTCCATGACTTATAAACAAAAGCAACAAGACAAAGCCACTTCTTTTGTTCAAAATCTGACCAAACCTCATTCTAATGTTCAAGACATTGAGTACCTCATCAATTCCAAACTGGTGATTAGATGTGAGCTCTGTTTGGGCAAGCAACATAGCATCACAAGCTCAAACCCATTCTATATTTACCATACACCATAGCCCAAGCCATTGACTCCAATTCCAACTGCTTGGATCTACCATCTCAGCTTGGCATGCATGATGTTTCAATGTCAATCAACATAAATCGTATGAGCCTTCCCATCTGTTGACGCAATGGATTGCACCCTTGACAGGAGGATGATCTCCTGTCTTCCACGCATCACAATGGAAACTCCTCTCTTGCCTGTGGTTTGGCAAAACTGGGGGGAGAGTCTCTAGATAAGGGTTAGCTCCCTTTGATATATCTCTGTGGTCCTGGATTTCCTACTGCTAACAATGGGGGGGGGTGAAAAGGGAGAAGGATGCTGAAAACAGAACCTAAACTAAACGGTGATACACCAAAAAGTTTGATCTACTTAGCTTGAACATACACTTTCCACCAAGAACAAGCTGATGTACACTTCATTTGATATGAGAAATTCTCCTGCATCAGTGAGCTAGGGGTCCCCGGAGATACAGGGAGGAAGAACTACCAGAGGTGTTCTAAGACACACTATGGCAGCCTGTTCACATGCGCCTATACTCTACTATAGACACTTCTAACTAACCTGCAAAAGAACTCGCAATACACTAGACATGCTGGAATCATTATGTGAAAGCATAAGGGAAAATGACTTAACACAAAACAAAGCCATAGACATATGCAAAAGTGCAAGCTCAAATGGAGGTAAAAATGCTGTCTTTGATTCAAGGTAAATTTCGGCAAGGCTCCGCCTTGCAAGCTGAGAGATTACAATATATATAAAGAGGAAAAGACTTTGGCACTTTCTGGAAAATAAATGACCCATGCTGCGTTGATATATATATTAAGTTAGATATGGACATCTAGTTTCGTATACTTTTAAGTTATATTTTATTTATATACTTTCAAGATGTTTGAGAAGGGTTTCGGACTACTAGGAGCTATAATGCAAATTCTAGGTTTTGGAGGATCCTATCATATTTCAGAGTTAGTCAGATTCCAGGGTTTCAGGGTTTCAAACTTAGCCATATTTCAGGGTTTCAAGATTTCAAGGAGACATCATAGGAGGTATGAAGGCTGCATGAAGGGATGTATGCGTGATAGAATAGTATGAGGAAAAGACTTTGCCGCTTTCTGGAAAATAAATGACCCATGCTCCGTTGCGAATTTTTAAAAAAAAAAACCTCAGAAAATCCTTTAGATATGGACATCTAGTTTCTTATACTTTAAGTTATATTTTATTTATATACTTTCAAGATGTTTGAGAGGGGTTTCGGACTGCTAGGAGCTATAATGTAAATTCTAGGTTTTGGAGGATCCTATCATATTTCAGAGTTAGTCAAATTCCAGGGTTTCAGGGTTTCAAACTTAGCCATATTTCAGGGTTTCAAGATTTCAAGGAGACATCATAAGAGGTATGAAGGCTGCATGAAGGGATGTATGCGTGATAGAATAGTATGAGAATATCTCCGGCAAAGTGCCACAAGCCGATCCCAACCCATTCCCTGTGCACCCCTTAAGGCATGCACTCGTGAGATTCAATGCACCAATGAGCCCTTGTGAGAGAAAGAGTCAGTAAATGATAAAGTTGAAAAATAATGGGAGTGGCATTCATGATTTTGTGGACAATCGAGATGATTTATTCTAGATTTGAATGTACATCTTGTCTTTGAAGTAATGAATGAATGAATATTTATATTTTTAAGTGTTTTAGCATTTATAGACAAATATTTTCACACTATGTAGTTTCAAGTGTTTTACTAAAAAAATGAGTAATATACAATATATATATATATATATATATATATACACAGACGTACCCACAACGTATCCAAATCAAGGTTTTTGAAAAATGACGTACCCGCGTACCCGAGGCATCCCCGTATTCGTACCCGTACCCAAACAACATAGTGGGAAAAGGAAGTCGTTTGCTGATATCATCCTTCTAGAAAAGCCCTGCTAAAACCATGTTGTGTAATCGTCTGTCTTGACTTTGGCGCTTAAAACGTATTAAATGCTATTGCAAAAGCGTGAGTCGCCCAATTGTTTTAATGACAAGGCTGCCCCTTTTGTCTGCAAACAAGACCGCTTCTTAAAGAGATTCACGCGATTTGTCTGCTCATCAATGCAAAGGGGAGAAAACAGGTCGCGCCATTCACTGTTTGCGCTCCTTGATGACCACTTGGCGGACACTGTTTCAACTGTAGGAATAACTCGCCCCCTTTGCCCCCTGGGCTGTTTTGTCCATATTCATGATTTTGTCCCTTCCTAGCTTTGTCTTTTGCTGTTTTTTGTCTTTTCTGGCTCCTCCAGCCCTCGAAGGCTATTTTCTGCGAATTCTTTGGCTCTTTGGGCTCCCTTCTCGGCAGTCTCTTCCTTTTGGCCTTAAGCCTTTGAATTCCTTTGGGCTCTAGCCTTTCATTTAAAAATCAATGGCTATTTCATTGCAGTAAAGTTGACGTTCGCGCGCCCGTCGCCATTTGGTCAATTCCTTCGGCCTTTTCTTTGTTTGGGTCTCTGTCATTGAACCTGAACCGTTTTTTGTAGTTCAACGGTTCAATGGTTCAACACTTTGTGTTCTACAAGGAGTCGTGTCCATTCAATTCGCTTGTGAATTAGATGTATCGTTGAAACAACCGCTTGAACCAACACTTTGAACCAAGCAATTGAACCAAGCGACGGTTCAAGCGGTGGTTCAAAGCAATTGAACAAAGCGATGGTTCAAGCGGCGGTTCAAAGCGATTGAACCAAGCGACGATTCAAGCGGCAGTTCAAAGCGATTGAACCAACCGATTGAACCAAGCGATTGAACCAACCGATTGAACCAAGCGTTTGAACCAACCGATTGAACCAAGCGTTTGAACCAACCAATTGAACCAAGCGATTGAACCATTTCTTGAACAATTCAATGGTTCAAGGTTCAAATTTCAAAAAACTCTTGGAAGATCATGTCACTGAACCTCGACGTTGAACCACTTTTTCCAACATTAAGGAAAAGTGTCTTGAATCATTTTCGCTCTCTTTCCTTGTGAATTTCTTCCGCCAAAAGTCTAAAGAAGCTTTGTAAAAAGCCTTGCATTCTTCAAACTGATTCATCTTTTGCCGGAAGACTTGTGCGAACCAAATTTGAACTGGTTTAGAACAAGGGGAAGAAGGAGACTGATTTTGGCCTGTAGGACCAAAATGGTCAACAAATTGGCGATTCCCAGGGGAAGCATGCTTGCTATGCTTAAGAAACTAGTAGCCTCAAAGTCCATTGGGCACGGAGTCAAAATGCAGCTTGAAAAGAGTCAGCAACAACCTTGTGATATCCAAGAATCAATCACGAAGTTTTTACCCCAAACACAAAGGAAAACACACACAAGGCTAAAAACACTACTTGTGCAAACAACACTTAGAGAAAACAGGGAAAGAAAACTGAAAGCAAACTACTATATATAGCTAGCCAAGTATATTTGCCTCCCTCATAGATCAAAGGGAAAACTTCTTAAGTCTCCTTCATGGCAAGGAAACTTATGGTGCCAGACAAGTCGCTGAATGGAATGGAGATTTGGTGACCTGCTCCTCTTGCTTGCCACTTTGATTGACTTGCATCCAAGTGGATCAGGGTCAAACATGCTTCCACCATATATGTATTCATTTTGCTCTTGAAAGCTTGTCGAATGCTAGTCCTTCATGCTGGCATGTTTTACCAAGAAATCCGTCGCTGCTAGCTTGTCACCATACGCCCTTTGATATGCATAGTCCCCTTGACATGCATTATGGTTTGACTCGTTCCCTTTTGCTCCATTGAAGACCCTGTCAAACTCATCCTCTGCTCCCTCATGGCTTTCTTGAAGAAAGGTGACTGTTGTGATGTCTTAAAATGAGATCACAGACTGATTGCTCATCCCATAATACATCACCTTCTTGTTCAAGGCTCTCTTTTTCAAAGCTTTCTTCAAGATAGACAGGCCTCTCCTTTTCCTGCTCAAAGACCAGTCTCTAGCTATTCAAAGACATCCTCCTAATCCTCCTCCAACTCAGGTTCCATGGCATGGTCATCCTCCTCATCAAAACAACAAGGAAGTTCATCAAACAAGGGAGGAGAGAGCTCACCATGCTTACTTTCCTCTTCATAATGCTGGAACATCCGCATGTATGCATGACCTGTGTCTTCTCCATTGTTGATGATGTCTTCAAAGGGAGCATCCATGAGGATTTCTTCCTCATTGACATCCATGAGAGCTTCTTGATCAGCTGCAAATTGGATCCTCTCTTCTTCACTTGCCTCTTTCAAAACAGGGTCCTCCTTGATGACTTCGAAAATATCATCTTCAGATTCACCAACCTCTTGAAAGGATAAATCTGAAAGCTTGCAGCCCCTTTGCATACTTATTTGAGTCCCAATGCTACCTTCTTCACCCTTAGTCAGCTCATAGCCTCCTTGAAGAAGGGTGCAACCTGCCCCAATGACTTCAAACGAATCATTCGAAACATGAACAAGAGACTGTCCACGCTCCTCCATGACGTCTATGGTGATCTTCTCATCTGCATTCATAGAGTCTCCCTGATCAGTCATGAACTGAGTATACTCCTCTTCACTCGCCTTTTTCAAAACGGGTTCCTCCTTGAGAAGGGATGAAGTGGAAAGCTGAAGGTTAAACTTAGGTGGAAGCGGAGGCAATCCTTGAGCTAGAATCGAATGATTCTCCTCCTTCCATTTGGCCAGTACTTCATCTATATCAGATGTGGCTTGATAGCTCTCTTGGAGGGGTGTAGATGGGGTGTGTTCAAATGTAGGATCTTCTGCTTGATCTGAACCGTCCATCACACTTTGGCTGAAGAACCTCATTTTGGATTCCAACTCTGCAATTTTCCTGGCTATTTTTCTTGGAAGAGCCTTTCTTGGAGGTCACAAGCATCATCATGATGAGTAGGAGCAGCTTTATCTTCTTCAAGGTCCTGAGCCGGTTCATGATAGGCACTCCTCCAACTTGGAATCTTGACATCATGTTGAGAGACCTGAGGATTGGTAGAAGGGGTGTCTTTTGGCGTAGGCTCCTCTCTAAGGTCTGAAACCTCCATCTCTCCTTCACTAAGCAATCTCACCTTTGCCTCCAATTCCTCAATTTGCCTAGCTAGATTTTCTTGAAAGAGTCTATCTTGGAGCTCATAGAAATCATCATGGAAATGGGGAGTATATGAAGGCTGCCATGGAGTAAAAGAAGCTTCTTGAGGAAGGGTGGGGGGGACTTGAAAAGGACTAGCCTCATTTTGTACCTCACACTCTTGGACAATGTCTTTCTCCTCCTTGTTCCATGACTCAACTACTTTACTCCAGCTCATGATATTAGGACTGGACATCTCCTTTTGGGGTGATGGGGCTACAATGTGAGAGGGTAATGAGGGTTTGGATTCCACTCCCTTTGCTGCCAACATAGACTGCTGCATTTGAAGATTTGCCAATTTAATCTGCTTATCAAGATTGGTCTTAAAAACAAGATTTATTGTTTCGGGACTCTCCTCAACATGATTGGGGAAAGGACTTTGACAGGGTTGACTTGGCTCATGAGCAAAGGCTACATATGACTGATATGAAACTTGGGGCAGCAGGTATGCAAGTTGATAGACTTGGTAAGGCTGCCTCTCATGAATACTCGGCCTCCTTTCCAAAGATGCAATCAAACCACTCACATCTAGCATCTCATTTGTAAGCCTTTGCCAATTGACTCTTTCAATGGGAGTCCATTCACTCTTAACCAGATCTAGTGCATTTCTCACTTGATTGATGACATGATCAGGGATTTCTTGGCCACATCACTTTCTGGTGTCAAGCTCCACTACATACTTTTCATATCCCAGCAGTGCTTGTTTGAAGGTGGAAATGGATTGTTTGGCAAAGAGATTAGGTTGAGTAGGAGAAGTGACACATTGAGAAGACTGGGCATAAGACTGATATAGCTCATGACAGGGCTAAGACGGGTCATATTGGACCTACAAAGGACAAAACTCATAACTGTACGCATCCTTGTTGCTTGAGGTGATTTCATGAACCTGAGCTTGATCAAAAATATATGAAGGAAAACAAGGTCCATGGTTCTGAGCAATGGAATTCTACATACCAAAATACGATTTCTTGATGGCACCAGGACTGCTTAACCAACTGATTTAACTCGGAGTCACCCTTGGTGTTGATGAAAAAACCTCCAAAGGCTAGTTGGTTGAAGAACACACCAAAATTCTTTAACTTTTTGGACAAAACTTGTTCCACAATCGTCTAATTAAAGGTCAGAGGTTGTATTAATGATTCGTTCTACGGTAACTGGACCAACACCAATCCTGGAACTTTTCTAAGTGTTAAAACATGGTCCCACCAGGCGTGCCAAAAATTGTTGACGCAGTGGATTGCACCCTTGACAAGAGGATGATCTCCTGTCTTCCACGCATCACAATGGAAACTCCTCTCTTGCTTGTGGGTTTGGCAAAACTGGGGGGAGAGTCTCTAGATAAGGGCTAGCTCCCTTTGATGTATCTCTGTGGTCCTGGATTTCCTACTGCTAACAATGGGAGGGTGAAAAGGGAGAAGGATGCTGAAAACAGAACCTAAACTAAACGGTGATACACCAAAAAGTTTGATCTACTTAGCTTGAACATACACTTTCCACCAAGAACAAGCTGATGTACACTTCATTTGATATGAGAAATTCTCCTGCATCAGTGAGCTAGGGGTCCTTTGGAGATATAAGGAGGAAGAACTACCAGAGGTGTTCTAAAACACACTATGGCAACCTGTTCACATGTGCCTATACTCTGATGTAGACACTTCTGGCTAACCTGCAAAAGAACTCACAATACACTAGACATGTTGGAATCATTCTGTGAAAGCATAAGGGAAAATGACTTAACACAAAACAAAGCCATAGACATATGCAAAAGTGCAAGCTCAAATGGAGGTAAAAATGTTGTCTTTGATTCAAGGTAAATTTCGGCAGGGCTCCGCCTTACAAGCTGAGAGATATCCCTCTCAAATGAGAGATTACAATATATATAAAGAAAGAGGAAAAGACTTTGGCGCTTTCTGAAAAATAAATGACCCATGCTGCGTTGAAAACCTTGGGAAGAGGAAGTCGTTTGTTGATATCATCCTTCTAGAAAAGGCCTGCTATAACCATGTTGTGTAATCGTCGGTCTTGACTTTGGCGCTTAAAATGTATTAAACGCTACTGCAAAAGCGTGAGTCGCCCGATTGTTTTAATGACAAGGCCGCCCCTTTTGTCTACAAACAAGACCGCTTCTTAAAGAGATTCATGCGGTTTGTCTACTCATCAATGCAAAGTGGAGAAAACAGGTCGCGTTGTTCACTGTTTGCGCTCCTTGATGACCACTTGGCGGACACTGTTTCAACTGTAGGAATAACTCGCCCCCCCTTTGCCACCTGGGCTGTTTTGTCCATATTCATGATTTTGTCCCTTCCTGGCTTTGTCTTTTGTTGGTTTTTGTCTTTTCTAGCTCCTTCGGCCCTCGGAGGCTATCTTCTGTTAATTCTTTGGCTCTTTGGGCTCCCTTCTCGGCAGTCTCTTCCTTTTGGCCTTAAGCCTTTGAATTCCTTCGAGCTCGCGCCTTTCATTTAAAAATCAACGGCTATTTCATTGCCGTAAAGTTGACATTCGCGCGTCCGTCGCCATTTGGTCAATTCCTTCAGCCTTTTCTTTGTTCGAGTCTCTGTCGTTGAACCTGAACCGTTTTTTGTAGTTCAACGGTTCAATGGTTCAACACTTTGTGTTCTGCAAGGAGTTGCGTCCATTCAATTCCCTTGTGAATTAGATGTATCGTTGAAACGACCGCTTGAACCAACCCGTTGAACCAACACTTTGAACCAAACACTTTGAACCAAGCAATCGAACCAAGCGATTGAACCAAGCGACGGTTCAAGCGGCGGTTCAAAGCAATTGAACCAAGTGACGGTTCAAGCGACAGTTCAAAGCGATTGAACCAAGCGATTGAACCAAGCGTTTGAACCAAGTGATTGAACAAACTGATTGAACCAAGCGTTTGAACCAACCGATTGAACCATTTCTTGAACAGTTCAATGGTTCAATGATTCAATGGTTCAAGGTTCAAATTTCAAAAAACTTTTGGAAGATCATGTCGCTGAACCTCGACGTTGCTTGAACCAACACTTTGAACCAAGCGATTGAACCAAGCGACGGTTCAAGCGGCGGTTCAAAGCGATTGAACCAAGCAACGGTTCAAGTGGCAGTTCAAAGCGATTGAACTACGCGTTTGAACCAACCGATTGAACCAAGCAATTGAACCAACCGATTGAACCAAGCGTTTGAACCAAGCGATTGAACCAACCGATTGAACCATTTCTTGAACGGTTCAATGGTTCAAGGTTCAAATTTCAAAAAACTCTTGGAAGATGATGTCGCTGAACCTCAATGGTGAACCACTTTTTCCAACCTTAAGGAAAAGTGTCTTGAATCATTTTCTCTCTCTTTCCTTGTGAATTTCTTCTGCCAAAAGTCTAAAGAAGCTTTGTAAAAAGCCTTGCATTCTTCGAAGTGGTTCATCTTTTGCCGGAAGACTTGTGCGAACCAAACTTGAACTGGCTCAAAACAAGGGGAAGAAGGAGATTGATTTTGGCCTATAGGACCAAAATGGTCAACACCATCTTGAAGAGGAGATTTTGATTACTTGTCTTGTAGATACCATTCTTGATTTTCAGCCTCTTTTGACCGATGACGTATCACTCAACACTAGGCATAAGAAACCTACCACTTAAATGGTTGGGAAAAATAGCACTTCCTACAAAGGCAAAGTGGCCAAATCCAGTTTTCAGCAATAGATTCCCCATCTCAAGCAGAAATTGAAGACAACTTCATCTCAGCATGGAGATAATAATGAGAAGTTAGAACTTACAGTCAAAAGTGGAACTATCTTGTAATTATAATGTAAACATCTAGGGAAAATCTTTCTATCTCAAAATGATAAATTTAGTTTACCGACCTTTGAAGTAAACTTATCTGAGATCCCAATAAAGATAGACTTAGTTTAGAAACCTTTTACATGTTCTGCTTCAGAACTTGTGTACAAATGGATTTGCCTATCTCATTGCATTTTGTGTTTCCCTCATGTAGCGGATATCATATTGCTAATTTTCATATATGTATACCTATTGTTGCTGCTGAAGAATGGAGTAAAGCATTTAAAGTTGCAGCTAACTCTCATGTTCTCTCTTGCCGTTCATGTATCTTCATGTCAAAGTAGCATGCATGATTGGTAAAATTTTGCATGATATAGTATACAAAGAGAAACTTTGTACCAGCAAGGCAGCAGATTGCAAGAAATTCAAGCAGAGTTACTCAAGTATGGTGTGGATTCACTTGCATTCCCTATGGCAGAGTTATTTAATGAGATTGTTTGCTTGAGACCCCTCCTGGTTTTATCACATCATACAACCCATCCACAAATGAAGAGATAGTTCAAACCCAAATAGCTATAGGATTGTCATGATTGAGAATACATTTTCCAAGCTTTATGCCACAATGTTGGACATCAAACTTCCTGATTATTTGGAGAGTTAGTAATTGTTGACGCAATGGATTGCACCCTTCAAAAGAAAACTCGGCTCCTTTCTTCCACGCAGCACAATAGAAACACTCCTCTTGCTGTGGGTAGCAAAACTGAGGAGTGAATCTCTAGATCAGAAGTTAGCTCCCCTTGATGCACCTTAAAATCTTGAAGGGGCGGGGTGGTTTGATGGAGGTATAATGAAGAGGAACCTACCATAGGTGCTCTAGAGGCACACTGTTGGATGGTTGTTCACCTGCACCTATACTTCAACCTGGATGCTTCTTGTTAACCTGCGGAAGAAGATCTTGGATACACTAGCATCGACCTATGAAAGCATTAATATAAATGACTAAACATAAGACAATATGCAGACATATGCAAAAGTGTAAAAAATCAGATGGAGGTAAAACGCTTCTTTTGATTAGAGGCAAATTTTGTCAAGGCTTCGCCATACAAAACTAAGAGATATCTTTCAAAGCTGAAAGATTACAATATATATAGAAATTGGAAAAAGACCCTTGACTAGTCAAGAACAAGAGGCCCATATTGCTGTCGCTTCTCATTAAACGTGCCTATGAAAGCCATGTTGTAGGTGTCTCATATATTGACTTTGTTGCCTGGATGTATTAAACACTCCTGCAAACGTATGAGTCGCTTCTCTCCATAACCGACAAAGCCATCTCTCCAAATGTCCTGGGCCATGCTCTCCATTGAAAGTTCACGCAGCTGTCCACCTATTAATGCTAAACAAAGAAAAAACGGGCCGCTCTGTTGAATGGTCACACAGCTCTCTTAATGGCTATTTGGTGGAGACTATTTCATCTGCAAGCAGTTACTTCTCCTGCCGACGCCTCCTGTGCCACCTGGACTAATCTAGTTTGTTCCTGCGCTTGGTTGGTTGTGTCACCTGGAACGTTCCGAGTGTTTGGCTTATGTGTGCGTGGCTATGTTCTGAGCCATGCTCTCTCTCTCTTCTCTTTTCTCGTTATTTCTTGTCTTTTCCTGATAGTTCGGGCTCCTAGGGGCTATCTTTCTCGACGGGTCGCTGAGTCTTGCTTTTGGCTTTATGCCTTTGAATTTCTTTAGCCCTGCGCTCATAAGTTCTTTCGGACAAAATGTCCGAAAGAACTTGTTCTTTGGCTTCTCTCCAACGGCTAATGCATCCCATCAAAATTGACGTCCATGAGCCTGTCGCCATTTGAAAACCAACAGCTATTTCGCTACCTTGAATTTGACGTTCGCGGACCTGTCACTAGACATTTGAACTTCCAACGGCTAGCTTGCCATGTTAAAGTTGACCCCTGCGGGCCCGTCACTACCCTTCAGCAATGTTTTCAGCGTTTTGTAAATGACTTTTCCGAAGGGAAAGTGACCCTTAGAAAAAAACGAGAAGGTCCTCTTTTGATAGCCAAGTGTCCTCCAAAAGGGCACCTACCCTTCGGGTTTGTCTTGTCGAATTTCTTCGGACAAAATGTCCGAAGGAATTCCTTCAAACATTTTATCCGAAGAAATTCGTGCCCTTAGCGTCCTTTCTTGGATTTCCTTGGTGAATTTCTTCGGACAAAATGTCCGAAGGAATTGCTTCGTACATTTTGTCCGAAGAAATTCGTTCCTTGAGTTTCTTCATTGAATTTTCTTCGGACATTTTGTCCGAAAAAATTCATTCTTCGACTTGTCACTTTTCCCGAAGGAAATCCTCCTTTACGGCTTTCTGGCCTGGGCTTTTGCAAACAGACCTTCCGCCCTCTGCAAGGGTAATTTGGGTTTTGGTTTCCCTTCAGAGCTCTTTGAAAAGTCTCATTTGTCGCTTTCCTGACCTCCGCAAGGGTACTTTGGCCTTTGAGTAGTCTTTCGGACGAATTCGCAACGGCCCTGTTTGGCACCCGAGTGCCCTCCACAAGGGTACCTACCCTTCGGAACTTCTGTAAAAGACCTCTGCCCCTTTGAAACTGGCCCATTTTGCCAATAAAAGGCTTACCCGAAGTACCCTGTTGTCTTGCCCAAACATCTAGGAT
The DNA here is from genome assembly GCA_037957365.1 of Torreya grandis. Classification (NCBI taxonomy): domain Eukaryota; kingdom Viridiplantae; phylum Streptophyta; class Pinopsida; order Cupressales; family Taxaceae; genus Torreya; species Torreya grandis. The sequence goes on from JARHVA010001060.1 coordinate 2,224,908, forward strand.
CAAAATGAGTTCCAAAACAACCCCCGTTATTGCCGGACTTTAAAACATTTGGCCATCAGAAATAGGAAACTTGGTCTTTAACGGAAACAGGCCTGTCACAGAGAAAACCATGAAACTGCCATGGGATGAACTTGTCAGAAACTGGTTAACAGACCCTGCCAGGAAAAAGAAAGGGAGTGCTCAATTTTGGCCTGCAGGACCAAAATTGGTCAACAGTAATCATAGAGCGAAGGAGTATGTCAACTTCAAGAGAGGCTTTCAAACAATTGACCATATTTTACACTCCTAGCTATTATTGAAGAGGATTGTAAATCACTTACAACGTCTTTTGTTGCTTTGTAGATTCTAGCAAGGCCTTTGATTCTGTTCTAAGACTTCCACTTTTCCAACAGTTGTGTGATATTGGTATTTCAAATTCTTTCATTACTGCCATCATGAGGCTCTATGAGACATTGTTGGCTGATTCCAACTTCTCATGGTCTGACTTTTTCAATAGTCAAGCAGGGTTGCCCTCTCTTGCCAACTGTGTCAAACTGATGAGCTTGATGACTTTCTTAGGCAGTATACACATGTTTACAAAAGGTTGAACATTACATCATGTTCCAATTGCTATACTACTCTTTGCCAATGATATCGTCATCCTCTCTCACTTTACCGATGGTTTACAGAGACAATTTGATGCCCTTGCTCATTTTTGCAAGCTTTCCAGCATGTGGAAAACCTTAGAAAAACTAAGGTCATGGTCTTCAAAATGTCCAATGGTGCTCTATCCAGGCTTTAGTTTTTCTATAACAGTGAGCCTGTAGAAATAACAAAGGCTTAAACTTATTAGGGAGTCCAATTCACTGGACAAAGTGAATTTAAATGCAAGGCAGAAGAAAACGCAGATAATGATGATTAAATAGATGATAGTCTGTGACTATCATAATAGAAGTGTGTAGAAGGTTGAGCTGTCATGAAATAAGTATTGTAACATCTAACTTCTCTGAAGCAATAAATGAAATCTCTGCTTTCTGTTTTATTGCATTAACTTTTCCCTCAAGATGAAAGTTGAGATATTTCAACGTAAGATTAACTCTAATGCAAGTCTTGTTCTATTTCTTGGAAACTAGTTAAGTTTCCTGTTAAATATATGTTTAGTACTCACAGCGAGTAATCCCCTGTTTCCTAGACTACAACTTTTGTGATGTTCATGCTAGGCAGCCAAAGAATATCTAACAATGGTTCTGTTGCCAGTCAAACAAGCCCGTGTCTATATTTTTGTGTTAAGATGGTTGCTAGCCTGCTAGGTCAAAGATAAGTCGAGTGATGGAGTCAGGAAAGACTAGATGAGTTTGTGGGATATGAAGCACCAAAGTTGCAGATCAAGCTCAAAAGTTCGTCCAAAATCACATATATGAAGATATATGAGTTTCTCTAGTGTGTGTTTCTTTGCAGGTTAGCAGAGTGGCTAGTGAACCTAGAAATTGTTTCAAAGGAAACAAAGGTGAAACAATCATGTGGATGGAGAAAAGAGTCAAGTTCTTACAAAAGTTGGACAAGGGCAGTTGATTTATGGTTAAAATCAACCTTAAAAGGGTACGTTTCTGAGTTTGCAGTAGAAGGCTATAAATCTTTGGACAGTTTTTATCAGTTCATATCTGAACCTCGACGAAATTTCTACGAAGTTTGTCATTTTTTATCAAGACGTTGGCCAGAGAAAGGTGTTGTGCCTTTTACAGCTAATGTGGAGTAGCTTTCCTGGGCAAGTGGAGATGTAACATCATTGAATAGCGGATGAAAGGCTGAGATGAATGGAGATGACTGTAAAGGGGACACAAAACATCACAGATGAAAACACTCTGAAGATTACAAATGATGAAAGTAGAGATCTAAGTAGATTGCAAAAAGAAGAAAACAATAGAATATGAGAATTTCAAGAGGCAAGCAAAAGCAAGAAAGTTTTGGGCTGTAGATTAGGAGATAGGAGTCAACAAAACTGTAGAGAGAGACCATGTAGAGAGACAGAAGAAACAGACGGAGGCAACACCTGCAAGTGTGCAGATGGAATAGACAGCACGGAAGCAGAATGCAGTGATCCCCAATGCGAGGCAGTGAGACATATGTAAGAAGTGGAGTAATGAAACAGGTAGAGGAGTATGTAGTGGGTAGAAGCATAGAGTGGCAGTAGATAGATGGTTGCAAACCAAGAAGGTGAAGAAGAAGAAGCAACTTCTCACAGAGAAACAAGAAATTGGAGAAACTTCCCAAGAGAATCCAATCATGGAGTAATGAGTCCAACAAAGGAAGAAAAAAAGAACCCCAAAATCCCACAATGGAGGTGGCATCCCCTACACCTTTCACAGAAAAAGTAATAAGTGAAAGAATTCTTGAATTTAAACAGGGACAGGAAATTAGAAGAAACTTGTGTGAGGAACTGATTAGGAAGGTACCAAGAGTATACGATTGGTATGATAAGTACAAATTGCAATAAATAACTATTCATGGTTGATTCAAAGTTTGCAGCTTAAGAGCAACGAAGTAGAAGAATATTCATAGTCAAAAGAGAGTGCACATAGTGTTCTTCATCAAGACGAGTGCAGAATTCACTATGAAGAAACATGTCATCGGCAACTAATATACTACCGGAGGGTTTTGTCAAATTGACATCATAAGATATGTCTATGGATCTAGAGAATTATTTAATCACATGTGAAAAGTGGATCTTGAAAGGTTTGGTGGATGAAATCGAGCAACCCTACGACCTGATTAGAGACTACAAGGTAGATCCCTTGATTCTACTATCAATTTAAAGATGAACCCTTGATTTTACATAAAGTAACGGAAAAGTTGAAGTCGGGATTTTAAAAATACAAAACCGAAAGCCATGTATTCAAAGCATGAAGGAGACTTTCTGTTAGATTATAATAAAAGATTTTCATAAGAAATAAATCAGATAAACTTCAAGCTCGATGACAAGCAGAACGCTAAGTGGTTCATAGAGGCACTGCCAACCAGGATTAGATTTGCAATAGCACAACACAATATCCAAATAAGGCAGAGGCATGTGCTGCCACAATAAGGGTAGAGAAGACTGCAGATTGGGGAGAAGGCTCTTCATCTAAAGTTGCCACAAAAGCAAAGTTAAGAGGTAGTGCCATGAAGAATGGAGGAGTTACAAGAAAGCAAGAACAAAAGAGCATCCGTTTGGTGTTCGAATTTTGGACAAGAATAGCACTTAAGAAATGAATGTCCTAGGGTAGGAGAATTTAGACCTTCAATGGCTCAAGCTGGTTCCAAAGACTCAAGATATATGTAGAGTTTGGGGTCATGGCACTGTGATATGTCATTATATGGAGAGATATACAAGGCAGGCACAAGCTTGCTATTGTAATTTCTGAAAATCTACCACACACAACACAGATGTTTGCAGATCCCTACAAGATATTAAGGCATATATCAACAAGAATGTATTCACAATCCGAGCTCAATAGCAGCAAGCTTTGGTTTAGCCTCAGACACCACAAGCTTCACCAATGACACCACCTATTCAGCTTTATATACCAGATCCTAATTGGTTACAACCACAACGGCAGCAAGGTGCGTTATATGTGTGGGCAACCAAACCTACAGTGTGAAACTTCCTTATGAATCATCAAAGGATAACATTTTGTGTATATTGTAGAGCGTTTAACCATCACAATACAGAAGATTGCCTGGTTCTGGAAAAGCTAGGAAGATAAAGTACTGAGGAATATGAACATGATCACAACCAAGCCCAAGTCTGCAATAGAGATTCGATATGAGACAGCAAGGATTGGCATGCAGCCATTCATGTTGTAACCAGATTTACAAAGGAGATAGCAAGGATTGCCATTACTTGAGTTCCCAATGGAGCAAAAGATAAGAAAAGAGCAAACAAGTAAATGCCCAAAGCCTAACATGAAAAGCAATTAATGCAAGAAGTTGTAGAATTGCTTAGATCAATCAAGGAGAATGTTCTGCATTGATCCTTTTCATCTGAGGCTGTTAAAGTTGAAACACAAGTAAATGGAGAAGTTATAAGAAATTACAATTCTAAGAAAGAAGGAATTGCCAAGCTTGATTGAAAATATAAATTTGTTTAATAAGCACAAGTTTCCAAAAAAAATTGGTTAATTTACTACAATTTCTCACAGCCAACTTGGCTCAGGGAAATCAAGATATGTCCGAACCTGTATGGTATGTAAAAACTATAATGCTTAGGAAGTAGATGCCAGACTGGAAATTTTTATGGATAGTGACAAAATTCTTAATGCAATTTTTTATTTTTTTAGTACTGTGAATATGATGCCCAAGTCAACATGGGAGAGTCCAGTTACTTTGAGCCTGGCAGATTATGGGAAAGTTGAACCTATAGGAAAATTAACGAATGTGGAAATAGAGGTTGAAGATCTGATACAGCAAGGATACTTTGATGTGATAGAGATGCAAACCCAAGAAAGTCGCTTTCCAATGGAAGAAGTGGGCCTATGATGGGAAAATGCATGGTTCAACTACTCACTGAGTTGATCAAGCAAGCTTTCGTTGTTTAAACTCGCAAGTATACTAGAGCGAGTTTTGGCAAGTTTCTGTGCAGAACTCGCGACAAGTACTCACAAGTACTCGGCGAGTCTGACCCTATAACTCTCTGTACGCAGTTTGGGACTGTGGATGCAGTTTAGACGCTGCATTTGCTTTTTTTTAAGCCCACACACCCATACATTTTAATCACACAACATTTGAGCATCCTTTAAGCAAATTGGAGGTAGTTTATAGCGGATAAAGAGCAAATTTGAAGAGTTTCGATTTCCAAGTTAGTTTTTTTTTTCTAAGCATGTAAAGTTTTTTTTTAAATGCTAATACTAGGTTTCTCAACACGATTTACAACTTTACATGCATTCCATTCAATTCCGTAATTTTTATTCATGATTTATGCTAATTTTTCATAATTTACAAAAATCGCTGATTTTTTTCTTGAGCATAGAGTTTACAACTTGGCTTTTTTGTTAAATATTTTTTTTTTTTTTTTTTAATTTGAACATGCTGCAGGTTAGCATATAATGTAAGTTGTATTAACGACATCCAACTCTGCATCCAACTCAGCATCACCGAGTGGAAATCGTCCAACTAGAAGCCATATTGTTGTTGGAAGTATGCCATAGTTGCATGTTTTGCTCGAAGAAGGTTATTGGAGGCATCAATCGCCCCAAGTACCATATCACATGCATTCCTTGCCGCAACATCATGCCATGTCCCAATACCATGAAAGAGGCAAAACAAGAGATGCCGGTAGTGTTTGTAGTGTTGGATGAGAAGAAACTAGAGAGGGCAAGGGTACAAGCAGCCATAATAGCAACCATTAATTCCGACCCAGCAATGGAAACGAAGGTAGATATGGCAAAGATTGCAGGCTCTAGTCGTGGTCCATGCATACAAGGTACATCCACCTCATCCATTTCGATCAAAACCTAGTCACATCGTTTTTTGGTATCTAGAAACATAATTGCAATGTATAGAGTGGAACAAGAAGGTGGACAAGAAAGCAAATAAGGCATGTGTGAATTTTTAGAATTACAACATCCTTCCCTTCAATGTGGAAAAGAACCCATACTGGGAGTATTTGGTGACATCATTGACAGTTGCAAGGAAAGGGAACAAAGCACCCTCTCCAAAAGACTATAGTGAGAGGTTGCTCCAAAATGCTTTTTACAGATGCAAAGTCAATTTTGGAAAAACAAAAGCAATGGTGAAAATTTGGATGCACCCTTCTTTCATATGGGTGGACGAATGCAAGGAACCGCACCTTCATCAATTTTTTAGTGGCTTCAAATGGTAAGATGGTGCCTCTATCAAAGTAAAGTATGCAAAAACTTTGAGCCTGATGCTGGAGGAGATTGTCTTGGAGGTGGGCATCGAGAATGTTATGCAAGTTGTTACTGACAATGCAGCAACATATGTGGCGGCTAGGAGACTGCTTAAGGAGAGGCGTCTATCACTCTTTTAGACCCCTTGCACGGCCCATTGCCTTGACCTTCTTTTGGAGGACATAGGGAAAATTGATTGGGTGACACCAGTTGTAGAAGATCCCAAAAACATCACAAAATAAATTATAATCACCCTTGGGTTCTCAATTGATGAGAGACCACATCAAGAAGAAAGAACTTGTATGAGCGGGTGTCACAAGGTTTGCAACAACTTCCTAACATTGCAAAGTATTTGTAGTTTGTTGACACCATTAAAGCAAATGTTTGTGAGTCAAGCATGGCCAGACTCAACATATGTAAAGAAAGCTAATGGAGAGAGAACCGCAAAGATGGTTTTTTATGATGCCTCAGAGTAAAAGTTGCAAAGATCATCAAGGTAACTTCAAATTTAAATTTCAAGTCAATTCCTTTATTTTCAATTTTTAAAAGTATTTACTTAATTTGTAAGTTTGTAAATTTAATTTGTTTGTAGGTGTCTAAGCCTTTGGTGAGATTTTTGTGTTGGGGAGCAACCCTATGGGATACATTTTCATGGCCATGGATAGGTCCAAAGAGACCATCCAAAACTATTGTACGGAAAGGTAGAACAGATTTGATCTCATTTGGGAGATAATTGATCAGAGGTAGAACAAACCAACTCCACCAACCCATTCATGTGGTGGGCTACTACCTCAACCCCAAGTTTTTCTTCTCCAATGATTTCATAGATGTCAATGGGGAGGTTATTGAGGACCTCTCAACATGAATTAAGAGGATGACACCTGAGATTGAGGTGAGGGCCTCATCATTTCAAAATTGCAAAATTACAAGCAGGGCAGTGGGAGGTTCTTTTCTTCGCCACTAGTTATCTGAGGGAGATCCACCCAGACACTAGATATCAATAATTAGAGTATTTACTTATATCTTACAAGTTGAAAATTTACACTTATTGATTTTTGATTAAAAATACAAATTTACAATTATTAATTACTTACAAACTTTTGAATATCTTGTTTGCAGGTTCTTGATGGGAAGACTAGGGTGGAAATACCCCAAATCTTTAAAATCTAGCCCTCTGAATTTTATCTCAACCTTGAAGCGCTTCTGGATGTGAGCACAACTACTGTTTGTTTGAGGTCATTCACATGAAAATGTGCAATAAGTTCACTCAACGATGCCTCAATGACCTAGTTCTTGTGAAATACAACCTTCAACTTCACACAAGAAAGGTGGACACATCAAGGAGCCTATTGATTTGAATGAGATTGATCCCTACAATGATTGGACTATGCAGGATGAGGAGACCCCCTTGTTCACAAAGGACAAGATTGTTAGTTTTGAGAGGCAAGCTATGGAGGGTATAGGTAGTGGTATTGCAAAAGCAAGAGAGATTGGATTGGATGACATCCTTGTAGATGATGTCAAACATGAGACAAAAGTGGAGTCATTGTCATCTAGTACCAGGGTGGAGGCATAGGCACAACCTTCAAGGCGGAGCAAGGAGCCGTAGTGGAGTGCGAACTAGGCCCTTTCCCCAATTTTTCACTAGAAAGGGGAAGAGCAAATTTTAAATTCTTGTAATTCGTAACTTGGATGGATATGCAATTTATGATGATGATTTTCAATGACAATCGTCATAAATTCATATCTATAAGTTATAATTGTTTTCAGTTGGCTATTGTATCCACATGATGATGCAATTTTGTACTCTATTTGTATTCAAATCTAATAGAAAACACTTCCCCAACGTATTACAAACTCAATTGATACATTTTGAAACTATATTTTGTATAAAACTTATGTTTTTTAAGAAATTTAAGTATTCTTTTAAGTTGTCGAGTCTATCCGAGTTTTTGCCAATCGGAAAAATTTTGGTCTATCAAGTCTAAGTCGAGTCCGAGTATGTGAACTATAGGAAAATGTATAGTAATATCATAGATAATCAGTTGGAGTACTATCATCCTCGTGAAGTGAGAAAGAAAGGAAGAAATTATATTAATGTCCACGGATGACCAAAAGTAGGTCAATGGGACTCGAGGATACAACCATTAACAATAGAAAGTTCAAGGAAAGAGAACCCAAGAAGCTAAAGTACATAAGGCAAAGTACAACAATGTGCCACTAACAAAGGTGGTAATGAAACAAATACAAACAACAATGAAGGGCAAACAAGAGCTGCCAAAAGCATGTGTTGATGAACACTAGAAAACCTCATCGAAAATATTTGTCTAAACCTGAAATGGTGGAGCCACCTAAGCCATCATCAATCACTGTGAAAAGATCTGAAAGTGTTCGCCAAGATGCACCCAATGTCAAAGGCATCAAATTAGGAGATCTTAGGGGGAAGCAAAGCACTTCCTCTAGAATCTCCTTTGACATCCAAGGCCGATGTAACCTAATAATGTTAGTTTGCACCTATGGTATGGGAGGTGGTTGACAAGTAGTAGATCCATGTCCAAAAAGGGGCAAAGCCACATCAGTAGGAAGAAGCAGAGCCACACTAGCGGGAAGAAGCAGAGCCACAGTGTTGAGGGAGAGTAGGCTAGGGGATCTGAGTAATCTGAGTAGTAACGATATGCTGAGGGAAGCATCACCTAACTAATCTATCAGCTCTGATGTGCGATGCACCATTGTTCAAAAGGCGCTTAATGTTGCCAATCACCAAGATGGCTGGAAGAAAGAGGTGATCAACAATGGGGCTTTAAAGCCTCTAGGCTTCTCCTATAGGGATCTACGCCGAAGGGTGACGACCTCGCAAAGATAAAGAGCCAGGCACCACTAGTCTAGATATCTAAATAAAGTAGAGAGATTGTTGGTTGAGTCCCTTTAGAGACAGTGATATCTTCCCCAAATCTCATAGTAAATGGGGCATAAGAAAAATAAGTATTCTTCAGTCTCCACCTCTAGAAGGGAGCAAAGAAAGCAGATCCGATCCAGACGAAGAATGTAGTGATCTATTTCAACCCGTAATTGGTGAGAACACACTCTCTTCTGGCCAAGGGGAAGCCTCAAGCCATGGGACCAATGGCATTGGAGATAGTGAAGACGACAAATAATACTATCCACTACTTGTAAGAAATGCTCACCGCAAAAAGCAAGCTTGGGGCTAAGCAGCTCAAGGGGGGATCCAAGTGGCTTAGATACACTATCTGTAAACGTCCTCTCTAGCAGCACTAGTGATGACATCCTTTGTGAGGAGTTGGGGGGGGCGTCTAGGGAATACATGAAAAGGGGCAGGCGATCCATAGAGATGCCAATAGAAAGGAGCAACCTAATCTCAAAGTACCGATCCAAGGACTGTGGATGTAGAAATTAAGCCTGAAGATAGTCTCAAGGCGTAGCAGCTGGGCAGCAAATTCAGCTTGAACGATGCGCTGAGAAATTGTCCGCTTGCAATGGATCATGCATTGTAACATGAGAGTCTAGACCCTCTCAATACGAGCGCAATCAACAGCGCCCAAGCTAGGTCTCCACACCTCTAAACCATATAAAATTGTAGGTTTAATGATTGCATCAAAAAGGCATAATTTGGAAGGAATGTCTTGGAAGTGGATCTGGAAACACTGACATTCTAAGACAAAAGGAGAGGCATACCCCTTGCAAAGGTACAGATGAGAGGCAGACTTCATGCTAAATCATGTACTGTAAAATTGGACCCCCAAATAAGTGTAGGCCAATGTGACCTCTAGAAGTTCCCCTTTGTAGAAAACTAGAATCAGGAGAGAGAATGCTTGGAAGTATTGAAGATCATGACCTTAGTTTTACTAAGGTTGACCACAAGTCGAAGTTTGCAAAAAATAAGCAAGGGCATCAAGTTGTTCTTAGCCCTCGATAGAGTGTGAGAGGAGGACAACATCGTCGGCAAAAGGAAGGATAGCTATGAGCACCTCGTGCCAAAAACAACCATCATCCATATGGGTACATTGTCGAAGAAACTCCTCTGACTCATCAATGTAGATGTTGAATAGGGTCAGTGAGAAAGGACATCCTTGCTTGACCCCAATGGTACTCTTCACAAAGTCAAAAAAATCGTAAGTATGAAACTACCCAAGAACTGTCTCATAAAGTCTCCAAGTGGCGGAAATCAAAGAATTTGGAATTTTGATATCTCTCAACTTTTTGAAAAGCAGGTGTCTCAAAACCAAGTCAAGGTTTCTTGAAGTCAGCAAAACAACAAAAGACGTTGGAAGATTTGTGACAAGCTTCTTCAATAATAGCCCGAAGTGTGAAGATGTAGTTGATAGTCTAATAGTCCCTTCTGAAGCTACCTTGCCCTCTAGCTCTAATATTATTCCCTTCCAGGCACTCTAACAACTGCATATCTAAAATTGTGGCATAAAGTTTGGCAAATGTATGCCCTGTCATGGTGGTCATGTAGTTGTTAGGGATAGAGAGATCTCTAAACTTATGAATAGGGTGAATAATGTGTTGGGACCGTGACTGAGGGAAACTTGAATACACCACCTTATTAAAGAGCATAGCAAGGGGGCAAGAAAGGGAATCCACACCATATTTGATGAACTCAGGTTTGAGACCTTTGCAATTAGCTACTGTGTTGGTGCACAATTTCAAAATAGCTCTCTTGAAAGAAGTGGAGAAAATTGCGGATGGTGGAGGAGTGGGGGCAATGACAACAACATGGACAAGAACATCATAGAGGGAACTAGCATAGGAGACCCGTGCTTTGGGGGTGATGTCAAAAATTGTGGGTTTTCTTGGGAGAAGAGAATGCAAAAAAGTCTTAGGTAAGTGATGGAGATCAGCAAGGAGTGTAAGTCGTCTAGATGCAAGAAACTCTCATTTCTTACGTCGGAGAAGACAACGGTACTGCCAACAAGGGGTGGGTATGTAGGGAGGGTCATGGGTTTGAGAAAATCAAAGTCTCTTATGAAAGAATTTACACTCACCATCATACCACCAGTTCATGGGGCAGGGTCCATGGCAAGTAGGGGATTTGGAATAATAAAGAGTGTGGGAACAAGAGTCAAGGGCAATGTCCCAAAGGGTTTGATGTAAGAACTCATACATGGAATCGGTGTTGGGAAGAGGGAGAGATTAGAATCCAAACATATGAAGGGAGAGATGGGCAGCATAGTCAATTGTGTAGTCATCGTCAAAGTGGATAGTGCTATGTCTAATACTAGGGGGTGTGGTGCAAGGGGAAGGGAAGGGAATGGATGGGGAGGGTAAGAGCCAATATGGAGGGTGAATGTCAAGACGACATGGTCAGCAAGGGGGGCTAGGGAGAAATAAGAGAGCCATAGATGTGGGGGATGAGGGATCTGCTAGTGAGAACATAGTCCAAGATGCTCACACCACCACCATGGGGAAAACAAGCAAATCTACCCGAGTCAGGGAAGTGAGGAAGTCATTGAGAATGTGGAGGCTCTCAAATTCACTTAACCAGAGAATGTCTCCCATAAGCTGTAAAAGTAGAATTCCAGTCAGCAGAATCTCTCTATAGACCAAACTTCTCTTGATCCAACTCATGAAGACATAACTCATCCTGAGCAAGGTCATGAATAGGCTTCTGGAGGTTCCTTGTACGGGCATTAAAATCACCAAAAAAATGATATGACCAAAAGTGGAGTACTGAGAGATCTTTGGATAGAGGTCAAGGTAAGGGTCTCCATCAATAAGAATGGCGAATGGAGATGTGGCAGGGTTAAAAAGTATACAACTATGAAGACGTCTCGAAAAGCAAGTGGACCCATCTGAATTTGTATCCACAAGTATCTAGAGTGAGCATCAAAAGCCACAAGTGAAACTCTAAATCTGAGGCTATCCCAAATGAGGCAAGCCACACCCCCTGACCCACGGACACCACCCAATCTATGAACCTCACAACAAGAAACCGAAATCCATGAGCACCCCATGACTGGAGGGAGGACCTATTCGGGGCTCTCATGGGTCTCAACAAGATGAGATCCCAAGAAGCAATAACACCTTGAAAGGCCCCTGGGGAAGACCATAAAGCACCATTGCAGTTCCAAGAAGCAATGGAGATGCCATCACCACCCACTAAACTAGAAGTCGTAATCATGCTGACAGTCTGAGGTGTGACCACCCAGGCAGGGGAGAATCATGAATGATAGCCCTATAGGCTCTAATAACAACCCTCTTGTTCTCCTTGCAACTACAACCTGAATACGAGCTTTCTGAAGCTCCTCCAACTAGAGTTGTGTGAGATTTGCATCTACATAGATTTTCCGCGAGAGGGAAAAGAGTTTCTTTTTCACTTTGAGGGCTTGCAAATGCTATTTTGCAATTCAGAATTGGTTAACAAGGGTGTTTTCTGACAAAGTCCAAGCTTTGTTATGGGAGATGCCTTTCAAGTTCAAAGATTCACGCAAGAACGCGTGACCTACATGTAAGGGATCAGCTGGTTTATGGAGACCACGAACACGAAGGTTGAATGCTTGGTTTGACATACCTTTTCTTCTTCGAACTTTTCTTGGACAACCATTTCCATAACTGGAGGTGTTTTCTTCCCCTTGACTACTTGTACCCGCAAAATATGTTCTTCAACCTGTTTTTGGAGAGATTGTTGTTGGGTCATGGTTTCGTGGTTTCTTTTTTAAGATGCTCGTGTTGAATGATTATCTCTGATTGCTTATTTTCTACATCACCGAATACACCCCCGACCCTGGGAGCACGAGGGATACACCCCAAGATACAGGAGCATGGGGTAGACACCCAGGGAGCGTACCTGGGCTGCAGATGCCCCTGGGTACGCTGCCCAAACTTACCCGAGCGTATCCGCAGCCCAGGCATGCTCCCTAGGCATTTTCGTGCACTCCCGGGTGCCAAACCTTTTTTTTATTTTTTTTCAATTTTGCTCAATGAAAAGTCAAACATGGACTTCAAAATATAATTAAAAACAAAATAAAGTGGATTCCCAACCCTAAAAGCAACATTCACACTCATTTTATCACAAGATAACAACACATTTCCCTTTCATTGCATTTTTAACTCTCATTGCACATTTGTTCACTCTTGTTAATTTTTTCAATTGCATAAGCTTGAAACTCCTTCCTTGTGCCAAACCTACACCATTACCTCAACCCATTTTGGTGCCAAGGAGCTTGAAGAGCTTGCAAGGAAGAGGATTTGCTGATTTAAGCTAAATTTTTTAGATTTGTGGCTTTTTGTTTTGTTTGTAACTAATTTTCATTTCATTTTTTTTGTTATTCTTTTAAGTTTTAACCATTATTTTTTTTTGTTATGCAATGATTCTGTTTTAAATTTTAATAGCAATTGTTTTACTTTTTACTAGGGACTATAGGGATTTGTCAGAATGTCTCAGGTTGCAAGTGCTAGTTTGGTAGGTCAAGGGATAGCCTCCAAATTTGATCCGTGAACGCCCCTTTAGAAGTATGTGATAGTATTAGAACAGATGTCTAGTGGAGGGTGTTTTCATTGGCTTTGCTCAGAGTGCAACTGTAAATACAAGAGCTCGTATAGTCGAGTGAAAGCTCATTTGTGTGCATTTTTTGGTGTTGGAATCAGAATTTGTGGTGGGCCAAGCATAAATGGAAGGCCGAGAAAGGGCTCGTCATAGGCAAAGATCCTTGCATAGGTCAAAGAGCAAGAAGAGGCAGATATAGTTATGAGGCAAAGATCGAAGCATCCTTTAAGAAAGAAAAGATCACCACCTATTGATTCATCTCGTGTTAATGTGGTGACCCCATCACACCCCTTTCTTACTACACCCATTGCAGTCGAAAAAGAAGAGGATTCACCTCTTGATCGCAAGAGAACAAAAGATGCAAGTCCATTGGACAGGGCATTCCATAATGAATCCAGGGACAGTGGAACAGAACATCGTGCATTGTCTTTACGCATGTGGGCTGCCATTTAATGTTGTTAGATCACCATACTGACAGAATATGGTGAGATCTATCAATGTTGCCCCTAAAGGGTTTGTCGGCGCAGGTTATGAAAAGGTGTGCATCACCTTATTGACAAAAAGAAGAAAACACGTTGAAGATGCATTGAAACCCATCAGAGATTTGTGGATCAAAACAAGGGTGTCCATCATTTTTGATGGATGAAAAGATACGACAAATAGGCCATTGATTAATGTGATCGTAGTGAACCCTAAAGGAGCAATGTTTTTGAGGGTCATCAATTGTGGGCAAGTGAAGGATGCATGATTCATTGTTGACATCCTGATAGAGTCCATTGAGGTAGTGGGGCCTCAAAACGTTGTCCAATTTGTAACGGAGAACCCTAAAAATTGCAAAGTTGTAGGCATGTTGGTTGAGGCAAAGTATGGGCACATATTTTGGACACCTTGTGCCATTCATTCCCTCAACCTTATGTTGCAAAAATTAGGGATAAAAATTGATTAGATCAAACAAGTCTATGTATGAGGAGGCGAGTGAGATCCAAATGTTCATAACGAACCATCACATATCCCAAGGCATCTTCAAGGCCTTCTCAAAATTGCAGTTATTGAAGGTAACTCTTAATTTTATCATTCATGAATCATGTATCATTGTACTATTAATTTAATTTAATTTAATTTTATAAGTTTGTAATTTGTAGTGTTTTTTTATTTTCGAACATTTTTTTTAATTTTATTTGTTTTAATTTTGTATTAGGTTGTCGAGACTCGATTTGCCTCACACACCCTCGTCTTGAGACAACTTGTTAAGGTGCATGAGGCATTGAGTAGCATGGTTATCAATAACCTTTGGGGTGTATGGAAGCAGGCAAACAGTTAGAGGGCCACAAACGTGAAAAGGCGGATTCTTGATGATGTGTGGTGGGAATGTGTGGAGTATTTGCTCAGTTTTACAGAGCCCATTGTCAGCATGCTGAAATATGTGGATATGGATCGTCCATGTTTGGGTGAGCTTTATGATGGAATCGACTCAATGATTAAAAGCATTAGATCCATCATAAATGACAAAGAGCAGGATCCTACGAAGAGGTTCTTCAAGTAAGTGCAATCGCATCTCATTGAAAGGAAAAAATGACCACTCTATTGCATCTTCTTGCTTTTGCCTTGACACCCAAATACTATAGTGCAAAGATTCTTTATTTGCCCAGGAGAGTCGCACCATATAGGGATGTTAAGGTTGCCAAGGGATATAAGGCAGCATTCTCAAGAATCTTTCCTAATCCAAAAGTAGAAGACCAATGAGAGAAGAGTTTGTGCATTCCATATCCTCAATGGGTCACTCCCTTAGCGCTATTCGTGACAAGTACAAGATGGACGGATGCTCACTTTTGGTGGTACCTCCATGGGCAAGAATCCAACCACCTCAAACCACTTGCAATAAAAATTCTATCACAAGTAAGATTTTAAAATTTTTTACTCTACCCTTCTTCTAACCTTTTCGATGTTTTGTTTTAAGTTTTAATTTTTATAAATTTTAATTGACTTTGTGGCTTCAATAGGTTGCAAGTTCCTCTTTAGTTGATTGGAATTGGTGTACCTATGGATTTATCCACTCAGCTAAACACAAGTTGGCTACAAAAAAGGCAGAAGATTTGGTTTATGTGCATTCCAACTTGCGTCTTCTCTCACACAAACAACCTCAATACAAGGGCCAACAAAGTTGTGGGATGAAAACATAGAAGCTGTTGGTTTAAATGCCTCCATTGCCTATCTTTCATTACTTGGCACGGAGCTAGACAGTGCTTCTAACGACTTGCATAGTGGAGCTAGTGGGAATGGCACTACTGCTGCTTGTGGTTCTAAAGAACCACGTGATGGTGAAGACATCATAGCTGAAGACGAAAATGAATATTGTGAATCATGAAAATGCTGATTTGTCTTTATTTTTGTCCATACTATGTAACATGTGCACCATGTACCTGTTATAAAACTAATATAAGTTCAGCCATTGAATATTATGATATTTGGTATTGAATTATGAGTATATATTGTGGTTATTTAACTTATTTGAAGCTATTTTGTTTCCTCTATGCAATTATGTGGTTAATTTTGCTTATATGGCTATATTTTTAGAATTTTAATTTTTTATATAAATTTTTGTACGACCATATCCAGTCATATCCAAACCAAAAAAAAATCGTCGTATCCCCTATCCAATTCTTGTACCCGTATCCGTATCGATAACGTAGCTTTTTTTGAATTTTTGAAACCACTTCATTAAGTTGTTGAAGGCATGGGGAATCAACAAGGGTGGCTTGGGTTTGTTCGAGCTTACTCATTCTTGCTTACAAAACAGCAATAATATCATATTTATCATGTAACTGCTTCTGGAAAAACGACAAAAGGTCTCAAAGTCCAGACCCTAGAGCGCCAATTCTGGATATGCGGTTGCAAATGCTAGTGTATTTAAATTTGGGGTTCAACACCTTGTGATAGCAAGGAGTTTTAAACTCCTATGTTAGAGGGAGATCCATTCAATTTGTTGTACAAACTTGCACATTTGATCCATTTAACAATATACAGTTCTAAATCATTGCACATAGAGCTAAGAGTTGTGTTTTGTTTTGTTGTGTGTTCTGGTTTGTTATTTTGTGGCATTTGTGCCCTAACAATGCTTTATATCATCGTGCCCTTGTCTTGTGCCCTTGTCTATGAATGTGAATCTTACTTTTGTGTTGTGTTGTGCCCTTGTCCAGTCTGTGAATCTTACTTTTATGTTGTGTTGTGCCCTTGTACTCTCCACGAATCTTTGTTGTTCCCTTATTTCATTCATGAATCTTTCACCTTAACATTTGGTCTATGTGATTTATTTTCCTTTCGCATCATTCCCTTTCTACAATTGCACGTCGAAACCAATCTGCATTTTTGTGTTGTTTTATCATGATATTTGTCATGTCTTCTACCCTCTATTTGTCGTGCCCTCTATCAAGGATGAGACTTGCAAATTCCAGTGGAGAAGAAAGTGTTTAGGATGATCAAACTTTTCCCTCATGGCAACCTTGCTGCCAAATAACAACCGCGATTGCCCATGTCAATCCCTTCGTAAATCACAATTGCTTCTCACTGCTAGGAATCGGGGAGGAGTCGGTGTACATGTTGATAGTGAGGAGGATAATCTCATCGAGCTTTGGCCTCAACACAACCACCTGAGATACCCTGGATGACAACACTAAATGCTTATCACAAGGAGACAGCTCCACCTTGCTTTGCGTCTACATAGACATGTAAAATGACTCCTCCACAAAGGCTTGGACCTTTGTACCGACTCAAAAGGTCAAGAGACGAACCTTGTGCATGTATTAAATCTAAATGTTATGTCTCCAAACAAGGACTGGTTCAGCCAAGCTGAATGACGGATATCCATTTTCATGCATCCCCTGACAAAAAAAGGCCCTGAGATTGAATAAAAAGAAGTCTAATAAGTTTGTAGTGGTGAAGATTGCATAGACTCCAACAAGAAGATTGTAGGGAGGCCAGGTAGAGATTGTGAACAAATGCCTTGAAGGGTACCTTCCTTAGTTCACAGCTATTAAGCAATCCTAATGGCTCAAATAGCTTCATTTAGTATAATGCTGGTAGAACACAATGAAAGTGATTCCAATAAGCTAAGAAAAAAGAAAGCCATGTTCAATTCCTGTAATGTCCCCAAATAGGACAATTTTTTGAATATTAGAATTATTTTATAACCTAGCCAAATAAGTAAAATTCTGATTTTTGTAGCAGCAAACCCTAGCTGCCAAAATACCTCCAAAATTAGCTCAAAAATAGTTCAAAAATATATCAAACTTTAAGCAACCATTAGCTAATCCAAACAAGCCATGGTGACCCTTCAAAAGTGGAATTATTCCACCAAACCCTAGGCGCCCCAAACCGAAATAATAAATGGAAAATTGCAGCTGATCTACCATGTAATAAACTTCATAAAACCCTCAATAAATTGCACCAATATTATTGCAATGAAAGGCAGAATTTTAGAGAGTTTTTCTAAATGCATTTGAGGCCAAAAAGCCCCCAAAACCCAATCGCCCAAGCTGGAATATTATAAAAAAATTACAGAATTAATCCAAGACCAATTTGACTCTCAAACAAGGTCCAAACCTCCTCCAATGCAAGTCGCCACTATGTAGAAAATTAGAATAAAATCCAGAATTGTCTTTACTACATAAAAACACCCAAAAGCATGAGAAATTCAACCACCGAGCGAGTCGCCACTCCCAAAATCAAGTCGTCCACCTGAAAATAGCAAAAATGGTGTTTGAAACACCCTTGTAGGAATTGATAGCTCCAATTGTAACCTCTGAGTGAAGCTACCTCACTGAAGAAAGAGGGTTTGCGTCCTCTAACTCTTTGCTTGAAGAGTTTCGTCTTCAAAGCAAATGGCTTAGCGTTTTCATGCTAAAAGACCAAGATTGAATATCAAGCATTGCATAAACCTTTCCAAATGATTCCTCTTTTGCTTTTATAGCCCTCCAAGTGTGGTGCCCAAAAGAGGAAGGGAGGGTAAATTAATTAAAAGACCTTTTTCTTATGATCATTTTTAAATCACTTAATTCTTATGATCATTTTTAAATCGCTTAAACCTCCATGACCCTTAAAGGTCCCCTCTTTAAGTGAAATAAGAAACATAAAGTAACTTCCAAAAAGGTACTTTTTCATATATTCAATCAAACACACTTAATACTCTTTCCCTTCTTACTTGTCCCTTGGCCCCCGGGAATAAGTTAAGGCTAAGGGTCTTCCATGATGTCCCTATCAAAAGAGGGACATGACAATTCCTACAATACCAACTTTTCCATAAACAAAAATGCCAGAGAATTTACATAAAGTAGAGGCCATGATGTAGAAGAAAGCAAGGGAGCAAGATGAACTAGAGAGTGAAAACCTAGCAACAACTCGAGTCAACGTGCACAAAATTGCAAATGACTCGTAATAGGAGCAACACACCCTTATGAAGGTTCGTTCTAGCATGCAAAAGAGGCTGATAGAAAAAATCATTCACTGGTAGTAGGATCATCTATCAAATCTGAAATTGAGAGGCATTATGATACATGGTGACCTTGGAGGACTAGATTAATCCCACAAATGAAGGAAAACTTCCATGGACTTGTGCATCGTCTATAAGTGAGGATTTAGATGTAGGTCATACCGACTAGGCAAGAGAAGATAATGAAGGTGGCCCAGTGTGAATGGTCTTTTCTCAAGAAAATAAGACATCTAAGTAATTTGGTAGTCATGAATTGGATTCATTCATAATCAGATTTGAAAATCATGTTCACGTTCCAGAAATAAGCATTGATAAGTTAGACCATGTACTGAAAGGTATTTTTGCTCCACGGTGGGCAAGGCATAAAATAAATAGACCCACAAGAGCAGAAGCTAAGGTGATGCTGCAAGCCAGGTTTCAACTGTTGGAGTATGAGGAGGGTAATCCAATTTTCAAGGAGTGAGATGACTCTTTCTTGCAGTCAAGGAAATGTATGGGCACATGGAAGTAGGACATTTAGTTGCATTTTCGATCCAGTTGTTTCCATCCACTTTGGCAACTTTGCCAAAGGTCTGGTGCATTCATCAGCAAGGGAGGAGATAAACAAGAACATGGAGGATGATTCAATGCGAGTTCACACAAACTTTCACTTTTGATAGCCATGATGAACAAGTAGAAAGTGCCTTGGAAAAGATTAAAGTTTTTCTCTGTTGCAGAATCAAGCTTGGATGGAGAATGTAGAAGAAAGAGATGCTCAAAATAAAAGGAAAAGCAAGGATGAAGAATTAACACCCTATGGAGAAGTCTAAGGAGGCTTTGGCTAATCATGGGATTAGTATTAAACCTTGCAGCAGAATGGAAAGAAGTTCTCAGGATAATGATCAATAAAAATCAGAAGATTCTGCAAACGAAGAAGACTGCAAAGAAGAAGATTTGGGTATAGATGAAATGTTTGAACCTGAAAGATTAGAAGAATTGCCAGAAGTAAAGGAAGACAAGGCAGAACTTGAAGAAGAAAGTCTGCAAAACATTCAGGAGGAAGTCAAAGAAGGAGAAAGGAATGTCAAAGATGCCTTTGAGAATGAGACTAGCAAAATCTACAGGGAACTGTTGAATATTAGGCATGTAAATATAGGTTCTAAACAAATTCCAAAAATGACTAATGTAGGAAATTTCTAGACTGCAAAGGAGATAATTGTTGTAATTCTGCAAGAATATCAAGACATCTTTTCTACCAAGTTCAATGATATGAGGGGGATCGACCATTCTCTTGGTTCTACGAAAATAGAGCTGAAAGAGTTTGTGAAAGTCATTAAGAAGCAGCCATATAGATTAAATCCCAACATAAAAGATCAAGCTGAAGACAGGAATTAAGAAAATGCTTGAAGCAGGGCTGACTTATCTAGTGGATAAGTCAGGTTAAGTGAGTCTTATGGTCATTCAGCAAAAAAATCAAAAAAAATCAGAATTTGTAGATGCTTCAGAGCCCTGAATGGTGCTTGTGTCATTGATCAATTTCCAACAACTTTTGCAGGTGATAATCTTGAAGTTGTAGCTGGGTATGAAGTATGTTCGTTCACAAATGGGTTCAGTGGGTACCACCAGCAAAGGAGGACAGGTCAAAAAACAGCCTTTGCTATAGAATGGGGATAGTTTTCATATAAGCTAAGTTATCAATTCATTTTTGGTGCTGGTGCGGGTTCAAAGAACCCAGTTTGTTGGTATGACGATTTTTTTTCCTAAGGTTCGTTTTGGGTTCATCCATACAAAAAATATATTAAAAAATAAAAAATATACATATTCTACCCTGATACATAGGAAATTACTGACATTGTCACTAACCACATAGTATGCATCTTAATAAGTTGATAACCATTAAACATAAATGATAAATATTAAAATATCAAATATCAATAATTATCATGTGGTTGTAATTAATTACATCAAACTTTAAAAGTTAGTTTTCATGGTCTTATTGCTCTTCATCGAGAGCATTAACATCGACATCATGTTGTGGTTCATTAGAACCACATGGACCATCACCACCACCACTCCCACTAGCTAAGTTTTGTGTCATCGAAGCCTAAGGACTGCCAATGTCATCTAATGAGAAGCGCGAAATGGAAGCATCCAAGTCGATGACCTTTGACTCATGTTGACTGCTGCAAGCAGCGGGTTTTCTGTCCCAACACCCAAGGTTCGACCCTGGGCACCCGGGTACGGAGGGGTTATTTTGGCAAAAGAACCCCCATGTACCCGGGTGCCCAGGGACCAACCCTGGGCATTGGAATGATGAACCACTCCCAAACAAGAACCCAGTTCAAACCCTAGGCCCCAACGCTAGCAGAATATGAAGAACCAGTAACGTTGCATATAAGGTAATACCTTCTGATCTAAAGAATGATCCAGATGTATTTTCTAAAGTAGTTGTGACTGCCTTGAGGGACTTCATCCATAATTTCATTGAAGTGCATTTGGAAGACAATGTTGTTTTCACTTTGCTGCAAAAAAATTTGTTCACATTGAGGTTGACATTTGAAAGATGTACAACACTGCAAATAGTACTAAACCTCAAAAACTGTTTGTTCTTCACACCATTTGAAGTGTTGCTTGGGCATGTTATGTGTAGTGAAGGAATTCTTGTGGATCAAGGAAAAACCAAGCTGATTTCGGGATTGAATTCACCAACAAATCCATTATAATGCACTCCAATGAAATTATGAATGAAGTCCCTCAAGGCAGTCACAAATACTTTAGAAAATACAGCTGGATCATTCTTTAGATTGGAAGGTATTACCTTATATGCAATGTTACTGGTTCTTCATATTCTGCTAGTGTTGGGGCCCAGGGTTCAAACCGGGTTCTGGTTCAGGAGCGGTTCGCCGTCCCAAACCCCAGGGTTCATCCCTGGGCACCCGGGTCCCCAATGCTAGCAGAATATAAAGAACCGGTAACATTGCATATAAGGTAGTACCTTCCAATCTAAAGAATGATCCAGCTGTATTTTCTAAAGTAGTTGTGACTGCCTTGAGGGACTTCATTCATACTTTCATTGAAGTGCATTTGGATGACAATGTTGTTTTCACTTTGCTGCAAGAAGATTTGTTCACATTGAGGTTGACATTTGAAAGATGTACAACACTGCAAATAGCACTAAACCTCAAAAACTGCTTGTTCTTCACACCATTTGAAGTGTTCCTTGGGCATGTTATGTGTAGTAAGGGAATTCTAGTGGATCAAGCAAAAACCACACTGATTTCGGGATTGAATTCACCAACAAATCCATCTTACGTGAGAATATTTCTGGACCATATGTGGTATTACAGAAATTTCAGAAGCAGGTATGCTGAAATAGTTGCCCCAATGGAGCAATTGTTGCATAAAGATCACAAGTTTGTGTGGACTGGACTTCAAAATGTCAAGAAGCATTTGTGAAGTAAAAGAAAAAGCTAGCCAACACTCCAATTCTTGTCTTTTCAGATTAGACAAAAAACTTTCATGTTCATGTGGATGCATTAGTGACTGTGATTGGTGCAGTTTTAGCCCAGTCAAGTAAGTTGTCATCTACAAAAAAGAACTACACCACAACAAAAAGGGTAGCATTGGCAATGGCATATGCTCTTCAGAAACTCAGACACTCTCCTAGATACACATTTTGAGTTTTATACAGATCAACAGGCCCTCAAACACATGGTGAATAAGCCATTGCTAGGAGGAAAGATCTCAAGGTGGTTAATGTTGTTCCAAGAGATCAATTCAGGATTGTGATAAGGCCTAGGAGAGATAATGTTGGACTTGATCATCTTTAGCAGAACTCATACAGGAGAGGAGCCTAGAGATTTGCAGGATGGTTTTCCAGACTTCCACTTGTTTAGAGTAGCGGCTTTTCCAGATTATTTGGAGGAAATTGCAATCTTCTTGCAAAATTGTGAGTTTCCAGACCAGTAGAATGAGAAACAAAAGATGAGGTTAGTTGGAAAAGTTTTCCATTCACTCTCCTAAAAGGATGTTTGTAAAAATTGGACAAAGATGTACTATGAAAAGTTTTCTTGGTCCGTGAGGGAGCAATGATTTTGAAAGAAGCTGTGAAGGTATAGCTAGAGGATTGTTCACCAGTGAGCATATTGCAAGATAGATTTTGCAGGATGAATTAGAGTGGCCCACATTATTGTGAGATGCGCATAAGGCTGCAAAGCATTGTAATATTTGTTGGAGTTGTGAGACGAACTCATAGAGATGAGTTGCTATTGAATACTATTTTGGCAATCCAGCCTTTTGAAACACGAGGCATTGATTTTAGTAGTCCAATTCACCCTCCTAGGAGATCCAATGTCAGATATATAATCACAGCCACTAATTATTTCACTAAGTGGTTTGAAGTTGCAGAAACGCGAACCACATTGCAATGGATGTTGTTAAGTTCATATATGAAAATATCATAACCAGATTCAGCTGTCCTCAGGTACTTGTAAGTGATAGCCGTACTCACTTCATTAATAACACCATCAATATTCTCACAAGTGAGTTACTGATCCCTCATCACAAAATTTAGCCTGATGTCTTAAGCTAATGGGCAAGATAAGGCCTTTAACAAGGTTTTGGAAAAGTTTCTCCAATAGATGCAATGTCAATAGGGATGATTGGGAAGGTTCTCACAAAAATCTGCACAGCCAATCTGCAATTTGGCGTGTGTTTGATGGCTTCGAGGAAGGGTTATGGAACAAAAATTTGAGTGATTTCACTGCAGAGTGCTCCAGTTGATGCATGGGAAGAGTGGCCTTGATGGGGTTTGTGAGAGAAATCCTGTGAGGACTATGAACACATGAAAATTGGAAGCACTTGGAAAAGATATAATCAAGCAATACAATATAAAGTTTTATAAATTATAACATAAAAAGGAGTTATAAGGTGAATAAATTAACATGCAAAACTTAAGGAGAAGAAGAAACAGACAATGCTAACTGACAAACAGCTTGAGGGAGCAAAGACTTAACATTAAAAAAATATATAAAAGGGATTGGTGAAGACGAGAAGTTCATTTGCATTTGAACTCAAGAAAAAAATTGCAAAGCTCAACATCGCTAGGACGTAAGAAATTAAGAAATTCCAACTGAAAATGTTCAAATATGTGGAGGGATCAGGTATGGCGTGATATTTGGAAGCTTTGTAACTTGAGATTAGAGTGAGAGGCAAAATAATTGGGGAGAAAATACAGTAAATTCCACAACCCATGGATCTTGAAGTTTCTGAAGCAATAGCAGTCGAAAAGGAAATTACATTTTTTTTAATGAACAAAGATGAGAGACATGTTTTTGGCATCTACCATCAATTGCAATTTGCAAGTAGCAAAATTTCATGACATTGAGGACTATATGATTCAGATGGAGATTACAACGGAATAGTTTATCATAAAGAAATAGAAATATAAGCTCCCACCAGGTAATGTAAAAGAATGCGAGCCACAATATAGGAAGTACAAAGATTCCACTACAGAGAGGTTAACAAAGCTGTCCTATTTTGGTGTGCATCAAAAGATGATGCCGATAATCCCATGCACAAATAGAGCAAGGATGACATTTAGTTGTTGGCATATGTGATAATTTCTGTCAATGACATTTAGTTGTTGGCATATGTGATAATTTCTGTCAATTCCGAGATTTTGGTTAGGGTAACAAGATTACCTAATAGCAGGAGGACAATGTCGCGGTATAAGCCAAAGAGACCACCACTGGATTCAGATTTGGGAAAGATATATGGAGCCACAAGAAATACTAGAGGTTACCTGTGCAACACATCAACAATCCAAAGGGATTTTGAAAGGATCTTCGATGGGAGATATTGGCATACATCTAAGGGGTATGAGAAAATACCTGCCTGTGTGATGGACATCATGCATAAGATTGTGACCGATGATGTTTTCAAAGTTGGTCCTCGCCAAAAGACAATAATAAACATGCACAACAAAAGCATGAGTACAAGTTGGGCATCTGGTTGTAGGAAGTGAGGCATCGATTGTTGCAAGTCCAAGGATTCCAAAGAACATCATACAGGTTTTTTACATACACTATGGATACAGAGTACCATCAAAGGGGTACAAAGATCATTGTGCAGTAAAGAAGGAAATGTGTACCACAAGGTTTTGCCTTTATAATGACTGAAGATATCATT
This sequence comes from Torreya grandis, assembly GCA_037957365.1. Classification (NCBI taxonomy): domain Eukaryota; kingdom Viridiplantae; phylum Streptophyta; class Pinopsida; order Cupressales; family Taxaceae; genus Torreya; species Torreya grandis. The sequence goes on from JARHVA010001060.1 coordinate 2,249,932, forward strand.
AAGAGTGAGATTGTGAGGCAGCTGGGCAAAACAGATGCATTTCCACAGCCATTGTTATCCATTCCACCTTAGGAAGCTAAGCAAAAGCACAAAAGCAGGCAAAGAAAAAAAGAAAACCAACTGTGAGAGTCTACAGAAGCTACTCAGCCAAAAAGGGGCTAAGGACCCTGTGCAGCATTAGAAGGATTCTGATGCTGACGAAAAGAAGAATAATGTATGAAGACTGCGGCCAGAAAGAAGAAAGAGCAAACTTCAGTCTCAAACTACAAAGAAAGACAAACAACCCCAGCTTGAGGACAAACTATGTAAAGAAGATCCATTTGATGCTAAAAATGATGAAACATGGGACCCACATATCCTAAGTTAATGAAATTTATGGATTTTCTGAAATTAGGGATAAATAGGATAGATATGCAAGAGGGAAGTCCAAAGGAGTTGAAGGAAGACCATTTTGTGAGCATCAAAAAGAGTACTATGTGTGGAAATGTGTGAGACCTTCAATTGATGCAATGACATAACGATTCTCTTGTAGAAAGAGCGGCAAAAGCATACTATGGAGGAAGAAAGGAAAAATGAAGAGAAGGCACACAAAAACAAAAATAAACCTGAAAATAAGTGTGTGAGCCCACCGAAGAGACTGTCACATAGACTAGAAAAAAAATGTGGTACAGAAAGCTCATACAATGACCACATCACCAGCTAAGGAAGAACGCGAGGATGCAGTGCAAGAATACATGGTTGACACTGCAGTACAAACTGCTGACATACTGGAGCATGAGGACAAGGAAAAGTGTGGCAGATACGCAAAGGGATGATGATCCAGAGGAAGAGGATGTTGTGAACCTTGGAAGCATGGAAGTTATATAAGGTAATAATCTTTCTAGTTTTGTAGAGATTCCATTGCAATCATTACATCATGAGCAAGTTGAAAAAAAGGGGGATGCACAAAGTTTGGAGAGACATGTTGATCCATAATTTTCATCCATTGCATCCACCCCGACTCCAGCTATACCCTCCACTGCACTTAACCTGAAACACATTCCCCACCTCACACTGGCCTGTTTCCATCTACATTTTTCATTCACTCCAATCCACCCCACATTGTAGCCATGGAACTTCCTAACTTGGGCCTGGAAAAGGTGGATGCCAAAGCACCTCCAGAAGAGACACAAAGAAGAGCCCAAGTTGCCATAGGAAAATGACGAAATGTGTGACAATTCTGTAGTCACTTGGCAGCCCCCTATCACCACTCAATGGCTAGATACGAGAATGGTAGGGTCTACCACAACAGATACAGGGTAAGCAAAACAAGGGTCTACTAGAGAAGTCGACTAGGAGCCAAAAGACAGAGGTAAAGAGAACACCCCTCCAGAACAAACTAAGAAGGCAAATGTTGGAGATAGGAGCCAAGGAAAGGCTGCGAGTAAGGAATAAGAGAACACAAAGATGGATGGAAGAAGTTCAAGTGCAGCATGAGGATCTAGAGAGGGGGATAAGCCTATTTCTTGGAACTTCAAGGAACCATTGTTGAAGAAGACAAGATCGACTCTATGCCATATTCAATAAAGACGGATTATTGCAGACGTTGAAAATCAATTGTAATCAAACCCTGCCACTAGCTTAGTTTATTTACCTACAGTCGTAGCCTTTGACCTTGCAAAGTTGGATCCAAAAACAATGTTATAAGGATCACAAAGTTGGATCCAAAAACAATGTTATAAGGATCACAAAGTTGGAAAAGTTGGTACATAACAGCTTGCATAAGGCTATGGGAAGATGAAGGGTTTGGAGGGCGCTTTACAGAAGGTGAATACAATGACCCAGCAAAAGTGCCCTGACTTGGTCCCTAAGGTGGTAGGTCAAGAGGCTATGTCTGAGTAGTTTAAAATGATCACGTTGGTGAGCCTGCCCACACATGCGCATACACAGCAGGCTTGAACCACTGCAATAGAAGACAAGGAAGTTAAGAATTGAGTCTACAATTTGGTAGCCATATTGAAAAGTTAAATTGCTATCTTAAAAGAGACCTGCCAATAGGCAGATACAATGGTCAAGCAACTCTACAAGTGGCCTAAGTACCATAAGCATAAGCTTAAGAACTTAGATTATTTACTGGACAATGTTTCCAAGTCTAAAGACGACATCTAGGTAGGCTCTAATGATGCACAAAAGGAAGAATGAACCCTCGGCAGATGCGGTACCTTTGATTTCAAAGGGAAAATGAATCAGTTCGCATGGGGTACAGGTGCAAAGGCATAGGGAAACTTTGAAGAGCACAGAGGCAACCACTCAGTCAATGGTCAATAGGGCAAATCTGGTGAAAAACAAGATAATCTATGAAGATCTTGAGAGCACTGCTAGATTAATCTTGCAGCTCAAGCCGTATATTGCATCAACAGATGAGGTGCTAGAGGATTAAAAAATTATGAAAACGGATCTCGCAATAATGATTCCAGAGCATTTTTAAGTCTATTGGTATTCCCCAGCATAGTCACAAGGTTCGAGTTCAAATTTGAGTTCGACGAGGATAAAATTCGGTTCAAGTTCGCCAATGGATAAAGTTCGAAAAAAAATTCGCCATTAAATTCAAACCATTAAAAAACACAAAAATATAAAATATAAACAAAAATATATAAATACATAAAATATAAATAATATGATATTATAAATATAAAATTAAAAAAATATATAAATTTTTTATTTTTTATTAAACAACAAATATATATATATATATATATATATATATTTTATGTCATTTATTTTATTGTTCTAATTAATTTCACAAAAGTTTTAATAAACTATTTAATTAGGTTTGAAATTATAAATAAAACAATAAAAACAATAACCTAAATATAATATAGTTAGCTGAAATTTTATATATATATATATATATAAAACATTTGATATAATATTACTGAAGCTTTAATGTCATAACCTAATTACTTTGCGAGTCTGCAACGAACATGTGGTGGACGGCGGAAGAAGAGAAGAGTAAGAAGATAAAGAAAGAGTGGTCCCGTCAAGCTGCAGTTTCTTCTTTTTTGCACATCACTCTGCAGAATGCCATACGAAGGTGCAGAACACGATACGAAGGTGCATACCTGTTGACAAAGGTGCAGAACACCATGTGAATAATGGATGTTAGTTGAATGCAGTACAGTAAGTAATCAGTCATTCAAAAACAATATTTGGCATCTGCTGTTCTTACCCTTTTTACCCTGCACTTTTGTGCCCGCGTTTTTTCCCCTTTTTTTGGGCGAACATGAACAAATTCGCCGGATTTTCCTATCATCTTAAAAGTTCGATGAATTTCGAATTTTATTCAAGAAATTCACCGAACCTTGTGACTATGCTCCCCAGCCTCCACAGCATCAACAACCTCCACAACCACCACCAGCTCCAAAGGAAGACTGCAAAGAAAACAAGTTCTGGGCTCCCAGATGAAATTTTTAAAAATTTGAAGTTTTGAAGAGCAAGGTGCATGAGGATTTATGTGCATGGGAACTAAGGGAGTTGAAAACCTGCAAGGGCCACCAACTTATTCTAGTTGATCTATTGAAAACCCGGAAGTTCAGTATATTGACTTGTTATTCAGATGAAAACCAGAAATGGCAATTAAGTAGTGCACAAGTGGTGAAAACTTGAAAAGGTGTCACTCATGGACTGCGCAAAGAGTCCTTACAGGTTTAGCAAGAAAGAGGAATGTGAAAAGTGAGGTTGTTCGGGGATTGTTAGTACCTTTTGTAATTTAAATTGTAATGCATTTTTCATGTATCAAAATAACTAAATATAATGTATGTCGGCTTGAGAAAATGTAATAGTGGGAAAGTGTAGGAAAGGTACAGGAGAAATGAATAGGAGGAGAAAAGCCAACATGTAATGGATGTGAATGATATGTAATCACAGAAAATTAACAGTCTCAGAAATGAAGCAGAAGAGACCAAGTGAAATTAAATTCAAGACAAAAGACAACGAAGATGATAATGATTGTATAGGTGATAGGTTGAATCATAATAGAAGTGTGTAGAAGATTGAGCTGTCATGAACGAAGCATTATAAGATTGTAACTTCTCTATAGCAATGTAAGATATCTTGATTCTATTACTATTTGTATTGTTCAAGGAATCTATGCTTTCTATTTTGTTTCATTACCTTTTCCCTCAAGATGAATGCTGAGATCTTTCGCAAGAGATTAACTCTAATGCATGTCTTGTTTTGTTTCCTGAAAACTAGTTAAGTTTCATGTAAAATGTAGGTTTGGTATTCACTGCGAGTAATCCCCTATTTTCTAGACTACAACTCTTAGGATGTTCTTGGTAGGCAGCAAAGGAATAGACATTTGGTGATTCAGGTTCAGGTCATTAGAGATACCCTAGTTGGCACTTTGTTCTTCAGCAAGGATAACCTATTAGGCCCCACTAGAGGTTAACGTCGTTGGCATTTTGAGACTGATACGCTCCTTCAATCTATTGACATCTCTAATGATCGGCTTCCTCCATTCAGGTACTCATTGGATGCCCCCTCCTCGTCTTCTTCCTACGAAGGAGGTCATCAATAGAGTTGCCAAAGAGAGTATTTACTAGCAGTACACCCAGGTCACTTGGGCTTCTCCTCCACACCCACTCATCCCCACATTGGCTTTCTATGCCAAACATTTTTTACGGATTGTAGATGGCATCATCATTTAACCAACCACCTCCATCATCATTGGTCACATGGCTTGAGGATTCCCCTTGGCAAATTGAGGGTATGCTCCCACCGATTATGGGTTTAGACTTTAGAGTTGAGACCAACCACCATATCTCTTGGGGTGATAGGACCTGCCATCTCTGCCCTCTGCAGAAGGTTGGGAATGAAGAACACTTTACTTTAAACTGTCCTGTGAGATTTAAGGAAGATACCACTGTCTCTACAGAGACTTGAGCAATTCTTTACCCACCTTCTTTCAGTGCCTTGATCAGAGGTGCCTGGCCCTTTTTCTTTAGAAGTTCGTTATTCTCAGACATAGATGCTTGAATTGGATACCTCGAGCTGTCAGGATGATTACTTCCTTCATCAAGCCCACTACGAGCATTGTTGATGTCAAGCGCCCCCTAGATATAGCCGATTCGTACTCAGAGGGAAACAAATAATTGAGATTGTCTTCCTTTTACTGTGTCGCTACCTAAGTGTCTCATCCCCCTCAGTCTCTTTCCAGGCAAAGAGGATCTGCCTTCCCTTCGTCCACAGTCCGTGTCATGAGACAAATGCACATTACCATTTTTATCTGCTACAAGAGGTTCATTGGCTTTACATGTTAGGAAAGGCACTAGAGGGAGTACTCAGCATAATCCTATGATTTTCCAGCCTAAACTCCTCAATCCTTGGCATTCCCCTGTGAGCATTCTCAAATCCTTATTGGACTCTTTCACCGTGATAGATGATATGTTATTGGTTTTTTTATCCTGAGCCTTACTGCAGACATTTGACAGAATCGGTCCCCTTTCATGTTCTCCTACTTTAATTTCATCAGCTTCATGTTTCTTTGAAGGTTCCTTCCCTCCCAAGGCAATCTATACTTGTATTATGTCTTACATCTCGGTGTTTAACCACTTTAGGTTTACCCCCTGCTTTGTTCACCTTTTGCTTGTACTTTGCGTTTGATTACTTTTCATAATAACTTAGGGTCCTTTTACCCTAGTACTTCTACATTATAACTGGTACTTTCTGAGTCCCATTAATCTAATTTGGTCATTCATGGATATTTATTATTAACATAGTTTCTTTCTTGCTTTCTGCCGTTGGCATCCAAACCAAGGAAAACGAAATTTGTAAGTAACCCACAAACTTATCAATGCTGACATTTATGATAATAAAGGGCTCTGGTTTCCCAAATATAAGGTACAGAGAAAACATAGACTGAATTCTAAATATGTATTTCACATTTAAGAAGGGATATTGTAGGACAAAAAAACACCTGTTATGCCTGTAAAGAACGTGATAATGTAAAAGAAACTTTTAACAGACCCTAAACTGCTGTATATTGTGATCTAATAATTATCGCAAAAAAAAACTAACTTACCTCCATAAGCTCTGACTTCGCAGCATCAACACCAGCAACATCCTGGAACCTTACCATTTGCTTGCCTGAACGGCGCTTTTGTGCAGATGTGCCGTTTGGAGAAATCTGGCGCAGTAATAACCACATCAAAGGAGTTAAAGGTATCCAAAGGGACAATATTGTAATCAAAATGCTCCTTATAGATGCACTTAATGGTTGGGGAGCAGAGCTATATGTGATTCCATGCTCTCTCATTAGACTCAGTAGGTAGCTCTCATCATTTTCTATTCTTCGTGTAGAGTATAGCCAACTTGGACGACTGGTTTGGTTAATTTGGGAGAATGGGCTGCTCTTTTCTTGATGTTGATTTCCTCCCAAGACCTTTTTAGCTTCACTGGCTACAGTTGCACCATCTTGTGCTGAACGAGTTTCCAGCCCATTTCTAGCATCATCAAACTCAGTCCCATTTGCTGCAGTCATGTTACTTTCACTGTTATCTGCTGAGTTTTCTATAGATTGCAATTTATCTTGAATGTGGTAATGTGTGTTGAAAAATATTCGACGAGAACCTTCTTCAAATAAAACATTTGTTACAGTTCCAGCTTGCATACTCCTCACCAAGTCTGAATATGGAACTATTTGGGAAGAGGGAACTGCTGTGAGTTTAAGGCCCAAATAACAAATTCCAAGGACACTACCCACTGCCGTTGAAATAGTTACCTGTCTCGAATACTGCCTTAAAAAATCTAGCAGAGCTTTTGCAATTGCATGGGGTGACCATTTCCTTAAATTTTGTAATAGCAGCCGCACTCTCCCCTGCAATATGAAAAACAGTGATTTCTTTGGATGCTGATGCTTCTTTTCTTCCAAAGGGAGGTTCTCTTGATCAGAAACAGAAGATTTACCCAAGGCATTTCCCTTACCCCTCTGTTTCTCATAATTACACTGAATGCGAAATTTGTATTGCACTTCACAGACTCGCAGTTCCTTTCCGGGAGTTGAAGTCCTTGAGGTGAGACAAGTATGCTCTCTATCATGTGCAAATAACCAAGTGTATTTATGTCTACTTGATCCCCGCAAGGCTAAAGCTTTAACAGTCCTGATTTTTGGCAGAGTATATAATATAAGACTTCTCCTGCTTTTGATAAATGAATTCATCTCTCTTTGTTTGCATTTTAATGTGTTAGCGTTTAGAGATACTTGATGAAACTCTGGAAAACCACTCCAGAGATTTTTACTACCGCATCGTACTGGGCGAGGAGTAGCCGGTGCTGGACACTGTGCCATCTGAAGATCTATACTTATTTAGTACTTTGGGTCTAATATTACTCAATCCAAAAGTCCTAAACTTCCCGATAGACAGTGTCCATGGCCGACCATAAAAAACTTCCCTTGTACTATGGCTGATCTGAATCCACACAGCTACTGACAATTTATCAAAGCCCGACAAGGGAGATCAATTTTGAAGCTGGATTGAGATACTTTGGTACATAGAAAAAGTTCAAGGAGGATCTTCATTGGAAGCAACATTGGAAAGCAAAAGTTTACTGCGAAGTGTTACCTGTATACAGTTCAAACAGTAGGTATTACTCCGAAAATTTTAACAAAAGAAAATTTATTACAAGAAATTAAAAACATAATAAATATATGTATTGTAGGTGAACTATGAAAAAAGTGCAAAATTTATTACTAATACACATGGCAAATCTAACAACTTTATGTACATTTTATAGGAAAACTTGGTAAACAGTTTTTTTTTAAATTAGAGGCGACAACAAACCTCCACAAGGTGCAGGACCCACAGATTATGCTTAAGCAAGGCAGCACTTCCCAGATTGTTGTTTTTATTTTCCTTTTTGGTTACATGGTTTATACCCTCTGGACTGACAGGCTGCTTAATTAAGACCTGCCTCATTTTTTCTAAGCATAATTTCTTTACTTTTAGCATCCTTAAAGATGGTGGTTTCTTCATTTTCTGAGCTGTGCTTTCATACCAGCTGTATCATCTCTATTGTGAATTGCATCCTCTTGTGCTTCATATTTTTATCAAAGGCTAACAAATACGGTGGTTTGAGAGAGATTTACAGTATTTTTGCTAAACCCTAAAACTAGAAGTTATCTTTTCGTCGATATTTTTATTGGCAGCTCTGAATTTCTATATTACTTCCCAAAAAAATGTATTTTAGAAGATGTAATTTACCTGGATTTCTATATTACTTCCCAAAATTATTGGCAGCTCTGAATTTCTATATTACTTCCCAAAAAAATGTAATTAGAAGATGTAATTTAACTGGATTTTTATATTATTTCCCAAAAAAAGGTACTTTAAAAGATGTAATTTACCGTATTTTTTCTTGTACTTTCAATCGACCATATTTTTTCCATGTTTGAAGACCACGTCGGTATGAAGTTTTATCTAATGAAACATGGATACTTTTCCCTGTGAAAAATTATCTAGCCCATAAAAATACCATAACTGATAAGGAAGTAATGACCCACAAGTTGTTCCCAAAGCCATTAAAAATACTGGAAATAGTAACAATTATACCAAAAAAGCTTTGAAAAATGTCTTCCTGCAAAAATCTTCCTTGGAAAACAAGTATACCCTAGAATGAGTCAAAACACTTAAACCCTAAACCCTAAATAAGCTTAACTATTTATTTGCAGTACAAAACTATTTATTTGCAGTACAACATCTGAATATTTAAAATTCTGTTGATAACTTGTTCAAAATAAACTCTCATTCTTCAAAATTGTGGCCAACACAGCTGAAAATCTTCGGGGCAGTTAAGATAGGTGCAATTATGTGTTTAGAGGTCACAGCTGAACATTTTCTAGTATACTAATAGATATAATCAAAACTCATATCCTGTGCGTGATAAATGCCAACCTGTGGAACGCCTGGCAGTCGTGGATTGTATGAGCATGTGTTTGAATCCGTGGATGGTCACACAGCCAACGCTGTTTGCTAGATAAGATTTAAATGAATTACTCGACAGAAGAAGTTACTTCGGCATGACTTTGTACCATTTCCAAGAATGTTTGAAAGGTTGATCTCCTCCATTGAAGGGTAACCATCACTATAGGTAGATCAAGAAGTTACTTGGGCATGACTTTAGTACCATTTCTAAGAATGTTTGAAAGATTGATTTCTTTAATGGAAGGGTATTGGCAAAGATAATGGTTGTTTATATTCCTTCATTAAGGTATAAATTTTTTTGGATGACATAAAAAATCACGTGATTAAAGTCAGAATCGTGTTTCAAATGATTTTGATGACGTGGATGCACTTTATTCATAGTTATTTAGCCAAAAGAATTCATTGATTTAGAGTATACTTACTCAACATTGTAAATTTGTTATAAATTTATTTTTGAAATGTGGACAAAGATATCAACATTATATATAATTCAATGATTCCATGTAATGTCTTTAGGTATACAATTTTTATAAAAAAAAGTAAACTAAAGGAATGAAGGAGTTGTAAGAAAAAGAAATAAGACTGGACCCTGGTTCCTAAGTCTATGGTTGTTTTGCCTTTCAAGATTCACTCTCCTACAGTAAATCTTGATCATAAATTCTTTATTTTTATCAATGTTTTCAAACTTCAAATACAATGAACATAGATAATCCTTGTAAACTGTCCAAGTATTTAATTCGGATGTCATCATATGTGGAGCATTCCATGAAATAATGTCATTCAATCTTAACCATACCTAATGTGCACATAAGACATATTCTCTCCTCCCACTTTTCTTTTGGGATCTTCTACCTACTCGTCTAACATCGGAGTTAATGTGACTTAATTCTCAAATGGGTTATGAGCATCTTCATTCTCCACTTAATGTTTGCCCCTATGTAGGTTTTTCGATCATGCTCATAAGTGGAGTTGAACTTAGTCATGTAGTATTGTTTTTTCCTCCCTATATGCCTTGTCCACATGTTTATTTTAATTTTTTCCCTCGCATAGCTCTTTATCTCTTGATTGGTCGATAGGCACTCATATATGTTAATATCTCATTTATTCATCTATAATTTGTTTTGTTTCATCCACATCCTCTTTTGTTTCCTCAACTCTTCTTTTATTATTGACTTTGGCCACCTATCCTCCTTCGTGTCTTATACTTTCTTTGTGTATCCTATGAGACATATCAAAGCTACAACTTCTATTAGAAAAATATTTGTTTCTACTAGGATTATCTCATATGGAACTGATGCTTTAATCTTGAAGGTACTTGTGATTAAACGTTTCTGAATTCTCTCCAATTACCTCCACTTTAACCTTGACATATTGTTGGCCCAAACTTCACATCCATAGAGTACCACTAGGACTACTAATAGCCCAAACAAGACCCTAGTGGTCTTCCAATCCCATGAATCAACATCTTTGCACTTGTTTTGAATAGAGTATAATGACCTCCATCCTCCTTGTATTCTCTTCATTATGCATATGTCCCGACTGAGCTTGTTGGTGAAATCAAGCCCTAAATACTTGTATTCTGAGACTATCTCGAATGGGCTACTCTTAAACATGAAGATTGCATGCCTATTTTCTTTTTGAGGTGAAAAGATGATAATCTTAATTTTGCTAATGATGAATTGCATCCTAACCTTTTTGTAAAAGAACTCTTAGGCTTTCAAATGATCTCTTAAACTTTGGGTTATAAATGTAGTTAAAATAAAATCATTTGCATATAGAAGGAGTTTTATCACATAACTAGCTATGTGGACTCTGCCACCCCCCAGTTTGTTTATCCATTCTTCTAGTTTGTCAATATAGAGACCAAGTAGAGTTGGAGATAAAGGACATCATTGTTTAACCCCTATGTCACTAACAAAACTTTTTGATAAACGTGTGTATAATATGATATTGGCTCTAAGATGCTCATATAACCGATGAACAGTTGCCCCATACTCTTTTGGAACTTTGAGTTCCTCCATCCGACCCCATAACATACATCTAGGAACCATGTCAAAAGATTTCCTAAAATCAAGGAAGCAATAGAAGACTTCTTCACCTTTTTCGTCCCAAACGTTTTTAATTAAATGCTTGAGAGTGATGTAGTGATCTATAGTAGAATGTTTTGGCCTAAAGCTCACTTTTCCTTATTTTTCAGCCCATTCACAGATTTTGCATTCAACCATGCTTCCAAACAATTTTGCCATGAGAGAATTGACCATAATAGTTTTGTAGTTAGATGGGTTATAGACCTCTCTGCTTTTGAAGAGAGGTATGACTAGGGGCACGAATAATCAACCTTCTTTAACACATAAGTTATTCTCAACTTTTTAAAAATCATGTATTATTGATTTGTAACCCCAATTCTAAGAATTGATCATCACAAAGTTAGTTTGACATGAAATTCTATGTCAACAATGATTACTCACAAGTAATCGCAAGTTATTTGTGACTCTGCTTCTATGCTTTATATTTCCCAAGGTGTTGGGGTTAAAATAAATTGTTTTTTAATTGAAAGATAAGCATTTTGATTCAAATGCATGAATAATTAACCATCTTTAAGTCACAAGTTATTATTGGTTTTTTAAATCGTGTGTTATTGACCATTGACCCTGATTTTAACAATTACATGACATGATAAGTTAATTCAACACCGCATTCAACTGAGTGGCAATTTCTCACACAAAATTTAAAGTTATTGGCGACTATGCTTCTATTGTTTACAGCATTTTCAAGATAGTTTGGGTTTAGGTAGATTGTTTTTTTTAATTGAAGAATAAGCACCCTGATTTAGGTGCATGAATAATCAACGTTTTTCTACTTATATTCATAGAATGGGGGTATCCATTATGACAAATTCACATGGGACTTGAACCCAACGTCATCCCTTTTATTTTAGGTATCTTAGAAGATTTGTATATTGGTAAATTGTGTAACAATTGTGACATACTATCTTCTTCTCCAATCACACTATAACCCTTTGATAGATTGATTTTACTAATGTCCATGAGATAAACACAATCTATTGGCACTAGCCAATACAATTGTATTAGTCAGTATGTATAAGATTTGTGTAAATGATTGATTTTACTAACATCCACAACATGGGAATGGGGGTCATGACACCAACAAATGCAATTATATGAGTTATTGTATATGAGATCTGTGTAGGGTGTGACATCAACGAATGGTTCATCAAGGATATGACATATTTATGTTTGACACATTGCTACTTAATCAAATTTGAGGGGAAATTAAATGAAATTATTTTACTAATGTTTATTCAAAAGTTAATAAAGGGTAGGATGTTTCTCGACATGCACATATAAGAAACACTAGCTTGCTTTTAAAGAGTGGATCTTCTATCACATATGTTTATCAAAATTTATCAATAAGCCTAGTAAAAGGATCATCAATGAAATGGCGAAAGGAAAGTTGCATGTCTTTATGAATAGGGATTAATTTTAAAGTTGTTTGTGATTAGTCTCATGAAATCACTTGGTTTATCTTCATATTAGACCTGGTCTACTTCCAACACAAATCTCACAACCATAAAACACTAGTACTATGACATAGGGCCCTAGTAAGTTTTTAATCTCATAATTTGACATTCGTGGATACATTTTGTAGTGCATATAGAGCTTTCCATCCCCATTATATTATCTTAATTTTACATGAATCCCACTTGAGTTTATCATGGAAATTAGGGTCAAAATGTTTGTATTGTGTCACTACTTCAACTAATGGTTCTTCTTCCCAAAAAGTATATTTTTTGTTTTTTTAATTTCCATAGAGAGACTAACGAGATATTAATTTTGCTATAATAATGGAAGGATTTTAATAACATCCACGATACTAAAGTAATCTCTAGTGCCACTAGATTACAAAGCATTACTAACTAAGTATGTAAGTTTTAAAGGAAGGGAAAGGGAAGCTAAACTTGAGTTTGAATATTTGTTTATACTTATTTTAAGGTTGATCTTCATACTGATAATTTCTAACAAAGCATCACACTTTGTGTGGATATCCTTATGGAATATTACACCAACTAAGGATTGTGTTCCACAATAATATCTATCATCGATGCCAATCTAGAGATGGGCACATTAGCCTTATTCTTTTAGTTTGAGATCGTCTCATCAATTGAATATAAGGACATCTACCTCTGACCCAATGTTATATTGTTAAGTTTTTTCATTGTTATATTGAAGACATTTTAGTATACGTTAGTCTACTTTAGTAAAAATAACTATTGTAGTATTGGAGATTACACCCTAAACTTGTGTTGAAATTTGGAATCAAATAATATTTTATAGTTTATTTATATGTTATTGTGTGTTCCATTGAAGCATTGAGTGTTTTATATCTTCTTGGAATAATTTAATTATTACTAAAGAGACTAAGCTAAAATAGTGTGTGTGTGCTCTCCAATCACTTGGTTGTTATGGCATGAAAGGTTTTTAAGGATTCTCTAAAAATGATCTACCATGGCATGTCTTCTAGATGAAAATACTAAACCACTTAATTGAAATTACCTGTTAGGAAAATTAGTACTCACATCATGATTCTTAGTAAGTTAGTGGGTTAATAATATCAATGTGTGTGAGTAGCAAATAAAATTCACTTAGATATCTCTTGTGAAAGAGGATTAAGGGAGAGGTTGAGAGATATGAGGGATTTGTGATTGATGTTGACTCCTTGTACTAAGGAGATCATCTTCTTATATAATGTAATATCTCACAATGAATAATATATCCCCATATGAATCAAATTGAAGCTTATTATTATTAGTGTAATGTAAAGGATTATCGTGTATTGAAATTGTGCAAATCCATCCGAAAGATATCATATGGTATCAGAGCTAGTTATTAACAATGAGATTTTTTTTTAAAGCAATTTTTGTAAAGAATCAGAGTGGAAGCTTGTGTATGCCCAGTTCATAGGCTCAAAGTGTCTTGGTAGAGATGTCACATGTCATCTTCATATAATATAAGCATGGGAAAGTGGCATGTGTGATTTGGTTACTCATCATTTTATCCTGATGTGTGCTTCTTTGTAATATGCTTTTGTTGAGACTCTGACAGCTCTTAGATATTATAGTTTGTGTTGTTGTCATTTTGATTGTATCTTTATAGAACTTATAGATTAGTCGAAATATGACAATGTTACTTTGTCAATAAATAATTATTACATGTGTGTATATCTTTATGAATTATTATTTGGTCTAACAATTGATCTGGTCCATTTATGGACTTATACATGTTCATTGATTGATTTGTATAATTGTGTGAATATTTAGTTGTTGATTCTAGAGACAAAAGATTGTGGTGTGTACAACTCAAGTCAGAACCATGCACTTAATTTATATTTTGTCAAATCTCTGAGCTCTCTTTCAACACAAGTGGATCTAGACCTCTCATGCTTCGATGTGGTGAGCTCTTCATATTCTTCCGAGTTTGAAAATCATCTTGCTTGGTAAAAACCCTGCTCTTATATTCTCCTAACTCGACATAAGATTTAGAAGTTATTATTTTTAAGATTTTGGTTTATTGTGTCTAATTATTTGTTTTATTCATTATATGTTTGTAATGAGTTTGGTTATAGTTTTTTGTTAATTTTATGTTGGGTAAAAGTCATAGGCAAAGTCATATTTAAATTTCCTATGTAGTTTTTTAATTGTGAATCAATTGAGTCAACATATGTCTTGGTTTAATAGTTTTATGTATGTCATTAAACTCAAAAACCATATAAAAATTATTCAACAATAGGGTTATTGGTTCAAAAGCATCATTATATTTTGTGATTGTCAGTTCTAAAAGTAAAATCATTTGTAATTGGACGCATTATCACTTGCATGCAATATCCAGATTGTGGGGGGGATCAAAATGGACAAGTTGAGTCACTTTAAAAGTTTTGAAGGCAAAGATTTCCATACTTGGCAAGTTTGAACTCAATTCTTGTTAATCAATAAAGATTTATGGGAAATCACCAATGGTAAAGTACCAAAACCAACTGATGCAGATGAAGTCACCAAATGGAAAAACAAGGATAAAAAAGTGAACAATTATCAGCCTAAGGTTATCTGATGCCTACTTGTATTATATCGACCTATCAAGTTTAAATGTCATATAAACTAAATGAGCAAACTATCTGGATCTCAAATAAGAAGTGCAATAGTGACCCTCAAACAAAAAATTATTTGTACTCAAGTTGGAGGAAGGTGAAAACATGGTGCAACACATGAGTAAGTTTCACTCCATTTTAAATCAGATAGTATGAATAAAAGATGTGCCTGATGATGATACAAAAGTTGTATTACTAAATAGCATGCCATTCAACTATTCCAACATTTTTACACTAAGAAAAATAAATCCTAGTTTAGAGGATCTAATATATTCATTGATAGATGAATGAAATAAGAATGTTGATCTAAATGAAAGTGTAATGTATAGTAAAAATAAACATGATAAATCATACTTTAAACTTCTAATCTGAATCTTCTTCATGCAAGAATAATCTTCCAAGGATTAAAATAAATGAATTATCTACTACTATTATAAACAACCTGATCATATGGTTAGAAACTACAAATTGAGATCTCAAGACCTACTTAATGAGAAACTATAAGAGAATGCCATGGTTGTTGATGAAGAAAAGGAGTATGATGAGGACATTTTCCATACAAATATTTTTAAGTGATGAAGATTACCTCTACGAGGTGATAATTTATAGGAGGATGGAATCAATAAAAGAAGGAGGACAAACAAAGTTCTCTCGCAAGTCATTAGTGATGAGGCTACTTATGCTATAGGGGAATGTATTTCTTTTTTAGTTCTTATTTGTGTAAAAATACGTGGTACGGTTCCTATTTTTCCAAATGTTGTACTTCATAAAAACATTGTGTTTTGGAGATATAGGGGTGAAGGTTGAACATAGGAATTCATGTCAGTAGATCCCACACTAACTAGGTCGATGAGTTCCTATTAGTGAATGGTTGATGAGAGGTAGATGGTTCATATTTGTAATTCCCACATTGATTTGGTAGATGTGTCCCTGGTAGTGAATGGTTGATGAGAGATAGAAGATTGGTTGCTCCCTCTTTGTTTTCATGCAGTCCTATAATTCACAAATTACTATGTAAGTACTAAGAGGGGCATGTTAGTAAAATTAGTACTCACATTATGATTCTTATTAAGTTAGTGGGTTAATAATATTAATGTGTGTGAGTAGTGCATAAAACTCACATAGATATTTCTTGTGAGAGACTATTAAGGGAGAGGTTAAGAGATATAAGAGATTTGTGATTGATGTTGACTCCTTGTATTAAGGAGATCATCTTCCTATATAATGTAATCTCTCACAATAAATAAGAAATCATGTATGAATTAAATTGAAGATTATTATTAATGTAATGTAGAGGATTGTTGTGTATTAAATTTGTGCAAATTTGTCCAAAAGATATCATTACCAAGGCTTTTGAGAAAGGAAATAATTTTTCAAAACACATTGGTTAAGGTAAACTCAAATGTTTTCCTCCTTCCATTAGTTTTCACAAAAGACAACCTTAGAATTCTATATGTAAGCAATATGTGAAGGGTTTTTAAATGAAAATTAGCCTTCTCCTTTGTTGAAGACATGCACACTTTTCTTAACAATGAGGTAAAATTAAAAAACTTTATTCAAAACTTAAGAATAAGATAAAAATGTTGAAGAACTTGTTGATACAATGAGATTCCATGTTTACCATATTCTATCAAGTTAAGATAGTGCGAAATTTGGAGATTGAATGCTTTATAGAAAAAAGTGTTTAACCTTGTTAATCCATTTGTAAATAGGATTAGAAATTATCACATGGACTATTATACCTTATTAAATGTTAATATATAGTCATGTGGATTATTGTCTACTTTTGATAATTATACTCATAATCACATAAGCTTGTGTGTATTTTTTAATGTGATATATATCTATACATACATCTTGTTATCGTATACATCTTTATACACACATATTTCTTATTTTATAAACTTGAATGTACATTTATTAAAACCTTTATATATATCCAACACAAATGAGACATGCAACATGCAAGTTGTGACAATAGCTTATATTATCTCTCTTTATTTCAATTGATCATATCAATTAGTATTAGAACTTATAAATTATAGTCCCATAACTACTCACTTCATGGGTTTCCATAATTTACCCTTTTTAGACCTAATGCCTTTAGGATTCTTGTTATCAAGGCCTTATGTTTAGAATCTTCTTAAAAGTTATATCCTCTACCAGTTGATCTTCTTTGTTTAACATCATTTGGTTTTAGGGACTTACTTTAGTTTTTATGTTCTTCATAAAATCAACACAACCACTTACAAGATAGTAGCTTCTAAACTTAAAATTGCCTCTTTTGTTGCCTTCCTTAGTGTTATAGTGTATAACTCTCTGAAGTAGTGAAACACACTCTCGACAACCTTTAGTTGTTCTTGTAGGGTCAAAGGGTAAAGGTGGACATATCATTTCCTCAAATAATATGGGTGTATCATCTTTACAAATACCATATTTGATCTGAAATGGGTTTGAAATATTGAAAGTATTCCTTACAAGAACTTTCTCACAAAAAGCAAGCAACATTGATTATCTTAAACAAATTCTTCCCAAACATGTTAAAATTATACTAGGGTCATATAAGAAATGATAGATGTCCCAAATGATATTCTTCCAAAAATAATTATTTGCCAATTCAATACCACTAATTGATTTATTTTTTTTAATAAAAAAGGGGTAAAAACTTTATTAATACTTAAAACATCATATTACAAACACACCAAATGAAACAAAGACTAGAAAAACCAAATACAAAGCCTCACGCCTCAACACCACTTGACTCATCAACAAGAATGGACTGCAGCTCCTGACGCAACTCACAAGACAAAATGTTCCCACTCATCCACCTTGCGATCATCCCCTCCAACCGACGCCCATTTGGCCAAGCAGTCCACCACCCTATTCCACTCCCTTGGAATATGGGCAAAAGAAACATAATCCATTAGAGAACTGACCTGCAATATCTGTTGAACTATCATGGCCAGTTGCCAGTTAACCTTAGATATTTTCCTCTCCATGAGCAAATGAATCAGAACTTGAGAATCCGCTTCACAGATCACCCACCTCCACCCTAAAGCATAGGCTCGCTTCAAGGCATAGAGGATACCCTGCCCTTCCATTCGATTAACGGTCTGAACTCCCTGATATGCCGAAAAAAGGAAAATCACCGATCCCGAAGAATCCCTGCTGATCCCACCAATCCCAGTCGGACCTGGGTTGTCCCTGAAAGATCCATCCATGTTAATTTTCAAGAGACCAGCGGGTGGGGGCAACCACTTCTCCAGTCGATGGACTCTCTGCTTCCCCCGTTGACTCCTCCTGACGCACATCGATATCAGGGAAAGCCCCCGGATACCAAACCTATCCACCGTCTCAACATCCCCCCCATCAACGATAGATTGACTTCACTCTTTGCTTCAATAGACTCCTAGATCATCCCTTTAATTCTATTCCAAACCTACGAAGTCTCCATCTTCTCATCTCAAAATCATGCAGTTTCATTCCCGCCACACCTGCCACAACAAGAAAATGGGGCCCACGTACCACACATCCTGCATAAAAGGGGTCGAAGAGGGAGGTCGACCTAATCTAGCCCAAAAATCAGCCAGGGACTCCGCGTGAATACACTGGCTCCGCCACGTGTCCCACCATAAATGCCATAACTGCATAGTGAAATAGAAGTGAAAGAAAAGGTGGGAGGAATCCTCCTCCTCAGCATAGCAGAGGACACACCTAGAGGGGCCAACAAATCCCCACTTCCAGATATTATCTTAGGTAAGACATCTGTTCCAAACCAGAGTCCAGATAAAACAATTACATTTTGGCCAGGAGAATTTATTCCATACTTTCTTCCACCACTGGACTTCTTCCCTACCCTCATACTATTGGGATAACAATGCCTGATAGCCAGAGGACACAGTATACTTCCCCTTCGGATTTGGAGACCAAGCTAACTCATTACCATCCATGAGAGCGTTGCAACTACGATTGGACATAATATACTGCAGATCCGTGCAATCCTCCTCCATGCCAACAATCGGCCATTCCTCAGGGGTCTTCCATCTAGCGTCCTGTAGCCGCCCCTGAAGGGACCTGAATTTGTAGTCACTCACCCTTCTCCATCCCACATCGCTGAACCTCTGCGCCAGAGTACGAAGCTGAGGATATTAGATAAGAAGGGGAGGGTAACCATCCCATGAATCGTGCTAGAACTAAGCTTCTACCCCGCTCTTGCAAATCCAAAAAGGGCCCCTCTTAATCAATGCAACCCCTTTCTTGAGGGTCGCCCAAATCATTGATCCTTTGCCTGACAAATCATAACGGGGGATGTCCTTCCAGGGGACCCTAAAGAAGTACTTGTGGGATAATATTCTGGCCCAAACCCGCTCCTGCTCCATGCACCAGTGCCAGTATAATTTGGCTGCCAAAGCAATACTAGAGAACACTGATTGCCTTAATCCCAGACTGCCATACCTCTTTGGGCTACACACTACCTCCCACTTTATAAGACTCCACTTGGTAGAAGACAAATTGCCAGCCCACAAAAATTGTCTTGTGAGGGAATCCAGGTCCCTGACGAAGCTCATCGGAGCCACCTATATCATGCACCTATAAATAGGGAGCGCCTGCACCATTGATTGAATCAACTATACCCTACCAACAAAAGATAACCAATGATGGGTCCAATGATTCACTTTATCTCGAAACTTATCCAAAATCGCCATCCAGGACTCTTTGGACTGCCGATCGGTAGAGATTGGAATCCCAAGGTATAGCAAAGGGAGATTCTCGATTTGAAACCTGAGGGTATGAGCCACTCTTCTTTGTATGGACAGAGGGGTATTAAAGAAAAAGATAGAGGACTTACCCTCATTAATTACCTGACCAGACGCGGCAAGGAAGGAGTCTAAGCTTTTGCAGATGTTAGACGCCTCCCTCATGGTAGCCATGCCCATCAGTGCCACATCATCCACAAACTGGAGGTGGGATTGAACTGGAAGACCTCCACCCTAATGCCAATCTTGAATAACTCCATCTTCCACCCTTCTTTTGATCAACCGACCCAAACCCTCTGCCAACAAAAGAAACAAATAGGGAGATAGAGGATCCCCTTGCCGTAGCCCGTAGGAAGCCCCAAAGAGATTGGAATGCTCACCGTTGATTAGAACAGAAAAGGAGGTCGAGTTCACACAACTCATAACCCACTGTATCCAGTCCTCCTCAAAACTGAAGGCACCCAAGATCTTCTGGAGGAAAGCCCACCAAACTCTATCATAGGCCTTGGACATATCCAATTTGATAAACATCGCCTTAACATTAGACTGAAACATGGAGTGGATAGTCTCCGTTGCCACCACCACCCCATCCAAAATCTATCTGCCCTCCACAAAGCCTCCTTGCTCCTCAGAAATAAGCATAGGCAACCACTTCTTTAACCTCTCAGCGATCAACTTAGAAATAATTTTGTAAGTAACATTGAAGAGGGAAATGGGCTGGAAAAGACTCAACCAGTCAGCCCCCTCCCCCTTGGGGATGAGAGCCAAAAAGGTGGAGTTCATAGCCCAAAGCATTTATTTGTTCATATGAGATTCTTGAACCATGACCAATAAGTCAGAATTGATGATATCCCATAATTCTTGGAAGAACTCAATCGAGAAACCATCTGGGCCAGGCACCTTACCTTTCGACATCATGAAAACAATTCTTTTTAACTCCTCCATAGATATATCCTTCATCAGATGCTCTCGCATGTCCCTGGTCACCAAGGAAGGAATGTAGGAAAGGACCAGAGCCTCCTCCGTCGGGTCCCCCTGCGCTTCTTCCTTAAAAAGAGAGGTAAAATGCTGCACTGCTTCATTGTGGATCCCCTACATAGAAGAGATAGTCTCCCCGTTGTCCGCCACCAAGGAAGTAATCACATTACCATGCTGTTTGGCATGAACCGAGTTAAAAAAGAAGGCAATATTTTTATCCCCTGCCTGGAGCCAGTTAATTTCGGCCTTCTATTTCCAAAAGATCTCCTCTCTTAGCTCCCATTCCTCCAGCATTTTTAGAGCCTTAGCTTCCTCCCTCAACAAGAGCTCATTCATCCCTTCCTCCCTAATGACTCTAGTAATGGCGTTCAGCTCCCATTGAGCCTCATTTTTTCTATGGAAGATATTTCCAAAACTCTACCGATTCCACCTCTTAAGCTGGTATTTAACGAATTGTAGAAGCTTAGTGAAGGTGTACATAGCTGTCCCAGCAGCAGGCCTACCATTCCTCCACCAATTTGCCACACGCCCAAACAGATCTGGATCCCTTAACCACATAAGCTGAAACTTGAACGGTGGTTTCTATGGACTACGGGCTGAAGATATTGTTAGTTTAATCTAGTATTTCCATGCTAGACGTCCACAACCCCCCCACCCAATAGCAGGAGGTCAAGAATCGATCCAGGCGCTCAACGATGCACTTGTCCCCCAGACTTCTGTTATTCCAGGTAAAGCATCCATTGCCTAGCTTGATATCCACCAGGTTGAGATCCACAATATGATCCTAGAGCAATAAAGAAGACGAATCCAGCCTTGCATTACCTCATATTTTCTCAGTTAAATCCAGAATAGGATTGAAGTCCCCACCAATAATCCAAGGCAGGTAAGGAAAGAATCGACGCACAAGGTGGAGATTTTTCCAAACCAGGAGTTTACCTTGGAAGTTCATAGGATCATAGATGTTGGAGAAGAGGACTGATTCCCCTGACTCATTGCACATGGCCACCATAGATAGAAAAGACTTGAAGGAGATCCAGGACACTAGTTGGATCTTTTGTGGGTTCTAAAAACATGCCACACCCCCTAAAGACCCCTGAGCACCAATGCACTGATATAGACCCTGCCTCCAAATCTTAGGTGCAATACTCATCATATCATCCACTGAGACCTTCGTCTCCTGTAGAAAAAGAACATCAAGAACTTGGCCTCTAACTAATTCCTGAACAACCTTTTGTCTAGGGCCATTGTTCAGGCCCCTTACATTCCATGAAATGATGATCATTTCGGCAGAGATAAAAAATGGAAATCAAGGGTCTTAACAGCACCGGACTCTACCAATGTCTCCCCAATCATCTTAATTTTCTCAATGTCCTTTTTGCGCCCCATTTTAACACTTTTTCCTGTCATCCCCTTCTTCCCCTCCTTCTGAAGAATGCCCAAGTGAGGAGAAAATTACCCACGCTTATCCAATTCGGCCACCGTTGTCCTTGCTTTGAGGTCCTCCTCCTCAATGTGTTGTCCCGTGTCCTCCCTTGCCTCCACCACCATCTGTTCTCCTGCTTGCTCTGCCAGAACCATGGGTAAGGCCGACTCCTCGTAAAGATTCGAATGAAAATTAGCTGAGTTAATTTCCAATCCAGAACCTCCCCCAAGTAGCTCCACACTCAATAGTCCCGGGATAACTTCTTGTTGTCCCAAATCATCCAGGGCAGCAAACCTACTGAAGGAATCATCCTCCTGCCGCTCCATAAGGGACCTCTTTTGGCCTCTATTACGGTTTCAACCCTTCACCTTAGCAAAGCCTTCCTCATCCTTGCCCTCGCTAAACCCCGACTTCTTCCCTGTTTCAACATTTGGAATACTGGTATGAGGCATAGGATGTTGGTGCTCCACTGGTATTAAAGCCAGCATGCCAGGGTTTAATAAAAAGCCCAACCTGATTATAAAAGTAAGGCCCTCCCTCAAAAACCCTGTTCCGATTAGCCAAACATGAAAATGACACCATAAAGTAGTTGTTTGCCAATACCGTAATCTCCATTTCCCCCTCAAGATCCCATACTCTCCTGGCCCAACTCTCTAGGAAATACAAGGAGACTTTCAAACCCAAAAACTTACAGTACAACGAGTGCTTAGAATGATATTCAACATCCTCTACAATCATGTCAAAGGGGATTACCAGTTTAGGTCGCTCTATGCACCGCTCCAGGCATCTGTTAATCTTCATAATTCGAGACCCTCCAGGCCTGCTCTTTTCCGCAACATCAATATCCTGAGAGAAAAGCTCCTTTCCAAGTATTTTAGCTTGCTGCCCTATTCGATTAAACCCTACTGCTTCACTGTAACTCTTCCCAAGCGCTGGCTTCACAGGTTCCTGTTGAGCCATTGCCGCGCCCAGCTGAAGCCGTTAGGTTTTTGGGGCTCCACACTCTGGCCCCACGCGCCCAGCTAAGGCCGTTAGGTTTTTGCGGCTTCACCCTCCGCTCACACGTGCCCAACCCCACCCTTCGATGCTTGCGCAGCTCAACAATCAGACTGTAAAAGCTAGGGCATGATTGCCCTAGCTCAGCGCCTCACAGTAGGCTCCGACCATTCTCCTCTTATCCAATACCACTAATTGATTTTTAACACGAATAAAAATTCAATATTAATTAGTGAGATAGTATTTCCACAATCCATTGGTTGGGTTAGACAATATTTATGGATAAAACTATGTTAGAGTTTTTAGACCAAATAAAATAGACGTTTTGGTTCACACTCCATTAACCATCATCAGGGTATGAGAATGAATTAGTTGATATTACAGACCAAGCTATTCTTTTATAAATACAACAATAATACTTAGTGATGTCCTTGTGAGTCAAAAAGTGAGGGAGGAGGAGAGCACAAAAAGAAGAAAAAAAACTCAAAACTTATAAATTAATAATAAACCAAAATACAAATAAACCAAAAATAATAATCTCATTAATAAAATATTCAATTTTATCTAGAAATATTCTTTAATCAAATTCAATATTGTTAGTGTATTTGTATTTGTTAATTAAGTTAATTAACTATTATGCACATTTTTGTATATTTACATTTCAAAATCAATTTTATATTTTAAAATAAAATAAGGTGAGAATGTAAGTCAAATATCCACTATTAGAGATATTTCCTCGATTAAATTTCGTTTTAGTTATACTATAATTAATCACGTGAATAAACCAATTTTATTTCCAATTAAAACATAAATTTAATAGAGATACATTTTTATAAAAAAAATACTATTCATTTTCTTCTAATACAATTAATTATACAAATACCATTATATGATCACAAGTAGATATAAGAGATGGATGGATATATCATAATTTTATACTAATTTTTAATGAAATTATACAGTGCAATTTTGCACCATTCCTAATGTCTACGTAAGTTAGTTTTTGGGTGTGATTATTGAATCATATTATTTATTTGTGTTTGTGAAAAGGTTTATTAAATTTGATAAATATCCCAAATTTTAATAGTGTTTAATTTTAATCATAAGATACGAGGCCAACATAAAGGCATCTCTTAAAGCATACATTAATTTTATTAAAATGAAAACATTAGAACTAAAGTTTCTTTTTTTTAATTCGTTGAAATTTAGTTTAGTTATGCACTTCAATTAGTTGTACTTAATTAAATGTCACCCATAAAAATATTTACGTGCCAAAAAAATTAAACACTATAGTCAAAGGTGTGTTAATGATGGGTGAATAGTTTTGAACTTTTAATATATTTCTTAAATCATGTATCATTTTAAAAATATTATTGTTTTATTTTTATGCACGATTTCAATTCTCTTATATTTCTTAAAATATATCATTATTTTTTGGTTAGTAGCATAATTTTAAAATCTAATTTCTCAGGAATAAAAATATGTGTTAATTGCACATTGTTCAATATTAAATTTCTTTTAAAATAGAAATACACCTATGTGAATAATTATGGTTTGTCGTTTTTTAGAAATGATTTGACCTTTATTTTATTTTAGTTAATTTTGGTAAATTATACTATCATTAATACAAATCTCTACTTATTAACTAGAATTATTAAATGTCTTATTATTAAATTTAAAAGATTTTAAAAAAAAATCTATTATTAGCTTTCAACATTGTTGTGGAGAAGGTAATCGTGTGACATATCTATTAGCTAATGCAAAAGTGGATTAAAACCCAATTTTATCTATTGTAAGTTGTGATGTGAAAACTTATAAAAGACAACTTTTTAGTTTAATTTACCTATTGAAAATTTGTAATGGGTGATAGGTAGACTTGTTTTCGAACTAAAAACTCGAAAAATGGTTAGATAGTGAAAGAAGATTGAAAACACTTAAACGATTTTTTTTATCAAAACTATTTTTTGAATTCAAAGTATGTGGTATAGAGAAATGCTTTAAATGAGTTTATGTCAAGCTTTTGAAGAGTACATGTGGATGTTTTTTGATATTCAATTTTTTGTTCTCCCATTCGAAAAAAGTCTCTCTCTCTCTCTCTCTTTTTTTTCTTTTAAGAGTTTTTAAAGTTGTGAATAACTTAATATATATTTGTGTAAGATAGTGTGTATGAGTTTTACACGTTGTAGATATCCTAGTTTTGATAATGACTAACAAAATATTTTTTCTCTTTTGTATTTTAGATATTCTCTTGCTTATTCTTCCCTGGGATTTTTGGATCATTTTCTGTTACGAAGAAAAATTGCTTCCACTAAGTTCTTGTAATATTTTTATTAATTATTGACATAAATGAATTGGGACTAGTTGCAAAAGATCATTTTGTGGTTTTCTTGCATGCTAGTGTCTTTAGACTTTTTTAATTGTTGCTATGGAAGATAATTTTTTGTTCACATTAACTTTTATGCTTATAAAACTATCTTTGTAAAGCACTTTTTGATTTAAATAAAGGGATGAAGGACCCTTAACCCTCTTATTTACTGGAAAAAAAAAAAAAAAAATTAGAGTTTTTTTTATTTAATTGGATTTATCTATATTCACATATTCATGTATTATTTATAGAATATTAAGTGTGATTTTTTTTCAATAGTCACGAAGTTCTACATATATATTGAGTTTCAAATCAAACATAGTCACATATAAGAAACCCTAGATTGGGTTATCTAAGTCAAACTTCATTTGATGGTCATCTTTGTCATGATGAACTAATTACATTGCATCTAAATAATACTTAGTAAATCATAAGCTCGACATTCATCATGGTCATGAAATATTATTCTCCTTGACTGAATATTGTGAATGATTATAGCTTGAAATTTGTCACCATCATGTAAACGTACGATGTACAATAACATATGAAACTTGTCAACCTTAAGTTTTATGATTGTGGTTACTATTACAAGTTTCTATTTTAAGTGATGAATTATCAATTACTTTTTTTAAAAATATATATTATTTCATTTATTTTAAGGATGAACTTTGTAATACATTAAGTAAGGATCCATTAAAACTTTGTAGAGTATACAACATTTTTATCTTTTTTTAACATACCCAATTTGTTTATCATAGTTAATGAAAACCATCCACCATCAACCAAATTAAGGAGGTACACCTAATAAAGTCAACACAACACTCGTATTTTGATTCCAAACATAATTTGCCTTGAATTCATTCCTGTTAGTGAAAAATGCTTTAGTTGTGAGAGTGTGTCTCTTAAAAATCAAAAGCAAACTTTTAAGGAAGAAATCATACAAAATTCAGCTATAATTGCATATCAAAAGAATTACATTGGAGAACAAAGATGGCTTCTAGAATCAATATAAACCAAATTCTAGAAGAGGATAAGCTAATTAATTATTTTAGTTCTCCTAAAAAATTGAGGGTGTCCATCAGAAAGATAATAGATGATAATAAATATTTGAAGGACTCTCTCAGAGAAAAATATATATTGATCATTTATTTACAATGAATATTGAATGGTATAGAATTTGAGATTACAAGACATAAGAAAGAATTGGAGCATGCATGTCATGAAATCATTTTTTTGTACTTGTCATAATAAACAAACACATGACACCTTGAAATTGAATGGAGCACATGCCACTCTTTTCATAACAACAATAAATTTTACTTTGTTAGTGCCTATTAATTCATTGCGACATGGAAATCATGACAACATATATACAAGTGATACTCAATAACCATTTAATAGAAAAACTTCACAAAATGAGAATATAAACGTACCAATTTAATTCATTCAGTTCAACAAGGAAAAAAAAGTATGATATATAAGAAATTATTGAAAACGTTCACATGACAGGGACAAAAAATGCACAAAGTCATAATACATAAACCACTTCATAAATTTGGGATTGTAATTTTGACCTTTAGGAATATTAAATGAAGGTAGCTTATAACTAAAAGATTTTTTTATCTTAAGAACTTAGAAATAACTCTAAACTATGAATATTCACCTAAAAATCATCAAAATCAATTTGTCATTCAATATTTAGTATTATTTCAAGCACCTGATAATCATGAAATTTCTCCTCTTCAAGATTTAATAATACTTAATGAATCCATAACAGAAGATACTATAACACCTTATTCAATAACTACTAACAAATATGGCAAGCATAAAAGGAAATACTTCACTGATATTAAGAAGGGCTCCAAATAATGTGACCATAAAATTGATAGCTCAGGAAAAATTTATAATGGAATTGGGCATTACATTAGTAATACTTACAATGAAAGCTCTAAACTTGATGATGTAATTGCACACTTCAATGGAGTCATTGAAAAATTAAATCAAAATTTATTAAAGGGATTCATAACAAATTTATAGTAAATAACACGGATTATTTGTTTGTTAAATAGGGTATGACTCATAAGACTTTACAATGTTTAAATTGAACTGACACTAATGGTATGTTTAAATGGGTTATTAGAACATCATTTATTGAAGATATGAAGACATGGTCATTGAAGCACATAAATTAAATATGGGTTGAGAGAGATCAACTAGATTAGCATATGGACTCATTAAAAGTGTAATAACATATGTTGCATGAATGGTTGAATCATATGAAAAAATATAGAATAATAATTAATGAAGTTGTTTTCAAATTTGGAATTGATTATCAATGTCATTATGCCAAAAGCAACCAAAGTTTTGAGATAATTTTTAAGCTACTACAAAATACCTAGTTGACATTTTGTATAAGCCTTATAAACTTTAATGGAAAGAAAAAATATGAACAAACTTTGGCACATGTTTTTTTCTCAAAATCATGACAACATAATAAAATAAATAGACACACTTTGCCAAAGTGGGAATACATTGAGTAATGGTAGGGTATTGAAAATTAACTTTTGAGTGTTATGATATCTCTACCACATGTTTAATAATCAATCATGAAATATCAATGATGCAAAAAAGCAAATGTATTTGATATACAAGCCAAAATAAATGAATACACAAAGTTATTGAAATGTGTGACATATGTGAATTGGATACACTAAGTAATGTTTCTCGGTATAAGAAGTTTCAAAGGAGGTGGGATTATTATTGAAAATGTCACTTCCTATCATTGTAACTTGATAAAGGATACAATCTAATTACATGCAAATAAAGGTACAACTATGTATGTTTTATAATCAAAAGTTTTAAACTATAATGTTGGAAAAATTAATATCTTTATTCATCAAATTTTATGTTGTTGTTGTCCCTTTGCTTGATTTGCAACCTTTCTAATGATTGAATGTGGTTGTGTTTTTTTTAGTGTTCGGAGATGACATTATATCTTATATCATGTTCAAGGGGAAAAAGCTCTTGAGATCACTCATGAGATTTATTTATTTATTTTGGGATAACTAAAGAATGAAGTTGTTAATGTAGGTTTGTGTACCTACTATAATAGGTGATGGGTTTTCACTCTTTCGTTTTATGATTAAAAAAAATGTAATACAGGGCTCGAGTTGCAGTTATGTAGTTTTATAGTTAACCAAGTGTTAGAATAATGTGGTTGAACAACATGGTTATTATCTGTTCAAAAAAATCTTCCCTACAATCAAATTAGCCCCACTTAACATACGGATAAACTAACCTAAAGATGAATATTCATAACAATGTTATATTACAAGGTTTGAATCTAATTAAAAAATATTAGAAAAATGGAAAGAGTAGGGCAAAAAAGAAGGTTTTAGATGTCTTATCGAGATATTATTTTCTAAAGTAAACATCTTTTTGATATTTATTATGAATTAACCAATGTTTATTAAATTCAGTATTCACTCAAATTTAGATAAACACAACAAAGAGTCTAAGGATTAATCAATTGTGAATAAATTTCCATAACATCACTTCGTAAGATCAATTCATCATAGTGAATTATAAAATATCATATTTACCCACAACAATTTGAAAAAATAAGTAACATAAATAGTTAACCTAGTTAATTACTCAATTTAACCAATTCACGATAAAGAAAAAAGCTTATTTAGTGATCACCATAAACTAAAATATCTACAATATTAATCAAAGTTTGAGAAAGTAGTAAATCTAAACAAACTTACATCCACAATATTTTCTCAAGCTTACAAATTATTTTCCAAATCTTTCTAAATAATAATGGATTCAATACAAATTATTTATTATGAAATTAAGTGGACCAAATGCATTAATGCATAGCTCACAAAAAAGTTAACTATAATTATAATTTTATCCCTATTATTAAAAATAAATTAAAAATAAAAATATGCACTGAATTATTCATCCAAATTACACGTTTTATTTACTAAAATAACTAAATAACAACTAATTGCACTGAATAACTTCACTTGACTTGTTCTTATAACTTTGGATGAGCTTTAGATAATATTTTCTATTTTTATATAAATTTATTTGGCTTTAAATAAATATTTCTAAATTTAAATAATATTATCTAACTTGAAATAAATTTATTTGGTTAAGTATAAGAACTGCTAAATCTACTTGGTAGGGTGATTTCATGAAGCCATATTTTGACTGAAAATTCCTTTTACCACGAATCCTAAAACAATGTATTTTGCTTATATTTGGATTTCTTCATGCAAGTTTTTATCCTTATTCAAATTGATTTGATGGTGCTAATTTCTTCACAAAATAGTGCTAACAACCAGTTTTTAAAATAACGAAAATAACAAAAAAATGGCTAGTGTGAAAATTGTCAAATATCCTTAGTAAGGTAATTTTTTGTAGCCATATCTTTTGATTGAAAACACGTATTATTGAAAATATTAAACCATTATGTTCCTCTTATACTTTGCTTCCTTCATGCAAGTGTTTAGCCTTCTTAAAATTTATTTGATCTTTCAAATATTATTTGAACAAGTGTTGATCAACCATTTCTTTAAAATTATACAAAATGCTTATCCATTTGTTGCACACTAAACATTCATTTGTTGTATTGAACATTCTTTTTGCTACATTGAACATTTCTTTGCACCTACAAAATGTTTTAAACATATTAGGATTTGTTATAAGTTTAAATCAAATAAATAATTACACACACACACACACACACACACACACACACACACACACACACACACACACACACACATTTCTTTTAGCTAACAATGATAATCAATTAAAATGTGAAAACATTTTTGGCTAAAATCTCATCGTTTTAAGATTTTTAAAAGCTTAGGCGTGTTGGGACCCAACAAAAATAATGGAGCATAAAGATAAAAAAATGAATTTTTTGAATACCAATCAAGGAGGATAAAATGTTCACAAAAAGCATAGAATAACTCTTGAAAAAGACAATACTTATTACTAATGAGATGAGGTATCAATTCTTGAAGCGTGTTTAAAAAACATAAGGTAAATTCCAGAATGGAAAACATAAATTTTTCCTTCCAAGAGAAATTGAAGACCAACTTTGGCTTGAATTTTGAAAAACACATGACAAACTTAGCTTGGATGCTACAAAACATGTGGCATCTAATGTCCAACATAATGTCGATCCACGTAAGGTGAGATAAACATTTAAAACATAGAATTATATTGAAAAGAAACCAAATGCACAATGGAAAACATAAATTATACTTCCCTTTGTAGTAAGTATACATGTTTCCTACAGTGTATTATTATTTTTTTCTTAGGTATTCACTACATATTTTTGTTTAATTTTTTTTGTCCATGTAGATGGAAAACTATCTCCTAAGGTCAAGACCAATGTCCAAAATTTCTTGAGAGTATTATTAGGAATCACATCACATTGACAATAAAAATAATAATAAAATTATATTTATCCATTAAAGTGGTCATGAAGATTAAGGGAGAGGATCCAATATTTGAGTGGGGTCTAATAATTGAGAGGGTAGTTGAGGGTATAGGATTCATCTCTAGAAAATAATTTGTATTAAAAGTAGATGGAATTTTCGTTAATTACAAACACATTTACACCCAATACTTGAACATTAGTATTCTACAAAAAATCATTAAGATTCTTGAACCTGTACACAAGATATTGTACTATTATTAGTACATAATATCTCAAATGTTAATGACTCTATTTAGTGCTTGCATAAATAAATAAAATTTTGAGTTGACTAATATCAGATTTATATTGTTTTTGAAATACAATATGTCATTTCACTTCCTATCATAAGGCAAAATCATATCAAGTGAATACAACATGTACAAACTTATAAAACTTATTATCATTGTTCACAATATTCAATGCCCAACTATACATTCATT
The DNA here is from genome assembly GCA_037957365.1 of Torreya grandis. Lineage (NCBI taxonomy): Eukaryota > Viridiplantae > Streptophyta > Pinopsida > Cupressales > Taxaceae > Torreya > Torreya grandis. Next base: position 2,281,513 of record JARHVA010001060.1, read on the forward strand.
GTGTTCTACTATATGTTTCTCCTTGGTTGTTCATTACCACTTTAGTCCAAGTCAAGTCCCTGCATAGTTTAAGAAAAACATGTAAGGCTCACCATAATATTAAATTCATATTAAAAACTTTTGAACATAACTGAATACAAAACTGTTTTCTACAAACTTTTATTTAAATGTGCATTTTATTTAAATGATTAGTCCTTGGATTTTGTTTAGCCATCGTTGCTTATAGGGAAGGTTTTTTATAACTCACTAAGGCTACAAATCTGTAATCATTATGGTTTAATTCAATTTAGTCGATCTGTAAATCATTTTGAATAAGTAATTGTGGCTTCCAAAATTATTGACCATTCAAGTTTAACTTATGTATAAATGAAAGTCACGATTAATATTGTAACAACAATCACTTGCATGAATGAAAGTTGTACAAAAAAGCGTATGATTTACATCTATGCATTACATTCATACAAATTCATAAAAATAGCAAGATTATGCCTATGTGAACCATACAAACATGTTTATTCCAAATTTATAACAATATTCAATAAAACTATCCTCTCAATGACCCTCTCAAGTACTAGACCCATGTTTGTACTATTGTTTTTCAACACGATTAGGCCTTGTATTTTGTTTAGCCATTTATAGTCACTGTAGTTTAATTTAGTGTCGATCTGTGAATCATTTGGAGTAAGTGTTTATTCCAATTGAATAATAATACTCTATAAAACTAACGGAGAGGACCCAATAGTTATGTGATCTAACTTAGTGCATACGTGGATCCTAAATAGTGCCATGATAATATGTGAAATTTACGTCGATTGATAGCTTAACAAGTCTACCTCTTGATTCTAAATTTTCATATTGATTCTAGATTTTTAATTCATGGTTTGTACAGACCTGATGTTTTGATTCCCCTGCAAGAGGTCCTAATGGGGCTATTTTGGAGGTCCAACTAACCATTAGGCATGCCATGACAAAAAAAGTCAATTAGGGACCATTAGGAGGGACCATCTAATGGTGAAATGTGGTTTGTTTTAGTATTATAGATTATTCTTTCAAACCCTTTAACTCTTGGATTTTGTTTGGCCATGGCTACTTACAGGTGAGGTTTTTTGGAAGGAAGGGTTTTTTTAGTATTTTGAGTTACTTTCTTTTAAATTATGTAGAAATGACAAATTGGGTGTAGGTCTTGGGCTTTGAGTGTTTGTTATAAAAAAATTATCTCAACATGTGAATCATATTGTGGCAACTATAGTTTAATTCAGTGTTGTCAATGTAGGATAGACACTCCCAAAAATATCAAATGGCCATGCCACAAGTGAGGAGTTTAAACTCCATTTAATAGCATGCAATAGGCAAAATGTAAACACTTGGCTTGAGGTGGTAGAGAATTTATATCTCACCATCCTGCATTTATGACCCATCACCTCACATTCATATGAAGATCCCAAATGAATGTTAAGGATTAGTATAAAAATCCAAGGATTAATTGTGTTAGAAAATAACAATGCAAATCTGAATAGTAAGGCTGAATGTCAAGGTTCATGAAATGGAAAAAATAATTGCATGACTGTAGTTATAATTGATAAATAACTCATTTAGTACCTAAATTTATATTACATGGAGGGGAAGAGCATAGGGTGGTCTGTTAATCAAAGCCATGACAATTCTCATTCACTATTAAGAACATTGGAAGCCACCCTATAGTAATAGGTTGTCTTTACAAACTCCTTTCTTATAGGGTGACTTTCAGTGCTTCAAATAGTTAACAAGAAAATATTCTGACCCAAGTGAATGAAGGAAATCAAGGAATTTCCATTAGTTATCCATAAAATGTCAAAGAAATAAACCTAAAATACTAAAAAACCATTGATTTCAGTCCATCGGGGGAAATTTACTCCTTCAATATGATCCATAGATCGATTACATTGAATTAAAATATATTTACTATAATAGGATAAATCAATGCACATACATGGACAATATTTTTTATTTTTTTAACAAACATTCCAAGCCATATTTATGATGGCTATAATATGTCTGTGTGCATGAATCCCAAGACTTACTAGAGTGGAAATGTCAGTGCCATCATGCGATGGATAAATGGTAGACATAAAGACAAGAGGTAAATAAAACATACAACTTGAGCAACCAAACACCATTTACAAAGCATTAGGTGGTATGGCTCAACAAGGAGACGATGCAAAAGTAGAAAGAGGACCTTATGCATAACACAGGCCGAGCAAAGGGTGAGAAGGTGTAAATTATTTATCACCTTGCCCTAAGTATATGCATAGCATGAAGTGAATGTTATTTGATCAATATTTAGTAGGGTGTGAGTGCCATAAGCAGAAGATTTAGATAGGAAGCCCATCCTTAGCAAGGTATAAAAATTGCATGGCTCACAACCTTAGTGAGGTATAAAAATTATATGGCTCACAACCTTAGTGAGGTATAAAAACCTCACCTTAAGTAGTGATGGCAAGTGAGTGTAAGCATTCATGATGTTGTTGCTTCCCTTATTAGCATATCATCTCCAAAACCCTCCATCTCCTCTTCCCTATTCAAGCAATGTATGCGAATGGGGATGGACATGCTAGAAGGTCAAGGTGAATTACCCAAGTGATGAAGAAATGAATGCGAGGTAGTGGGTCATAAATGTAGAATGGTGTGACATAAATGGTCATAAACACAAGGTGACTAGATATTTAGTGATGAACCACCACATAAAAGAGGGTTAAGACTACCATTGAAGTTTGCAAGCCAAAACCACTCATTCTGAACAATTCATAAAATAACTACATTGAATTTAACATGTCTTAATCGATAAAATGACCAAATAAAATTATGAGTTCTTTTTACAAACATTCAAAGGCATATTGACATTTTCAAAACCAAATGGTTCAAAACCTTGGTGAGGTATAAAAACCTCACCTATAAGCAGAGATGGCAAGTGACTACAAGTCTTCATGGTGTTATTGCTGCACTTACTAGCATATTATCTCTAAAACCCTCTATCTCCTCTTCCCTGCTCATGCAATGCATGTGAATGGGGATGAACATGCTAGAAGGTTAAGGTGAATTACCCAAGTGATGATGAAATGAATGCAAGGCAGTGGTTTATAAACATAGAATGGCAAGACATAAATGGTCATAAATGTAGGGTGGCTGGACATTTAGTAATGAACCACAAAAAAAAAGGGTTAAGACTACCATTGAAGTTTACAATCCAAAACCACTCTTTTTGAATGATTCATAGAATGACTACATTGAATTTAACATGTCTTAATCGACAAAATGACCAAACAAAATTACTATTTTTTTACAAACATTTGAAGGCATATTAACATTTTCAAAACCAAATGGCTCATAGCCTTAGTGAGGTGTAAAAAACCTCACCTATAAGCAATGATGGTAAACAAGTGTAAGTGCTCATGTTATTGTTATTGATCTTATTGATGTATTGTCTCGAAAACCCTCCATCTCCTTTTCCCTACTCATGCAATGTACACGAATGGGAATGAACATGCTAGAAGAATAGGGCGAAATACCCAAGCATCGATGAAGTGAATGTGAGGCAGTGGGTCATAAACACAAGATGGAGAGACATAAATGCTCTACCACCTTCATCTCAGTATCTACATTATGCTAGATATGTGCCATTAATTGGAATTTAAACTCCCCACATTTGGTGCATTTATTTGATTTTTGTATGCCCCACTATTGGCCCTCAATTGATTTTTTTGGCCATGACATGATTAGGGGTGAATTGGACGTCCAAAATGGCCTCAAAAAGACCTTACATAGGGATCAAAACATTGGGTCCATATAAACACATCATGAGCTAAAAATTTAGAATCGATAAGTAGACTCATTAAGCTATCCATCAACATCAATTGTACGTGTTGACATGGCACAATTTATTCTCCACACATGCATAAATTTAGGGTGCATAACTATTGGCTCCTCTCCTTTATTATGATATTGAAAATGAGAGTCATGATCTAGATTATAATGAAGGGGATGTATGGTCAAATGTTTCCCATGTCATGTGAATTTATTTTTAATGTCGCTCATATGACACCACAAAGTGTTCCTAATTTTGCTAATGAGATTTCAATAATGAATATCCCTATGGAAACTAAGTTCAATAGGGTTATTACAAGGATTCAGTAGAAAGAACCCTTATCGTCTACAGGGAATGAATAATTTCAAGTTGTTAGTAATGCACCATGGCAAGATAATGTTACTAAAAGGATTGTTAGAAGAAGGAAAAGAGAAATTGATGTTGGAAATGTGTTTTATATTTTCCATAATTTACACTTTACTAGACTATAGAGTTAGAATGGCATCCAAAAAAATGTGTGACCGTATTGACATGTATTTGGGTGGGTTTAGCCTATGTTTTATATAGCCCATACTTTTGGTACCCATGGTATTGTAATACTGATTTGAAAATTATCTAGTGATATGCCTATGTATACTTGCAAATATAGTAGGGGAAAAGCAAAACTTGAAAGTAAATTATCATATTATAAATATTTAATATTAAGTTAATATAATAAATAAGGAGCAACTATGTTTGGCTTTTTACTTGAAAGGGTTTTCCTAGGTGACATCATGTGTACTATGTAATCTTGTGTGTATGTCATTTTTCTTATTATTTTAGCTTAAGGATTGTGTTAATAATTTTTTCTCTCATTTTAATATATCGGATCTATTTTATCTTCAAGTGACATACCCTCATCAAGCCTTTAGAAGATGATGATAGTCTAGAGGTAGGCGTTGGCCTATTACATACACCCTAAGTGAAGCCACACGTGTCAATAACAAACTCAATTCCAAACTTGATGTTTCATCTACTAGAAAGTGTATTGAAATTAAAATGAAAAAAATCCATTTTAGACTATGACCAAATAAGTAAAAAAAAAAACCAAGTAGCAAGAAAGACAAAAGGTAAATAAGTTATGAATAAAGTATTATATGAAAAGTGGAACAAAAAGTGGTGGAACATAATTTCATGTTTTTATATTATATATGACAATGGAAGCCTAATATGCTAACATTGAACTTAATTGAATCAATGTGAATCTATTTTATAAAAAGGATGTATAAGTTTTTAAAACACTACATCAATATTATAAAATAATGGCACAAGGGAGATATATAATAATACAACAAAATACAGTAAATCAAACATGTCTTAGTGTTGAAATAAATGAAAGTACCTTGAACAATAATGATTATAATGGGGAAGAGATGAATAGAGAGAGGTTTATCCTTGATTTATGGTTTAACTGAGTTCTAACAATAACTGAAAGTGTAGGAAACATGTTGTATAATAGTGTAGATGAGCTCCCATAAAGATGGCAGTGACCTATGAAGATGACTAGTTCCAGATTGTTCCAATAAATATAATGACCAACATTAGAATCTAAAAGTGATATTTTAGGCCAAAAGTGATCCAACGAGTCTGAAAGTGGTTCAATAAGTCCAAAAGTGGCTCCGTAGATCTTTGGGGTACCCCTTCTCAGTAATATAAGTCCAAAAATATATGTCCAATGAGCAGACATGCAAATGTTCAAGGATATGGTGTGCCGTGTTCTTTCATTCTTTGAGGATGTAGTGCTCTCAATTTGGACAATATAAGATGAATATTATAGAAAAGAAGTGTCTTGCCTCATGTTTTTAACATTTAGTATACATAGCTTAAAATATATTTTAGAAGCTTAGTTATTAAAGGAATATAATGAAATGTAATATTTGTTTATATGTAGATATATTTTACCCTAATTTTGATCAATGGGTTAGATTAATTTAATTAAGATAGAACTTTGAAATAGAATGAAGATCAATAGATATGGCATTCGAGCATACATTTGAATATAAATGATTGGCAATTGATTCTTTTGATTTGATAAATGCATATGCTAAATATAGAAAGTACTAAAGAGATTATGACACTTAAATTTTATAGTTGACTATCTAATTGTGATTGTATTTTGGAAGTAGAAATCAGGGATAAGCATGCCTCTAGTTCACTAAGTTTTAGAACATATTTTAGACCTATGTTGCATCAATTATCTACAATTAGGTCAATATTGCTAGTCAATACTAACCTATTAGTTGGTACTAACATGTATAGAAGTGTGACAAAATTATTATATGGTCACCTACAACTATATTTTCTTACTTTGTATTTGCGATCCTAAACCTTGATGACACACAAAACTAGTTTTCAACCTTCTTTGCCTTGAAACCCTATATGTGCTTGTGAGGATTAGAAACATGCAAAAATGGGAGAAGCATAATGGGTTGAGCTAACCCCTATCACCCCCACCTAATGATCAGTTTCCACCTATGTATCTAATACTCTAAGAAGGGAAATCAAGCCACACATAGTTCTCTCACTTAGAGTGATTGTGAGGTTATGCTCATTTACTATGTGTATGCCACTAATAATTAGCTTTGGTACTTGAGAATACGTTTTTTAGATTGGTTTTTGAGTGCATCATACTTATTTTTTGACTTATTGTAGTTATAGGTATGCAAATTGGTAAGAATAGGGCATATTTACTTAGTGTGTAGTAGTGTATAGATGCATATCAAACAAGTGCCTAGTCCTTTTTCAATGACACCTTGATTTTTTATAAATAGATCCATTTGAATAATTCATGACACCAATGATATGCTAGGATTATGGGCCAACCCTAAATATAGGCTTGATTTTATAAACCAAGCATTGTTGGGAGAGGGTCAATTTTGACTAATGCAGGTCATTATTGACTGTTGATAATGATCAAAATTACTAGAACTAATTCTTGTACAGGTGGATTAATCTAAGAGTTTAGAGATTTCTAGGTAGGATACTTAATAGGGTTGAAATATAAAATGAGGTTCTTGTATGTGTATAACAATAAAATTGAAGGGTTGACTCATTAGATAGCATGCGATTTTGAGAGGATGGAAAATTAGGACCTTGTTTGGGTGCTCAAGTCATGCATGGTAAATATGTGTCAAACATGTTTTTTAGTACTGAAGACCAAATTTTAGTATCTAGAAACACCCTTTTTAATTCTAGTAATGGAATTGTTAGAGTAAAAGGATAAAATGTACCTAAGTATGTACAACACACTTTGCCTTTTTATGAGATGGATTAAATGTATAACTCTACTCCATAAAAACACATTGAAAAAAAAGTATTTATGTTTATATGTGAAATCTAAAACTAAAATTTGAAAGATCAAGGGTTAAAGTACACCTATGTGTTAGTGAAATATTAATTTCATGTGTAACTTGTTGGAGATGATGCTTCCTTGTCAAAGCATTGGAGAGTTGGGATGAGCATGCCCCAAACTCTTGTAACTATGTAGGATCCTTAGTTGGGAAGGCAACATGTCCCAACGCTCATGAATGTGGGGAAAAGTACACAATGTACTAACCTGAATAACTATGCAAAGAGAACAATGCAGCTAAGTTCAACTCAAATAGATCAACATGCAGGTGAATGAGAGAACCAATCAGGTAAGGTTTGGTAAGTTAAATAAATAAACCATTACAGATGGCTTATACATTCAAATGTAATGTTTCAATTTAGTTTAATCAAGTTTGATCTAGTTAAAAATAAAAAAGGACGATCCCATAGGAATGAATGATGTTCATGCCCCCACCATGTATGCAGGTTTGATAACTATGAAGTGGAATGAAAACCATTTTATATTCAAATATAACTATGTTGTTGTGTATATGTGCATAATTAGTATCATGCCCCTTGAATTTGTACCAACTTATGTAGAATGTTATGCTTGAAAATGTGTATCTCAAATGTATGTGAAATTTAAAATCTAAATTTTGTTCATGTAAACTGTTGTGCATATGTCCATTCATATGCAACCAAGTGTGATTAATTCTATTCTCAAGTGTCTATAAATTGAATGCATATTAATGGCATATACCCCTATAGTTTGTATCAATGTGCTAGTGTTTATCATGTATATGAAATGATATAATATATGAACCATTTGAATCTCTAAAATTTGTAATCTACTTTGATTCTCTACTCATAGAGGTTTATGTCTCTAAGACAAGCCACTGTAATGCCCCATTTTTGAGATGATGGATGCATCTTGTAAGTAACTCATTTCAACAGAAGAATGAATTGTATCATGTCATGTGTAAATATGTCATCATGTAATATTATTTGATCATGTGAAGAGTATATCATCATAGTAGTATATGTGTCAATCAAGGTATGTATGTAACATATGAAATGTAAGGCATGTAAATGTCATGTGTATATGGTATATCAGTGAAGCATGCATGTAGTAAAGTGGAACTGAATAAGACTACATAATAATAGTGCATAATATGGATCATGACATGGTCGCTCAATTCATCAAGCTCAACAAACACAAGTTTCAATGTCACACATAAGGTGAAGGGCTGCATAGAAGGGACATAAAGTGTCACAACAACAAAGAAAAGGGCCACACATAGGTTGACATAATAAATGTCATAAACTAGGGACATCAAAGATGTCACATCAATCAAGGCCAAGAGCCACACATAATGTAACATGTCACATAAAAGACTAACAACAACTATGGAGCATATACCAAGTAATTAATCTACACCAACAATATGTATCAATGTCACATCATAGTAAAATGGCATATCATGTGTTACTATTGTTATCATTGAAAATTCAACTCCCCATAAATTCCCAATTTTTACACCAATGTATATGTAAGGTTTTTTTAATAAGTTTTCATTATAAACACTTTGAATAACTCCTGAGTTTCCAATTCTATCTGAATCTCTGAAACTTTCAATCACCTTGAGAACTTCCTTAAGTTCTTCAGGTATCTTAAAATCCTAAAGTGTCTGGTTAATAAAACAAGATACATTGGTTTCACAAAGTTCCAAATTATCTAAATTGAACTAAATTCTATTGTATCCTGAGTACCCCGACTACCCAATGGTCTAAAAGTTTCAAACATCAAAGAGTTATACCTATTCCTAGAATCTTCAAAACATCTAAATAACTTGTGTTTAAAATTCATTATAAAATTTAAATCAATTTTTCTTGGAGCTTTCATGTCTGCAAGAAATTCAAGGAACAACCTAAAACACTAGAAACTCCAATTAACACTATGGTGTTATGAAATAAAATATTGAAAAGTTTTGTCAGCATTTTGAAACCTTGAAAATCACTAAAGGCAACTTTTTGAAACCAATAAATAAATTTTCAATAAGTTAAGAGTTCCATTTCACTACAAAAAAATAGATTATGTTAGGAAACCTATTAGTGCTTACATTTGTGATTAGTTATATAATTGTCTATTGTGAACTTATATTCATGCATTTTTTCAACAATACACTAATATAGGTTATTCATTGATTGGATTGATCTTAAGGTTGTGTTAGAATAAAAGATTGAGATAAATGAAATTTCATTATTTATAGGAAATAGAAAACATATAAGTATGTACTTCGTCAAGTGAATAATTAACTGTGATTTTTGTTGTGACTCTATCCAAATTACAAGATTTGGCATCATAACAATGTTAATCCATCAATTATGAGATTTATTTGGTCTTTGTAAAGTTGTCGTAGGTCGATTGTGAGGGCTGCAATAAAGAGTTGATCCAATTCACAGATGGCTACACTATCATTAATAACACTTGAATGATGTCATCATGCATGCTACATTGAAAGCCTTCAAATTATTATAACTAAAAGTGGGTCACTTTTTAGTGTTTTGTGGAGTTAACATTGATTTTATAAGCTTTAATTTAATTGAGTGGCAAGTCTTGTTTAAAGTGTTATAAAGTACTTATATACCTTTGTAAATATTTTTTAGTTTGTTAATTGAGCCTAGTAGAAATAATTTTGATATTAGATCTATAGTCATTAATTCGGGTCTTATGGTATTGTTAATTTTATAATATCAAGGCTTGTGTCATTGTGTGTCAACATAGTTTAGAGTCAATTTCAACTTTGTAAATGGACACATTTTTTATGGAAACAGATTTCCTATGTCTCTATCTGATTCATATTTGTAGATGGACATTCTATTAGAAAAATTCACTGGGCCTAATTTTCATACTTGGGAAGTCAAAATTCAGATGCAACTAATGAGCAAAAATTTATGGGGAATAGTAAATGGTAACGATAAATGACCAACGGATCTTAATATATTTTAAGAATGGCAAAGCATAGATGTTAAAACCAAAGCCATCATTGGCCTTGCACTTTCATATTTTTAATTACACTATGTAGATTTACAGAAACCATTCACAAAAATCTTAGAAAATATGAACAAAACATTTGGTGTTAAAGCACTTAATGCAAATTTTTCTTTGAAGTTACAACTATTTGGGTTAAAATGTGATGCAGGGGCATCCTATAAGGACCCCAATATTGACTCATTTTTGTCTTATGTAGTATAGCAAGTGTCTCATAGGTGTTATATGTCTTGAGTAGTTTTAATGTCGAGTCTAGGTAGTCCTAAGATGCATTAAATTTGAATGTTGGCTTTTCCTGTCAAAAACCTCTTTTTGAAAATTTGAATCTTGCCAAGCCTTTGTAAGGATTTTTATATGCTTGTGAAGGTGGTAAGGTGTCAAAAAAACATTTCCAAGTGGTTTAGAAACTATATAAGGTTAATAAAATGTTCATAAGTCTAAGGTCATGGTTCTATATAGGTCATCTTGTGTAAAATCAAGAATAATGCAATGTAACCAAAAAGACCTCTCTGAGGGAAAGATTCAAGAATCAGTTATGCATATTTTTAGGTGAGGTAGGAGTCATTTTTTGGTTTTTTTAATCTCTTATTCCATTCAAGGTAGATGGTGAATGAATATTGAAATACAAATTATGGAGAAAAGAATGTTTGTGGTATAAGACTTCTATGTGTAATCAATTTGCATGATGGGACAAAGTATAATGTGTGTTTGGAAAATCTAGAATAGTGAGTATATTTTTTGCTTGTTTATTGATCTTGTGTATGAAAAAATTATATTCTATAATTTGATATAGGGAAAAAAAATTGAGTTTAAATTAAGTCACTTTTGAGGAGACAGACAAGTCTATCAAATAACAAAAGCACTCACACAACTTTTTTCAAGGAATAATCTGAGTATTTGATCCTTTCCTCACTTGAGTTCTATGGAGGATTAGAAATGGAACATGTATTAAGATTTAAGAGTAATATTTTTATAACATACAATTATTTAATAGTTTATAAGTTTTAACTCGATCATAATTCTTACTCATTGGAAGCATACAATCCACAAACACATAATTATGTACACTGTGATAATTAACATGGAGTCTTATTTTGATTCAAAAGTGGTAGGAATGAGTTTATAATTATCAAATGAGATAGATACAAAACTATTGTATGTTATAGAGTCTTTATATGTGTAAATACAAAGAGACCTTCCATACCCCTATTTCTAACTAGCAAAACACAATGTTGAAAGACTGAGATTTCTTGTTTGTAAATGCCCTGAGGGTTATGGAAGCTTGATCATTGAAATAAAAAGTTGTATAAGGATTATAAAGACCTAATTAAAGAATTATATTTCCTTTAAGCCTTTGGTTGGATGTTATAATCAATTATTTATAGTCTCGGCCTACATAGTTACCTCAAACCCTGACTTTTAGGGTTTTGACCATATGAAGAGATTCAATTCTTCAAAATTCTTAAAAATTTGTAATCTAGTGTGTATTAGGGTATATTAAGGGAATAAAGTGGTTTCATACCTATACTCTATATATTTCATACTGTACTACCTTGTAGGTAGTCAACTAGCATAAGAGACCTAGTGAGAAAGAGGCTAAAGAAGAAAGTTGGACTTAGGTGAAGTGTTGAGGAACAAAATTTGTTGAAAGGTAAGATTGGCCAAAAGAGTTGTCAAATATAGTTTTTTTTGGTCATAGTGTCTCCATAATGGTCAAACCTTGGAGCTTTGTGTATTTAGAGGGCTAATTAGAGTGTCAAGTAAGCCTAGAGGTAAAAGATTTTGCAAAGGAACCTAACCTAAATTTTTGTGTGAGGTAATGGAATGGAAAAGGGTTGTCAAAAACATAATTATTTTACCTTGAAGAGTATGTGTACAAAAAAAATAGGATATTTTCCCAAAAACAAGGCTGCAAGCCAAGACAAAGGCTAAAGAGAGAAAAATCTTGAGAAAAGGCAAAAGAGTTAGTGTTTCAAGAGTTTGAATAGTGTTGAATGAGTAGGATAAGGAGTACTGAGGTGTTTGATAAATTGTTGAGCAAGTTTAGTTGATAAGTCCTTTGATAAAGATCTTGAATACTTGCAAGCATTGAGAAAGCTCTGCATCATTTTGGTATTAGAGCGTAAGGTTGGTCAGAAGACAGATTAAGAATATTAAGGGATAAGATAGTAGCTAGGAGATAGAGACAACCTACTACAACTCAAAGAATACAGTAGAATATGGAAAATATGGTCATAGAGATGAGAAATATGCAAGCAAGAATGGAAACTATGAAGATAACCCAAAGGAGAAGGGTTATAGCTGAAGATGAAAGTGACAAAGAAGAAGAAACTCCTAGAGTAGAAGAAGAGGAAGAAAGTGAAGATAGAATGGAAGAAAGAGTGATAAAACCCATGATGAAAATGGGCTCAAAACCAAAGTTAGATGTGCCAATGTATGAAGGCAATCTCAATGTAGATGAATTGGTGGATTTGATAACAACCATGGAAAAATATTTTGAGTATGAAGAAGTGGATGACACCAAGAAAGTCAAATTTGCAGTGACAAGATTTAAAGGACATGTTTCTTTGTGGTGGGATGGAATCCTAGAAGAGAGAAGGAAAAGAGGTAGGACAAAGATCCAGTCATGATATAGGATGGTGATGAAGATGAAGGGCATGTTCATGCCCAAGGACTACCACACTCACTTGTTTAGGAGATTACAAAATCTCAAACAAAAGGAACATTCAATGAAATAGTATACAAAAGAATTTCATAGGTTGACTATTAGACTAGGCCTCTTGGAATAGGATGATGAAAAGGTAGTAAGGTACCTAAATGGCCTTAAATTTTCTCATTCAAGATGAGATCAAGATTTTGACTTTGAAAATAGTATAAGAAGCTTATCAACCAGCCTTAAAAGCTTAATAAAAGTTGACAAAAAAACACACATAACATACAAGAGGAAGAGGCAAATAAATGAGAGGAAGAGGAGAGTATGAAAGTAAGAATGCATATGAGGAAGGTGAAAGTAGTGCACAAAGGCATGAGACACAACCAAGAGGTCGTTATAGGGGTATAAAGCCATACTGCAGAGGTGGAGATGCATTTAGAGGAAGGACTAGTGGATTCACAAGAAAATGCTACAAATGTAACAAGTATGTAGGGCATAGATATTGGGAGTGTCTGGAAGAGAAACAAAGTGAGAGCAAAAATTAGGTGGTGTAGCCTACAGAAGAAGAAAGTGTTGGATGTACTTCACATCTAGAAGAACTTGAAGAAGGAGAGTCACTCTTGATAAGGAGGACATTGTTGAAGCCACCAAAGGAAAAAGAACCTGCTCAACAAAAGACACTCTTTAGAACAACATGTAAGTCCCATGGAAAATGTCGTAAGATTATAATATATTCAGGGAGTATAGATAATTTAGTTTCAAATGAAATGGTAAGTAAGCTTGGCCTCAAAAAATTACCACACCTTACACCTTAAAAAGTTTCTTGGCTTCAAAAGGGTCATCATGTGCTTGTCAATGAATAATGTTTAGTGTATTTTTAGATTGGTATTTATAAATATTAGGTAATGTGTGATATCATCCCAATATATGTTTGTCATGTACTTTTAGGAAGGCCATGGCAGTTTGACAGGTCAACTAGTCATGATGGGGTGAAGAATACTTACTAATTTGAACACAAGGGAAGTAAGCACACATTGTTGCCTTTGAAGGAAGATGATCACATTATTGGTGTCTATTATAAAGTATTAAGTATAGGTCACAAGGAGTTGGTACAATAGGTTGAAGATGCAAACATGAATGAACAACCTAAGATGACCATGGCAACTAAAGGTGAGATGGTTGTACCTTTGTTAAGTAATTTTTTTTCAAGTGAGCATGTAAATGAGTTGTTTACAAGTTTATTCTAGAATTTGACAATGATTTCAAGTTGTGATTTCATAGAAAGAGTAGTAGACAAACTCAAATGCTTGAGAGAAAGTCTTGAACAAAGAAGAAATGTCAATGAGATGAGTAACATCCAATAGGTCCATGAAGGATAGTCAAGTGACTCACAAGAAAATCCTAAAATGGTGACGAATCAAGGTAATGAGATATTGAAAATGAGTATGTAGTCCTTTCATATACATAAAATAGAGAGCAACTATAGTGGAGGTGTACAAAAACAAACCCAAAGTCTACATAAACATGTGGCATGCAAGGACCAAGAACAAGTTGTACATGAAATGGAGTGGGAAACATAAGAAGTATGGATGAAGGATAAAAACTACACATTTGTAGTAGAAGTGCATCATTGAAACAAGGATATGGTTGATCAGTTTTTAGGAGTGAGAGAATGGAATACACATTCAAGGAAAGCAACAGATGACAATAACTATGTTTTTCTTAACAATTTTGTTGCATGTGCAAGTATACCATTCAAGAAGATGAACTAGAGAAGGCCTAATTGTGGGGCCCAAGAACATGTTCACCTCTATGAGAGGTAATTAGAATCATATACCTTCTATAAGGAAGTACATTGTAATTAGACAAGAGCATACACTAAGTTAACACTTGTGGCAAACATTCTTCAGCTTGGTGGCATGATGTAGGGGCATCCTATAAGGACCCCAAAGTTGACTCATTTTTGTCTTTAGTTTGTATATAAAGTGTCTCATAGGTGTTATAAGTCTTGAGTAGTCATAAGGTGGAGTCTAGGCAGTCCTAAGGTGCATATAATTTGAATTATAGCTTTTCCCACCAAATAACTCCTTTTAAAAATTTGAATCTTGCCAAGCCTTTGTAAGGATTTTTCTATGCTTGTAAAGGTGGTACGGTGTCAAAAAAATAATTAAAATGGGTTTATATACTATATAATGTTAATAAAATGTTCATAAGTCTAAGGTCATGGTTCTATATAGGTCACCTTGTGTAAAATCAAGAATAATGCAATGTAACCAAAAAGACCTTTGTGGGGAAAGATTCAAGAATCATTTATGCATATTTTTAGGTGAGGTAGGAGTTAGTTTTTGTTTTTTTTAAACTCTTATTACATTTTAGGTATATGGTGAATGAATATGGAAATAAAATTTATGGAGAAAAGAATGTCTATGGTATAAGACTTCTGTGTGTAATCAATTTGCATGATGGGACAGAGTATAATGTGTGTTTGGAAAATATATAATGGTGAGTAGTTTTTTTGCTTGTTTGTTGATATTGTGTATGAAAAAAATTATATTCTCTAATTTGATACAGGGAACACAAATTGAGTTGAAATTAAGTCACTTTTGAGGAGATAGACAAGTTTGTCAAACAAGGAATGCACTCACACAACCTTGTTTAAGGAATAATATGAGTATTTGATACTTTCCTCACTTGAGTTATATGGAGGATTATAAATTGAACATGTATGAAGAGTTAATATTTATCTTGTTATAATATACAATTATTTAAGAGGTTGTAAGTTTCAAATTGGTCATAATTCTTACTCATTAGAAGCATACAGTCCACAAACACATAATTCTATACACTGTGATAATTAGCATTGAGTCTTGTTTTGATTCAAAAGTGGTAGGAATGAGTTTATAATGATCACAAGAGATGGATATAAACCTATTTTATGTTATAGAGTCTATATATGTGGAAGGACAAAGAGACCATGCATACCCCTATTTCTAACTAGTAAAACACAGTGTCGAAAGACTGAGATTTCTTGTTTGCAAATGCTCTGAGGGTTGTGGGAACATGATCATTGAAAGAAAAAGTTGTATAAGGATTAAATAGACCTAATTCAAGCATTATATTTCCTTGAGTCCTTTGATTGGATGTTATAATCAATTGTTTACAATTTTGGCCTACATAGTTGCCTCAAACCCTGACTTTTAGGGTTTTGACCATAGAAAGAGATTCAACCCTTAAAAATTCTTAAAAATTTGTAATATAGTGTTTATTAGGGTATATTAAGGGAATAAAGTTTTTTCATACATGTACTCTCTATATTATGTATTTTACTACCCTATAGGTAGTCAACTAGCCTAAGAGACCTAGTGATAAAGAGGCTAAAGAAAAAAGTTGGATTTAGGTGAAGAGTTGAGGAACAAAAATGGTTGAAAGGTAAGATTGGACAAAAGGGTAGTGGAATATCATTTGTTTTGGTCAAAGTGTATCTAAAATGGTCAAACCTTGGAGTTTTATGCATTTAGAGGGTTAATTAGAGTGTCAAGTAAGCCTAGAGGTATAAGATTTTGCAAAGGAACCTAACCTAAGTTTTTGTGTGAGGTAATGAAATGGAAAGGGATTATAAAAAACCTAATTAGTGTTATTTTAAGAGTCTATGTATGGAACAAAACATAAGATCTCTACAAAATAGGGCTACAAGCCAAGACAAAGGCTAAAGAGAGAGAAATCTGAGAAAGTCAAAAGAAAGAGTGTTTTAGGAGTTTGAATAGTGTTCAATGAGTAGGATAAGGAGTCTTGATGTGTTTAATAAATTGTTGAACAAGTTTAGTTGATAATTCCTTTGATAAAGATCCTAAATACTTGCAAGCATTGAGAAAGCTCTGCATCAAAATGGGTGATAGAGTTACAATGTATAGTCACATTAATGATTTAAGATCCCTCATTAGAAAGATAACAAAAGTCAAAGCTCCAACTGAGGAAGAAGATGCTAAATCAATATTGTTAAATAGTTTATCTTTCAAATATAATAATATTGTTTTTACTCTTGGTCAAATGCCATCGCAGTCTCAACTCTTCTAACTAAAGAAAATATGGTAACATCAAAAGATATAAAAGAGGAAAATGTGTTGTATTCAAGAAAAATTTATAAAAAATTAGATACAAATAAGGAAATTGAGTGCTTTTACTACAAGATAAAAGGACACACATCTCAGAATTGTAAAACTTGAGCTAATAATATCCTCAAAGAAAAGATAAAAGAAAAATCATATGAAGCTAATATGGTCAATGAGAAATAACCAATCATTCAAGAAGATTCAAAGAGTGTTGATGCTAGTGATGAATAATATTTATACTAAGTATACAATAGTGAAGATTGGAGGATAGAGGCAATGGCAGTTGGAGGACATTCAATGTCCTCATGTCAACCATTAGTGATGGAGTCACATTGTGATTTAGTGGCATATTTATTTGATTGTTTTGCTTATTTTGTGTGGTGTGCTAAATAAACCCTTATTGTGATATTTGTGAAAGACACACACTTTTTAGGAACCCAATCTTTTAGTGCAAGAGAAGGATTTTGATGTAAACTCGTATAGATTATTGTCTACATAGTTTTGTGAGTTTGTAAATCTTAGTAATTAAATAATCCAGTTTGGGAAAGTGTTTTAGGAACTAAGCAATTTGACTCAAGAACTGCACCTTCATGATGGAATTTTACCTGGTTTAAATAAAATTTTTAAAGAAAAACTTATGCAAGATATGATTATTTCTCGTGTTTGCATTAAGGGGGGTGGAATGTTAGGAAAATATTATTAGTGCTTACATTTGTAATTAGTTATATGTTTGTTTTTTGTGAGATTATATTAGTGCATTATTCTAACAATACACTAATATAGGTTATTCATTGATTGGAGCGATCTCATGGTTGTGTTAGAATAAAATATTGAGATAAATTCAATCTCTTTATTTATAGGAGATATAAACATATAAGTATGTACTTTATCAAGTGAATAAATTACTATGACTTTTATTACGACTATGACCAAATTACAAGAGATTCTTCAACTATTGTGCTTAACGTTGCCAAGGACTCCATCCATCTTCATTATTGCTCAAAATTTTGTGATTTCAACATTAGAAGGTTGGTTAATCTTCCCTTGTCATTGTCATTTGTTCCATGTATTTTATTTCATCTTCCATATCATTTACTGCTTAAATTGTTGTGCCTCATCTTTTATCCATTTTCTTCATTTTTCATTAGTTTTTCTTTCATTTTCTCTTGTCAACTTGATATCTTTCACCTTCCGAGTTATTTAAAACCTTTCCCATAAAATCCTAGTTTTGATTGTGTAAATTTTTGCATTTTAGGTGTTTAGGGTGTAATGAGCACTATAAGGCTCTAATTTTCTCAAACCAAGTCTAAAAGGAGTCCTAAAGAAAAAATTTAATATTTTTATGATCACTATGGCCCAAGTTCCATGCTCATATAAAATTTTCTTGCCCTCTGACCCTACCATCATAAGTTTGAGATTGTTAGCCAAAATTTCATTTTGCATATCCCTATTTGTAAAAAAAAAATTTAACTACTTTGGTTATAAACCTAATTCTACCTTGGAAACAAACATTTCAAAAATCACAGATAGTGAAATACATCATATAGATATTGAATAATTTTGGGAAAGAATGGAATATGGAAAGAGAACCACATTTGGACAATGCATCTTTGATAGTGGACTTACACATGTTGGTTTTCCTACATTTATTTAGTGTGTAGACCTAGTATTGGCATGTGCAAAATACTAAGCCCTTGAATAGAGGAAAACCATGTTCATTGATGATGTATTGATAGCTACGTTGGACAATCTTTCAATCAATGTGAGATTTGGTATACCAACTCATTATGTAACGGTGAATATAAACAAAGATGTTACACTAAATTAATTGAATAAAAAATGCCTGAACATTATTAATCATACTTGATTCAAAAAGAAGAGAAAGGGAAACTCCAAACTCCGTAAAGTCCTAACTAGGGGAAATTTTCAAGAAGAATTATCTAACATTATAACTCTATTAAACATAGTTATGGGTAATTATAGTACTCAATTTTTTACTTGAATTGATATGCCTATATATCATCACTGTTTGTGTTGGAAAAAAAATATTGATTGGGGAGAAATGATTGATGAAAATATTAATGATCAATTGACTAAACTTGAATCAACTCAATCTTTCTACAAGACTTCATATTTGGTATGTTCCATTGCTAATGAGGCCTTGATCAAGACTCAATGTAGAAGGACAAGACTTTCACATAAATTGATATATGAAAATTTTCATTAACTCATTCTAAAGAGAGGAAAGAAACACTTTAGAAGAGTGAATGATGCTTTCACTATGGTAGTAGTGAGGACTCTCAAAGGTAATACGACAACATAGATCTTGGATGAAGTTACCTCTTTGGTCAATAAATATGGAATCCACTTCGTACAGTTTCCAAGATTCACATATATCATTATTGGAGGACTCGTGGGTACTCCATACAAATTTCCAAGATGTGCAAGTGATAAGATCATACTGTTTGAACTTTGCAGACAATTAAGTGAAGTTAATAAAAAGTGCAATGCAAAACATCTGGGAGGAAATCTATTCCTATTAGTTTGAACTAATATATGTGTAAAATAGCTTGGGATACATCTAATATTTATAATTCCATGGTTAACTTTCTAATGGAAGTGCATATCAAAAGAGTTCCTTTTGATAACAAGACTTTTGTGAAAAGTAGTCTCAAGCTTGGTATTGGTTATTTGCATATACCAGAATTTTAGACTATTAGGAATATTGAGAAGATGAGTTTGAAGTGAGGAAAAGAGACTATTCAAGAATGACCCTAGGTTAGGGGAGGCATTCAAATTTGAATGGGTCACTCAAGGAATAATTAATGATGGGTTAAATTTGATTGATCCCTTTTTTGAAAAAGTGTATATTGCACCTTTAGAGTTAATTGAATGGTCAATTAAAGAGTCATCATATTTGAAATAACATACTAAATTTGTTTTAGAAAGAGCATAAGCTTGGTTTAAAAATAATTTGATTGAGTATACAATTGCATGAAGCTTAAAAATGTTAGAACTTCCAAAGATCAACAATAAACATCATTAGCACATATTACTCATCCATCCGGCACCAAGGTATATGCCAAGATTCCTGAATTGAGTAAAGAAATAGATGGTGCAAATGATGGAGATGATCCAATTAAAATGAAAATTCCAAAGCAAACTTGTGGAGATGAACCTTCAAAGAGACGTTCAAAGCTAGTCATCAAGAATCCTTCAATGCCTTCTTTTGGTTCTTCAGGTGAAGTCCCTTCTTCAAAATAGTCAAATCCTTCTTTGTTAATTGAAAACGTGACACAAAAATTTATTTCTTATGACTCAGGTTTAACACAAGTGTCTCTTGTATCTTCTGTTGCTCCAACAAAAACTCCTCTATCACATCATATTTCCATTCCATCATCTCAATCTCATGCCCCACATCCACCTCTATCTATTTCACCAACTCCATAACAATTTGTTGTTTCAAGAGAACCTATAAATAATTCTCAACATGATCTCTCTCTCTTGTTGGCTCATATAAGGTTTAAGACACCCAAGTTTTTGTTTCTTCAAGTAGCCCATATTTTCCTTGGGTGTACTAAACGATAAATAAACAAAAGAAAAATATAGTTAAAGTTATTGCCTTTGAATTTGACATCATAACTAACAATTTGCAAAGCCCACCACGCAAAAAGGCATATACTACTTCAAGATCGATATCAAAACCTTCAGGTGCACAATTTATTGATATTGTCAAACCTATATTTGATAAAAATGAAGACATAACTCTGGTAAATTACAATATGATCCAAATAGCCATTGGAGAATCAACTCATGAAGGATATTTTCATAAATTATAAGTGTCTACAAAATAATTGGTTGAAATAATAGAAATAGGAAAACATGCTCAATAACAGATTGAAGATCAAGTGCATGCACTTTAGACATACATAAATACATTCTTGAATAGAGATAATGTTCCCATGGTTTCTATTTGTGATTCTATTCATATTGAAGATATTGATAAGAATGTGGTTGATAACATTCACAAATACACTAACCATGGGAGAGTCATGGAAAATTGGGTTGAACAACTTGTTATTAGTGGGCTCAAATTCATTTATTGAAGTGAGAGGAGCATGGAATTAAATAAGATCAAATCAAGCTTGCAAAGGAAATGAAAACAATGATGAAAGATAGTGGATTATTGAATAATGTAATTAGGAACTTGAAAGACATGGCTCATTCTAATGGGAACATCCATGTATCTGAACATATTTTTAGCAAAGTAGAAGATGTTTATCATTTTTATGGTTTCAAAGTGTTAAATGAAAAGTTAGTGTTCTATAAGAAGCTCAGAAAGATTTTCAAAAATATAGTAACCTTTGTGATGATCTCATGACTAAAATTTGTGTTGATATATGGTTGAGCCATTGTGAGTTGATGATAAATGGAGATACTAAGCCATTCACAACTGCAAAATTCAAAGCAAATAAAAAAATTCATTAAAGGAAAATTTTTCAATGTAGATAATTTTAATTTGGAAGCCATGAACATATTGAGTGACATCCATAATGGTTTTAATGAATGCAATAGAAGTATCCCAAAAAAATCAAGAAATGAATAAAGTGATGTTCACTTGGGTAACATGATTATCAAACATGATCATTCCAAAATAATAAATGATAGATGCTATAGTCCAAAATTTTAGAACATTCTGATTTAAGTCATCACAGGTTGAGGAGAAAAGATAAATGATAGCCTCTAGTCAGCCATCAACTCTGAATGATAAATATTCTATTTTTTCTATATTATTAAACTTATCTCTCTCACTTTTTCTATTTTTTTATTGTACTTTTTATTTGATCAAATTTGCGATTTATGTGGAAATCTTAAATGACAACACTACCAAGTAAAATTAGAATAATAATATATAATGATAACATTCACTGATTTGAAACTACTATATTCTATAAACCTAATAAAAATAATAAAGTATAAGGAGAAAATAAAAACTTAGTTGGAAATTATGCCTTTCGGAGGAATCAACATCTGAATCTTATTGTGTGAAGAGGTCTCGTGAATAAAATTAGGATTCTAGAACTAGATTTGGGCCTGGACAATAATGTTAGGAAGAGGAAACTATAGGGTGGTGCTCTTGTCCAACATAGGGCACTCTTATCCACTTTCATTGAGGAAATTAGGGTTTTTGGGTTCTTTATGATTTTGTCTATAAAGCTTGTATTTGGTGTGGGAGTTTACGATCACTTACAGAGACCACTATGTAACTGGTTTTCCTTCAAAACCCTAGCTCCTTGACATGTGAAGACCAATGCAAATCAATGGGGAAAAAGGAGTCAGTAGTTGAAGTTGGGTGAGACCTCAACACCCCATGTGTTGAGTGTTGTCTACATACCAATACTCTGAAGAGGGATCAAATTTTATGTAGTTCTCCCATGTTATGGTGGTGTGTGAATAACTAGTGTAATGTGCTAGATGTCGGTACAATAATGGTGTGATTAGATGTTTTAATCATGACTTGTGACATGTAAAATGTGCTTATACTTGAGCTTTGGGATACTAGGGATATATGCAATCAAAATTGGGAGAAATAGGTATTTTACTCTCAATATGCAAGTGCGATTCTATTATTTTTTAGTGTGGAAGCCTCTTGTGTGATAAATGGCTTGAAAGATGTTTGTATATTTATCTCATTTAAAATAATTCAAATGGGGATTATTAAGGACATGGGTCGACCTTCTTATAACTTTAAATTTGGTAAATCAGTCATTATTTGGTAGGAAGATAAGAGAAGGGGAAGGACACTAGAGCAGTATGCTTCTAGCCCCTAAGGCACTCTTGTCCAATAGGTTATTTCATCATATTGAGTGTTGGGTAGGGCCTAAAAGGTGTCCAAGGTTGATAACAATAAGGCTAAGTTCATCCAGGGGTCATATATCAACTTCAAAGAGTGTGTAAGGTGGTCGAAAGTGATTAAAAGGGACCCTAAGATAGGTCTAGAGTTGAGTGTGTAAAAGAGTGGTCACAAGTGCATGATTTTAGCTTTAATATTAATTTTACATGTATATTTTCATCCCCTTTTATTCTAGTAATAAATTAAATTAAAAGTACTAGAGTAAAATAAAAAAGAATGCGTACCTAAACTTATGTGTGGTAAGGACTCCTAGATGTAGGTTACAACACTAAATTATGCTCCATGCAAACCTACAGTTAAACATACGTAATACCAGTCCTTACTTAAGATGAATATCAAGAATTAAAATAAAAAAGTTAGAGAGTGACATAGAATAAATACACCTGATCAAGTACATGAATCATTGTGACTTTTCTAGTGCAAAAACTAGTGTAGAAATAGGTGGCTATGGCATGTTATGTGTTTGTATTAACATTGAATAACTTAGATTGGACTATGCATGTCGTAATCCTTATTTATAAGTGGGTCTGCTTAATAACTCAAGTGTGCCTGAGTCCATCGTCATCCTAGAGTAGTAGAGTAATTTGGGATTCCCATATGAATCCTAATATATATTGTTAGAGGTACAATCACTGAGAGGGGGGGGCGGTGAATTAGTGATGATGGGTAATCCAAACTTCAATTCTAATCCTTTCAAACCTTTAACCAAATAACATTACCATTCATGAAGTATACACATAATTTATGACAATGAAAAAGAAAGATAAGCAAGATCACACACATAACACAAGATTTACGTGGGAAACCCTCTTGGAGAATAAAACCCACTAGAACCTACAAAATAGACTACAATCCTATAATAACAAGATCTAAATTTAGACCAACACAACCTAATCAAGGAACACCCATTCCTTAATTTAGTGAGACACCCATCCCATAAGGAGGAACCAACCCCCTAGGCAACCAAGCACCCACTTAGCTACCTTGATTTGATCTCCACCTCTTATCTGATGTCTTCTACACCCGATGATATACTTCTCTTACTTTCACTCTTTCCCCTTTACACTCTCACAAACTCCCACACACAATCCATGCATCAAAACACCCTTTTGGATCACACTTTACTTCTTAGCACATACACGATCAGAAAACCTACAACAACTCTATCACAACATCAACAACATGACATATAGGTTATGCACACAATCCTCAACCTTGCCTACTCTTCAATCCATCCACTAAGCACACTCACTCAATCATCCTCTAAGGTAGCTCGCTCAATCTACCTCTAAGGCTTACTCACTCAATCTGCCTCTTCTAGGATTATTAGGTCCTATGACCTATATGTTCACCTTTATCACCTTGATCAAATAAACATTATTGATCTTTTTTTCTCTCTGATGGTCCTCACTGACTTGTACCTTCTCTTTCAAAGGTTCTCTCCTTAGCTCAATATCACATCTGCTCAACTCATCACACTCAAGTCTAGAAACCATCACCTTTGATTTCAATCTTTATTGACTCTTCATGAATATTATCTTTTTAGTCATCCATAAGACTTGTCCTAACCCTTAAGTCTTATATCATGCTAAGACAGCTCAAATCCATTCTCATAGGTCAGTCATAGCATCCATGGGTCACTCAGAAGCAGTTATGCCTTTCAATTAGGCCTTAGTATCCCTTATAGGTCTCATGAAGACCTATTACCCCTTTATCACTTCAAAAATAAAATTAAGAACATAAGATCACTTTAAAAAACATGGGTCCACTCCATATGACCTCTAAAACATCTTCAAATGAATACCCCTGCTAAAACACTCTTCTGCTAAAGCAAAAATTACTTAAACAATATTATGTACACAATAACACCATGAACAAACAAATAATCAACTTTGAAGCTCCACATCTACACCTTACAAACAATCACACCTTCTAATAAACTTGTTGGATGCGTCTTGAATTCCTCTTCAATTTTTATTTTTTTTCGATCAATAAATTCTACCATATCTTCAAGATATAGATAAAAAACCCATCACTAGTTTTCATTCACAAATTTGAATATTTAAATTCCAATGGTCACTATGTAAATACTAAACATTAGACACTTCATCATCATCTCATGATCCTTGGAAACTTTGAACAAATATGCATCGTCGATCTCCTTAAATGTCTCTTGACTTTAACCTAAAATCGTTCACCGTTGATCTTAGATCCTTGCTTCCATGATCATGCCACTTGGTAGCTCTGCGTGCCTTTTATGCACATTGAATATTTGAATCGATGCGCTCCATCAATCTCCATCTATACAAACACCCACGTGACATTGATTTTCTATCAAATCATTGAGATTGAGACACATGTCGCTAGCGTGTGCAATCTTAGGAACCTTTGACAAATTAACTTCATGCATACCATTGATCTCTATATGACAAGATCACACACTTTGTTATATCCTTATCTAGTCAGATTAAATTTTCACCATTAGATACTTGATCTGATTGAATGCTCATTAAAGATATTTGATATCATAAATTTGGCTAAGTATGGGAACTTAGTATATTTTGTCTAAGAAGCCAACATTGCACCTTAATAACTTTTCTCCATGTCCAGACCTAAAATTTGAGCCATATGATCTCCTTTCATAGGGAAATCCATCCATGTATCAATATGATCTTGAAAATTTCACACATGTGAAATATGACATCATCAAACTATTTACTTAGCTTTATCTGTCAATATGACTACTTAAGCCTAGGCACTCAATTGAATGCTCTGATGAATTGTTTTCACTTCCATAACCACTCCAAGTACTCATAAGACTCCATATGGTCTCTACAACATGTCCATACCATCATTATCATCCATTAATTTCCTCAGTAAGTTAAACACTCTTCAAACCATCAATCTAATCACTTTGTCATTAATGCACTAGTACTACATGCTCTCTTCGACATCAATGACAACCAAACATCAATGACCATGCTCAACAACATCTCCCTTTGTCATTGATGGTAAAACACCCTCAAAATGACTTCTTCTCATTTGAACTTATTCATTCTGATTTTTCTTCCCCTTTAACATTAGTGACAAAGGGTCTCTTTCTCAACATGCCAACAATTCCTTAACATCATGTATGTATTCAAATAATATTTAAGATGCTCAAGATACTTACAAAATTTTAAGCATATGAATAAATTTCTCCCCTTTTGATATGCACCAATGTGAACTTGGACTTATTTAATCCCTGGACTTGACAAACATTAAGAGGGACTCCCCCTTACATTATGCACATCTCTTTGAACCATCTCATCTTCATAACACTTCTCTCTCAAATTCACGTACATTGTCCTTTGATCCTAGGACTTGACCATTTACAAAACTCCCCATTTTTTTATTCAAGAGGATTCAATACATTTTCAAAGCACATAACTTGGTTTGATTAAGTCATCATATCAACATGCTTGAGTTCACATCTGTAGTAGACTTCTTCATATCTCCACCAAGACTAAAAAATATCACATATGTTCCCCCTCACATCATGCACAACTCTTCAATCCTTTCAAACTAATTGAGTTAGCACCCTCTTAGCCACACACATCTTCAAATGATATTCTTATCCTGAAATATCAACCAAAGCTCAACTAGTATCCATCATACTTCCTCTTACTTGTCAAATGCCTCCTTGAAGCCTAGATAGAGACACCCTAACCCATAATGTCTTAAAACAAAGTGAAACCAAGAGTTTCTCATAACTCCTCACATTCCTTCTCCTTTTTATTCATCTGATACTGATAGTTCTTCTTCTTATTACTAGGCTTAAGATAAATAACTTGCTCATCTAATACAACATTCTCATTTTCTTCTAAGCTTGAATTGACAATACATGAAGACAATGAATATTCATGACATACCTCATTACTAGACATTGACAACTGATGTTCTTCACATGAAACTTGTTCAACAATAGTAGGATGTTCACTTATATCTATACACACCTTAGGACTAGCCTCAATTAGCATCTTGGTATTCTCCTTGAGCTTGTTCTCTTTATTCACAACATGAGCAGACAATGAGAGATCTTGGCATACTTCAACCTTTTTAGCATTCTCCACCATATAAAATAGACCACTTGGACCTACATACTCATCATGACTCACACTTTCCACTTTTGGTTTCCATGAGTTAACTAGCCTTCTTCCTTACACTCTAGGAGTTTGATTAAACTTGTTTTAACTTGATAACCTTTGCTTGCAGAACCTAACAATGTGACCAATCTTCTCACAGTTGTAATAAACCACTCTTTTAAAAGGAATCTCAACTTCCCTTACTTTATTTGGACAATGTTTTAATAAGTGTCCCAAAACATGATAATTGAAGCATTCAACCTTACTTACACGACTTGACTAATAAATCCACTCAATCTTAGCAAGTCTTCTACACTCTCTAGCCCTATGACCAACTTTATTGAAAGTGTAATAATAACCATTAAATTTGGCATACCTCATGGCATTTGGTTGTTTGATCTAATTTATCTTAATTCTGACAACATCTTCATTCCAAGGCTGATTGTTGACCCTCAAGGTTTGATTGTCTTTGTTCACATTAGTCTTCACCTTGTTTTGAGTTACAATCTTTTGTTCTTATTTGTAACCAAGTCTAATTCTATCACTAACATGCTTTTGACCATTCATAATGTTGTCTAGATCACTTGATCTCTTTTCAAACATCATAAATGACTTCATCTTACTAGATGTCTTTTCTAACTCAACTTTCAATGACTCATTTTCAGTCATATGCCTTGAATACTCATCTTCTTTAGCTTTCAGGCTTGTAGACAGGATTTCCAATTGAAAACTGAGATGCTTGACTATATCTTCATGTTTTGTGGTGTCTTCATTCATTCTTGCCTCAAAAACACTAATTTTTTCTTCATAGTCCTTGATTTTAGACTTCATCTTCTTGTTAATCTTCTTCTCAATCTTCAATTCTTCATGAGCATTTCTCAATTTAGTTTTGTAATCCTCCTTCCCTTCTTCATTATCTATATCACTTTAAGTAGACTCTTTTTAATATGAGTGACTTTCTTCCTCAACCATGTAGAGGACTTCATCTTTACTATCAAACTCAAAATCATTGTCTTCACTCTCATCTGATGAGCTACAATATTTATTGGTGTAGAGACTCTTCTTGTTCTTGAAGGACTTTTTATTGTCAAACTTTCTAAATATTTTCTTCCTCTTATCAGACCTAAATGTCTTCTTGCCTTCATCTTGGATTTCACCATGCTCTACATCATCATTCCTCTAATGCTTGTGAGCACACTTGTTAGCAAAGTGTCCTAATTCTCCACAATTAAAACATTTTAAGTCTAGCTTACCCTTATAATTCCTTAAGCCTATTTTTAATTTACTTGTAAACAAAGCTATTAGTTCATCATCAGATATCTCATCATACTTGACTTCCTTACCTTTAGTTCTTTTCTTATTTGACTTCATTTTTGTCTTGAATGTTGCTTCCTCCTTTGGTAGTTTGTCATCATTAACTCTCATCTCATATGTAGTAAGGATGCCATGCAATTCATCCATCTTCATCTGAGTAAGATCATGAATTTCTTCTATAGTAGAAACTTTAGAATCAAACTTGAGGGAGAGAGACATTAATACCTTTTGTACTGTAGTAGATTCTTCAAGCTTCTCTCTAAGACCTCTGACAATGTTCAGAATCTCATCAACTCTCTATAAAAAGGATGCCACAAAATCTTCTTCCCTCATCTTGAGACTCTCAAATTGTCTTCAGTGAGTCTGCAACTTGGCCAAATTGACTTTTGAATCCCTTTCATAAATGATCTACAATTTTTCCCATATCTCTTTGGTAGATTTATAATGAATTACCTTGGTGTACTCAATCTCTAAACGACCATAGGTGATGGCATTAATTGCCTTAGAATTTCTTTCACACAACTTCTTATCAGTTGCACTAGTTGAAAGGGTTGTGGGGGATGAATATCCATCCATAACAAATTACCAAATGTCAAACCCTATTGACATGATGTAGGTCTTCATCCTTGCACTCTAAAAAACATAATTGGACCCATTAAACATCGGTGATTGCTCTGTAGAGAAACCTTGCATCTGTTGACTTGACATAGTGTACCTTAAATCACCTTCACATGGTTAAACTTGTAATGAAGGTCCTACTTTGATACTAATTGTTAGAAGTAAAATCACTAAGAGGGGGAGGGGTGAATCAATGATATTAGATAATCTAAACTTCAATTCCAATCTTTTCAAACCCTTAACCAAATAACATTATCATTCATGAAGCATACACATCATTTATAGCAATGAACAAGAAAGATAAGTAAGATCACACACATAACACAAGATCTACATGGGAAACTCTCTTGGGGAATAAAACCCACTAGAACTTGAAAAATGAACTATAGTCCTATAATAACAAGATCCAAAATTGGACCAACACCAATTGATCAAGGGACACCCATCTCTTAATTTAGTGAGACACTCATCCCACAAGAAGGAACCAACCCCCTAGGCAACCAAACATCCACTCAACCACCTTGATCTAATTTTCACCTCTGATCTGAGGTTTTCTACACCTGAGGATAGACTTATCTTACTTTCACTCTTTCCCCTTTGCACTCTCACAAACTTGCACACACAAGCTATGCATCCAAATCACCCTTTTGGAACACTATTCACTTCTTAGCACATACATAATCAAAAAACCTGCAATAATTCTATCATAGCATCAACAACATGACATGTAGTTCATGCACATAATCCTCAACCTACTCTGCTCTTCAATCCATCCACTAATCACACTCACTTAATCAACCTCTAGGGTTTACTCACTCAATTTGCCTCTTATAGGCTTATTAGGTCATATGATCTATATGTTCACCTTTATCACCTTGATCAAATAAACATGATTGATCCTCTTTTCTCTTTGATGGTCCTCGATGACATGTACCTTCTCTTTCAAAGGTTCTCTCCTTAGCTAAATATCACATCTACTTAATTCATCACACTCAAGTCTAGAAATCATCACCTTTGTTTTCACTCTTTATCAAATGTTCATGAATATTATCTTCTTGGTTGGCCATAAGACTTATCTTAACCCTTAAGACTTATATCATGCTAAGACATAGCTCAAATCCATTCTCACAGGTCAACCATAGCATCCATGGGTCACTCATAAGTAGCTACGCCTTTCAATTAGGCCTTAGAAGCCCTTATACGATTCATGGAGACCTATTAGCCATTTAGCACTTCATCAAGCAAATTAAAAACATAAAATCACTTTTAAAAACATGGGTCCACTCCATATGACCATTAAGACTTCTTCAAATGAATACTCCCACCAAAACACTCTTCTACTAAAGCACAAATTGCTTAAACAATATTTTGTACACAGTAACACCATGCACAAATAATAGTCAACTTTAAATCTCCATATATATAAATTTATAAACAATCAAACCTTATAATAAACTTTTCTAGATTCACCTTGAAGTCCTCTTCAACTTTGCTTTTTACACCATCAACAAATTTTTCCATATGCTCAAGATATAGATCAAAAACCCTTCACTGGTTTTTTTTCACAAATTTGAATATTTAAATTCCAATGGTCACTGTGTAAATACTAAACATCAGACACTTTATCATCATATCATGCTCCTTATAAAATTTGAACAAATACACACTGTTGATCTCCTAAGAAGTCTCATGATTTTGACCTACAATTGCTCATCATTGATCTTAGATTCATGCTTCCATAATTGTGACACTTGGTAGCTCTGCATGCCTTCTATGCACATTGATTATTTAACTCAATGCACTCTGTCGATCTCCATTTGTATGAACACCCACGTGTCATTGATCTTCTATCAAATCATCAATATTGAGACACATGTTGCTAGTGCATGTAATCTAGGAACCTTTGATAAATTGACTTCACATGTGCCATTGATCTTTATCTAATAATATCATGCACTCCATTAGATCCTTATCTAGTCAGATTAAACACTCACCATTAGATCCTTAATCCGATTGAATGCTCATCGTAGATATTCAATATCATAAATTTGGATAAGTATGGGAACTTAATAAATTCTATTTGAGAAGCCAAATTTTCACCTTAATAACTTTTGCTATGCTCCATGTCCAGACCTAAAATTTGAACCATATGATCTCATTTCACAGGGGAATGCATCCATATATCAATATTCTCTTGAAACTTTCACACATGTGAAATATGATGTCATCAAACTGCTTACTTAGATTTATATGTCAAGATGACTACTTGAGCCTAAACACTCTATTGATTGCTCTAATGAATTCCTTTCACTTCAATAAGCACTCAAACCACTCATAACACTCCATAGGGTATCTAAAACATGTCAATATCATCCATCAATTTCCTCCCTAAGTCAAACACTCTCCAAACTATCAACCTGATCACTTTGTCATTAATGCACTAGTACCACATGCTCTCTTTAACATCAATGACAACCAAACATCAATGACCATGCTCAAAATATATTCAGTGTAAAAATTGGTATAAATATTGGTGAAACTATTTATGTAGATACTAGTGTAAACAATGAACCATCCACTACATATGGAATGAGATTTAATTCTGGTGTAAAATTGGTACAAAACTACTACAAATACTGAGTATAATCTGGGTTTGGTGTATACAACATAGATAATAACATGAATTGTCATTTAATTTATGAAAATGGTGCAAAATTGGTGCAATGAGGAAGCAATGTGTCATACACATGCACCTAATTGATATATAGTACATATAGATTTTGAGACTGAGTAAAACAACTATGATTCTGAGTAAACCCTATATGTTATCCTAGAATGACATGTCGCACATGATTGCCTCCAAACTGAGTAAATTTATGACAAAAATGTGTAACTATGAGTAATTATGGAAATTGAGATAGTGAAACTACTGAATACTAATCTGAGTAAACTAAGGTTCTGATAAATTTTGGAAAGGCCTATTTTTTAGGCATTTGGACAACAATGCTAGGAATGACATTAGAGCAGTGCTCTCCTATCCAATGTGGTGCTCCTATCCATATTGACTTTATGTGTGTTTTCTGAACTTGAAACTATGTCAATTGCATAACTACTATTGGATATTGTTTGTGTACTAATTTGGGAAGCTTGGTCTCTAAGACAAATATCTGTGATTGCCCCCTCTTTTGAGGTGAGTTGTTGACCCTGTGAAAGAACTTAACTTGAAAGAAAATATTATGTAGTGGGTTGTTATGATGTAAACTTATAGATCTATGTAAATATTGACATCATGGAAAAGCAAGGCATAATTATGTATGTAAATTGAGCATAATAAAAATTTAAGATGCATGTGAAAATAAGCATTCACAAAAAGTTTGTCTAGATAGATCTGATAATGAAACATGTAAATAACCAATCAAATGAGTATATAACACTGAATGTAACTACTTAGGGAGGAATGCATGATGTCTATCATGGCATTGGAAGGGGTTGGGTGCATGATGCCTATCATGGCATCCAAATTTGAGTAAATAATCAAGTAAAGTATCATGGCCATAATGCACACAATCAAAGATTATACACACAACACATAAAACACATAATAGAAGGTCAAGGGGCCACAATAATGGACATGTTTAAATGTCACACACTCAAATAAATGACATATACAAAGACATGTTCAAATGCCCTCACGTGCATACAAGGAAACAATGGAGGATTAGAGCCACATCGAAGGACATGTTCAAATGTCCACATGCATGAATAGAAAACACACACAAGGATATGTTAAATGTCATCAAATGCATACAATCAAAGATATAAAGGCTTAGATCTACTTAGCAATGACATCAAATGTCTTAAAATCATATAGAGAAGTGCATACAAGATGTGAAGTTAGAAAAAGCAGATACAAAGCATGCATGATTATGTATTCTAATCAATAAAAACTAAGTTGTAATCTGAGCAATATTTAGTAACTAAGATAGATAATAGGATGTCACAATGTTAGTGAGTAAGCAATATCATAAGATTTGATACAATCTAAATTATTGAGCGTGTAAGTAAGATAATGTGGGAAAATAAGTATAAAACATGTGTATACCATGCTCTCAGTGAGTTAGTTGATGAATGTATATGTTGTAAGAAACTTGTGTGAAGTCTAGAACTGAGTAGTGAGAGTATGAGCTCACTAGGACAATAGTGGGGTGGACACTAGAGCAATGCACTCCTATCCTCCACATTGCTCCTATCTAAATGCAATTTTTGATTGTGTAATAGTGAAAGTGTTTGGCACTAAGTCTGGGGCATATGTTCTAAACAATCTGCAATCACTCATGTACCATAGTGAAGCATATATGATATAAATCTAGATAAAACATGTATATAATATTATACACAACTAAACTGATGTATGACAAAATACATATAAGCATGCATAAGCCCTAATTTTTGTTATTTTCTGTAATATTTTATAGATTTTATATCTTTGCATACATGTGAACTTATGAATATAGAGAATGATACTAACCAATGACTCCCTTAAGGGTCTTACCATTAATAGATCCTACATTAAATAAAGGAATGGTGATCTCTTGAAAATGAATAATATCATGTAATTATGTATAATTTATATGATTTCCATATTCATATTTTGTATAATCAGTATCATCAAGATCATACCAGTATAGATTGTTATAATCATCATCTTCTAGATTTGAAACTTGTGAAATGCCATTCTTATCTTCATTTGTATATGTATATGAATAAAGAACTACCCTATACTATGGTATTGGCCTATTTGATTTCTCTTTTACAATATATATTGTGTCATGTGCCTTTACTAATATGCCATTACTTATATCTTTTTATAATCTTGTTGAAGACATGTTTGTTTTCTTTTTTTCTTGCTTTAAATAAACTCTATCTTCTCTTGAAACTATGATCATTGCACTTTCATGTGCAAATGTGACATGTTTGGCATCTTTACCCACTATTTCTCCCATTAATATCATCCATGAGCTTCCTAATTCAGCGTTGTATTGTGCCAATATAGGACATACATGAAACACCATTAAACATGTCTTTGGGCCAATTGTGCAAGGTAGATCAATGGATCCAAAAAATGATTTAGATAAATTAATATTATCCAAATGTTTCTTATCATATCCAAGAAATTGTAAGAGTGTCATGCTACAAATATTTATTTCAATAGTGTTATTGATCACAACATTGGTAGATTGTTTTCCATCTATGAATGGATTAAGGATCAAAGGCTCTAGAAAAGATGGATGTTTTTTAGTCAACTCCCTTGGAACCACACTTGAAACTGTATATTTTGTAGGTATTTCATGATTTGGATATTATTTTGTTAGAAACCCTCTTTTAAGAATGGTTTTTTGCTTATCTTGACTTTGATTTTACAACTTCTCTTGTAGTAACTCCACTTTTGCTTGTTGTAGCTTTTGTAACCTTTGATTTTCAAATTGTTCCCTTTGTAATTGTTATTTTTTATCTTATTCCTTTTATGATATTGCTTTCTCTAACTTAAATTTTTGAATATTATCTTGTTGTAATTATGCCTTTTGAACCTTTTTTTGCTCTGAATTGTCCTTTGGTAACCATTTTTGTACTAATTTTAATTTTGTCACTTTTTGTACTTTCTCTTATTCCACTATGTGCTTGATTTATGTATCATTTATAAGATCACCACTCTCAATTACTTTTTGTATTTTATTTTTCAATTCTGAACAATGATCTATATGATTTCCATGCATTCTATGATATGCATAATAGTATTTTGATCTCTGTAGAGGATGTAGAGGAGGTATTTTAATCAAATTATTTCGAATCATTGCCCTTAGAGTCTCACTTGAAATATTATTAACTATTTTCATACTTTTTGAATCACTTATTTTAGATTTATTATGTTATAGTTTCTCATTTTGACATGAAACCTTATAGGCACCATCTTGCTAGATGAAAATGCACACACACAATTAACACTACCATTTTCTATATTGTTGTCACATGTGATCTTATTTTCAAACGATGTGATCTTTGCTCTTAAAAACTAATTTTTCTTCTGTGATTCTATTATTAACTTTCTCATATTGATGATTTTATCCTATATAGTCTTACAAATGTAGAACCTAGGTGCTTCAAATTGAGCATGTAGGCACACATCCTAAGGAGAAAATGTTGGATGTGAAGGGGATTGAGGAAGAATAGTTAATTAGATTTATTTAGTACTAGAGGATGGGTTTCCTCACCTCTTTGAGGAGTGATAACATGGATCTGATTAAAGGGAAAATAGATATCATGCTCTCAGAGGTTAGGAGGAATAAATTCTTTCTTAACCATGAAATAAGACACTAAAACATGGAAGATTGCTATTATAAAAAATATATTAGATCTAAAAATCCTAACACAACCACTGGAAATAGGAAAATGAACAATACAAACCCTATAAACATATGTGGTTAGAGTTTGGCAATATTCAAATAATAAATGGGTTCACAATTATGTTTTATCAAATTTTGGATTTATGTGAAAACCCTATATGACAATACTACTATGCAAAATTAGAAGAATAATATACTAATGATAACACTTCCTGATTTAGAACTACTATGTTCTGGAAAACTAATAAAACTAGTAAAGCATAAGAATAAAATAAAGGCTTAGTTAGAAATTGTGCCTCTTGGAGGATTCAAGGTTTGAAGCTTGTTGTGCAAATAAGTCTAGTGACTGGAATTAGTATTCTAGAACTGGATCTAGGCCTGTACAACATTGATAATAAGAGGACATTAGAGGGGTGGTGCTCATGTCTAACCTAGTGATCTTGTCTACTTGCAGTGAGAAAATCAAGGATTTGGGGTTTTTATGCCTTCGTCTGCAAATCTTATCTTTGGTGTGAGAGCTTACGATCACTTACGGAGACAACTATGTAACTTTTTTCTTCAAAAACCTAGTTCCTTGACATGTGAAGACCAATGCAAATCAATTAAGAAAAAGGTGTCAGTGGTGGAAGTTGGCCGAGACCTCAACAGCTCATGTCTTGAGCATTGCCTACATACCAATACTCTGAAGAGGGATTAAACTTCATGTAGTTCTCCCATGATATGGTGGTGTGTGAATAACTAGTGCAATGTGTTAGATGTTGGTGAAATACTAGTGTGATTAGATGCTTTAACCATGACTTGTGATGAGTGAAATATACATAGACTTGAGCTCTGGGCCACTAGTGTTGTATGCAATCAAAATTGGAAGAAATAGGTATTTTGCTCTCAATGTGCAAATGTGATTTTGGTGTTTTTCAGTGTGGAAGCTTTTTGTGTGCCAAATGGTTTGAAATGTGTTTATAGAGTAATCTCATTGAAAATAATTATAATGGGGCTTATTACGGACATGGGTCAACCTCCTTATAGCTTTGAATTTGGTAAATTAATCATTATTTGGTAGGAAGATGGGAAAGGGGGGAAGACACTAGAGTGGTGTGCTCTTGTCCCCTAAGACACTCTTATCCAATAGGTGATTTCATCACGTTGAGTGTTAGGCAGGGCCTAAAAGGTGTCCAAGGTTGATAAGGATAGGGCCTAAGTTTATTCAGGGGTCATATTTTAACTTAGAAGAGTGTGTAATGTGGTTGAAAGTGATCAAAAGGGACCCTAAGATAGGTATAGAGATGACTGTGTAAAAGAGTGGTCACAAGTGTATGATTTTAGCTTAACGTTTAATTTCACATGTCTATATGTTTCACAAACTTGTTTTAACTTCAAATCATTATATTTTCACTTCATGTAACAATTGGAAAAAGTGAAAAGTGAAATAAAAAATCTTTTTAAAAAAGCAGTTACATGTAGTTTTGAGGTAGTTATTCAAAGTCTAAACTATAAATATCGATGACTCTCATTGTAAACAAGAATTTTTGACAAATAAACAATTTTTGGAGATGAAAAAAGAAAATAAAAAGTTATGTATTTTTATAGAAGATTAATACAAGAATATTTACAAACAATTGTACCTTTCATGTTTTTGTTGAATAATCATTTTTTCTTATGTTTATTGAATCATTTAATCCTTGTTTTGTCTTGATACTAAAAAACATGTTTACATTTGAAATGTCATTGTTGTAAATATTTTTTAGTGTGCTGAAATAGTTGAAATATATGTTTATTCAATTATTGCATGCATGATTTCTTCCATGTTTTCCTTTCTTTTATACCTTTCTTACTCATTCTCCTTCCATATTCATTATTTTTCATTCATAATACAATCCCCAAGAATAATTTTGAATGTATATATTTGTAAATATTCCATATTTTGAACCTTTCAAGTTTTAATAATGGGAGCCTCCTCTACTAGTAGAGGATAGACCTCTTCTCCCTTACACTATTGACATAAAACCCACATTTTGGACTTCATAAAAAATGATCTGCCAATTATTTTTGGTGTCCACCATGGGGAATGATTTTGTGCTTTCCATGTAACCCACAAAATAGTTTCATTTTTTTTGCTCACTAGATCATCCCTGAAGTTCAAGCCGCTATTCTTAATTTAGAACTTTATTGGATACAAGTTGGCAACACAAGAAGAATTTTTTTCTGGCCTTTGAATGTGTGCTTGGGATAACAAAACTAGCCCTATTCAATTCAAAATGGCTGAAGTTGTATTAGAAGAATAATAATATCATGTTGACCTTACCCAAAGAGCCATAACACTTATCGCTATAAGAATACAACCAAGGTAGGCCATGATCAGAGCCATTCAAAGAGTTATTCAACTACCTCATGTTCTGAGACAACAATAGTTTTCTCTCACACTGGCAGAAAGAAGGTTTACTAGGTTGAGTCATAAAAAGGAACTACACGTGCAATTAACACAAATGAAAAAAGAAGTTTATGAACCCATGGGGGATTTTGTTGCAAAGTTCAACACATTACTAAACAAAATTCCCAGTGTAGCTGAAAATAACTTTAAAATCAAAAGTGCTTCTTCATAAATGACCAATTTCTTGAAGTAGGGTTTTTTTTTGATTAATTAAGGCGGCAAACCAGTGGTCGAACTTTATACAGTCAAAAAAGACAGGAAGGCTGGCAAACAAAAGATGCTAGCACCGAACCAATGTCACAGCCGAGAAACAAAGTCAGAAGCAAAACAAAACACTGGAAAGACCAGAGTCAGAATGGACGAAACTACATAATTATAGAATTAACAAGATCCTTAAGATTCTCATTGTCCGCATTGTCAGCATTCCCTGGATTACCCACCACTTCCATGATCCGCAATGGCCTTCTCCACATGGACCACCTTCAAAAGCTATCTTCGTCATTAATGTGCATCATTCATGCTCTATCATCTCCTTCTAAATGATCTCTCTAATGTTTGGGGGTATATGAGCCCCTTGTCGCCATACCCTCCATCCTGAGAATTGCTGATCAAGGTTGACACAAGCATCAGCGACCCTATTACCTTCTCTGTAAGTGTGGGTAATCTCAACTTCGAAAAATTTTTGTAAAAGAAACTGGATGTCCGTAATGATGTATTTTAGATGGACACCAATGTTAGATGTTTTATTAATGGCATCTATGATCAACTTAAAATCTCCCTGAATATTCAAATTTCTAATTCCTAGGGATATAGCTAACTTTAATACCCAAAGTAAGGCCATAACTTTAGCATAGTTATTGCTCTGGCAACCCATGCCACCAGCATAGACAGCAGACATCCCTCCTTTTTCATTTCTTATTATTCCTCCTCCACTTGCTTTACCACTCAACTTGGATGCCCCATCAAAATTGAGTTTCATCCAATTGGGTTTAGGTGGTATCCATTTAGTATGAAGTCTCTAAAGAATTTTGGAATTATCATGCCCAGGGATAAGGTTTAAAACCTTCCATTTGGCAGCAATTTGACTTTCAAATTCAGATAGGGGTTTCTCCGTAACACTAATATGAGCTATTGTAACACTTTCCAAGATGATTCTAGCAAAGGAGTTAAACACCTGAGCAACATTTCTAGCAGTGTCCCTATAAATTTTGTGATTTCGCTCTTTCCATAAAGTCTAGCTCAAGCATGGTAGAGCTTGCTTCCATAGTTCCTTAATCTAGGGATGTGTGTAGGTTGAGTTCCAGCTAAGAATTACTTCTTTAAGGTCATAATTGCAAACCCATGCAATGCCAAAGTTGTTAAGTATTTTGCCCCATAAATCCTGGGTAAACTCACAGTGTATGAATAGGTGTGAAATTGATTCCTCTCTAGAACCACACAGAAAACATCTGTTGACCAAAGTAAACCCCCTCTTTTGAAGGTTATCCTGAGTAAGGATTTTGTTATGGGCAGCAGCCCACCAAAACAAGTTAATCTTTGGAATGAGTTTATGATTCCAAACCTTTTTCCATACCTCTTTATTCTGAGCTTCAGGTGTAAGAAGATGATAGACAGATTTGACAGAGAATGATCCATTCTTATCTAGCCACTAGTATTGTTCATCCTCTCGAGGGAAGAGCGAGATTCTGATCTCCTGTACACATTGCTAGATCTCCCAAATTCTTGGGATAAGCTCAGGCTTGTGCACATAGCAATCCAAAAGGTTTTTCCAGCTCCTTATCCCATTGTTATTTTCCATATAATCAGTAACCCTATCACCAAAGAACTGAGTAGTCAGGCCTATAATTTCTCCATAGTTTCTTTGGGAGATGAGAGGCTTGTCCCTTAACCAATTATTCTCCTAGAATTTAATTTTCCAGTCATTTCCAAGCTTCCACCTAATTCCTTATTTGAGAAGACTTCTACTTTTTAGCATTTTATTCCATATCACAGACCCCTGGGGTAATCCCACCTATTGTAAAAATTGGAATCATCAATGCTATGCATGTATTTGGCATACATTATTTCCCCCCACTCATTGTTGTTGTGAATCAGATTCCAACTAGCTTTTGAGATGAGGGCTTTATTCATTTTTTTGATGGATCTTATATTAAGTCCACCATGAGATTTTGGGAGACACACTTTTTCCCATCTGACTAAAGACATTCTCTGTTTGTCTTCCACTCCCATCCATAAAAATTTCCTTTGGATCTGTTCCAGCTTTTCAGCAAAATACGTAGGAATTCAAAAAAGAGACATGAAGTAGGAATACCTTGCAAGGATGTTTGAAGAAGTTGCAGCTTACCCGCACTACTGAGTAGTTTCCCCTTCCACCCAAGAAGTTTCCTCTATGTATGTTCCACAATACCATTTCAAAAACTTTAAGATACCTCTTTGATCGAGAGTGGGAGACGTAGGTAGGTAGCTGGTAGGCCAGCCTTATCACAATCTAAGATATCAATGATTATATGTCTAAGTTCATTGGGAGTGTTGAAGAAGTACACATTGCTTTTCTAGAAATTTATTCTTTGTCTCGAGTCTCTGGCATAATCATTAAGTATATTCTTCCATCTTCTAGCTTCGATCACTGATGAGATACCCAATAAGATGGTATCATCCACAAACTGTTGTATAACCATAGGATGAAGGGAAGAGGCAGGTTGATGCCTACTAGCTTTTTTGAAACTATATCAGCTTGTATTTATCTTCCCAGTGCCTCAGCCATAATGATGAATAGGTACGGCGAGAGAGGGTCTCCTTGATGAATTCCTCTCGAGGATGAGAAAAACCCTCTAGGAACACCATTAACCAGCACTGAGAATTTAGCAAAAGAGACCGCATTCCATAATAAGCAAGACAATTTATCATTAAACCCAAATTTTCTAATCACTTGGAATAGAAAAGTCCATGAGACTCTATCATAAGCTTTGGATATATCAAGCTTGAGGGCCATCCCAGGGATTCTGCTCTTATCCATGGAGTGGATAGTCTCATGTGTGGTGATCACATCATCAAGAATCTGTCTGCATGAGATGAAACCTTTTTGAGTAGGAGAAATAATTTTGTCAAGCAAGGGTTGAATTCTCAAAACCAGCAGTTTAGTACATATCTTATACATAGTGTTGCATAAGCTAATGGGTTTGAAATCAACAAGGTGTAAAGCTTGATATTTTTTAGAAACAAGTAAAATGAAGGTATTATTGACTTGTTTCAAAAGTTTTTCAAATCTGAAAAAATCACGAACTACAACTGTGAGGTCCACTCCAACAATCTCCCAATATTCCTGAAAGAATATAGGAGGAAAGCCATCAAGACCAGGGGCTTTAAAAGTGCCCATGGAGAATAAAATAACATGTACTTCTTCATCAGATATAGGATTTAATATTACTAGATTGTCTTCTTATGTTATCAAACAGGGGATTTTATCAATGAATTGACTCATAGATCTATCGATTATATCATTATTATTTTCTTTCATAAGCAGATTATGAAAGAACACCTTGGCTTGCTCCCCTATTTCGTTATCCTCAGTAATAATTTCTCCATTATCCAGGACAAGCTTAGTTATTGAGTTGGATTTTCTATGTTTCATAGCTGAGAGATGAAAAAATAGTGTTCCTATCACCCTCTTTAAGCCATTGAACACGAGATTTTTGTTTCCAGAAAACCTCTTCCCTTTCCATTAGATTATTCCATTATGAAGACAGACTATTTTCTTCTTCTAAGGTACCCTTAGAGTCATCCCCTTGATCAATCAGTTGCTGAATAGCCTTGAGTTTTCCCATTATATTTTTCTTTTGCTGAAAAACTTGCCCAAAACTGTATCTATTCCAGCCATAAACTTCTTGTTTAATGTGTTGGAGTTTCTTGACTATTCTAAACATGGGGGTACCTTGAATGGGAATATTCCACCATTGAGCCACCATTTGTCTAAAACCTTTGTGTTTAAGCCACATAGCTTCAAAATGGAATGGAGGAGGTCCGTGATGTCCCTAATCTCTCTAATTGAGGATAATCGTGCAGTGGTCGGACATGGTTCTGGGTAGAACCTGTGCCTGCATATTCTGATAACCATTCCGGTTGCTTGAAGTAGGGTTTTTATCGATAATAAATCAAGTAGTTAATTTATAAAAAGGATAACTATTGGCCACTAAAGTTGAACATGATTTAATTATGACAATAAAATTAAAATAAGATTCCATAAAGCAAAAGGCCAATTTTCAAATTATAATTTGGATAATCAATTAATTCATAAAAAGACTCATGATATCATTACTCTGAAGAAATAACTTCCTCAGAAAGTAATAACTTTGTTGGGTGAATATTTTGTCACTAGCTAACTGATGAGCAAAATAGGTCATTTCAACCACAACATAGGGAGATTGGTCAGCCAGATGTGTAGGTTTACCACATCAAAAGGGGACAAATCTCTCCTCTCATCAAGGGGAGGTTACCTATAACTATGAGGAGCTATATACTACACACACACACACACACATATATATATATATGCAAAAAATAACACTCAGGGGTATGACAACACCATCCATCTCTCTTTTTTCAAAGATGATGTTCACAAAAAAGGAGAAATTTAGGTGAAAACACTGAAGGCACCTCTCTTCTTTCAAAAGTGGTCTTCCAGCAAACAACAGGAGTTCTTTCAGATGGGTAACTGATAAGTAAATGTAACAAGGGTGTAGTAACCAGTAGAATGAGGTGTAGCACAAAGTCTCCCCCTCAACTTCCCAAGAGTGAAATATGAAGGATAATGGGGGCACAAAGTCATCCCAAGATCCTTTACATAGAAATAAACTGAAAATAGACAAACACACTAAAGGCAATTATGGCAGCACAATGTCTTCCCACAATTGGCTTCAGGACATCTTCCTGATTACTTCTACTAATTCTGCTTATTTTATTAAATGGATAAGAATGCATTCAGGAAATAGACATAAGAACAATCTCCTAAATGACACAAGCTATCACAGCCCAAAGTCTGAAAGTAACTTGCTTTCTCATTCATACAAAGAAATATGATTAACAATCTGAGCTCAAAGTCTCAGTGATCACCTTTCAATTTTGACAGAGTTTTGCTTCTATAACCAAAAAGATCTCTTTTGCATAAAATAGGAGATTACCATATATAGTAGCCAAGAAAGGCTTGGTGCTTTGTTCCATGGAAAGGCCCATGCTGCATTCAATGCCTTGAATGCATTTTCAATTCAGTCAAAGAGGGCCATGCTGGAACAGAGCATCTACCTTAACTGTGGCATGTCGATTCATCTCAAATGTCTTCTCTTAGGCTTGGGTCATCTGGTCTATCTCCAAAAATGTACACAGCTATCCCCTCACTTTTATTCTAAAGAAGAAAAATAGGCCACACCTTTAATGTTTGCAAGCTCAAATATCTACTTGGTGGATTGTTCCACCTATTGAAAATAACTCCTACATAGATATTTTTGGTCTTTCCCCCTTTCTTGTTGCAATTTGAGATATT
Source organism: Torreya grandis (assembly GCA_037957365.1). NCBI lineage: Eukaryota > Viridiplantae > Streptophyta > Pinopsida > Cupressales > Taxaceae > Torreya > Torreya grandis. The sequence continues at coordinate 2,324,851 of JARHVA010001060.1, forward strand.
AGTTTATATTTTCCTCTTTCTATTGGCCTTTTTGGCTCCTTCTTCAACTAGTCCCTGAGTTTGTTTTTAGGTTTTGTGGCATATTTAAAAATCAACAGATATTTCATTATCTTGAATTTAACGTCCACGGGGACGTCAATGGTCACTGGTTGCTCGAACCATTTTGATCCATGAACGTTTGAACCTTTTTGGTTCAAGGTTCAACAGTTCATCCTCTTTCTTAGAAGCCTTTATTTTCTCTAAGTCTCTCGAGCTTTGAAATTTCTTCGGCTTTATATCTTTGGAACCCCCCAAAGGGAAGGTGTCCCTTTGGGCCTTGAGAAAGGTCCATTTCTTGGTCACCGAGAGCCCCCTGCAAGGGTGCCTACCCTTCAGAGTCCTTCAGGTGGCCTTCTCCTTCAAATCCTTTGGAGTCCATAGAACCAAGCCTTCAATGTCCATAGAAACATGCCTACAGAGTCCGTAGAAACAAACCTGCAGAGTCTATAGAAATAGGCCTATAGAGTTTGTAAAAATAGGCCTGTAGAGTCCATAGAACAAGCATGTAGGCCTTTGATCATTCCTTTAGATTTGTGTCTTTGGAACCTCTCGAAGGGAAGGTGTCCCTTCGGGCCTTGAGAAAGGTCCATTTTTTGGTCGCTAAGAGCCCCCCGCAAGGGTACCTGCCCTTCGGGGTCCTTCAGGCGGCCTTCTTCTTTAAATCCTTTAGACAAAATGTTTGAAGGAATTCCTTTAGACTTTTTGTCTAAAGGATACCTTTCCTTTGCCTTAGCTGCTTTCCGTTAGGCCTTTGATCATTCCTTCAGACATTTTGTCTGAAGGATTTCCTTTGTAAAATTTCACCGCAAAAAATCTTTCTAAAAGATATCTTTTTGTTCCCTTTTTTTTTCACTACGCTTTGCAAGGGCGCTTGCCCTTTGGTTCACTGCCCTCCGCAAGGGCACTTGCCCTTTGGGCTTTGGGGGAATCCTTTGAACCATTCGATTGAACTAACTGATTGAACTGACTTATGGTTCAACGGTTCAATGGTTCAATCTTTTATTTGAAGACTTCTTTCGTTTAAGTCTTTTGATCTTATTGAACTTGTTGAACCTTTTAACCTGTTGAAACTTTTTGGTTCAAGGTTCAACGGTTCACTCTTAGAAGCCTTATTTTCTTCTAAGTCTTTAGAAGCCATTGAACTTGCTGAAGCGGTTAAACTTTGAACTTGCCAAAGCACTTAACTCTTTAAGTCTATCGACGTCATTGAACCTTTGAATCCATTGAACCTTTGAACCTTTTTGGCAATGGGTTCAATGGTTCAATGGTTTAATCCTTTGTTTGAAGCTTGCTGATGGACCTTTTGGTTGAACCTCAGTGTTGAACCAACCTTGAAATTGCCTAAGTGTCAGAAACTCGTTTCTTTGTGAGAGCTCCCCTATTGAAGTTGTTGAACCTGTTGAACCTGTGAGTTCTTTAGCTGAAAAAGCTTAAATAATGAAGAATTTGAATACTCAGAACAATTTTTGAGAAGGAAAGAGAGAATTTTGGCCTGTAGGACCAAAATAGTTCATATGTTTTCCCAAAAATGAGTGACAAAATTTGGGAACAACAGCTGGCTCCAGTTGGGACTTCCTTGAGTTGAAATTTGGAACAATTGAGGGGAGTAGGAACTAGAATCTCTAATGTCTTTAATTATGCCATTGGGTTACGGAGTCATGCTACCTAAGAAAGAAAGGTGCCAAAAATGAAAATGAAAAGCACAAAATAGAAATAAAGACTATACAAATATACATATGTACAAACGATCTTATTTGATATTTCAAGAATTAAAGTGCTTCAAATGCTGCCCATTATGAGGCAGAGAAAAGGGCGTGCCATCTTGATACTTCAACAAAAAATTGTTTTCACCATTGAGCTGATGGATAGTAAACATGCCTCTCCATAGGGAATCAAACTTCCCATGCATTCCTTTTGGTTCTCTTCTCTTGTCCCATAACAGGACTTGATCTCCAATTTGGAAATCATAATTTTTGGCTTTTTGGTTGAAGAGCCTCTTTAGTAGATTTTGATGCATAAAAATTCGGTCCACCACCATAGTTCATTGCTCATCCAACTCAGTTAAGCACATGATCTTTTTGTCATTGGAGCTTTCATATGTCTGATCTTCGACCGCCTTTGCCAATTTTAGTGCAGGCAATTCCAAGGTGATTGGTATCTCTGCATTGAGACCATACAAAAGTTGGAATGGTGACATACCTATCACCCTTTTGGGTGTAATTCTGTCTACCCATAAAGCATCAACCAATGCTTTATGCCAGGTTCATTGGTTGTCATCCACCAGCTTCCTGATAATGGTCACCAGGTTCTTGTTGCTTGATTCTGCTTGGCCATTCCCTTGTGAAAAATAATAAGAGGAGTGGGAGAGGGTAATCCCATAATAAAAATAGAACTGAGTGATCTCATGAGAAGAGAAACAGGCTGCATTGTCTATCACAATCTTGGTTGGGACCCTAAACTTGGAAATGATGTTTTCCTTGAGGAAATTGCACACCACTTCTGAAGTAGCATGCTTGGTTGGAATTGCTTCCACTCATTTGGTGAAGTAATCTATGGCTATGAGGACATAATCATGTCCAGTGCTTGAAGATGGATTTATAGCACCAATGAAATCGATTCCCCATTACTGAAATGGCTCTTCTATCACCACTGGCTTAAGAGGCAACGCAACTTGTTGGGTGAATATTTTGTCACCAACTAACTGATGGACAAAATAGGTCTCTTTAACCATATCATAAGGAGATTGGTCATCTAAATGTGTAGGTTTACCACATCAAAAGGGGACAAATCTCTCCTCTCATAAATGGGAGGATCCCTTATAACTATGTGGAGCTATATACTATATATATATGCAGAAAATAACACTCAAGGGTAGGATAACACCATCCATCTCTCTTTTTTCAGAGATGATGTTCATAAGCAAAGGAAAAATCTTGGTGAAGACACTGAAGGCACTTCTCTTTTTTCAAAAGTGGTCTTGCAAAAAATAAGAGTTCTTTTAGGTAGTGACAAGTAACTGGTAATAGGGGCGTAGTAACTAGCAGAATGAGGTGTAGCACAAAGTCTCCACCTCGACTACCCAAGAGTGAAATAAGAAGGACAATGAGGGCAAAAAGCCATCCCAAGGTCCTTTACACAAGAATATAAAATAGACAAACACACTAAAGGCAATTGTGGCAGCACAAAGTCTCTCCACAGTTGGCTTCATGACACCTTCCTGATTACTTCCACTAGTTCTGCTTATTTCAATAAAATGAACAAGAACACATTTAAGAGATAGACATAAGAACAATCTCCTAAAATGACATAAGCTATGACAACACAAAGTCTGAAAGTAACTTGCTTTCTCATTCATATAAAGAAATATGATCAACAATCTGAGCTCAAAGTCTCAGTAATCACTTTTCAATTTGGGCAGAGTTTTGCTTCTATAACAGAGAGATCTCTTGTGCATAAAATAAGAGATTACATTATATAGTCACCAAGAAAGGCTTGGAACTTTGTTTTATGGAACAGTCCATGCCGCATTCAATGCCTTGAATGAATTTTTAGTTTTGTCAAGGGACCATGCTGGAACAGGGTGGCTACCTTAACTGTGAAATGTTGATTTATCTCAAATGTCTTCTCTTGGGCCTGGGTCATCTGGTCCTTCACCAAATATCTGCATAGCTGTCCACTTCACCTTTACTTCCTAGAGGAAAAATAGGTTGCACCTTTAAAGCTTGCAAGATGAAATACTTCTTGATGGACTATTCCACCTACTGAAATAACTTCTGCATAGATATTTCTAGTCTTTCCCTCTTTCTATTATAATTTGAGCTCTTGGGCTATCTTTTCCCTTTCTGCCGGCTCTTTTGGATCCTTCTCCAACTGGTCACTAAGTTTATTTTTCAAGTTTCGTGCCACATTTGAAATTTAGCAGATATTTCATTACCTTAAATTTGGCATCCACAGGGAAGTCATTGGTCGTTGGTTCAAAAGGATCAAGCGGCCTTCTCAGATCCTTGGTTCTGTCACTTCTTTGGTTCAATCACTTCCTTGGTTCATTCACTTCCTTGGTTCAATCACTTCTTTGGTTCAATTGCTTCTTTGCTCTGTCTGGTGCTTCTTTTGAACCGTTAAACCTTTGAACCATTGAACTTTGAACTCTTTTGGTTTAAGGTTCAATCAGTTCATTGGTTCATCCTTTATTCCATCGCTTTCTCTTTATCTTTGAACCAATGTTCACTGCCCTCCACAAGGGCACCTGCCCTTAATTCACTACCCTTTGCAAGGGCACTTGTTCTTTCAGCTTTGGGGCAGTCTTTTGAATCGACTGCATTGAACCTTTGAACCTTTTTGGTTCAAAGTTCAACGGTTCAATCTTTCTTGATTTTTCTAAGTGTTTTGATCACTTGAACCAAGAAGCCATTGAACCTTTGAACTATTGAACCATTTTGGTGCAAGGTTCAATGGTTCAAGCCTTCTTCTTTTCACTAAGTCTTTTGATCTCTTCAAACCCATTAAACCTGTTGAATCAATTTGGTTCAAGGTTCAATGGTTACAGGGTAGAGAGGAATAAGACCAAAGGAACAAGACCAAAGGATCAGAAATATCTTCAAAAGAGTTATTTTGAGTAGGTGAAATAGTGGATCAAGTAGACTTCTGAGCATACCAAATCAAGGACGTAGCCTGCTTTTCTTCCATGAAGTAATGGCAAATTGGACACCTACGCAGACATCAAGAAAAGGACCAGATAGTCCATACCAAGGAAGAGACATATTGGATGAATGGACATGCCATAGTTAAGGGAATTTGATGTTCCTAGCATGGCCCTCCAAACAGAACTGAGGGTGCATTAAAAACATTGATTACAGTGTGGGCTGTCCCATGCAAAAGAGTGCCAAGCCTTGCTTGGTGGCTATACATTGTAATTTTTTTCATTATGTAAAAGAGATTTTTTTTATCACTAGAGCAAAACTCTGTCCAAATTGAAAGACGAATACTGAGACTTTGAGCTTAAATTATTGTTCATATCATTTTATCTAAATGAGAAAGTAAGTTGTTTGTAGACTTTGTGCTATTATAGATTGTATCATTTTAGGAGATTGTTCCTATGTCTGTCTTCTAAATGTGTTTTTGTTTGTTTAATTTGGCAAGCAGAACTAGTGAAAGTAATCAGGAAGGTGTCCTGAGACCAATTGTGGGGAAGACTTTATGCTTTCACAAATATTTTTAGTGTGTGTTTTTAATTTCTTTCTGTGTTGAGGATTTTGGGATGACTTTGTGCCCCCATTATTCTTTGTGTTATACTCTTTGGGCAATTGAGGTGGAAACTTTGTGTTCTATTTCATCCTGCTAATTACTGCGCCTGTGTTACTAGTTTTTTATCCCTACCTGAAAGAACTCTTGTTGTCCCCTATAAGAACACTTCTAAAAGAAGAGAAGTGCCTTCAGTGTTTTCACAAAAATTCTCTTTTGTTTGTGAACATTATCTCTGAAAGAAGAGAGATGGATGGTATATCCTACCCTTGAGTGTTATTTTCTGCATATATATAGTATATAGCCCCCTGTGTATTTATAGGGAACCTCCCCTTGATGAGAGGAGAGATTTGTCCACCTCTAATGTAGTAAACCTGCACACTGGGCCAACCAATCTCCTTTGTTGTGTATGATAATACCTATTTTTCTCAATCAGATCGCTGACTGATAAAATATTCACTGAATAGTCTTTTTGGTGACTCTGCTAGGGAAGAACGTGCAGTCTGAAACCTCAAGTTTCAGATTGAAGCAGTTCTTACCCTTATCCATTATAAATTTTGGCGACTCCATTCTGTGCTTTACCCATTTTCATTATAACCTTACCATCTTCCTCCATCTCCATTATAATCTGGTCTGCAAACCAGATCCACTGGAGAAGAACAAGAGTTTAAAGTCTCAAGCTTCAAGCTGAAGTAAGACCAGTTCTTTCTCATTTTTATCTGACAATTTGGCAGCTCCACACTATATAAGAAGCTAGAAATCTCAAGGTGTTGTTGACCCTATTTTTGAGTTGGTGCAATAGAGCAATTTTGATTTGTTTCCTCCACAACCTCACCTTCAACGAACTAAGAGTCTTCCTCCTACCAACATCAGGTCACCAACACAAGGCAGAGCTTCCTTTTCTACTGTTAGCAGAGCTTTGCCCATACATACTCCACCCAAATTTGTTATCCCACTTTTACATAATCAAATCATGGCTCAAGGCCCCTAGGATAACTCATTTGGCCCACTCAATTTGACTCCACCCCTGTATGAACTTCCACGCAGCTCAAGAAAGAATTTTCCTATATTCTTTTGGGATGGAAGAGTTCACCCTGATGAACACATTGCAGCTTTTAGCATAGCCTGTGGCGTAATAAGAGTGGAAATTAAAGACATGCTAGTTAGGCTTTTCATAGAAACGCTACAAGGTGTTGCTGTAGATTGGTTCTACCATCTTTAGGATAAGTCAGTGACTGACTAGGACACACTCAAAGCCAAATTCGAAGCAAGGTTCAAGCCTGAAAAAGATGCACATGCCTTGCTAGCCCAGCTCACACGGATGAAGAAGGAACCTCATTAACCATTGAGAGATTTCATAGCAAAGTTTGACAAGCTGAGGAATCAAATTCCTACAATTGCTTAGCCAACACCTGAAAACTTCAAATGCTTCTTCATCAACTCATAGCTCCCTGAAGTGAGTTTTCTACTGAGACATGCTAGCCACATACACCTTGAGGCTGCTCAAGACTTGGCTACTGAGGTGGAAGATGACCTTATCTTGGAAGGAAAGATAAGGAGAGATCCTAATCGAGGTGAATCCTCTTCATCTTCTGAATATCCATCTACAAGCACCATGGATTAAATGGTGCAAAAGCTGGCAAATGAACTGCAAGCCTTGAAGAGACAAATGGCCCAAGGTATGTCTATTCCTCCTAATCAAGATATGCCAAGGAGGACATTTCAGAATTAGCCATATCAAGGCAATGTTGCCAGGAATTAAGGGTAGCCAAATTGTCTTCCTCCTCCACAGAGGAACTTTGCCCTTGAAGCACCTCCAACCAACTCAGTAGTTGGATATCTAGAAATAGAACATGTTTTCTATTTCTAACTTGAGTTTGAGCAAGAAAATGACATTGATCTCTTCATAGAGGATCAAGATGAATCAGCTGGTGACTCCCACATTGGTTTCTTGAATTACCAAGATGAACCCAGAAGTAAAGGTGAAGCTGTCGAGGGATCATATGTTGTGTTCACCTGGTCCAAGAATCAGTTAGCCCAGTAGGCTGACAAAGAGAAGATAGAGGAGCAGCCTCAACCAATAATTACAATTATTAAGCGTGGAACTACTCTGCCTTTCTAGCCAAAGGACTTGGTGATTTCTAGAAAGGTAAGTGCCTCAAATATCCCTATGCCTTCTACTTCAAATTCACAAGCCAGTCCTCCCCATCCTAAAAACCAAAAAGATGATTTCCCATCCTCTCTTCCTAGTCCATTTCAGTCATTTGCCATAGTCGACCATGTCAAGAAAACTAAAATCCAAATGACTGAATTTGAATTCCTACAAGCCAATCCTGAGCAGTTGGACAGGTTGGTAGAGTGTGTGAAGAATAAAGCCATCCCTACAAGACAAGAGATTAGAAAGGTAACTCATGATCCCTCAAAGAACATGTCCACCCCAAACAACCTTGTCATTACTCCTCCTGTTGCCCCCAAGAAAATAGAGCCTTTCTATGTTTTCTTGTTGATAAATGGTCACAAGCTGAGCAATTAAATCATTGATTTTAGAGCTTTAGACAATGTCATGTCTACCAAAGTGGCTGAATCCCTTGGCCTCACATTGACCAAGACATTTGGTAGATGTTTCTCTATGGAGAACAAGCAAGTACCACTACTGGGGCAAATCTAAGACGCCCAATTTGCATTTATAGCCTTTCTAGACAAGAGAATCAAGATGACTGTCTTGGTAGCTGACGTCCCAACATCTTATGGCATTCTGCTTGGATGCAATTTTTGTAAAGATGTGGGAGGAGAATTAAGCATGGACATGTCTAAGGAAAGGATCCCTATCAAAGGCGTGATGAAGAGATTACTCCCTGAAAAGGAGGCAAAATACGTGGTCACCCAAATGTCGGCCCCTGCAGCTCAAATTTTGTCTGAGTCTTTAGGCAGGGGTAATTACTTCTTGACCATAGAGGGTGTTCATGTTTTTGTAGATAAAAGTCCTGTAGGTGGAAATCTAAAAATTAATTCAAATAAGACATCAGAAGAATTGGTAGGGCACAGTATAGATAAAAAAACATCTTTCACTTCCAATAAAGAGAAATCTGATAGAAGATCAGTTTTTGATGATGTTTGGATCCTAAAATCTGATGGCAGCAATTCTTTTACCAATGCTAGAGCCAAGACTATGTTGATATCTCCTCAAGGAGATATTTTTCCTTCATGCAAGTTGTAGTTCAGCAACACCAACAACATAGCTAAATGTGAATCTCTATTGCTCAGATTGAAGGCTGCTCAAGACCAAGATGTCAAACTCCTTCACACCAAAGGAGATGCTGAGCTGATGGTTTGTCAGGAGTTTGATGCTGACAATCAAAACATGTGTTGGACTGAACCAACATAACAACAAGCTATGATATTGGACCATACTTTTGTACTCCAAAGTCAACAAAAGGAACTCTTCACCAAGAGAGCAAGGAGTTATGGTTTTTAGATTGGAGACTGCATCTTGTCATGGTGCAAGAAGAGAGAACCAAAAAGAGTGCATGAGAAATGTGATTCCTGGTGGAGAGTTCCATTCGCCCATCACCAATTCTAGAGATAAAATGGTTTCTTGTTGGTTTATCAGGATGGAATGCCATGTTCATTATCTCACAATGGGCAACATCTGATTCACTTCAATTCTTGAAGTATCAGGTAAGATTACCTGTACATATGTATATTTATATAGCCTTTGTTTCTGTTGTGTGTTGTTTATTTTCATTTTTTTGAGCCTTTCTTTTTGGGTAGCATGACTCCATAGCCCAATTGCATGCTTCAAGGCACTCGAGATTATAGTTTCTACTCCCCTTAGATGTTCCAAGTTTTCAACTGAAAGAAGTTTCCCAACTGGAGCCAGCTGTTGTCCCCAAAAATATCACTCATTATTGGGATAACCTATGAACTATTTTAGTTCAACAGACTAAAATTGTCTCTTCCCTTTTCAAAATTTGTTCTGAGCATTCAATTTCCTCATTTTCTAATCTTTTTTTAGTAAAGGGATTAGCAGGTTCTATAGGTTCAAAGGCTTCTGCAGGCGAGTTCAATCAAAAGAACAAGTTTCCAACACTTGGTCATTTTTAGGACTGGTTCAATGCCTTGGTTCAACCAAGAATGTTCATCGGCAAGCTTCTAAGCAAGGAATGAACCATTAAACCGTTGAACCTTGAACCATTTTGGTTCAACAGGTTCAACGAGTTCAATGAGTTAAGTGTTTCGGTGCAAAGGGTCAACAAGTTCAACCGCTTCAAAGTTCCACGGCTTCAAAAAACAAAGGCTTGAACCATTGAACCTTGAATCATTTTGGTTCAAGGGTTCAATGGGTTCAACACATTTGGTTCAAAAGATCAAAAAAGACTTAGCTAAATAAAGAGATTGAATCAATTAAACCATTGAACCGTTCAAATAGGTCAGTTCAATCGACAAGTTTAAGGGGTTTCCCTAGGGCTGAAGGAACAAATGCCCATGCAGAGGGCAGTGAACTAGAGGCAAGTGCCCTTGCAGAGGGCAGGAAACATTGGTTCAATGGTCAAAGAGAAGACATAAAAGATAGAATTCCTTTGGATTTGTTCAAAGGCTGATAGGGAACATTTCCTTCAGACTTTTTATCCAAAGGAAATTATTAAGTGAAAGCGCTGTTAGACTTCGGGAAGATTTTCCTTGAAAAAATGACCAAGGAAAAATTCCTTTGAACATTTTGTTCGAAGGAATTCACTCGGGAAGAAAGCCTGAAGAAATTAAAATGATTGAAACGGCTAAAGAAAAGAATCTTTCCTTCAAACATTTTGTCTGAAGGAATTCCTTCAGACTTTTTGTTTGAGGGAATTCCTTCAGACTTTTTGTTTGAAGGAAAAGCCTGACAGAAAAAGCTTGATAGCGGAAGCTGCCAAGTGTCATCTATCGGGACACTTTATAGTTTATTTCTAAGAAGCAGTGGAACATGCCATGTGTCCCATTGTAACTCAGTGAAATGTGACAAGTGTTGTTGTCTGCATCTTAGGCTTCTTATAAGTTTCAAAGATTCTTTTAATAAGCTTCTCATAAAATCACGTGGCAAGCACCAAGTGGCAACATCAGAAGGTTGTAATATGTTTTTCTACAAAGCTGTAGAAGTTGCCACGTGTCATCTTCAGGAGGACTCTCAAAAGCAAAAAATGCCACGTGTCACTTGCTGAGATCAGTGAAAAGTGGCCAAAACAAGCAGGAAAGACACGATGGAATTGCTAAGGAGGATAACGGACCTAAATGCCTTTAAAGACCTTCAATGCCAAAGGAAATAATCGCTGATGGAAGAGCGTAAAGAGATAACAAAGCTGAGGATATAGCCCTGAGAGCTCAAATGCCAAGAAAAGACAAAACCAGAAAGGGAAAAGATATATTGAATGCTCAAATTGCTACAGGGGAGAGAGGAACAAGACCAAAGGATCAGAAATATCTTCAAAAGAGTTATTTTGAGTAGGTGAAATAATGAATCAAGTAGAGTTTTGAGCATACCAAATCAAGGACGTGGCCTATTTTTCTTCCATGAAGTAATGGCAAATTGGATAGCTGCACAGACATTAGGAAAAGGACCAGACAGTCCATACCAAGGAAGAGACATATTAGATAAATGGACATGCCATAGTTAAGGTAATGCATTGTTCCTAGCATGGCCCTCCAAACAGAACTGAGGGCGCATTAAAAGCATTGACTGCAGCGTGGGCCGTCTTATGGGAAAGAGCACCAAGCCTTGCTTGGTGGCTATACATTGTAATTTCTCTCATTATGCAAAGGATATTTTTTTCGATCACTAGAGCAAAACTCTGCCCAAATTGAAAGGCAAATCTGAGACTTTGAGCTCAGATTGTTGTTCATATCATTTTATCTGAATGAGAAAGCAAGTTGTTTGTAGGCTTTGTGCTATTATAGCTTGTATAATTTTAGGATATTATTCCTATGTCTGTCTTCTGAATGTGTTCTTGTTTATTTAATTTGGCAAGCAGAACTAGTGAAAGTAATTAGGAAGGTGTCCTGAGACCAATTATGAGGAAGACTTTGTGCTTTCACAACTATTTTCAGTGTGTGTTTTTAATTTATTTATGTGTTGAGGATTCTGGGATGACTTTGTGCCCCCATCATCCTTTGTGTTATACTCTTTGGGTAGTTGAGGTGGAAACTTTGTCTTCTGTTTCATTCTACTGGTTACTGCGCTTGTGTTACTAGTTTTTTGTCCCTACCTGAAAGAACTCCTGTTGTCCCCTGCAAAAACACTTCTGAAAGAAGAGAAGTGCCTTCAGTATTTTGACCAAGATTTTCTCCTCTATTTGTGAACATTATCTCTGAAAGAAGAGAGATGGATGGTATATCCTACCCCTGAGTGTTATTTTTTGCATATATATAGAGTATATGGCCCCCTACGTATTTATAGGGAACCTCCCCTTGATGAGAGGAGAGATTTGTCTACCTCTGATGTAATAAACCTGCACACTAGGCCAACCAATCTCCTTTGTTGTGGATGATGAGACCTATTTTTATCAATCAGATAGTTGACTGACAAAATATTCACCCAACACAATGGTTCAATGGTTCAATGTTTTGTTTTGCCCATTCACTTGACCACTTGAACTAACTGCGTTGAACCTTTGAAACTTTGAACCCGTTGAACCTTTGAACCATTTTGGTTCAAGGTTCAACGGTCCAATAGTTCGAGCCTTCTTATTTTTGCTAAGTCTTTTGGGACTTGCTGAAGCGGTTGAACTTTGAACTGTTTGTTGAAGCGCTCGACTCTTTAAGCTTGCTGTCATCATTGAACCTTTGAACCCATTAAACTTGTTGAACCAATTGAAAATGGGGATCAATGGTTCAATCCTTTGTTTGAAGGTTGGTGAAGATTTTTTTGGTTGAACCAAGGCGTTGAACCAGTCTTGAAATTGCCTAAGTGTTGAGAGCTTGTTTCTTTCCTGCAGAGTTCGTAGAAATGTGTCTGCAGAGTCCATAGAACTGAGTTCATAAAATCAAGTCCATAGAAATGAGCCCTAGAATTCTATAGAAATGAGACTGTGGAGTCTTTAGAAATGAGCCTACGGAGTTCATAGAAATGAGCTTGCAGAATCCGTAGAAATGAGCTTGCAGAGTCCGTAGAAATGAGCCTGTAGAGTCCATAAAAATGTGTTTGCAGAGTTCGTTAGCTGAAAAAGCTTGAAAAATGGAGAATTTGAATGCCTAGAATAATTTTTGAGAAGGGAAGAGGGAATTTTGGCCTACAAGACCAAAAAGTTCATATGTTGTCCCAAAAATGAGTGACAGATTTTGGGAATAACAGCTGGCTCCAGTTGAGGAACTTCCTTCAGTTGAAATTTTGAAACAACTGAGGGGAGTAGAAACCAAAATCTCCAGTGCCTTGAAGTGTGCTATTGGGCTACAGAGTCATGCTACCCAAAAAAAAGGCACCAAAAATGAAAATGGAAAGCACAAAATAGAATAAAAGACTATACAAATATACATATGTACAGGTAATCTTATATGATACTTCAAGAGTTGAAGTACTTCGGATGCTGCCCATTGTGAGGCAGAGAAAAGGGTGTGCCATCTTGGTACTTCAACAAGAAAATGTTCTCACTGTTGAGCTCATGGATAGTGAATAGGCCTCTCCATAGGGAATCAAATTTTCCATGCATTCCCTTTGGTTCTCTTCTCTTGTCCCACAGCAAGACTTGATCTCCAATCTGGAAATCTTAGTTTTTTGCTTTCTGGTTGAAGAGCTTCTTCACCAGACTTTGATGTTGTGCAATTTAGTCCACCACCATATTTTACTGCTCATCGAGCTCAGTCAAGCACATGATCCTTTTATCAATGGAGCTTTCATATGTCTGATCTTCGACTGCCTTTGCCAATTTTAGTGCTGGCAACTCCAGGGTGATTGATCTGGGCAACAATTTAGGTGACCATTCGGGTGATAGTTAATTTCTCAAATTTTGTATTGTTTTAAATCCTCACCTGGTATGTCCTTGAGCTCTGTATTGTTTTACATCCTTGAGCTCTGTATTGTTTTAAAGTTTGGAAGTCAAATTATCAGTGACAGTTATTTCCTCGAATGTTGTATTGTCTTAAGTCTTCACCCGTTAATTCCTTGAGCCACTCAATCTCCTGTGAGATAATATGTATAAATGAAGAACTTCTCGAAATGGGGAGGTGGACATCTCTTCCCAGAGATAAACATATATTTGTATTGTGATCTTGAGTAATACTACATCTCTTCTTAGAGAATTCATTGTTACCGTGTTATTTCTATGCTATTGAAATATTTATCAACCAAAACTTCTAAGTTTTGGATCAGTGGTATCAGAGTGATTTGTCTTGAGAGTGTATGATCACGAGGATGAGGTCAAGATACATAAAACTTGGGTGGTAAGCGACAGAACTTCCAAACTTTCCACCTATTCACCCCAAATGACTTCAAATGGCAGACAACACCAAGACATTCGATCCTTTCAAGGAAATGGTGAATGAAGCCCTCCAATGGCAACAAGCGCAGATGTTGCTATAATTTGCTCAAATTCTTCAAACACTTTCGATGGGAAATTTTGGCTCCACGACTACACATCCTGGATCCTCATCTAGGGAACTTCCTTTCAGTGCCCCAACACCCTTCAAGGTTTAGGTAAATTTTGATATTCCCACATTTAAAGGCAAAATCAATGCTGATGCAGTAGAAAATTGGTTGGATGAACTATCTTCCTACTTCTCTGTAAATAAGTTCATTGATGGAGAAAAGATCACTTTTGCTCTTTTAAAATCATCATTGCCCGTGAAAAACTGGTGGGAAGTGTACAAAAAGAGGTTCAACATAGATATCATTGGCCTTGGGGTGGAACTTACCTGGGATGATTATATGGAAGTAGTAAAAGAAGAATACTATCCCATCGGAGCATATGATGACCTGTACATACAGTGGCAACAACTTTGCCAAGGCAAGGACCAATCTATTCAAGATTACACAGACACTTTTCATTCTTGGTCTGCAAGATTGGGCATTCAAGAAAGTGAGAAACATAAGACTCTCAAATATCGTAGTGGACTACAATGGTACATATGGGGGGAAATGGAACTCTTTAATTTGGAAACCCTCGGTGAGGCATATAAATTTGCAGTGAAGATTGAACAGAAGCATGGTAGAAAGAATACGAAGAGTCAACCCTCAAAATGGAAAAGTGACAAGGAAGGTCAAACACAAGGCTAAAATTGGAAGCAAAAGGAGTTTCAGGATAATAAATCCCAGAAAGGGAAGGCTAGAAAATGGTGTGATTACCACAAAATTGGAACTCACTCCAAAGAAGAATGTCGAGCCATCAAGTCACTGCTCTCTAAGTCACAATACTCGACATCTACTACTCTGCCTGATACACAACCCACAATCAAAGAGGATGAAGAAGAAATTGTAGATGTTGAGCCTGACACCATCATCATCTCATCATAGACCTATGAGGAAAGACTAGATGACAAATAAATATTATTTCACTCCAAATTATGGGTAAAAGGTAAGCCTCTGCATTTCATTCTTGATAGTGGGAGTCAAAAGAATTTAATCTCTGCTAAAGTTGTGAAAAGTCTAAATCTATCCATGAAGCCTCATCCAAAGCCCTACACCATTGGATGGTTGAGCCCAGGGAGTGACCTTCGTGTCACCCATCAGTGTCTTCTTTCATATGATATAAAACCATTCCAAGATGCAGTCTTGTGTGATGTGGTCAATCTAGATGTTTGTGATATACTCCTTGGTCAACCATTCATATATGAGCGACATGGCATCTATGAATCACGAACATGAAGGATCACCCTCTCTCTTGGAACATGGCACTATAGGGTACTAGAGGTACCACCTCCCACATCTATCTCCCTGATCAATGCTAAACAATGCAAGAGATTGGTGGAGAAGACAAAGCAATTTGTTCTCATGATGGTCAAACCACAAAAATCCGAGGAGGCTGATGTTGCAATCCTGACTACACAATTAACATAAAAACAAAATCAGATAAGATGAATCACAGGAGAATATGATGACTTATTCAAGTCACCCATAGGAGTTCCACTACATTACCAGGTAAAACATTCTATCAATTTGATCCCAGGATCACCTTTGCCTAACAGTCCTATGTATCATATATCAATTTTAGAGAATGATGAGATAAAAAGATAGATTCAAGAATTGATCCTAAGGGGTCACATCAGGCCAAGCTCTTCACCTTGTGGTAACCCAATTATCTTGGCACCAAAGAAAGATGGAACATGGAGGCTTTGCATTCACTACTGAGCCCTGAATAAAATCTCTGTGAGGAATTGTTACCCTCTCCCCAAGATTGATGACCTACTGGACCAGCTCTGTGGTGCGAAGTTCTTCACCAAAATTGATCTCAAATTTGGCTATCACCAAATTCCCATCGATCCCACTGATGTCTAGAAGACTGCGTTCAAATCTAAGGAGGGGCTATTTGAATGGTTGGTTATGCCTTTTGGCTTAACTAATGCACCTGCAACCTTCATGAGGATGATGGATGACATCCTACGACCCTTCACCAACTCATTCATGGTTTTTTACCTATATGACATACTCATCTATAGCAAAACATGGGAAGAACATTTGCAACATGTTTTTAAGGTGCTTCAAACTCTTCGGGAGCACAAGTTGTATGCAAATCTTGACAAATGCACATTCAAAATGACAACAATTTAGTACCTCAGGTACATTATGAATGAAGAAGGGGTCCATGTTGATCTAGAAAAGATTTAGGTTATTCGAGAATGGCCCACACCAAGGACCCTCATAGCTTTTTGGGTCTTGCAAATTTCTACCGCAAGTTTGTTCTTGGATTTTCACATGTTGCTTGGTCACTAACCCAAGTGACTAAAGGAGGAGCTAAAGATACATTTTAGTGGGGTGAAATACAACAAAGGGCATTTGAGAATTTGAAGAACAAACTCTACTCAGCCCCTGTTCTTGCCTTACCAAATTTGCATCAACTGTTTGAGTTGATGACAAATGCATCAGAATATGCCATGGGAGCTATCATCATGCAACATGGCCATCCTGTTGCATACCACAATGAAAATTTCACTAATACAATAAGGAAATATCCAACATATGATAAGGAGCTCTATGTGATTGTGCAAACCTGCAAACACTGGAAACACTACACCTTGGGGAAAGAGACGGTCATCCACACTAACCACAGACCATTAAAATTCATCTAGATGCAAAGCAAACTATGAAATGAGAGGCACCAAAAGTGGGTCACGTATCTTCAGTAATTCCACTTGATAATCAAACACAAAAAGGGGAGCTCAAATACAGCTGCAGATTGTCTGAGCTGCCCACCAATTAATGCACTCACAATAGTTCTTGACCTGTGCAGACATGAGACTGCCACTTGGGGTGCTCTGTATGAAGCAGATCCTCCCTTTGCTGATACATATCAAGAACTCCAAAGAGGTGAACATGTTTCTAACTTTTATTTTCAAGATAATGTCCTCTATCATATGGGGCACATCTGTGTTTATGTTGCAGAGCAACAAAAGATGATATGGGAAGCACACTTTAGAAGGATAGCTGGACACTTTGGTATCGAAAGACATTGGTGATTCTTCAAAAACACTTCTACTGGCCCCATATGTGAAAATATGTGGAAATATATCTCAAATCTTGCATCCCATGTGCAATAGCCAAGCCAAAAAATAAGAAGCAAGGATTGTACATACCATTGCCAGAACCAACCAGGCCTTGGGAATCCGTCTCAATGGATTTTCTCTCAGGTTTGCCCAATTTCAAACATGGCAAGGACTATGTTTTTGTGGTAGTTGATCATTTTTCAAAAATGGCTATCGTGCTTGCTTGTAAGAAAAATATATCTGCTGAGAAAACTCCTCAACTATATTTTAGTCATGTATGGCTCCATTTTGGTCTCCCCAAGTCCATTATCTCAAATCGAGACAACAGGTTCCTGAGCATCTTCTGGTCCACTCTATGGAAGATGATGGATACTAAGCTGATGAAGTCCACAGCCTTCCATCCATAGACTGATGGTTAGACAGAGGTGGTAAACCACTTGATTGTTCACATGATTCGGATGTATCACTCCAAACATCCACGCACATGGGATGAGGGACTTCCTTTCATACAACATGGATACAATCAGGCGCTGCACAACTCAACCAAGCACAGTCCATTCCAAGTATGTTTTGGGTTCCAACCCATGGCACCAATTGATATAGATGTTCCATTTTCCACCATGGAATACACACCTCATGGAAGATCTGAGGTAGCAAAAGCAACAAAATTTATTGAACAAATGCAACACATCCAACAACAAGTTCATGACATCTTGGAGAAGATGAATTAGAAGTATAAGTGACACCATGACAAACATAGGATTGCACACCATTTTGTTGTGGGTGATAAGGTTTGGTTATGGCTTCAGAAGGAACGGCTTGCAGGTCCACATAAAAATATTCAGCCTTTGCGATATGGTCCATACACCATCACCAAAAAAGTTGTAGAAAATGCTTTTGAGTTGAACCTACCAGCCTACCTTGGTCTGCATCCAATATTCAATGTGGAGCTCCTCAAACCATATCACCCACCTCTATTGGACACTTCAGTTGTGGCTGAACAACTAAACATTGATGAGCTTGATCCATAGAGTTTTGCTCCAGTAGAAGAGGATTAGATTGTGGATACTTGGATGAAGACAACAAGAGGATGTTGTATTCCGCTTTATCGAGTGGTCAAAAGAGACCAGCTTAGCCACCAAGGTGAGTGGCTCACAGAGGATCAAATCAAGACACAACTACCACACTTGATGGGGAATATTGACATAATAGAGACCATTGCTTTTCAAGGAGGGAGGAATGATTCAGGCAACAATTTAGGTGACCATTCAGGTGACAGTTAATTCTTTGAATTTTGTAATACTTTAAATCCTCACCCATTATGTCCTCAAGCTCTATATTGTTTATGTCCTCGAGCTCTGTATTGTTTTAAATTTTGGAAGTCAAATTGTTGGCGACAATTATTTCTTTGAATGTTGTATTGTCTTAAGTCTTCACTAGTTAATTCCTTGAGCCACTCAATCTCCCACGAGATAATATGTATAAATGAAGAACTTCTCAAAATGGGGAGGTGGACATCTCTTCCCAGAGATAAGCATATATTTGTATTGTGATTTTGAGTAATACTACATCTCTTCTCAGAGAATTCATTGTTACTATGTTATTTCTATGCTATTGAAATATTTATCAACCAAAACTTTTAAGTTTTGGATCAGTGATTGGTATCTCAGCATTGATACCATAAAGAAGTTGGAAAGGTGACATACCAATTGCCCTCTTGGGAATAATTCTCTCTACCCATAAAGCATCAACCAATGCTTTATGCCATGTTGATTGATTGTCATCCGCCAACTTTTTGATGATGGTCACCAGGTTCTTGTTACTCGATTCAGCGTGGCCATTCCCTTGTGAGAAATAATCAGAGGAGTGGGAGAGGGTAATCTCATAGTAAAAATAGAATTGAGTGATCTCATGAGAAGAGAAATAGGCAACATTATCCGTCACAATTTTGGTTGGGACCCTAAAACCTGTAAATAATGTTCTCCTTGAGGAAATCACATACTACTTCTGAAGTAGCATGTTTGGTTGGAATTAATTACACCCATTTGGTGAAGTAATCTGTGGCTGTGAGGATGTAATCATGTCCAACACTTGAATATGGGTTTACAGCACCAATCAAATCGATTCCCCATTGCTGAAATGGCTCTTCTATCACCACTAGCTTGAGAGGCAGGGCAGCTAACTTGGGTCTTCCAACAAACTGTTGGCACAATTCACACTTTCGTACCCATTTGTATGCATCTTGAAACAAATTAGGCCAGTAATACCTGGCTCTAAGAATCTTGTGGGCAGTTACAAGAGCAAAAAAAAGTCCTCCACAGGCCAAATTATGGAAGGACCTCAAAAGTTGGTTCTGTTGCTCTTTATCTATGTAGTGAAGGAATACTCCATCAAGGTTCCTCTTGTATAGGCCGTTGTCCCAGAGGATAAAATTGGTAGCTTTCAGTTTAACAGTCCTCCTTTCCTTATGAGATAAGTGAGCAGGGCACTCACTGTAAATAAGAAAATGAGTAATACTTGAATACCACTCATTCATGGTGGAGACAAAGAGGACTGTTGGCGTGTCTTCTACTTCTTTTTCTTCATGCCTTGCTTCTTCAGGTTTGTTGTTAGAAATCAATTGATAAAGGCCCTTTCCCTACACCAACTTTGTCAGTTTGATAACTAGATTAAACTCCTAGATTTTAGCAATCTAATTATCCCTTTTGGTTCCAAACTCCTGCTGAGTTAGTATGGATTTGACAGTGGTATCAGGAACCAGTGTAGTAACATGTGGATTTAGGATGTAAAAATAGAAGTGATTCACTGCCTTGAACACTACATAAGCATGCTTCTCTATGTTTTAATACTTCAACTCATGAGCTTTGAGAGGGCAGCTCATGAAGGATATGAGAGATTCCACACCTTCTTCATTCTGATGAACCAGAATGGCTGAAAGTGTGTGTTCAGAAGCATAAATATACATGATGAAATCCTTGGTATAATCTGGACAAACCAGAATTAGGATGTGGGTAATGGCTGTCTTGATGTCTCAAAATACTAATTTTCCTTTTTCAGTCCAGCTGAAGATGGCTTTTCCCTTCATCATGTTCACAATGTGGCAAGTCTTCTCAGTGAACTCAGGGATGAATCTTGATAAAAATTCACTTTTCTAAAGAAAGAGTGAATTACAATCTTACTCATGAAAAGAGTAAGCTCCTGGATGGATTTAACTCTTTTTGAGTCAATCATTATGCCTTCTTTGGATACAATGTGTTTGAGAAGCTTCCCTTCTGTCACTCCAAAGACAGACTTATTAGGATTTAAAGAAATGCCATTCTGGCGGCATCATTTTAACACTTGATGCAGATGCTGCATATGATCAGGATCATGCTTGGAAAAGATTGTTAGATCATCTAGGTATACTACAATGAACTTACCCATTTCATCTTTGAAAGCAAGGTCCATTGCTCTTTGAAAAGTGGCACCAGCATTTATTAGGCCAAATGACATTCTTTGATAGGCAAAAGTGCCCCAAGGTGTGGTGAAGGCAGTCTTATGCTGGTCTGCTTCACCAACTTCACCTTGATTGTATCTTGAGAAGCTGTCTAGCATTAATAACATCTCTGAACCAGTCATTGTCTAAAGGACTTGATCTATGATGGGTAGAGGATAATTATCCTTTAGGGATGACTGATTCAAGTTCTTAAAATCCACACAAAGACAAATTTCACCATTCTTATTCCTCACGGGGACTATGTTGGCAATCCATGTAGAATGATGGATTGGGAAGATTATCCTAGCATTCAACATTTTCTATATCTTAGAGAGAATAGTAATTGATATCTTCAAATTGTACTATCTAGATTTTTGCTTGTAACGCACTGAATCACTTTTGAGAGGAATGTCATGGTGGATTTTTTCAAGTCTGAGTGACTTCAGATCATCATAGGAGTATGCTAGGACATCCATGTATTGGCAGAGTAGAGCAATGAAATTGAATCTCTCTTTAGGAGTGCAACACTTCCTAATGTTCACCATTTTGGGATCTTCTTTGGTACCCAAATTTATCTGATCAAACTCTTGGGAGGAGCTTGAATTCATTTGCTGTTATTTGATGAATCTGTCATGTTTGTCAAACAACTTTTCGAAGAAAACCAGGCCTTTGGGAATTTTATTCCCTTTGAGTTGTAAGAACTTTTCACTTGCCGCTGAACTTGATTCATGGACTGGTTCAAGCTTTCAAGGCTTACTGCCTTTAAAGTGCAGCCGTTCAAAGCTGTCTTTCTACTTCAAGAAGGTAATGATTTAATTGTCATTGTTAAACACTTGCCAATGATTGGCATTATCAGGTACACAGTCAAAAGACTAGCTCGATGGTGTACTTATCTCCTGTGAAGTCTAGGTGAAGAACTAAGAGAGTTACTAAAACTGTCAGTGCATCAGTTCTGTCATTAAATTCCTTGGGTATGGGAGAGATGCTGAAAGCATCAAAGCTTTCAATTTGATCCTAGACTAGGTTGTAGTAGTGGCACAATATCTCATTTTTGGTTTGATACAAGTTTCTCACCTAAAAAACCACTAGCTCAACATCTCCTTTGGCATGAAGGAGTTTGACACCCCTATCTTTAGTGGCTTTCAATCCAAGCAGAAGAGATTCATATTCAGTAGTATTTTTAGTAATTCTAAGTTACAATTTGTATGATGAAGGAAAAATATCTCCTTGAGGAGATATCAACACAATTCTGGCTCCTGAACTGGTAGAGGAGCAGCTACCATCAAATTCTAGAATCCATACCTCATCAGACACTAAATTTTCCTTAGATTTCTCTTTGCTTGGAAGGGGGAATTCTTCTGCATTTGCATTGCGCTCTATCATGTCTTCTGCTATTCTATCTAAATCTATTTTTAGGCTATCACATTTAGGAGCTTCATTAGATGCTTCATGAACCTCCTCCGTGGAGAAAAAGTAGTTGCCCATGCTTGAAGACTCAAATAGAATTTGAGCTTCGAGTGTTGATGTCTTAGTGACCACATATTTTGCTTTCTTCTCAGGGATCAGCCTCTGCGTGATGCCTTTGACTGGGATCCTTGCTTCAAATAAGTCCATGCTTAACTCACCACCAATGTCCTTACAAAAATTTTGCCCAAGAAGGATGTCATATGATGCTAGGACATTAGCCACCAGGACAGTCATCTTGATTCTCTTATCTGGAAATGCTACAAATGCAAATTGGGCATCCTTGATTTGTCCTAGTAGTGGCACTTATTTGTTCTCCATGGAGAAACATCACCCAAATTTCTTGGTCAGTGTGAGACCAAGAGATTCTGCCACTTTGGTAGGCATGACATTGTTTGAAGTGCCAGAGTTTATTATGCAGTTGTTCAGTTGATGTCCATTTATCAGCAGGGAGACATAAAATGGTTCAGTCCTCTCAGGAGTAGCAGGAGGAGTAATGACAAGGTTACTCCTCGTGGATGTGTTCTGGGGAGGATCATGAGTTACCTTCAGAATTGCTTGTCCTATAGGGATGGCTTGGTTCCTTACACATTGAACCAACTTATCCAACTGATCAGTGTTAGATTGAAGGATTTCAAATTTAGACATTTGAATTTTAGTTTTATTTATATGGTCAATTATGTCAAATGTTTGAAATGGACCAAGGATGGAGGATGAGAGTTCATCATTTTGGATTTTAGAAGGGGGAGGACTGGTCTGTGAATTTGAAGTTGGGGGTGAAGGCACAATTGAGGTATTCACCTTTTTAGCAGTCACCAGGTCCTTTGGCTAGAAGGGCAAAGTGGTTCCTTTGTTCTTTCCTTATCAGCGTGCTAAGCTGACTGGTTCTTGGACTAGGTGAATACAACATAATTTCCCTCAACAGCTCCACCTTCACTTCTAGGTTCATCCTGGTAATTTAGGAAACTAATATTAGAGTTGCCAGCTAATTCTTCTTCTTCCTCAGTGAAGAGATTAACATCATTTTTAGAGTTCAATTCAGGCTAGAAGGAGAAATCAAGTTTTACTTCAAGATATCCAACTGCTGAATTGGTTGGAGGTGCTTCAATAGAAAGGTTCCCCCATGGGGGAGGAAGGTGATTTAGCTGTCCTTGATTCCTGGCAGCATTGCCTTGATATGATTGATTGGGGAATGTCCTCCTTGGTATATCTCTATATAAAAGAGCGGATGACATCCCTTGTGTCATTTGCTTTCTGAGAGCTAGCACTTCATTTGCTAGCTTTTGGATCATTGGTTCAGTGGTGATTGTAGATGAGTATTCAAAAGATGAAGAGGATTTACCTCTGTTAGGATCTCTCCTTATCTTTTCTTCCAAGATAAGGTCATCTTCTACCTCAGTAGCCAAATATTGAGCATCAGCAAGGTCTATGTGGCCAGCTCATCTCAGCAAAAAACTCACTTCAGGCAGCTGTGAGTTGATGAGGAAGCATTTTAGGTTTTCAGGTGTTGGTTGAGCAATGGTAGGAATCTGGTTCCTCAACTTGTCAAAATTTGTAATGAAATCCCTCATAGGTTGATGAGGTTCCTTCTTCATCTGTGTGAGATGGGCCAGTAAGGCATGCAAATCATTTGCGATCTTGAACCTGGCTTCAAATTTGGCTTTAAAATTGTCCCAGTTAGTCACTGACCTAGCTTGAAGATGGTAGAACCAGTCTACAGTAGCACCTTGTAGTGTTTCCACAAATAGCCTGACTGCTATGTCTTCATACTCCACTCTAATTACACCATAGGCTATGCTGAAGGCAACAATATGTTCATCAGGGTGAAATTTTTTATCACCAAATAATTTGGAGAAATTCTTCTTTGAACTATGTGAAAGATCATGTAGGGGTGGAGTTAGATTAAGTGGGCCAAAAGAGTTACCCCAGGGGCCTCGAACCGCCATGATTGGATTATGGAAAATAGGGATAACAAATCTGGGTGGAGTATGTATAGGTAAAGCTCTGGTGACAATAGAAAAATAAACTCTACCTTGTGTTGGTGACCTGGTACGAGTAGGAAGAACACTCTTGAATCATTAAACTTGAAGTTGGAGAGGGAACAAATCAAAATTGCCCTGCTGCACCAACTCAAAAATAGGGTCAAGAATACCTTGAGCTCTCTAGTTTTTGGTATAACGTAGAGTTGCCAGATTGTAGAACAAAAATGGAAAAGAGCAGGATCTACTTCAGCTTGAAGCTTGAGACTTCAAACTACATGATATTCCCCAACAAAGTCACCAAAAATTGTTGGCATGAAGCTGGCAATGTTCTTTCCTATTTCACGTTGTTCCCCAGTGATATGAAATGCTTCGATTTGAACAGACTGGAAAATGACTAAAAATGCTTGTCGATTCCTAGCAGAGTTGCCAAAAAACTATTGGGTGAATATTTTGTTACCAGCTAACTGATGGGCAAAATAGGTCTCTTCAACCACAACATAGGGAGATTGGTCATCCATATGCGTGGGTTTACCACATGAAAAGGGGACAAATCTCTTCTCTCATCAAGGGGAGGTTCCCTTTAACTATGTGGAGCTATATACTATATATATATATGCAAAAAATAACACTCAGGGGTATGATAACACCATCCATCTCTCTTTTTTTAGAGATGATGTTCATAAGCAAAGGAAAAATCCTAGTGAAGACACTGAAAGCACTTCTCTTTTTTCAGAAGTGGTCTTGTAGGAAACAATAGGAGTTCTTTCAAGTAGTGACAAGTAACTAGTAACAGGGGTGTAGTAACCAACAGAATGAAGTGTAGCACAAAGTTTCCACCTCAACTACCCAAGAGTGAAATATGAAGGACAATGAGGGCACAAAGCCATCTTAAGGTCCTTTACACAGGAATAGAAAACAGACAAACACACTAAAGGCAATTATGGAAGCACAAAGTCTCTCCACAATTGGCTTCAGGATACCTTCCTGATTAATTCCACTAGTTCTACTTATTTCAATAAAATGGACAAAAATGCATTCATGAAACAAACATAAGAACAGTCTCCTAAAATGAAACAAGCTATGACAACACAAATTCTAAAGGTAACTTGCTTTCTCATTCATATAAAGAAATATGATCAATAATCTGAGCTCAAAGTCTCAGTAATCGCCTTTCAATTTAGGTAGAGTTTTGCTTCTATATCAGAGAGATCTCTTGTGCATAAAATAAGAGATTACATTATATAGTTGCCAAGAAAGGCTTGGCATTTTATTCCATGGAATGGCCCATGCTATATTCAATGCCTTGAATGCATTTTTAGTTTTGTCAAGGGACCATGCTGGAATAGGGCAGCTGCCTTAACTGTGGCATGTCGATTTATCTCAAATGTCTTCCCCTGGGCCTAGGTCATCTAGTCCTTCACCAAATATCTGCATAGCTGTTCACTTTGCCTTTACTTCTTGGAGGAAAAATAGTTCGCGCCTTTAAAGCTTGTAAGATCAAATACTTCTTGATGGACTGTTCCACCTATTGGAATAACTCCTACACAAATATTTTTGGTCTTTCCCTCTTTCTACTACAATTTGAGCTCTTAGGCTATCTTTTCCCTTTTTGCTGGCTCTTTTGGCTCCTTCTTTAGTTGGTCGCTGAGTTTATTTTTTAAGTTTTGTGCCACATTTGAAATTTAGCAGATATTTCATTACCTTAAATTTGACATTCGCAGGGACGTCATTGGTCACTAGTTCAAAAGGATCAGGCGGCCTTTTAGCTCCTTGGTTCTATCACTTCCTTGGTTCAATCGCTTCCTTGGTTCATTCGCTTTGTTGGTTCAATCGCTTCCTTCATCTGTCTGGCACTTCCTTTGAACCATTAAACTTTGAACTCATTTGGTTCAAGGTTCAATCAGTTCATTGGTTCATCCTTTTGTCCATCACTTTCTCTTTATCTTTGGACCAATGTTCCCTGCACTCTGTAATGGCACCTACCCTTAGTTCACTGCCCTCCGCAAGGGCAATTGTTCTTTCAGCTTTGGGCCAACGCTTTGAACTGACCGCATTGAACCTTTGAACCATTGAACCTTTTTGGTTCAAGTTTCAACGGTTCAATATTTATTGATTTTTTAAAGTAGTTTAACCACTTGAACCAAGAAGCTGTTGAATACATTGAACCATTTTGGTTCAAGGTTCAATGGTTTAACGGTTCAAGGCTTCTTCTTTTTGCTAAGTCTTTTGATCTCTTCAAATCCATTGAACCCGTTGAATCAATTTGGTTCAAGGTTTAATGGTTCATTTCTTTGTTCTTCGAAGCCTTCTTTTTTCACTTCCCTCTGCAAGGGCACTTGGTCTTTTCACTTTGGTGCACTCCTTTGAACCGGTTGATTGAACTGATCGATTGAACCAACTACGATTCAACAGTTTAACGATTCAATGTTCTGTTCCACCCATTCACTCGACTGCTTAAACTAACCGTGTTGAACCTTTGAAAAATGGTTTAAAGGTTCAACGATCTAATGGTTCAAGCTTTCTTATTTTCGCTAAGTCTTTTGGGACTTGCTGAAGCGGTTGAACTTTGAATTGTTTGCGGAAGCGCTCAACTCTTTAAGCTTGCCGTCATCGTTGAACCTTTGAACCCATTGAACTTGTTAAACCAATTAGAAGTGGCATTCAATGGTTCAATCCTTTATTTGAAGCTTGGCGAAGAATATTTTTGGTTAAACCAAGGCATTGAACCAGTCTTGAAATTGCCTAAGTGTTGAGAGCTTGTTTCTTTCCTGCGAAGTCCATAGAAATGTGTTTATAGAGTCTGTAGAAATGAGTCTATAGAATCAAGTCCGTAGAAATGAGTCCATAAAAATGAGTTTGTGGAGTCTGTAGAAATGAGCCTATGGAGTCCATAAAAATGAGCTTGTGGAGTTTGTTAGGTTGTGGAGCTAAAAGCTTCACTGATGCAAAAAGGGAAGGAGGTTGCTGAGTGTCACAGTCACCGACGTCGGTTAGGCCGACCGACGTCGACCAGTGGTGGACAGGAATGCAATTGACGTCGACAGGATTTGGCCAACATCGATCACCTCCAGGCAGATAGGGACCGACGTCGGTCGCCTGTGTGGTTCAGAACTGCTAGTTTCATAGACAGTTAGTTAACGAACTGAGTGTTTGCATGTTAAGAGCCAATTTTAGACTAGAAGCTATGGATCTAATCATTGTAATTAGGTGTCTAATTATTGTTTGCATGAGATCTATATAATAGACTCATGGGCTGTATTGTAATTTGTGCTAGTTTGAGTTGAGCAAAGTTAGCTCCTTCTGTGTGTGAAGTGAGCAAGGGTGTTCCTCCTAGTTTCGCAACAGTGCCAAGTGTGGGTGCTGGTTTGGAGAATGAAAAAGATTTTTCATGTATGTAGGATCTTGGTCACCAGGTGTGCATGGCTACGTTAGGAGATCTGCATGGTAAGTAAGATCATTGATCTGCAGGTGTATGTGTGTGCATGGTCTAGGTTTGCAGGTGTGTAGAACCAGGTTGATCTGCAGGTGGCAGCAGGGTCAAGGTGACAGCAACACAACAGGGAGCAAGGTCAGGCAAGATCTACTTGGAGTACAGTGTGTACTCAGAAAGGGAACAAAGAGGAAGGCAAGGTAGTCCCTTCTAAAGTAAGATCATTTGAGTTACAGGTTGTTGTAGGTTCATGGGAGATCTACTTGGAGTGTGTTGT
Source organism: Torreya grandis (assembly GCA_037957365.1). Lineage (NCBI taxonomy): Eukaryota > Viridiplantae > Streptophyta > Pinopsida > Cupressales > Taxaceae > Torreya > Torreya grandis. The sequence goes on from JARHVA010001060.1 coordinate 2,352,420, forward strand.
GCACTCGATTGAGTATGTGTATATACTCGATGTACTTGCAATAGTGGATACTGACTGGTTGGAGGTGAACACCAACTTTGTGTTTGAGTTGTGTGTTGGGACCGTAAGAGAGAGAGCTTTGAAAAAAGAATTAATGTACACTTGAGGTGTGGGAAGCCTCTGAGAGGTGTGGAGAAGAAGTGGCATCTTCTTTATTGTATTCTTTTCTGGATGAGTATTAATACAAGATTGTGTATTGTCTCTCATATTTTGTATTATTTTTGAATTCTAGTTATTTGTTACTTTTGGTTAATTCCACATATTTAAGTTGCTTGTGCATGGTAATCAATTGTGCTTTCGTATTTCCCAATAGAGTTCATAGAAATGAGCCTATAGAGTCCATAGAAATGAGCCTGCAAAGTCCGTAGAAATGTGTCTGCAGAGTCTGTTAGCTGAAAAAGCTTGAAAAATGGAGAATTTGAATGCCTAGAATAATTTTTGAGAATGGAAGAGGGAATTTTGGCCTGCAAGACCAAAATAGTTCATATGTTGTCCCAAAAATGAGTGACAGATTTTGGGAACAACATAGCTAACTTGGGTCTTCCAACGAATTGTTGGCACAGTTCACACCTTCGTACCCATTTGTATGCATCATGAAATAAAGTAGGCTAGTAATACCTAGCTCGTAGAATGTTATGGGCAGTTACAGGAGTAGAAAAATGTCCTCTACAGGCTAGATTATGGAAGGACTTCAAAAGTTGGTTATGTTATTTTTTATCCACGCAGCGAAGGAACACTCCATCTAGGCTCCTCTTATATAAGCCGTTGTCCCACAAGACAAAATTGACAGCTTTCAATTTAACAGCCCTCCTTTCTTTTTGAGGTAGGTAAGCAAGACACTCACCATAGGTAAGGAAATGAGTAATATTCAAATACCACTCATTTGTGGTGGAGACAAAGAGGACTGTTGGCGTGTCTTCCACTTCTATTTTTTCATGCCCTACTTCTTCGGGTCTGTTGTCAGTAATTAATTGGCAGAGGCCCTTTCCTTGTACAGGCTTCATTAGTTTGACAATGAGATCAAACTCTTGGATTTTAGCAATCCAATTCTCCCTTTTGGTTCCAAACTCTTGCTGAGTTAGTATGGATTTGACTGTGGTATTAGGAACCAAAGCAGTAGTGTGTGAATTGAGGATGTAAAAATAGAAGTGCTTTACTACCTTTACCACTGCATAAGCATGCTTCTCCATGTTTGAATACTTTAGTTCATGAGCTTTGAGAGGACAACTCACGAAAGATATGGGAGATTCCACACATTTTTCATTCTATTGAACCATAATTACTGAAAGTCTGTGCTCAGAAGCATAACTGTATATGGTGAAATCTTTGGTATAATCTGGACAAACCAAAATTGGGGTATGGGCAATAGAGACATCTCTTGTAATGCCAATTTGCCTTCTTTAGTCCAGCTGAAGGTGGCCTTTCCCTTCATCATGTTTACAATATGACGAGTCTTCTCTATGAACTCAGGGATGAACCTTCATAGAGAAGACTCATCCACAATTTCTCATGAATAATCATCCAAGTATTTCTTAAGCCTTTTATAACATAAGGACCTCCATTATAATATCTCTTTAAGTATTAGGGTACAAAATTAAAACTTTCACATGAAGTTTACAAAAATCACAAAACATGATATATTGCAATGCTTTACAATGATAAGTATAGAGAAGAAGGAACACATGGTCATTATGAAGTGGTATTGTAATGCACACTCCCTTTCAATGGAAACTTTGAGAAGCTCAGCATTGCACGAAACTGATAAAACTTGATGGTACCAAGTGGTTTTGTGAAGATATCTACCACTATTCATTTTTTAACATAACTTGGTGAAATGTAGTCTTACTTGTGAGCAAGGTAAGTTTTTAGATGGATTTGACTCTTTTTGAGTCAATTTTTATGCCTTATCGAGATACAATGTGTCTGAGAAGTTTCTTTTCTGTTACTCCAAAAATAGACTTCTTGGGATTTAGAGAAATGCCATTCTAGCGACAGTATTCCAACACTTGTTGTAAATGGTGCACATGATCAGGGTGATGCTTGGAAAAGACAGTCAAGTCATCAAGGTATATCACAATGAACTTACCCATTTCATCTTTGAAAGCAAGGTCCATTGCTCTTTGAAAAGTAGTGCTGACATTTATCAGGCCAAATGGCATTCTTTGATATGCAAAGGTGCCCCAAGGCATGGTGAAGGCAGTCTTATGCTGGTTTACTTCACCAACTTCATCTTGATTGTATCTGAAAAAGCCGTCTAACATTGATAACAACTCTGAACCAGTCACTGTTTGAAGAACTTGGTCCATGATGGGTAGAGGATAGTTATCCTTTAAGGATGACTGATTCAAGTTTTTGAAATCCACGCAGAGTCGAATTTCACCATTCTTCTTTCTCACAGGTACTATGTTGGCAATCCATGTAGAATGATGGATTGGAAAAATTATCTTAACATTCAACATTTTTTGTATTTCAGATAGAATAGTACCTGATATCTTTAGATTGTACTGCCTAGATTTTTCTTTGTAAGGCATCGAATCACTCTTGAGAGGAATTTCATGGGGAATTTCTTCAAGCCTGAGTGGCTTTAGATCATCATATGAGTATGCCAAAACATCCATGTACTAGCAGAGTAAAGCAGTGAACTTGAACTTCTCTTCTGGAGTGCAACACTTCTCAATGTTCACCATCTTGAGATTTTCTTTGGTACCCAAATTTATCTGATCAAACTCTTGGAAAGAGCTTGAATCTATTTGTTGCTATTTGATGAACCTGTCGTGCTTTTCAAACAACTTCTCAAGGGAAACCAAGCCTTTGGAAATTTTATTCCCCTTTAGCTGTAGGAATTCCTCACTTGCATCTAAACTTGATTCAAGGGTTGGTTCAAATTTCTGAGGCTCACTACCTTCAAAGTGAAGCTGTTCAAAGCTATCTTTTTATTCTAAGAAGGCAATTATTTGGTTGTCACCATTGAACACTTGCCAATGATTGGCATTGTCAGGCACACTTGGTTAAAAGACCAGTTTGATAGTGTACTTATCTCTTTTAAAATCTAAGTGAGGAACCAAAAGAGTTGCTGAAATAGCCAAAGCATCAGCTCAGTCATTGAATTCCCTGAGAACTACAGAGATGTTGAAAGCATCAAAATGTTTAATTTGATCCCAAACTAGATTGCAGTAATGACGCAATCTCTCAATTTTGGTTTGGTATAAGTTTCTCACTTGACAAACCACCAGCTCAATATCTCCTTTGGTGTGAAGGAGTTTGATGCCCCTGTCTTGAGCGGCCTTCAATCCAAGCAACAGTGATTCATATTCAACAATATTATTAGTATTGCTCAATTGTACTTGGTATGAAAAAAGAAAAATATCTCCTTGAGGAGATATCAACACAATCCCAGCTCCTGAACTAGTAGAGGAACAATTGCCATCAAATTCTAGAATCCATACATTATCAAGAACTATTTTTACCTTAGATTCTTCTTTGTGTAGAGGGGAGGATTCCTTTGGGCTTGCACTGTGCTTTATTAACTCTTCTGCTATTTTGCCTGAATCAATTTTCAAATTGTCATTTTCAAAAGTTTCATCAGCTAAGATAGGAACATCCTCTGTAGTCAAGAAGTAATTACCCATGCCCGAAGACTAAAACATAATTTGAGCTTCAAGCGCTGACGTTTGAAACCACATATTTTACTTCCTTCTCAGGGAGCAATCTTTGCATAATGCCTTTAACTGAGATTATTGCTTCAGACAGGTCCATGCTCAACTTGCCACCGATATCCTTGCAAAAATTTTGCCCAAGAAGGATGTCATAAGAGGCTGAGACGTCGATCACCAAGACTGTCATTTTGGTTCTCTTGTCTGGGAATGCTGTAAATGCAAATTAGGTGTCCTTGATTTGTCCTAGCAGTGGCACTTTTTTGTTCTCCATAGATAAACATCTCCCAAATGTCTTGGTCAGTGTGAGACCAAGGGATTCAGCTACTTTGGTAGGCATGACATTGTCAGATGCTCCTGAATCTATGATGTAATTATTTAATTGATGACTGTTTATCAGTAGGGAGACGTAAAATGGTTCAGTCTTTTTGAAAGCAGCAAGAGGAGTAATGACAAGGTTATTCTGGGTGGACGTGGGAGTCACCTTTAGAATAGCTGATCTTATAGGGATGGTTTTATTCTTCACACATTCCACTAACTTATCCAACTGCTCAGGGTTGGATTACAAGAATTCAAATTCAGACATTTGAATTTTAGTTTTCTTAATATGGTAGACTATGTCAAATGTTTGAAATGAATTATGAACAGGGGAAGGGAGTTAATCCTCCTGGTTTTTAGGAGGGGGAGGACTGATCTGTGAAATTGAAGTTGAAGGTGTAGGAACATTTAGGGTACTTACTTTTTTAGCAATCATTAGGTCTTTTGCTTGAAAAGCCAGAGTGGTTCCTCGTTTGGCAATTGAAATTATAGGCTGAACTCACTCTATTTTTTATTTATCAGCTTGCTGGGCTGACTAGTTCTTGGATCGGGTGAATACATCCTATGATCCCTCAACTATTTTACCTTCACTTCTAGGTTCATCCTGGTAATTCAAGAAACTAATGTTGGAGTCACCACCTAATTCTTCTTCTCCCTCTGTGAAAAGATTAGCATCATCTTCTGGGTTCAAATCAGGTTGGAAGGAGAAATCTAATTCTACTTCAATATATCCAACTGCTAAATTGGTTGGAGGTGCTTCAATGACCAATTTCCCCTGAGGGGGAGGAAGACGATTTGGCTGCCCTTGATTCCTGGTAGCATTGCCTTGATATGACCGATTGGGGAATGTCCTCCTTGATATATCTCTGTACGAAGGGGTAGATGACATCCCTTGCACCATTTGCTTTCTAAGAGCTAACAACTCATTTGCTAGTTTCTGCACCATTAGATTAGTGGTGCCTGTAGGTGAGTATTCAAAAAATGAAGAAGATTTACCTCTGTTAGGATCTCTCCTTATCTTTTCTGCCAAGATAAGGTCATCTTCCACCTTAGTGGCCAAATCTTGAGCAACATCCAGGTTTATGTGGCTAGCATAGCTCAACAAAAAACTCACTTCAGGCATATGTGAGTTGATGAAGAAACATTTGAGGTTCTCAGGTGTTGGCTGAATAATCATGGGAATCATGTTCCTTAATTTGTCAAATTTGGCAATAAAATCCCTCATTGGTTTATGAGGCTCCTTCATTTGTGTGAGTTGAGCCAGTATGGCATGCATATCATCTATAGGCTTGCACCTTGCTTCTAACTTAGCTTTGAGAGTGTTCCAATCAGTCACAGTCTGGGCCTGTAGATGATAGAACTGATTTGTAGCAGCACCTTGTAATGTTTTCACAAACAGCCTGACTACTATGTCTTCATACTCCACGCCTATCACACCATAGGCTATGCTGAAAGTTGTAATGTGTTCATCAGGATGAACTCTCCTATCACCAAAGAATTTGAAAAAACTCTTCTTTGAAATGCGTGGTAGCTCATGTAGAGGTGGAGTTAAATTGAGTGGGCCAAAAGAGTTACCCCAGGGGCTTTGAACTGCCATGATTTAATTATGAAAAGTGGGGATAACAAATCTAGGTGGAGTATGCATAAGCAAAGCTCTACTAATAGTAAAAAAAGAAGTTCTACCTTGTATTGGTGACCTGGTATTGATAGGAGGAAGACTCCTAGCTCGTTGAGCTTGAAGTTGTGGAAGAAACAAATTGAAATTGCCCTACTGCACTAACTCAAAAATAGGGTCAACAACACCTTGGGCTCTCTAGCTTCTAGTAAAGCATGGAATTGCTAGATTGTAGAATAAAAATGGAAAAGAACTGGCCCTACTTTAGCTTGAGGCTTGAGGCTTCAAACTGTGCACTCTTCGCCAGTAGAGTCGCCAAAAAACTGTTGGCGTGAAGCTGGCAGTGTTCTTTCCTACTTCATGTTGTTCTCTAGTGATATGAAATACTTCAATTTGAATAGACTGGAAAAGGATTGGAAATGCTCATCGATCCCCAGTGGAGTCGCTAAAAACTATTGGGTGAATATTTTGTCACTAGCTAATTGATGAGCAAAATAGGTCATTTCAACCACAACATAGGGAGATTGGTTAGCGAGATGTGTAGGTTTACCACATCAAAAGGGGACAAATCTCTCCTCTCATCAAGGGGAGGTTCCCCATAACTATGAGGAGCTATATACTATATATATATGTAGAAAATAACACTCAAGGGTAGGACAACACCATCCATCTCTCTTTTTTCAGAGATGATGTTCACAAACAAAGGATAAATCTACGTGAAAACACTGAAGGCACTTCTCTTATTTCAGAAGTGGTCTTGCAGTAAACAACAAGAGTTATTTATGGTGGGTAACTGATAAGTAAATGTAACAAGGGTGCAATAACCATCAGAATGAGGTGTAGCACAAAGTCTCCCCCTCAACTGCCCAAGAGTGAAATACGAAGGATAATGAGGGTACAAAGTCATCCCAAGATCCTTTATACAAAAATAAACTGAAAATAGACAAACACACTAAAGGCAATTATGGTAGCATAAAGTCTTCCCATAGTTGGCTTCAGGAAATCTTCCTGATTACTTATACTAATTTTGCTTATTTCATTAGATGGATAAGAACACATTCAGAAAACATGCATAAGAACAATCTCGTAAATGACACAAGCTATCACAGCACAAAGTCTGAAAATAACTTGCTTTCTCATTCATACAAATAAATATGATTAGCAATCTGAGCTCAAAGTCTCAGTAATCACCTTTCAATTTTGGCAGAGTTTTGCTTTTATAACCAAAAGATCTCCTTTGCATAAAATAAGAGATTACCATATATAGCAGCCAAGAAAGGCTTGGCGCTTTGTTCCATGGAACGACCCATGCTGCATTCAATGCCCTGAATGCATTTTTAGTTCAGTCAAAGAGGGCCATGCTGGAACAGGGCATTTGCCTTAACTGTGGCATGCCAATTCATCTCAAATATCTTCTCCTAGGCCTAGGTCATCTGGTCTGTCTCCAGAAATATACACGGATGTCCCCTTGCTTTTATTCCAAGGGAGAAAAATAGGCCACACCTTTAATGTTTTCAAGCTCAAATATCTACTTGGTGGACTATTCCACCTACTGGAAATAACTCCTACACAGATATTTTTAGTCTTTCCCCCTTTCTTATTGCAATTTGAGCTCTCAGGCTATCTTTTCCCCTTTTTTCTAGCCTTTTTGGCTCCTTCTTCAACTGGTCCCTGAGTTTGTTTTTAGGTTCTGTGCCATATTTGAAAATCAACAGATATTTCATTATCTTGAATTTGACGTCTACAGGGACGTCAATGGTCGCTATTTGCTCGAACCATTTTGAACCATGAACCTTTGAACCTTTTTGGTTCAAGGTTCAACGGTTCATCCTCTTTTTTAAAAGCCTTTATTTTCTCTAAGTCTCTCGAGCTTTGAAATTCCTTCAACTTTATATCTTTGGAACCCCCCAAAGGGAAGGTGTCCCTTCGAGCCTTGAGAAAGGTCTATTTCCTAGTCGTTGAGAGCCCCCCCGCAAGGGTACTTACCCTTTGGGGTCTTTCGGGTGGCCTTTTCCTTCAAATTCTTCAGAGTCTATAGAACCAAGCCTGTAGAGTTCATAGAAACATGCCTGTAGAGTCTGTAGAAACAAACCTACAAAGTATATAGAAATGGGCCTGTAGAGTCCATAGAAACAGGCCTGTAGAGTCCATAGAACAAGCCTATAGGCCTTTGATCATTCCTTCAGCTTTGTGTCTTTGGAACCTACTAAAGGGAAGGTGTCCCTTTGGGCCTTGAGAAAGGTCCATTTCCTAGTTGCTAAGAGCCCCCCGCAAGGGTACCTACCCTTCAGGGTCCTTCAGGTGGCCTTCTTCAAATCCTTCGAAGAAAATCTCTGAAGGAATTCCTTCGGACATTTTGTCTGAAGGATACCTTTCCTTTGCTTTAGCCACTTTTTGTCGGGCCTTTTATCATTCCTTCGAACATTTTGTTTAAAGGATTTCCTTTGTAAAATTTCACCACAGAAAATCTTTTCAAAAGATATCTTTTTGTTCCCTTTTTTGTTCACTACCCTCCGCAAGGGCACTCGCCCTTTGGGCTTTGGGGGACTCCTTTGAACCATTCGATTGAACCGACTTATGGTTCAACGGTTCAATATTTCATTTGAAGCCTTCTTTCATTTAAGTCTTTTGATCTTATTGAACTCGTTGAACCTTTTAACCCATTGAACCTTTTTTGTTCAAGGTTCAACGGTTCAATGGTTCACTCTTCGAAGCCTTCTTTTCTTCTAAGTCTTTAGAAGCCGTTGAACTTGCCGAAGCGGTTAAACTTTGAACCTACCAAAGCGCTTAGCTCTTTAAGTCTGCTGGTGTCGTTGAACCTTTGAACCTTTTTGGCAATGGGGTTCAATGGTTCAATCCTTTGTTTGAAGCTTGTCGATGGACCTTTTGGTTGAACCTCGGTGTTGAACCAACCTTGAAATTGCCTAAGTGTTGGAAACTCGTTCCTTTGTGAGAGCTCGCCTATTGAAGTTGTTGAACCTATTGAACTTGTGAGTCCTTTAGCTGAAAAAGCTTGAATAATGAAGAATTTGAATACTCAAAACAATTTTTGAGAATAGAAGAGATAATTTTGGCCTGTAGGACCAAAATAGTTCATATGTTTTCCCAAAAATGAGTGACAGATTTTGGGAACAACAAACTTCTCTATGCCAAGATATTCCTGTAAGGAAATTTGTGCTACATAATAATAATGCTTGTCTGTAAGCACCACAACAAAACATGTCATTGAAGTTAATTTGAATACAAATACTCCTAAAGATGCAATACTTGAAGTAGAAGTATATGGATACGAAAAAGATGAAACCAAAATAAGAAATTCAGGTTTTTAAGAATTCAAAAAAGAATATTTCGATGGCAACTCCTAGAACATGTATCTAGAATATGAATCAAATGAAGATTATTATGATAATGTAGTTGATGATATGACTGGCCAATCTTTTTTTTTATTTTTACTAGGTCACACAACCAAAAAAAAGAGACCAAGAAAAAGCAAGAGATTGAGAATTATATTGAAAAAGAGAATGTTAAGAAAAAAAGTTTTAAAGACACCTCATGTAAAATTCATCCTTTCTTGAGGTTCTCTGATACACAATCAAGTAAAATACAAGCAGTTAGAAACAAAGGCATTACGTCATCCCATATTACTATTGATGCTAATCCAAAGATTAGTGCCACATTTAAAGATGAAGTAAATTTATAAATTACATCCTTTGCTTGCTTTCCTACTTTTGACATCACTGACCATATAAATAAATCCAAAATCCAAATGTTTCAAAAGGAATATTCGTGGTTTAACCCTGATCAATTGGATAGGTTGATTAGGTTCATCAAAATTAAAGAACCTAATACCTTTGGACCTACATTCAAAGGAATCCTTATGACACCTAACAATTTAAACTCTCATAATTCCATGGTAGCTTATACCTCAAAGTCTGGAAAACTTGAACCCTTTTATATCTCTCTCTTTCTTAAAGGATGCAAACTAAGTAATTGCATTATTGACATCGAATCTTCAGATAATGTGATTCCTACAAAATTTCCTCATGTATTAGGCTCACATGTACCATAATTTTTGGTAAATGTTATTCAATAATTACAATATAAATACCTTTGGCAACTTTCCCATAGAAAAGAATTAAAATTAGCTTTCTTGTTGCAAAAATTCCTACAACTTAAAACATATTGATAGGAAGGAATTTTTGTATATAATTAGGAGGATAAATCCATATAGACTTATCCCACGCCATGATTATGGTTAAGGGAGTAAAACAACGACTTGAACATGAACTAAAAAATTAGGTTCATAGTACAAAATCAAAAGATCCTCATGTCGATATATTGTATGAAGACACAAGGGTAGTAAATTCAATGATGATGTTAGAATATGATCTACACTTCATATAATTAATTTAAAGTGTTCCCAATGATTTTTAAACTCTCAAATTTGACGACACTTATTCTTCATCTAACATAAGTAATAGAGTAGTCCCTATCTCGCCAACTAGTGAAGTATTTTATTTTTCATATAAATTATAATTAAAACTCACAAATAATATTTTAGAATATGAAGTTTTGATTTTAGGTTTGCAAGTTGTATAAGAAATGGGAATTAATAATTTTAAATCTCAAGGTGATGTTGAGTTGAATCGAGATAGGTAAGAGATAAATACCTAGTGGGAAATAATTATTTGAAACACTATTGCAATAGTGTATGGGATTGCATATAAATGTTTGAAGCATTATCCATAGTTCTTGGAGAATAAAATATAAACATCGATGCATTAGTAGTATCTGCATCTTTGTTAATTTCTCACTCAAGTATTGATAAAGATAACAACACTATTAAATTGATACATAGACCTAGTGCACTTGATAATTTTGATCATTGGTAAGTATTTAACAATGATAAAAAAATCATTAATTTATTGAAAAAATAAGATAATTTCATAAATCTAAATTTTTAAGGTAGTACCTCTACCTATAGAGAATCACAGTGCCAAACTGATGATAACAATACTAAATATGCTTTTTCAATTAAAATTGAAATCAAAACAAAAATTCAAAATGAAAAGAAAATTATGGAGTAATCCAAATAATGGATAATAATATTCCAAAGGATTTGGTTTCTTTAGAAGATTTTTTTTAGAAACATGACAAATACATCAAAAGGAAAATTCAAGAAAAAATTTCTAGTTCTTTAAATTTTGAAAAAGTGAATATTGATACTTGTGAAGAACATAGTTATGTCAAAATTGGTAACTGCTATTCAAAAGAAGAAAGACATAGGCTTACCAATATTTTGAATTCATATAAATATATATTTGCTTGGTGTTACATTGATCTCAAATCTTTTAAGCTAAAATGAATGATGCATATCAATCCTTTGAAACCTAAAGCCAATCCATATAGTCAAAAGCAGAGGCATTTTAAACCCAAGATTACTAGGACTATTTTTTTTGAGATTTAAAAAATTATTGATGCACACACCATCTTCCTTATCCATCATTTTACTTGGATTTCCAACATCGTACCTATTTAGAAGAAAAATGGTGAAATAAGGATTTGTGTTGACTTTCAAAAATTGAATCAAACATGCTTGAAAGATAATTACCCTTTACCAATCACAGAGCAAATTTTGGAAGTAGTTACATGTTCTTAAATGTTTTTTATGTTTGATGGTCTTTCAGGTTATACTCAGATTAATTTTTTTAGAGGAGATCAACACAAAACGACTTTCATAACACTTTTGGGGAATTTTAGATATAGAAGGTTGTCTTTCAATCTATCAATGCCAAAGAAGCCTTTTAGAGGGAAAAGAATTTATATTTTCATGATCTAAAATACAAGATAGTACTAGTTTATCTTGATGACTTAATTATTTTCTCATAAAATTGAGAAGATCATTATGAACATTTAGAAAGAGTGTTTCAAAGATATAAAGCTCATAGAATTCCATTGAATCCCAAATTTTTTGTCTTTGATGTAACTAAAGGAAAATTTATTGGTCACATTAAATCTAAAGAAGTCACAAAAATTGATCTATAAAGAATTAAATCAATTCATAAACTATCTCTTCTGATAGGTAAATTTGGTGTTCACTCCTTTCAAAAAGTGGACTTCTTGAGTAGGTATGTACTAAATTTTGTTGAGTTGTCAAAACATATTATTGATATAATGAGAGGTAAATCCATATTCAAGAGGAATAAATAATGAAAATATGATTTTGATGAAATAAAGAATGACATTGTTCAAGCACCTACTCTTATGTGCCCATATTTCAAGAAAGATTTCATCATTTATTGTTATTTGTTGGAACATACTTTATCAACCATATTAGTTCAAAAGAATGATGAAGGATTCGAATCTCCTATCACTTCCATGAGTTGTAAACTTAAAAATCACAAACTCAAATATTCTTCCATTGAAAAACATGCATATGTTGTTGTCAAAGCATTAAAACAATTTAGGTATTACATCTTGAATTCTCATTCCATTGTAATGGTTCAGGACAAAATTGTGAAATCTATTTTGATGCAACAAGACCTTGGCACTAAAATAAGAGGTTGGATTGTAAAGGTACATGAATACGATGTAAAAATAAAGTTGACTAAATCAGTGTGAGGTAGAGGACTATGCCAGCTCATTGCAGAAGAAAATAATGATTAATATAAAGTTATCATTCAATAATTAAACAAATTTGTAACTAAAGACTTGCCACTAGTAGTATTTGTTTACTAAATTGATAAATGGTATTTAGACATTGTTTATTTTATGACTTATGGGGAATGCCTCACAACCTAAATGATAAATAGAAAAGGACAATGAAATTGAGAGTGGTTAGGAACATCCTCTGCGATAACACTCTCTTCAAGAAAAGTATTGATGGTTTTTCCTTAAGATGTGTAGAGAAAGAACAATAGATAACGCTTCTTGAAGATTTTCATAGCTAGACATGTGGCAGTCACTTCTCAGCACATGTTAAAAATCATTAAATTGTAAGATCACATTATTATTGACATACATTGTTTAAATATGCTCAAGAATGGACAATGAATTTTGAAGCATGCCAATAGTTCATAGGCAGACCAAAACTTGTAGCTCTCCCACTTAAGCCCATAGTGATTGAAGAGTCTTTCCAATAATGAGGGTTAAAATTCATTATCACATTGAATCCACATTCAAGTGCATGCATTACACATGTTACTACAACCATAAACTACTTCAAAAATTGGGTTGAATCTATTCTAATAAAACAAATTACATTTAAAGTAGTATGTAACTTCATCAAAGAAAACATTTTGGTAAGGTATGATGTACCACAAAATATTGTAATTGATAATGCTTAATTTTTTTATTCTTTTGAGCTCATACATTTTGGTTATGGCTATGGTATTTCTTTGTCACACATACTTGACTATTATCCCCAAGGGAATGTTCAAGTTGAGTCATGTAACAAATACATTGTTACTATCATTCACAAATTGGTGGATGAAAATTAGAGGAACTAGAATAAAAGATTATACAATGCATGATGGGTTGACCGTATCACCAAAAAAAACATGGGTATTTCTAATTTTCAATTGTTGTACAAAAACTATGTTGACATACCTATTTCCTTAGATATATCTGCACTAAAGTTAGAGCAATTGAAATTGAAAATTTTAGGAGTTAACCTAATAAAAGAATCATGTATTAGAGTAAATTGAAAAAATAAAGATTAATTGTTGCTAGCAAGATTTATGAAAATCAAATTATAGTTAAGAATGTTTTTGACAAGAAAGTTAGACAAAGAAATTTTCATATTAGTTTTTTTGTTCTACTATGGGATAAAAGAAGAGAACTGAAAGGAAGTCATGGCAAGTTTGATTCTTTGTGGACATGTCCTTTCAAGATTCTACATGAAACAACTTGTATTATTTGGTTTTTCAAGATGGTGTACATTTTCCATTGACTTAGAGTGGGTACTATTTGAAACATTATTTTCAATGAAAGCAGGTTGTCCCCTAAATGTTTGTAGATGAATTAGGATTTTAGTTTTGATTTCCTTTCCTGTTTTGCCTTTTCCATTCCCTTTTATTGTGTTTCTTGTTTGTTTCCATGTTTTACTTCAAATATTTGTTGTATCATGTTTTCAAGTCCTTGAAAAACTTCTTAACTCCTAGCCCAATGGATAAAACACTTGTTTCTGAAATCAAAAATTCTAAAGTTCTTTGTTGATCCTTATGGTTCAAGTCCCTAGTCGGAGCTAACTGTTATCATAAAAAAGAACTCCCCAAAACTTCCCAATTTTTAAACTTATTAGTATATCAGGTCAAAATGATAAGTTACCATTACAAACACTTGGCATAACTCTCAAATTTATAGTTCTATCTAGAAATTTGAAACTTTCAAGCAACTTGGGAACTTGCTTAAGTTATCTAGGTACCTAAAAGTCCCAAAATGTTTGGTTAATAAAGAGTTCTACCTATACCTAGAATCCCTAGATACTTCAAATAACTTATGTTTAAAAGTCATAATAAAATTTAAATCAAAATTTAATAGATATTTTGCATCCATGGGGACGTCGAGGAAGTACCATGGGTACCCTTGGTACCTGAACAACCCAAATACTTGAAATGTCTAAAACATCATTTAACACTATAATGTTATGAAATAAAACATTGGGAAATTCCATCGACATTTGAAAGACCAAAAATACTAGAGGTGACTTTTGAATCTGATAAAGTAATTTTAAATCAATATAAATTGAAGTTAAGAGTTTCATTTTCCTATAAAACTTATGGATTCTTCTACTATTGGGATCAACATCACCAAGGACTCCCTACATCTTCAAAATTACTCAGACTTTTGTGATTTCATCCTTGCAAGGTTGGTTACTCTTCCATTGTCATTTCCATTTTAATCCATTTATTTTATGTGACCTTATGTACCATTTGTTGTTTAAATTATTGCACCTCATTTTTGTTCTTTTTATTCATTTTTCACTAGTTTTTATTCCATTTTCTCTTATCAACCTAAGCACTTTCACCTTTTGAGTCATAAAAACATTGCCCATAAAACCCTAGTTTTTACTGTGCAAATTTTCAAATTTCTAACTTTTAGGTGTAGTGAGCACTATAGAGTTCAAGTTTTCTCAAACTAATTCTAAAAGGAGTCTTAAAGAAAAATTTCAATATTTTTATGACCATTGTGGCCAAAGCTCCATGCTCACATAAACATCTCTTGCCCCCTGACCTAACATCATAAATTTGAGATTACTAGTCAAAAATTTATTTTGCATATCTCCATTTATAAAAATTAAAGTACATGGGTTACAAACTTATTTTTACCCTATAAACAAATATTTCAAAATTCACAAATAGTGAAATAGATCGTATAGATATTGAATAAGTTTGTGAAAGAATGGAAGGCATAAAGATATTTTTTGGGGACAACGTATCTTTGACATTGGAATTGTACATAATACTTGTTTTCCTACATCAGTCCAGTGTGTAGACCCAGAGATGGCACATGAAAAATATTATGACTCAAAAAAGAGGGAAATTAGATTTGTTGATAATGCATTGATAGCTAAGATGGATAATCTTTGAATCAATGTGAGATTTGGCACACCAACTCGTGATGTAACAATGAATATATATAAAGATATGCTAAATTATTGGAATCATAATAATGACAAATGCTTGAACATGATTAAATAGACTTGGCTCAAGAAGAAGAGAAAGGGCCCTTAAAACTCCCTCAAGTCCTAACTAGGGGAGAATTCAAAGAAAATTTATTTAAAATTATAACTATTTTGAACAAAGTTATAGGTAATTCTATTACTCTATTTTTTTCTAAATGAATGTGCCTATATCAACATTTTTTTTTGGCAAAAAAAATTATTGGTTGGAGAGAATTGATCAGTGTAAATCTCCATGATAAGAAATACTAAGCTTGAATCAACCTAGTCTTTCTACATGAATTCATATTTGGTATATTACATTGTTGATTTGAGGCCATGGCTAATACTTAATGTAGAAGGACAAGACTCTCCACATAAATTGATATATTATAATTTGTCTCAACTCATTCAAGAGCAAGGAAAGAAAAGTGAATGATGCTTTCACTATGCTAGTAGTGAGGTCTCTAGAAGGTAATACAACAACATAGATCTTGAATGAAGCTGCCTCTTGGGTCAAGAAATATGGAAAATTCTTCATATAATTTCCAAGATTCACATATATTAGGGTTAGAGGATTCATGGGTACTCCATAGAAATTGATAAGGTATGCAAGAGCTAACATCATACTTTTTAAATTTGTAGATAATTAAGTGAAGTTCATAAAAAGTTCAATGAAAAGTATGTGGGAAGAATTTCATTCCTATTAATTAGAGCTACTACATGTGAAAAATAGCTCAGGATGCATCTAATAGTGATAATTTCATTGTTTAATTTCCTATGAAATTCCCTACCAGAAGAGTTCCTTTTGATAGAAATAATTTCATGAAAAATAATCTCAAGCTTGGTCGTAGTTATTTGGATACACCAAAATTTGAAGACTACTAAGAAGATTGCAAAGATGAGTTTGAAGTGAGGAAAAAATATTATCAAAGAATGACCTTAGAACATATGAAGGCATTCAACATTTAATGGGTCACTCAAGGAATAATTGATGATGGGTCAGATCTGATCGATCCCATTCTTTAAAAAGTTTATCTTTTACCCTTGCCATTAATTCATTGGTCAAGTAAAGAGTCGTTAGATTTGAAATAACGTATTACTTTTTTTTGGAATAATAAAAATATTCATTTAAATATAAATTGATTGAGCATACATCTACATGAAGCTCAAAAGATATTAAAACTTCCAAAGATTAACAACAAAACATCATTAACACATGTTACGTAATCATCCAAAACCAATGTATATGCTAATATTCCTTGGCCGAGTAAAGCAACAAGTGGTAGAAATGATGGAGAGGATCCAAATAAAAATAAACTTATAAAACAAACTTGTCTAGATGAGCCTTCAAAGAGACATCTAAATCTAGTCATCAAGAGACCTTAAATGCCTACTTCTATTTCTTTAGGTGGTCCCTTCTTCCAAAGAGTCAAATCATTATTTGTTAATTGATAACATGACATAATAGTTTATTGCTTGAGAATTAATTTTGATATAAGTATCTCTTGTATATTTCATTACTCCAATAAAAACTCTTCCATCACCTCAGGTTTACATTCAATCCCCACCTCGTGTTCCATCTCCATCTCATGTCCCCCCTCCACTTCTACCTCATTCACCAACTCCAAAACAACTTGATATTTCAAGAGACTCTACTAATACTTCTCAATAAACTCTCTCTCTTGTTGGTTCATCTAAGGTTTAAGATACCAAAGTTATTGTTTCTTCAGGTAATCCATTATTTTCTTGGGTGCACTAAATGATAAATAAATCAAATAAAAATATAGTTAAGTTGTTGCCTTTGAATTTGACATTGTAGCTAATCTTTGCAAAGCCCATCACCCAAAAAGGAAAATACTACTTAAGATTGATATTAGAATCTTTAGGTTCATAGTTTATTGAGATTTTCAAGTCTATATCTAAAAAATGTGAAGAAGATATGACTTTGGTAGATTATAGTATGAGCCAAATACCCATCAGAAAATCAACTCATGAAGTATATGTTCACAACTTCAAAGTGTTTGCAACAAAAGTGATTGAAAGAACATAAATGAGAAAACAAAGTCAAGCACAACTTGAAGATTAGGTGCATGCAATTTAGACATACATAAAGACATTATTGAGTTGAGATAATTTTCCCATGGCTTCTATCTTGTAGACACATAAAATTAATCATTAAGTGCTTGACAATGTTTAATCTTAACATCTTTATCCTACTTGGTCTATTTACCATTTCACTAAATTATAGTCTATAAGAGAGCCTCTATTGTCTTAAAAACACACAAAATATCATATAAACATCCATATTTAACCTAAAAGTTCATTTCAAACCTTTTATAGTAAAATATGTCCTTTTGGGACAAGTTTATACTAGGTCAAATTATTGTCCACTATGCAGCATTGTCCCCTGAGATCTAACTATTACTTTTACAAATTGAGATGTTTCACAACTGCTCTTTTGTGTAATGCCCACCAATGCATATATTTATATGAGAGAGATTTTTGACATACTAGCATTCAATTTTTTATTTGACTCTTATAGTTTCAAAGAGATCTTCATATTCAACACAATTTCCTTCTTTACTTGGTGGTTATAGTAGCTCGACAACTATGTATTCTGATAACATGGAATGGTGTCCATAAGGACCTTTATACTATTTGATATTCTTCAAAACACAGTCAATAATACTTTATTTATGACCTATTGCGATGCATTTTCACATCATATTGGAGTTTTGTGAAGCAATATAATTATTTGAAGAGGAATCTTTAGCAGCATTTTCAACACAGTCAGCTTCCTATTAAGAATTGTGCTCCCTCTTAGAGCTAATATCATGATCATCTTAATTAATAGCCTTGACTGTTATCTTTCATGTTTGGTGATTGATTTAACTAAGAAGCATTTACTATAATATATGTCATTTTGTGGCTCTCTAAGCACTAAAAGATGATTGTAGTACCTTCCAAATACCTATTATGGTTGGATCATCTACTTCAGTGCATGCACCATCACCAAAGTTAGTGTCAAGTGTTAGCCTTCAATATTTTTATTTTTTGGAGCTCTTACAATGGATCTGATCTATGGTCACCATTTTCTTTAGTTTTTTTCTTTGAGAGACACTCACATTTTATTTGGACTCACCTAATTTAGCATTACCAACAATGTTTGTGGATATGTATGTGATTATACTTCTTCTTGGTAGTGAGGTTATTATATAGTTATGCATTGACTATAATCACTCTTTCATGCAAATATGTTGTTTGCACTTATTCTACATGTGTACTTAACGTGGCCTAGTTGGTGGGACCCATATAAGAGGTTTTCCCTCTCTCACTTTCTCTAATTTTCTCTTAAGAAGTGTTGATGGTCACTACAATTTCTTCTTTTAAGCTTATTTACGATGGTGTAGCTTACTTTGTCATCTCTTTTATACAGTACGTTTTATTATTATTATTGGTAAAAAATAGTTTTTTTAAAAAACCAGGGACCTGACCCTATACAAGAATCATGCAGACTAGGCCTAACAACCCAAATATTCATTGTCTACAACAAAATAAAACCAAAACCTATTTGAAAGAAACATTGCACAAAAATAATAAAAAAATAGCTAATATTTTTGGCCTCTAAAAGCCTCCTCCCAACTTTGAATCATTCTTTTCAAATCCATATCTATTTATTGAAATAACTGGGAAACTTCACCTATTTCCTTAGCACAACCTTTACGTTTAACTCTCTTACTAGAAGATGTCTTTGTTTGTTCCATCATGCCTCCAAGAATGATCCTAAGAGACTCCATGCCTAAAATATTATTCTTCATAGAAGCTTTACCAGTAGCCACAAGAACCTATAAAATATCCTTTAATTTTACATTTTCAAACTCTAGGTTATTCACTTTATCTATGACCCTTCTTAGTTGAACATCCACCTCACTTTGGTCATCCTTGCTCCGAATAAGACTAATCTATTGGATATAGGTTTTCACCTGCTCCTTTAAGGCCAAGTGTTCACAAAAAAACCATCTGTGAATCACCTTTTACAAATCAAGTTCATTCCAAATCTTATCTTCCTTGATATGTTTTCTAAGGAGTTCCCCCATATTATCAAATTTAACATTGGGGTTTTGAATATCAATATATTTGTCCATCACCAAATGGGAATCCATTTCTTTTCTCCTTGAATATTCATTGAGATTATGTTTCCTAGCAAATTTATCCTTGAAAAAGAAAACTATTGCATTGTTCTTGAGCAAATTTAATCCCTTCACAACCTCCTTAACTATGCCTTCCCGAATCTCTAGAGGATTATCCTTGGAATAACTTTAACGACCTTGATCAACCCCAACATATAAACCAACCTTTTTAGCTTTAGATACACTCCTTAAATTATGCTTTTTCCTTTCCTTGTGAGAGATATGTTTCTCTTGAAGACCCATAAGGTTATCCTTGGAAGTTTTTTCACCATCTTTTTCAAACCTAATACCTAAATCATCATTTTAAACTTTTTCAGCACTCCTACAAAAATGTTTGACCCCTCCCTTACACAAGTCATGTTTTTCCCAAATCGGGATACAAATTGGTCTCTTATTAACACCCTCAAAGAACTTATGGATCATGAAAATTATAGTCTGATGGAGAGGTTGATGTTTTTTTGACTCTCTTGACATCCAAAATTAAACTCTCAAAGGAGTGTAAAATGTATAATGGTAAACTTAAGGGGCTATGATGGTGAAAACAATTCAAAAATATAAAATAGGATTTGTATACACATAATATTTTAAAACTTTATCACTTACTAACAATTTCTCTCTTGTAGGAACCTATTGAGTTTCAATCTCTCTAATTGCACACCTTAAAGGGTGCACTGAGAAAGGGGTGAGCAAACCATTGGTGCTTCACAAGATTTTTATGGCTTTATATCATTCCTCTATTAGTCTAACTTATTTATAATGTCTATCCATTCACCTCGTATGATGTCTCCTTGAAACCCTAAAATCCTAAAATATGGTTAAGCCTGAAATCTAGTAGGACCCTCCAAAATATAGAATTTGCATTATAGCTCCTAGAGGTCCAAAACCACTCTCAAACATCCCAAAAATATAAATATAAATTATAACTTAAAGTACATTTAGACATGGACATATAGTTTCTTGTACTTAAATGTTTATTTTATATTTATACTACCTATTTCAACACATTTCATGCCCTTATCCAACTCCATAAACAATCTCCATTCTCAAATAAACCCTAACTAAGCAAAAACCCACTTTTCCAATATGTCGGCCAACACATACATAGTTAGCCATTTCACACCTATTTTTCCTACTATGTCAACTAGGTCGATCTTGTTGGAAAGGGTTAAGCCACATGTTATGAAATTAGGTTAACTCGAAAGACCTAGTTTGAGGCCTAATGACTATGTTTCTTGCCTAACAAAATCATAATTATTGATCATGTCTTATAAACATTTAGGAGGGTTTAGGGTCAATCATTGGCTATAAATACCACCTTCACTTTAATCTAATAGAGAGAAACATTCATTTTCACATTATTGCAACTCATAATTTTGCCAATTCTACACTTGAGGAGTCATTGTTTAGGGTTTTGCCTTGGAAGGAAGAAGTTTGTCTTGTGGGAAAGTCTTGGATGCTGTAACATCCCCACTAGGATCCACTTAGAATTACATAATTTTTTTAATTTAAACAACATATTATTTCATTAGACTTCACCATGAGAATCTAAATAGTGATCCAACTAAAACACACTACGTATCTTAACTGTACAATAAACAAGTAACAACTACTTGTTATTGATCACTAACATCATATGAAACAAAACATAACTGAATATAGAAATTAATTATAGATGTCCAGCCATGGTTGATACAAACATGCATCCACTACTGTCATGGTACAATAAGAAAATAATTACATCTCATCATAATAATGTCTCAATAATAATAAATACAATATAATGTACAAGAAACAAGGCTCCACAGAGAAAAAGTTCTCAAACTACATTATCTATGGCAATCTCAAGTGTCATCTCCAAATAAGTACTGTTGTGGGGAGGGAGAGCATCATCTAAGCACTTTTTCACACCAACCACAGACCATTGTTCCCTTTCATAATCCTCCATCGGGGAATGGCCCTCCCTTCATAGATGAGTACATAGTGATAGTGCAAGAATACAAAGAGACAAGCTAGTATCCGTGTGCTATATGATTTCTAAGAACATGTAGTGTTGCATAAAGAAATTAATTCTAACATGATATCACAAAAATATGTAAATTATACATATGAAATGACAATGTCTAACTAACATTACTTTAACCAAAGTTTTTTAATAGTTATTGATCTCTAGGATCAGTCAAATTCATACACATCATTTGATCAAAATACCTTCATCTAATATTGGTAATGCTAGCAAGCTAGTGAAGTCTGTCTCAATACTTAGTACCAA
This sequence comes from Torreya grandis, assembly GCA_037957365.1. Taxonomy (NCBI): domain Eukaryota; kingdom Viridiplantae; phylum Streptophyta; class Pinopsida; order Cupressales; family Taxaceae; genus Torreya; species Torreya grandis. Next base: position 2,374,168 of record JARHVA010001060.1, read on the forward strand.
CAATGTGAGATTTGGTTAATATAATATAACCAAAAGATTCATATAGATTAATTCCTACTAGTAGTCATAAAACATGCTAATCACAAGAATAATCAAAATGAATACATTTAATCTGTCAAATATATGAATGAATCTCCACTATATTATTTATCATAAATAATAATAAGCATAACAAGTATTGTCTATACCAACTAGGTATATCATACATCAAACTACATTTTTATAATTTTCGTAAATGGATACAAATACATTATATTCTATGACAAGCAATAACATCATATTCCATCATTTTCATCTATGCTCTACTCAATTTCAAACAACCAGTCATAATAAATAAGTCACAATCTTCATGAGAACATAATATTTTGTTTAAACAACTAGTTATATTTTTAGTAGACTACATTCACATAGTTATAATTTCTATCCCTCAGGATCCCATGTCTTATTTTAACAATCCATTAAATTATAGATATAGTCATATGACCCAATACACCTAGACATGTTATATTTTTATATGAATGTTTAAGTCCATATGTAGATATATTTTCTATATATACACCCTTGTACATATTAATTGTATTCATTCTATTTTTTGCGTATACTTTATATACAATTTGTTATTCATTCATAAATCTAATCATTAAATATCTCTATTGTTCAGTGACAATTGGCAACTATACTAAGTAGATGCTCTACTAGAAGATCTCTGTAAATTTGGAATAGATCTTATAGATGATCAGTCAAACCTAAATGAACACAACGTCAACATCTACTTAATTTATATCCAACATATGACTATCCAATGCAATTGATATTAGGGAATACACCGTCCACTTGATGAATATAGATCCCATGATATAGATCTCACAATATGCAGAGCTCGACTTATACAGATCAAATCACTATTGTACATACTCATATATTTTTTTATGGATAACAATTAGTTTATACTCATACCCACATCACTATCTTTTGCACATAAAATGTTCATCGCTATTTTTAGATGTTTGTCTATATATTTCTGCCTATATATGAATCGTTGTTCAAATGTTTGACACACACACACACACACACATATGTGTGTGTGTGTGTGTGTGTGTGTGTGTGTGTGTGTGTGAAACATTTGAACAACGATTCATATATAGGCAGAAATATATAGACAAACATCTAAAAATAGCGATGAACATTTTATGTGCAAAAGATAGTGATGTAGGTATGAGTATAAACTAATTGTTATCCATAAAAAAATATATGAGTATGTACAATAGTGATTTGATCTGTATAAGTCGAGCTATGCATATTGTGAGATCTATATTATGGGATCTATATTCATCAAGTGGACGGTGTATTCCCTAATATCAATTGCATTGGATAGTCATATGTTGGATATAAATTAAGTATATGTTGGATATATGTATATAAATATGGCACTATTACGACATAAAATAAATCATAGCATAAATATAGCGCTAATACTAATAGTGGAATTATCCCAAATTACTATTATGAAGAGTATTATATATGCAAACCTTTTCCATTTATCCATGCAAATATATAAGGATCAAGTAACTATTAAACCACATGATGTTATTGCACAAATATATTAGTCCACATAATTTCTCATGTGACATCCATCTACAAACTTAATACAGTTTGCATATCACGGACCCACTATAAAATTCAACCACTAACCTATAGAGCCACATAAAAATGATTACAAATATAGAGATACATATAATAATAAACCAATGATATCATATATAGTGATTACTATAATCATTAATCATATTCTTTACAAGTATGCACCATGTATATAATACTTTCTTTACTATATATATACTCCTATAAATCGTGCTATGTTATTCTTTTTAGCTCATTGTAATTTATTTCCAAATCATCTTATAATTCAATATACGAATTATATTAAACTCAAATTGCTTAATATCTAAATATATGTATATACATAAAATATCAAGCAACCTATACCAAAGCACTTAAAAGTTTAGGTCTAATAAAGACATGCACATATTGGACCCACAATTGACATATTGATACACCCATTTTGGGAATTCAAACCTCTACATAACTAATAATATAAGGGTAGATGCCAATCTATGATAAAATTGAGGCTTCTTAATCCCCCTAACAATAAGAAATAACATAACATACCGATATGAGATGATAACTCTTAATATTGCAATAAGAATCAAAGCCCCCATTACAGTCTCTCCTATTTCCATTGAAAAATCATCAAAACTTGTTCTAACGTCATCCCCTCAATACTTCTTGGATATTAGTTTGGAATGGTCCACATATTACTTAGTGCTTGAAAGCTTGCCTGAATACTCATTGCTTGAAAAGAATTTCAATTTTGGATTTGATCTCCCTCCGATAAAAAGTAGATGATGGACTAATCATAAACAACTTCAATGGTTGACAAGTTATTGGATTCTGAAGGTGGTTTTGTTAATATAAATTGTTTTGTTAGCTATGTGATGAAGCTTTTCAATCTATATAAATATTTGACAGAGATGAAGAAAATGTGCATAAAATGGAACCAACTTACAACGTCAGAGGCTCTTATAAGTATTAACTAAAAAATATATTAAACACCCTGAATCATTGTTTAAGTGATATATCTTTATATATATCACTAATCATTGTATAAATTACAGTCCTGATAAGCAACAAACTATACCATTAAGGTATTAACTGGAAAATGTGAAACAAGATATTCATATAATATATGAGGATGTTTCATATAATTCGCCCAACTCTTTATAGAAAATAATATAAAAGTTACTCCTTATATTACTGTAACCTTGAATATATGAATATAATTAGTGATCCTGAATATCTCTAAATAGATTAACGATCTGTAATCTTGATTGGAATATATTCCATAAATAGATAGAATAATGGGTCAACATGGTAGTTGTTATATGTCAATATATTCATTTTTTGATAGATTATTGATAAAGAATAATATAAGCAGTCCAATTCTGAATACCACGTGAAATTAAGTAAAAAGAATAATAACTAAAAAATAAATTATGCAAAGGTGGGGCGATGTTAGAAAGGTAAGGAGATTTATAGAAATCTGAATAATAATAAACTATTATTATTCTTCAGTGGGGATTATATATTCTCTTTCCTAATGTATACATTGAATAATATACCTGATGCAAATACTCTCTTTACATGTGGATACCTATATTCACTAGTATAAACACTCTATGCCCTTCAATTTTTTATGACAGATATAACAATATGCACATTCAACAAACATCTATAGATATTCTCATAGTTCATACAAACTCATGTTAAATTCCAACAATAATTTTAATTTTTCACCTACCTGGCAAAGCGTTCAATGCTGAAATGAGTTTAATTAATCAAACTTCCTCCACTTTGTGTTCCTTCTTCTCTTCACATACGTTCTACTATATCCCCCTTCTTTTCTTTCTTCCTTATCCTCTTATACTACGCCTCACCCTGCCTTTTTTCTTTTTTCTTTTATCTTGCCATTATTTTTGTTTTGTGTTTTTCTACAAAGCTTCTAAGTCACCACTTTCCATACTTTGTATGAATGTGTTTTTTTTTTCTTTTTAAAGCTTGTCTTTTCTTTCTTTTTTAAAGCTCACTATTCTTTTTTTATTTATTAATTATTTATTTTGTTTCCTATTTTTATTTTTCTAATTCCAAGATGATAAAAATAAAATCAATTGATTTTATCTTCCAAAATCCTTTAAAGCATAGTTAATTCCATAGTGATTAATAATAATTATCCTGCTAATATTGTCAATGCATTCAATCTTCTATTATGCAATCGACTAGGCATTCCCAACAACATATAGGTTTAGTTCATATGTTAGTCTATATATAGTAGTAACAACACAATTCATGGAAATTTACATTTTAAAAAACATCAACAATCATGAACACAATGACACGACATAAACAAACAATAACATTCATAATGTAATCATATGAGATTATTTCACCTAAGCATAACTATAAACAAACACACACATGAAATTATCTAAATGTAAATAACATGAGAAACGTACTAATTATAACCATTCAAACTATGCATTTAATGTGTACTATTTATCATAGTGTGTGGATGGGTTCTAGTTGTTCCTCTGTCATCCCTCAACACCTCCATTTATATCATCTTCTTTGATGATGCTCTCCCTCCATCATGCTCTAATGGATAAGTCTCTCCTGCACCAAACTCATGACAAGCAGGTAATTAGTCCATAATATCGTGACATATACATCATAAAATAATATTGAAATAATAAATCAACACGATTACAATGTAAAAGATATACATACAGCTAAAATCATAGCAATGAAATCATGAAACCAAAACAACATACATCTGTCCCATAATAGCATAAGACTTACAACTTAGTTAATAATAATCAAATCAAAATACCAATTATAAATATCCACAGATAATCAAGTAAATTTACTTAATGAGAAATCAGGATATGATATCCTTCCCCCTTAAAGCTGGTCATCATTCTAATGACACTTATTCAAACATAAGTTTTGAATTAAAAATATTGTTTAGTAGAAAAATAATAGTATGAAGTATCAAATCAAGCAAATAAATGTTGACATCACCTATGGAACTCATCATAGTCCTTTTGAGTAACACTATTTTCAGGGTATTGGTCCACAAGACCTTGCATTGTGACATCTCCCTATTATGCAAATAAAGTTTGTAAGTGTCAATTACTCTGATTAGTTTTACCGTGACCACCCCAGGGTCTAGAACCTACAAAATATTATAATCCAACATATGTGAATGATCATCTATATACTTTTTAAGATAATAAACATGGAAGATATTATGTAATAGAGCTAGGGCTAGTGGCAATGCAAGCCTATATGCTACAGGATTGACCACTTTTAATTCTTTGAAGGGTCCCACATATCTCGATGATAATTTTGCTAACTTCTCAAATTTAATCTTCAACCATAAGCACATGAAATCATTATAAAATCTAAAAATAAATGGCCAGAGAGAGTTACACAAAGCCTTCCAACCCCTATGCACACCTATCTAATATAGAGTGTTTTTCTTATTCACGAGAAAAAAGTTTAGAGACCTTGACAAGAATGATGTGTATAAGTCAATACCATTGCTACTCTGTGTAGCTCTTGATAAGTATGACATGTTAATACTATCATTATTTCATGTATCTCTTGACAAGCATGATGATGAATAGGAACTAGAAATAATACATTTTTAATGTATACAAAATTAAGGAATTAAACATTCCTCAATATACATGTGTATGACTATAAGACTAAATTTGACAAGTCCCCCTTGTCAAATTTAGATTCAATAAGCTCCCCTTATTGGATCCATGTTGGATGGTAGAGCCTGATCTTATTATAATGTTCAGTTCTATAAAGGGGGTGTGGGAGGGAAACACCCCCCACTATAATCGCCATGAGAGTCCAGGGGGTTGCAACAATTTAATTAAAAATGCATTGTAAAATATTGTAATTTCATAGTAAATCTAGATCGTTCACTATTAGGTTACAGATCTAATGATAGAAATTATGTTTATATATTTTTGTCTTATATTTAACCCTCATTTTGATATGAGGGCATTGTAATTACAGTGGTACACTGTGTGTGAGTGAAGAGGATATTGCAGTGGTCGTATTACAAGTTTTTTCCTTCATTTGTTGGATTGAGTAATAAGGACTAGCTATTTCTGTGTGGACGCATCCCATATTAGGTGAACCATGTTAAGTCTGTCTCTATTATGTTGTATTTTCTATATTTTATTTAGGTCTTTAATTCATTAATATTGCTCTATGTTCTATATTTATCACAATCCAAACTCAGTAACTGTCGAGTCAATGTGAGACTAACTAGGATCCACTCCATCTCTTAGTACTCACGTTCCTAATTCACCACTCATCCCTTAGGTCTCCATGACCTAATGATCTCTAAAATGTGCACATGGTTCAATGAATTCACAAATCCATACTAATAGATCCTCGAGTACAATGTTATATGCTAAATAATTCAAGATGTATCAATATCCATCACAAGAAAAATCATACAAACATTCCAATTTTCATTAAGTTACCATTAGACAAACATAACTAGTATCAAATTTCACAACTTAACCCATCTCTCTTATATTCATAATTAGGAGGAAATAATGTTAAAATTAACATAACAAACAAAGGCCAAGGATCACACCATCCTTACAACCTTATAAAAAAGAACAAGTGAGATAATGCCTCTCCACTTGCTCGGCTAGTTACACAACAAGTTAAAGGCTTATCTCAACCCTTTTGACTAACAAGATGTTTCGCACATCTTATTCCATACTTGCTCTAGGTGAAAGGTGTATAAATGAATCATCAAAACAACATTTTTTAAGTAATATGAGAATAATACCAATCAAATCAATGGTGAATCATAACATAATGATTATAATCAACTTATAAATCTTAATCCATAACCAATATATATTCAAGGTTCGCCACTCCACGTGGTCAAAGTTCACAAGGTTAGATAAAGTAGTACTGGAAAGTGTGACTCTAAAAATCTAAAACTAGAAAGTAGTGAACTAACATCTCAAAAACAAAACTTTTGAATACACTCACATGGCATAAAGAAAACACCGCAACCCAAGCTGCCAAATTCATTACAAACTTACCAAACCTATAAGTGTAGTATCACAACCTGCTTCCACATTTGGAAGGAAAAATATTAATCACATAAATGCATTAATCCATTCCATTCCTACAAATTGTCTATATATAAGAAGTAAAAGACACTATCCCACAAACTCCAGGGAATATTGTCAAAACAACATTCAAAAACAAGTTTCCATTTAAGGGAACACTTAATCAACATCATGAAAGTATGAATCCATTCAGTTGGCTTATAATGATGGAAAAGGAAAGTGAGGGAATAAGAAATCACCTCTATGCTAGCTATATGAGATGACACCTTTCTAAATCCACGTAAACATATGGGGTGTCGATCCACGAGCAAACTCCTAACACATAGGAATCCTAAACAAGATAACTACACTCCACTACAAGGAGAAATCCCACCACACTGGGTGGTACCCATCCATAAGCGATCTTTTAGGATTACCTCCCATAGGATTAATGTACATAAGACATGAAACTCTATCTAAAATGCACATATTCTTAAGTGAGAATCATCCCATACTTTTTTTTTAACACTCACAATACAAAACATAAGTGGTTGAGGTGACTTGATTACCAAGTAAAGATGTAATCATTCTCAAGGTGTTCAATCTAAGTGATCAAAAAAATATTGTACTAATCTCTTTTTCTTCACTCATGAACTATGCTCTGCACTCACCTACCCAAACATCATATACAACCATCACCTTCGAGACACTCAATAAACTAACCTTTTTAACAACTCATAAAGGATACGAGTGCTCATAAGGGCACTAACTCCTAAGAGATTAAGTTATTTGATCAAATGTATAATTAATCCACATAGGTAAACATAATTCCAAAAATATTGGATATCTATTACCTATAATAGTCATCAAGTTATACATGAGGATCTACTAAATCTCACAACTCCAATCATGGTGTAGCATGATTCTGTACTGAGGCACTATAAGTCTAAATACAATTCACTTAACCAGTACAATACTTTATGTCACTAAGTTCTCCCTACATGGGTACAACATGTCCTATCCATGCTTCGTCTCTATCACCCAAAATAGTTCCATTGAATTTAGGTGGATTCAATTTTTTCACATCTCTATCCAAATATGCAACTACCTATGCTCTCACATGTTCAGGGTTTTCTTGCTCAGCGAGATGCTCTTTAGGTTCATCTTGGTGTTTTTCCTCTTCATGGCCATAAACTCCCTGTTCTAGGGCTGAAATTCAGTCATTGGTTTCATTCATGGTTGTGAGAATCTAATCCAACTTTGCTTCTTGCTCAACGATAAATTGGTTAGGATCAAATGGAGAGTTACTGTTACTGACATTTGAAGGACCCTCTTTGGATACTCTAGCTTTCACTATTATCCTTTCTGATAAACATAAGGATACAAAAATTTTAGTGGAATCAGTAGGTCCTAAAGTTTGAGCCATAACTATGATACCACATGTAATATCCCCATTGGGATCCACTTAAAATTACATGATTTTTAGTTATTTATTTAAACAACATATTCTTTCATTAGACATCAACATGAGAATCTAAATAATGATCTAGTGAAAACACACTAAGTATCTTAACTACAAAATAAGCATGTAATAACTACCTGTTACTATCACTAATATCATATGAAACAAAATATAACTGAATATAGAAAGTAATTACAGATGTCTAGCCACAGTTGGTACAAACATGCAACCACTATTGTCATGGTAGAATAAGTAAATAATTACATCTAATCAGAATAATGTCTCAATAATAATAAATATAATATAATGTACAAGATACAAGGCTCCATAGAGCAAGAGTTACTGAATTCTAGTATCTATGGCAATCTCAAGTGTCGTCTCCAAAGAAGTACTATTGTAGGGAGGGAGAGCATCATCTGAGTGCTTTTCCACATCAACAACGTACCATTGATCCATCACGCAATTTTCCATTATGGAATTGTCCTCCTTTCATGGATGAATAGATAGTGATGGTGCAGGAATCCAGAGAGATAAGCTAGTACCTATGTGTTGTATGATTTCTAAGAACATGCAATGTACCATAAAGAAATCCATTCTAACATTATAGTGCACAAACATGTAAATCATACATATGAAATGACAATGTATAACTAACATTACTTTGGTCAAAGTTTTTCAATAGTTATTGATTTTTAAGATCGGTCAAATTCATATACACCACTTGATCGGAATACATTCATCTGACATTGGTGATGCTAACAAGCTAGTGAAGTCTGTCTCACTACTTACTTAGTACTAGCAATGTGAGATTTGATTAATATAATATATCCAACATATTCATACAGATTACTTCTTAATAGTAGTCATAAAACATATTAATCACAAGAATAATTAAAATGCATACATTTAGTCCATCAAATGTATGAATGAATCTTCACTATATTATTTATCATAAATAATAATAAGAATAACAAGACACCTATCTAATCTCTAAGAAACCAACCTCTCCTCAACCAACATACCCTTTCCCTAAAAAGCCTCAGTGGGGGGGAGGGGGGGGGTCCTCATGTAGAGTAGGGTCTATCATCCATTAGTAGTTGATAGTGGGTCATGATCCAACTGCCTATACCAACCATGTATAATATACATTAGAAAGCATATTTCTAATTTTTATAAATGGATACAAATATAGTACATTCTATGACAAGAAATAACATCATAGTCCATCATTTTCATGTACGCTCTACTCAATTTCAAACAACCAGTCATAATAAAGAAGTCACATTCTTCACGAGAACATAGTCTTTCACTTAAAAAAGTGGTTATATTTTTAGTAGACTACATTCACATAGTTATAATTTATGTCCCTCGAGATCCCATGTCTTATTTTAACAATCTATTAAATTATAGATATAGGCATACGACCCAATACACATAGACATGTTATATTTTTATATGAATATTTAAGTCCATATGTAGATATATTTACTTTACATACACCCTTGTACATATTAACTGTATTCATTCTATTTTTTGCATATACTTTACATACAGTTCACTAGTTATTCATAAATCCAATCATAAATCTAATCATTAAACATCTCTATTGTTCAATGACAACTTTGGTAGCTATACTAAGTAGATGCTCTACCAGAAGATCCCATTAAATTTGGAATAGATCTTATAGACGATCAATCAACCCTAAATGAACATATTGTCAACATCCACTTAATTTATATCCAACACATGCCTATCCAATGCAATTAATATCAAAAAATACACCATCCACTTAATGAACATAGATCCCAAAATATAGATCTCACAATATGCATAGCTTGACTTATACATAACAAATTGCTATTGTACATAGCATATATTTTTTATGGATAACAATTAGTTTATACTTGTACCTACATCGTTGTCTTTTGCACACAAAATGTTCATCACTATTTTCAGATGTTTGTCTATATATTTCTGCCTATATATGAATCATTGTTTAAATGTTTGACATATATATATATATATATATATATATATATATATATATATATATATATATATCATTGATTTTAAATAAATATTGTGCATATATATGGCACTATTATAGTGTAAAATAAATCACAGCATAAATATATCACTAATATTAATAGCGGACTTATCCTAAATTACTATTGTGAATAGTGTTATATACGCAAACCTTTCCCATTTACTCGCGTGACTATATAAGGATCAGGTAACTATTAAACCACATGATGTTATTGCACAAATAAATTAGTCCATGTAATTTCTTATGTAACATCCATCTGCAAACTTAGTACAGTTTGCATATCATTGTCCAACGATAGAATTCGACCACTAACCTATAGAGCCACATAAAACCAATTACATATATAACGATACATATTATAATAATAATAAACCAGTGATATCATATATAATGATTACTAGAATCATTAATCATATTCTTTACAGGTATGCACCATACATATAATACTTTCTTTACTGCATATATACTCCTATGAATTGCACTATGTTATTCTTTTTAGTTTGCTATAATTTATCTCCAAATCATCTTATAATTCAATATAAGAATTATATTAAACTCAAATCGCTTAATATCTAAATATATGTAGATACGTAAGATATCAAGTAACTTATACCAAAACACCTAAAATTTTAGGTCTAATAAAGACATACACGTATTAGACCCACAGTAGACATATTGATGCACCCATCTTGGGAATTTAAACCTTTGCAAAATTAATAATATAAGTGTAGAGGCTAATCTATGATAAAATCGAGGCTTCTTAATCCCCTTAACAATAAGAAACAACATAACATACCGATATGAGATGATAGCCCTTAAGATTGCAACAAGAATCAAATCCCCCACTACACTCTCTCCTATTTCCATAGAAAAATCATCAAAACTTAATCTAAGGCCATCCCCTCAATACTTCCTCGATATTAATTTGGAATAGTCCACAAATTATTCAGTGCTAAAAAACCCGCTTGAATACTCGTTGCTCGAAAAGAATTTCAATTTTTGATCAGATCTCCATCTGCTAAAAAGTAGATGATGGATTGATCATAAACAAATTCAATAGTTGACAAGCTATTGGATTTTGAAGGCGGTTTTGTTAATGTAAAGTGATTTGTTAGCTATGCGATGAAGCTTTTCAATCTATATAAATGTTTGACATAGACAATGAAAATGTGCACATAATGGAACCAACTTACAACATCAAAGGCTCTTATAAGTATTAACCAAGAATTATATTAAACACCTTGAATTGCTATTTAAGTGATATATCTCTATATATATCATTAATCATTGCATAAATTACACAGTCCTAATAAGCAGCGAACTATACCATTTAGGTATTAACTGGAAAATATGAAACAAGAGATTCATATAATATATGAGGATGTTTCATGTAATTTGCCTAACTCTTTATAGAAAATAATATAAAAGTTATTCCTTATATTACTGTAATCCTAAATATATGAATATAATTAGTGATACTGAATATATATAAATAGATCAGCGATTTGTAATCCTGATTGGAATATATTCAATAAATAGATAGAATTATGGGTCAACATGATAGTTATTATATGTCAATATATTCCTTTTTTGATAGATTACTGATAAAGAATAATATAAGTAGTACAATTCTAAATACCACATGAAATTAAGTGAAAAAAATAATATCTAAAAAATAAATTATGTAGAGGTGGGGCGATGTTAGAAAGGTAAGGAGATTTATAAAAATCTGAATAATAATCAACTATTATTATTCTATAGTGGGGATTGTATATTGGCTTCCCTGATGTATACATTGAATAATATACCTGATGTAAATACTCTCTTTACATGTGGATACCTATATTCACTAGTATAAACACTCTCTGTCATTCAACTTTATATGATAGATATAACAATGTGCACATTTAGTAAACAACTACATATATTCTCATAGTTCATAAAGAGTCATGCTAAATTCCAATAGTAATTTTAATTCTTCACCTACTTGGCAAAGTGTTCAATTTTGAAATGACTTGATCCGTCAAACTTCCTCCACTTCATGTTCCTTCTTCTCTTCTCCTACACTCTGCTATATCCCTCTTCTTTTCTTTCTTCCTCCTCCTTTTATACTGCGCCTCACCTTGCATTTTTTCTTTCTTTTTTAAATCTTGCCATTCTTTTTATTTTGTGTTTTTCTACAATGCTTCTAAATCGCCATTTTCCATACTTTGTATGGATGTGTTTCTTTTTCTTTTTAAAGCTTGTCTTTTCTCTTTTTTTAAAGCTTACTATTCTTTTTTTTATTTCCTAATTATTTGTTTTATTTATTTATTTATTTTATTTCCTATTTTTGTTTTTCTAATTCCAAGTTGATAATAATCAAATCAATTAATTTTATCTTCCAAAAGCCTTTAAATAATAGTTATTTCCATAGTGATTAACAATTATTAGCCCTCTAATTTTGTCAATGCATTCAATCTTCTATTAATCAATCGACTAGGCATTCCAAACACCGTATATGTTTAGTTCATAGGTTAGTCTACACACGGTAGTAACAATACAATTCATGAAATTTTATATTTCTAAAAACATTAACAATTATGAACATAATGACACAACATAAACGCACAGTAATATTCATAATGTAATCACACAAGATTAATTCACTTAAGCATAAATCTGAACTAACACACACATGTAATTATCTAAATGCAGATAACATGAGGAACGCACTAACTCTAACCATATAAACTATGCATTTAATGTGTACTATTTATCATGGTGTGTGCATGGGTTTTAACCATTCTTTTGTCATCCCCCAACACCTCCATTTACATCACCCTCTTTGATGATGCTCACCCTCCATCATGCTCTGATGGATGAGTCTCTCTTGCATCAAACTCATGATAAGCAGGTAGTTAGTCTATAACATCATGACATATACATCATAAAATACTGTTGAAATAATAAATCAACATGATTAAAATGCAAAGGATATACAATACAACTAAACTCATAGCAATGAAATCATGAAACCAAATTGACATACAATTATCCCATAACAACATATGACTTACAACTTAGTTTATAAGAATCAAATCAAAACACCAACTATAAATATCCACAGATAATCAAGTAAATTTGCTTAGTGAGAAATTATGATGTGACAGATGCAAAGTAAGAGTCTTTTAGCCTAGAGCTAATTCTTATAGTGCAATCCTTACAATGCAACAACCTCCTCTTACAAAGCACCATTGGCAAAGGGAGAGATTGAGGCACGACAGGTTCATCCAAAGGTAAGTATTCTTAACTTTTACTCATTCATTTGGTAGATAGATAATGCACAAAGTAAGAGGTTGAATGTTTTACTCCTTGATTAGTTTACCTCTACATTGACTTGAATAGATTTCTCTTTGCTTCTTATATGTTTGTTGTTAATTATCCTCCTTCGGGCCACAAGCTTTAATGAGCATTAGATTTAAATTTATTTTATATATTGTAGGCCTAGTTAGGGTTAGTACATAATATCATTTATCTAGAGGCTTTGGAACCCTCTCCTTTGGTGTTGTGTAGTAAGAGATCCTTTAGTTAGGTTTAACAGATCTGAATTGATTATGTCTCGATATAAATATCTATGCAATGAGTTGTTGGTAAGATTACCTTCTTCAAACTTAGAATTCACTAAGTAGGACAAGTTGCATATCCATCATAATTCGTTGCATACATGACCAATGCACCACTTTCTGTCTACCTTCAGGAGTAATTTATAGAGCACATGTTAATGGGGACGTTAGTGTATATTAGAAAAAACACTTTTGCATAATAAAGAATGGACTTATATTAATAATATTTATAGATAATCACATATGTGTGTGCATATCAGTATCCATACTTATTTATAAGTTAATTATAAATAAGATAATATTTATTGTTTATCCTAAAAATAAGGTTTGTCTATTTTTAGTTAACATCCTTTAAAGGTATAAATCCCTTCCTATATTAAACCTCCTTACTTATCTATATAGGAAGCTAGAGGGTGTGGATGAAGGTAGATATTCAAACTTATTTTGTGTTGTATTCTTTGAAGGCTCTTATGTACATATAAGATTAATATATTGGTAGTCATTCTACCATGATCATATCTGTGTTAATATTACTTCAATGATGGGTGAAAGTCTTGAAGTTGCTTATTCAGTGATCCTGAAACTTATACCATATCCACACTCCATGGGTCATTCCACCATATTCTAACAAGATTCTATGAAAGAAGTAGGAAATTATTTTTTACTATTTGCAAAATATATCTGCAATATTGATTTTTTCCACTCAATCCTTACTTAAGATATCTTTTTTGAAGATAGCCACATATTTTATAAACAATGTTAGGAAAGAAAGTTAATATATTATTTCCTACAAAATTTGTTGGAAGGAAAATTCATATTATCTAATTTTTTTGGATAGTCAATACATTGCCTTAGTAGATCATGCATAAAATTACAAGATGGCCCTCTTAATGCAAAGGGAAATGTATGCTGCATAAATTTAAAAAGTCAAATGCAAAGTTAGTAAATTACATATTATTGTAAGGCCAAAAAAAATGTTAATTAAGCTCGATATTTTTATGTCCAAAATGTTATTTCAATCATGTGTCTTGAGGCCTGTAATGTGTCCATCAATGATGAATGCACATTTCGTAAAGGACCCATAACCATTTGGTGCGTGAATCTTTCACATTGTTTGATTCACCAAATTGAGTTAGTCTCTACTTAATATTCAAGGAGCAACTTTTTCATTTCATCGACTCCTCTCCATCATGATGCCTTTGACATATGCTTAGGAACTTCATGTGTCTTTGTCTTTGCTAGAGATGTGATTATAGAATATAAAAAGTAACACATTATTAAATATATGTATTGGATCCACAAGATGTCCAACTAATAATTTCTCCCCATATGGGAGACTATATAAAATAAATAGTTTTTTCATTCTTACTAGCATTTCAACCTTTTGATTAATTTTTGACAACCATAATCAATCTGTTTGCCTATATTGAGGACTAACAACATTTGATTTTTTGCACGTTTATGTGAATACTTTCTACCAACCCATAAGAGACATAAGCTTTGGACGTCCTCTAGGGTTTCCATCAAACTTATTTTTATTTTTAACACAATATTCACAACCCATTAGCAAGAATGTATGACAGCCTTCATAAACAACATTTTTGAGATCTTTGGACAATCTTCCACATATCTGGTTTCCACATCTTGGACATACATATTCTCCCTTTGTTGAAAGTCCTATAGATAAAACCAATTTATTACAAACTTGATATTTAATGAGCACATACAAATACGAACTTATTATTTTGAGTTTTAACATTTAATAAATACTTGAACAAACAACCATCCTAAGAAAATCTGAATAATCTAGCATAAGATACCAAAATAGGTGAATTGTTTTGACCAACCATGGTTTGAAAGGTCATACATCGTAATAGCATCCCATAATTCCTACAACTCATCAATTAGAGGTTCAAGGTAAGCATACATATTTTCAACTTAATGTTTACTAGGCACAAATAATGACAACATTAGATGTTTCTTATTCATCATCAAACATGGAAGAATATTATATTTTTTCAACACTATTGGCCAAATGGAGTAGTTAGTTGATTAGTTGGAAAAGGGTTAACACCATCCATTTCCAAACCAAACCTTACATTGTGTGCCCTGTCTTTGAATTTTCCGGCCATAATTGCTCAATGTGCTTCATTGAATTTAAATATGAATAAATATACCAAACTCCATCACTACTTATATTGTTTTAGTGTCATGTAATTAACCCTACAAATGACTTGCAATGGAAAAACACTTTAGTAGTTATTGGAAAAAGTCATAAGACCTTATTTGCAATGGTAGCACCTCTAACTTCTTGTTAATATCGTGGTGCCTCACATTTGGGATAACCAATACTCCTCTCATATTCCTTCATATATACAGTGCAATCATTTATGCATTCATCATAGTTGGTGGAAATCCCTAAATTTGATAAAATTTGTTGTGCCTCTTGATATGAGGATGGACGTGTATTATTTTCGGGCAACAAACTAGTGTTTAGGAGTTTACAATAAAAATAATAAAATATATTGTTAGAGTAAATAAAGATAAATCAGACACAATTTCTATTTATATAGATTGTGAATTGTCGTCTAACTTCAAAAAACATTCATAATGATATTTAACCATCCAAATCTTTCTTGCAAGTCCATAAACAACAATATAGCACTCAACATTGACATTCTCAAATGTCCCATTATAAACAAAGGAGTTTGAGCAAATTCTAGAATTTTACTATCTCGTTGAATGTCCTCAGGTTTATCATCAAAATTCTACTCTTGATAATCATCATCAACTTAAGCATTCACAACATTATCGTAATGATGATCACCACCAATAGCAGAAAGGAATGTTCTACCATATCTATAAGTCCAATGCTCTCTTCTCGAACATCTTCATCAATATTTTCATGAATAGGTTATTGTTTCGTCCAACACTCAAACATTTTAGGATCTAAATATTATGTAAGACAATTTTTGTGTGACCCTGTGATGTTACCAGGATGCATGTCATCATCAGGGTGGCACAAGAGGAACTCGTACTTTATCTTGTTTATTCTTCAAGGTAGTTGAACATGAACATAATTGTTTGAATATTCGCTATTAGTTATTGTTTGCATATCAAATAAATTTTATTTTAGCACAATATCCATAGAGATCAACATCAACATGACTTGATTTGAAGATAACATACACAAATTTCATCTACCTCCACACGATTATTATCTCTTGGAATTGTTCTTCCAATGTGTCCTCTTCCTATCCCCCTTTTTCTACTTTCACTACTACCTCGATGAGGTTGTGATGACTATTCCTATACATAAATTTGAAAAAATAAATAGCTTCTAAATATTTAAGGAATATATATATATATATATATATATATATATATATATATATATATATGTTACTCACAAACTCATGCAATGCAAGTATACTCACTAATATGAATGATGTTTTTGTAGGACAGCGACCCAAGCTCAATGAAGAGCTCAAAATTATGCCTGAATAACTTTGTACATGTGATATATGATATCTATCTAATGATGACATTATATCTATGACATCATGATTATTCATTGTAGTGAGCGATTTATGGGATTCCTAACATTTGTTGGTTTCTACATGTTCGAAATAGTGGATTTTGAACCACTCGTGTAGGACATTTGGCTCGTTGTGAGTTTCTTCACCATCTTGAACAATTAGTGGTTAGTTTAATCTACTACTGCCCCTGACATTTTTCTTGAGACATCTAAGGCCCCTTTCTATGCAACTCACTATATTTTTAGGAGAATTTTATTTTTTTACAAAAGAAGCACTTTGATATACATGTTTTTTTTTTAGCACAATAATCATGAGTGATTCCTTTTTTGTACATGGGCATCTTATTAGGATCATTCTCTATTGGAACCCATATAAGGATTGTAGTATGTCTCAATTTTTTATGGCATTCATTGGTGTACTCTTTTATATTTTTAACACATTCTTTGATAGTATGACTGTCTTTATGTTGCAAGTGACATATAGAATTCCCAACTATTGTCAATATTTTGGTGTTTCAAGTAGATTTGTACCACTTGTGCAAGTATCATAAGTTTTTCGTCAAGTGTTCACCCATGACTTGCACATATTATATGAGTGTAGATAGATCCACCTTGCAATTTCATAATGATAGCAGGGTTATAAACCATGATAAAGAAATGGATGTGGTGGCTATGAGATGGAGATAATGGATCCCTCGTCGAATTAGAAAGGTGAAAACAAATATAACACTCTTACGAGATTTATAAAATAGAAACTATTATTTAAGAAAGGCTAAATGCCTTGAGTTAGTTATTTTCATCATATCCAAGAACTTGATCATGTAATAGCAGCCCCTTTAAGTGGTTAGAAAACTCAAGTAACAACCCTTTAAGTGGTTATAAAACTCAACAACAAAGGATTGATGTTATTTGTTGGTAATCTCTTCTCCAACCCATAGGGAGTTAAAATATTTAGCCAAACAGTCAAAAACATAATCATGTTCCCTACAAATATGTAGGACTTGGGATACATGTATTAGGTAAATCACTACCAAGATTGAGTTAGTTTCCACCCAAATAGATTGAATGTTGTAGTGCTTGGCCTACCAAAGACCTTGACATATAATCTCAACAATATTATTGAATTAGGTACCAATCCAATCATAAACAACAATCAATTGGCCTTGATGATCTTGAAATAGCTTCACCTGCCCTAGCCAGACTGCAATTTCCTTTAAGGCCCATTAAAGTTTAATCTAATCTATCTATGCACAAGGAAGACCAAGATCCTTAACAATTAACGTTTTTAGCAACACTCATTAGGGATAGAAAATTTCTTAACTAATGTACATATCAATAGTTGTTTTTTGGTGGGATATCCAAGCTGTGGTGATTGCCTTTGTCTTCATAGAGCTTGACCTTGTCGTACTTTGAGACCATGATCTTTTCCATGTAGCCGAAGATATTATATTTTCCTGTAACATAATTATTCCAAGGTATGTAGGGTGATAGCACAAAGGAGTGAATTTGATTGCAATGAAAAAGATGAATTTAGAACTATGATCTTTTTCATGTAGCCGAAATATATTATATTTTCCTGTACCATAATTATTCAAAGGTATGTGAGGGTGATGGTATAAAGGGGTGAATTTGATTGCAATGAATAAGATGAATCGATGAGATAGTAAAACATTTTTGTCGAACACATCGTAAGCTTTAACTTCGTTTTGCAACACTTCAATAAATTTTGATGCATCTGGTTTAGTGGCATTTTTACATTGTGATCTTTTGGAGATACTGTATTGTGTATAAATCATTTTGCAACTTTGTTTTTTCCAATTTTGTTGTATCAACTAGAAAGGTCAATTCTTTTATTAGCATTTTTTGCAATGAGATATCTTTTGGAGATCGTGTATAAATCATGTTAGTGGTGTTCAACTACATTAAAGACCGAATGGTCTCTCTATTAGAATTTTATTTTACTATTGAGTGCACATGTTTCCTACCTTTAAATAATATGGCTCGAGTTCAACTGATTCAACTTCAGATTTAGTCTGGTTTGACAATTGGAAGCCTTTCATACTTTCGAAAAATGAGAGTCCAAATTCAACTCCATGTTTAGTCTGCTTCAACAACTAGAATTTTGATTTTTTTAATACAATTGTTGGAAATGAAATTGTGAGTACATCCTAAATTTACTATATCTAATAATGACGTCATAATCTCTGTAGGGCTTTTTTACTAACCTTTTTGAGGTTTGGTTTTTTGTACAAACTATAGTGATTACCTTTTTGTGCTTGTTTTTTAGTTGCTCTGTGCTCTCCTTTGGTCCCCAACATTCTCAGTAGAGGTATCTGCGACGGGAAGGGTATAACAAATTTCTGAACACAGGTTGCACATTGCATGGTTTTAGGATTTGGCCGTAGTTTTTTACATTGAAGATGGTCGTTCTGGATTGAAATATGGTACACTAAACTTAAAGTTTGGATTGAAGTAGCAGGGGGCCCGTCGGCCAGGCCTTCCTCAATTGACAGATAAAATTAACTCAAATGAAAGTTTGGTATGTCTTCGTGATTATTCTTGTTCTATATTTGAACCAAACAAGCACAAAATACTTGACCAGCCAACACAACAAAAAGCGTATTTTGCAGATATTTGTATTATTTATGTACCAAACATATACGGTACTTCAATTAGTGAGAAAGGACAAGGCCACATGAGCAAAAGACTTGCTCATTAAGAATCTATGGCCATAAAGCAGCCATCGTAGCCTGACATTCCTCAAAATAATGCATTCCCAAGAATCATACAGTATGAAGTCGTTAATCATCTTATAGCATGTCCTTTCAGCTGTTAATTGAAAAGACTGCACCTCCATTCATTGATAAAGAACACTGAACAGGACCAGAAAAGCGAGGAGCTTTTAAAGTCATGATCATGCCTCGGTTCCAACATAACATGAAAACAATGTTAACTGCAATCTTGTGCAAAAACAAAGAGCATCTAAATTCTAAAAAGCAGTTGAAAGCGATGGCAAATCTTCAGTGTCTAAAAGAAAATGGCTTTTGTTTAGGCGGCTGCTCCTTTTTGATAGAGTTTGAAGTTTGCAACTGCCGATCATTCATTTGCACATACTCAGATGTTAGCTCTTCTAGCCTTTTCGTAACCTGACATATAAAGAAAGTAGTTAGTGACAAGACAACATCATTATGTAGCTTTAAATGATCTAACCCATGATTCCGATGCCTGCTAGTTCAGGACAGCACGAGCAC
This sequence comes from Torreya grandis, assembly GCA_037957365.1. NCBI lineage: Eukaryota > Viridiplantae > Streptophyta > Pinopsida > Cupressales > Taxaceae > Torreya > Torreya grandis. Next base: position 2,394,781 of record JARHVA010001060.1, read on the forward strand.
TTAAAGTTTGTGGCCAATGGCTGAGAAATAGTACAATTATATAAAAGTTTTTAATAAGCAATCAAATAAATCAGTGAAAGTGTGATGGTATCATAATGAAACCTATTATCTGGATTTTCAATAAGTCCTTGCTCTCCATAATCTTGCAACATTAACCAGTTAGAGCACACAAATAGAAATAGAGACAAAAAATGACATTCGGTTGAGTTAAAAAAAAGGAAGACAGTACACAAATAAACTAGCAAATTCAATGAATCTCACCAGCAAGTAGCAGGACTTATTAGGGAGCAATATTGTTGGATATGAGCAGACAACAGGGAAGGGCTGCACAGGCTGTGCTGATAGCTAGCACGTGTCAATAAGTGATATTTAGAAAAGCATAAAAACCCAACCACGTGCGAATGTTTATTAATTATTAATGAGACACAACTGAGCATCCAACTAGAAATAGGAGAGGCTTTCATGCCACATCCAAAGCTTAAACCATATTCTATTTTTACCATTTCGCGCTGAAATCAGCTCTGAAATAAATGGTCAGCTATTGTTATGTTCATAAAACAGGAAGGACAATCAGACGAATAAAGCTTGTTTGGGTAATGTAATCTTCTACCGTTCAAAGGTTGTTAGAAAACGTGAAATGTCAAAGCATATAATATAAAGCACTATATGATGACACTTTCTTTTGACTGTTTTAACCAATGGGACAATTTCCCACTAAACCAGCATATTGTCAGCCATATATATTAGTAAAAGGTTCATCGTGTCGTAGACAGGAATATTTGGCTTTTATTCTAAAAACTTAATATCATACAAACTGCAAATAAGCTGTCCTGGTTAAGATTAGCAATAAAGAGGTAACTAGTCAAACACAAGGTAGTAGAAAAGACCTTGATTGAATAGGCCAGTGGCAATAGCATGTCAGGATTCAAAGCATCGTCTGGGAAGTTGCGCAAAGCATGTACCAGTTTCTCAAAAGGCAGTTTCACCTGACCATTCAATAAACCTTTTCAGAATCAAATTCATATCCCAGTTATTAGGAGGAAAAGAGTCTATACTACGCAAATAGGAAGGTTTCAAGATTTATATGGTACCCACCAAATCATCTTGGCAATACTTAAGTAGTGCCAATCCTACTTTGAATACAACTTTTACACCCTGTATACATAAGAATGCACCAAATTCATAACATCAGAGAATACTAAATCTAAAATTAGAGACGCTTAAAAACTAAGTTGAATTTCACAAATTAGGAAACCACAAATGCTCACAAAATTTCCTGCTTTATCCAAAAAACAAATCTGGATAGCTGAGTTTTTCATCAATTTTATCTATAATGTTAATCCCAATGTAAATATAATTACTTTTCTTCACTGGAGTGCCTATTGTACCATTTTGCAATCAACTTCATCAGGTGCAGTAGGTGTTGTGAATACAAGTTTGTTTCTTGGCATACTTTTTCACACTTACAATTCTAACAGTTTATTGGAATTATTTTTCACACGTACAATTCCAACATTTTATTATTTATATCTGGATTCAAATGTGTTTTATCCTCAATTATTTCCATATAAATTCATAAAACAGTGTTGAATCCACAATACCATTCGAAATGTTTACCTGTGAAAATAACAAAACTTAAATTTTATCATTTATCTTATCGGCATGTCTGTAAGAAACATAACATCTGATAGTGGTGCCATTTTGAACATCAATGCTCTTCCCCATTTTCTAGATTTGTATTTTTTATAGCTTGTTGGTATTGTTCTTTCCTTTACTCTCCATATCATTTTGCTAGTGTTATCAAAACACCACAAAGTCTTAACTCCCAATTGCTTAAAAAGCATTTTAGTATTAATTTTCTTAGTGTTTTGAATGAAACGAGCAACTTTTCCACAGTTTTAGTCTCAATTGGATGTCAAGCTTTGTTCACTTTAGAAATGAGAAATCGATTTGAAGAAATTGATGTCTTGGCCAGAACAAAAAATTAGCTAGTTATACATCCACTATAAGAAAACAGGTAAGTGCTTGAAGATGATGGAATTAGTGATTTTTTTCCTCAAGGTACTAGACTAGTGATTGGATATGACATTAATGACTGAGATATAGTTATACGGTGTACCTATCCAGATATGGCATTTATGTATTTGAGCAGCATCCAGATACTGCACGGAATTTTTGACGTACAAGATACATGTCTGTGAAATATGCGTATATGGATAGAAAAACGCAGATATGACTGGGGCACACCAAAGGATTTGGTACCTTTTGTGAACTTAGACTATGACATTGATGGCATGATTTTTTATTTTTTATTTTAATTTTAACAACATTGACAGTATGATAAATTGGGTTGGTCTGTTTTAAAGTGATTGAGTCAGAAGATAATAAAATTTTAAAATTTTGGTAGATTTTGATAACTTAGAAAAAGTCCAATTTTTACAATCTGTTTCTTACAGAATCTTAAAAGTTAATGGGAAACACTTTAATTTGGAAGACTAGGATGACTGCAATTTTTTAGTACAGGGATCTTATAGAAGAGGTAAGAAGATGGATTGTTGGAGGAGGAGAGGTTGATAATCTTGAGATCTCCGAAATAAACATAGAGAGGCTCCAATGCTCTTGAAACTCTCGGTGACAGATGAAATGTTCCCCAAAATTTCTGGGTCAAAGGTTGCATAAAAAGCCTGGAGTAGGTTGAAAGAAAATCACCAGACTTCTCATAGAGGGACAGCCTTCTATCAAATTGCAAGAGGGAAATTTTTTTTTAAAAGCACTTGCTAAACATAAAAGATTTCAGGGATCAATTGGCCACTGTTTCCAGGAAGGCAGAAGAAGACGATCTAGTTGTCACTCTTACAATCACACATCCTTTGAAATTTTTGTTAAAACTTTTCATCAGACATTTGAAGATGCTAACATCACCTTCGACAGGTTGTGTCAAAAATGCTACAGACTGATAGGTGGATGAAACAAATTGGAAATAATGGCGAATCTTTAGAAAGTACCTTTGCTGCCAAGGTCAAAGGGAAAGAAAAGACGCAGTCACAATCTCAGAAAGGAAAATGATCTGCTGAGGCACTTACCACAACGTGATTGTACCTACAAAAATGTAAGGTGTTACTTCTATGGTAAGATGGGCCACCTAAAGAAAGACTGCAAGAAGAGAAAATGGCTAGAAAATAAGAAGAAACAATCCAAGACCAAGCATAATCAGGCCAATATTGTTGAACATGAGGATGAAATGATGAACCCTTCATTATTTCTCAGCATCAGAATGATGCTATTTAGTATTTTGACTCCGTCATCAGTAAACATGTAAATTGCAAGAAGGATTGGTTTGTATCCTTTGTTGCAAATATTGCGCAGTCCAAAAATACGATTCTCGATGATGGCGGAACACATTATGTACTGGGCCATGGAAATGTCTTGATCAAATTGACAGAAGGTAAAAAATGGAACACATTATGTACTGGGCCATGTAAATGTCTTGATCAAATTGACAGGAGGTAAGAAAATCACATTTAAGAATGTTTTGAAGACTCTATGCAACCTTGAATGGAGGCTCATGGTGTGAAAGGTGGAGTGAGGGTGGGTGGAGTGGCAGACTTCACGGGGGAAGACGATGACAAAGGCATTGAAATGGATGGTGCACAGCAGGGTCTGCCTCCTGGGCACTCAGATTGGAAGCAGGATTGCATTTCATGAAAACGAGGAAAGAAAGTGTCCTTATCCTTAGCCCAGATGTTTTTGAACTCTCTGAATTTCTTGACTGCTGCTCATGGCAGTTCTCTGGCAGAGCTTTCAGTCGAGAACAGGATATATGTGGCATGCAAGAACATTCATAATCTGTTTCACAGCTGTGGAGCCTTCTGCAAGGAACAAATCACTTCAGTTCCAGGCATTTCTTCTTCCTCTCCAGACTTGATTTTACAGAGCTCTCTGGTCAACGGTTCTCCTTCTGAGACATCTGCTGCCTCTGTCACTCAGGTCAATCTCCCTTTGGATTAGACCTCCACTGCACTGATTCTTGGAGCTGGGCTTGCCAAGGTTTTACAGCCTGGCTGCTCTGACTTCACAGTGGGTGATGTTCCGGTTTTCTTCTTGACAGAAGCGCCTGAATTGGAAATCTCAGATTCTTCCTTACAATCCATGGACGAAGATAATGGGTGAAGATCCTTGATTAGCAAATGTGTGGGGACCAAAATGCCCCCTACTGAGTTTTCCAGTTGGTCGAAATCAGTTTGGGGCAACATTACTGAACCCTCCTTTTCCTTGTTGAAGAATGATTTCTTTTTGCTGGTTTTCAAGTCCATTGAAGATCATGCATTTGGCTGGTCCAATGGACCATGGTTCTAGATTTGGGATCTTATTTTGCCCTTGGTTACCATTCTTTTATCCTTCTGTGGCTCAAATCAGAAAGGCTTCTATGTGGCTCGAACTGTATAAACTTTCACAGGTTATGAGAAACCTTGATCTCATCAAATTGCTAGTTGACAAGGTGGGTTCCTTTGTTAAAATTGATGATGGGACTTTGGGGAACAGGTTTGTGAGATTTTGCATTTTGGTGGATCTTTCCAAGCCCTTATTTCATTCTATCAAGATCGTGTCGTCCCTCGATTTATGGATTCAATTCCTCGATTTTGAAGGTCTTTCTCTCAGATGTTTTCACTGCAACCAATTAGGGCACAAAGTGGCAGCTTGTCCTTCATAGTTTCCAGAGCGATGCAGATCCTCCTTCCTTCAAATGGAAGGTGGGTACCCCCAAGGCTGACCTTTTTTGGCGTAATCATGGGCAGTTCTTCGAAAAGCGCTCTTCTCCCACTTAGGGGGTGTGTCTCGACGAAGGTCAGCTACCTATTCTTTCTACAACCCCCCCACATGGTCTAGCTTCTACTGTGTCTCAATTTGATAATAGCAGGGAGGGGGCACCGGTGGGGATTCCAGATGATGGGAGTTGATTGTTTGTGGCAACGTGGAGCACCTTGACGCTGAATATTTTCAGCTGGCAACTCTAGGCTTTCTCGGCATTTCTCAATTGGCAAGCAAAATGGTCAAGCCTAATTGTGGCTCCTCGGCAAAGCATAGAGGCCAAAGGACAGAGGCTGAAATATTGAGGATTAAAGTTGAGGACGTGATTGAGGAAGGCACGCAATGGACGATAAAGGCCCTTTTCTCCCCTGGTTTCTGCTTATGCATAGTTTCCCTCTCCTTTTGAGAGGTCCCATCTCGTTTTGATTTAAATGTTTTTCTTGGGATTAGTTGCTTTTAGATTTCTAGTTTGTAACAGTTGTTTTTTTGAATTTCTGGTTTGTCAGTTGTTCTTGACTTTTTGGTTAACGGGTTTTTTGGGTCTTTCTATTGGGATGTATTTCAGTTTTTTCAGTTTCTCATGGGTGAGGGCCCCAATTGATCCCCTCTTTTACTTATAAAAAATAATCTACTGCTATCAATAAAATTACTAGTAAAGGACATCTAGGAATAACATTTTGTGCAAATTTCAGTGTTTTGGAAAGGATAAAAGGTTTAATAATGTTATAGGCTCTAGTGTTAGAAAACATTATATCTACATGTTTCATAAGGCTGACCCTTCACAAACACATGCAATGGTGGTTGTTGCTAACACTGGTATGCTTTGGCACCAATGATATGGTCATTTGAATGTACGGTATCTTTCTACTCTGAAGAAACATAGAATGGTAGGACTACCTCACATATAGTAGTAAAACCGACAGGTTTGTGTAACATGCTTGGCAAGAAAACTACATTGAAAGCCTTTTCAGGAAGGGAAGGATTGGAGTACAAAGAAATACCTAGAATTGGTGCATGGTGATATACGTGCACCTATGAAGGTAACCTCTATTAGACTATTTATGGTGCCACATATTTTCTACTGCTTGATGATTATCAAAGGAAAATATGGGTATATTTCTTAAAAATAAGTCCAATGTTTTTGAGTTTTTCACACAATACTGTTGAAAATAACAGTATTAGGAAAATAAAGACTTTGCAAATTGATAATGGGGTAAATTTACCTCTTGAAACTTTGTTGTTTTTGCAAACAGAAGGGGATACATAGGCAATTCACAACCCCATATACACTTCAGATGGAATCAGACAGTTATGGACATGGCAAGGAGCATGTTAAAAGGAAAGGAAATTCCTAATAAATATTGGGTGGAAGCAGTTCATACTGATGTCTATCTTCTCAACAGCATCCCTTGTAAAGCACTTCAATGGATCACATTTGAAGAAAAACGAACATGCCTAAAATTGAAGGCAAGTCATTTCATAATTTTTGGTTCAACTGCTTATGTCTTTGTTCCACTAGAAAAAAGAAAACGAGTTAAATTATCAATGTAAGCAAATGATATTTGCTGGTTATAGTGATCTTTCTAAGGCAAATAGGGTGATTGATGTCTACCAATAAGGTGACAGTTAGTAGGTCATGGCACTCGATTGATAGCCTATATATAGAGAGGGGGGCCTATAGTATAGAGAGGGGGGTGCTAAACTACAGAGTAACAGATGTTGTTGGAGATAAAATTGTAAGGTGTTTTTCAGTTTACTTCTAAATTTCAGCCTAGTTCCGATTCTTAATGCTTGGTTGATATTAACAGAGCAGTAAACAAGGAGGTTTAGGTTAATGCACGTGATGTACATGTGCCACATGATTATAGGGAAGAAATGCCTCGCATTCAGGATGTTAAGGCTGAATTGTTGCAGATTGAGGTTGCTGGCAGGTCTGATAAACAGATTGTTCTTGAACAGAATAGACCCAAGTGGTACTATTTTACCATCTAAGGAGTCAAAGGTGAGCTCTTTCAAGGCACAAGAGACAGTAAGAAATTGCACGATTTGCTGAATTTTGATGATAGTTCAGCATTTTGTAACTTTGCTTTTGTGGCTAACACTGCATGCGAGCCTAGTTCTTATGATGAAGCAAAGAAGAAATAGGAATGGAAAAATACAATGCAAGGGAGTATGATGCCCTAATCAATGCTATAGTCAAATGTTGGGGATTGACACACACTGCTTAAGGGGATGCATAAAAAAACAAAGAAAATTCAAAACACTTGGGACACAAGGACCTTTCAAATCCATTTTCTTTGTGCAATTTGGAAATGTTAGCCAAATTTAATGCCTCTAGCTTTTTCATTAACATATGAGAAAGGATCAATAGATTTTATAAAGACAAATATTATTTTTATTTAAAACTTTCAAAACTAAAAGAGAAAAATTCCAGTAACTAGAAACATAGCTCAGACACCAATTAATATATAAATAAAGACATGGTTTACAATTATTAGTGGAAGTTAGATTAACCAACTTTAAAAAAATTCTAATATTGGTTCATTCATTTCTTGTAGTGTAGTTATAACAAATGAGATCAAGCAAAACTAGAAGGGCTGGTAACAAACCTCGTGAAGAAAAGCATCCCAAATCCGAAGAGCTAGTGGGAAAGGGAATGAATATGAGAACACAGTTATAAACCACTGACTTGCATACATGCTTGGGTTGATCATTTCCTGGTCAAAATGTGCTCCTAGCCTTGGCAATTGCTCCTTAACCAGTCTTTCAAACTGGAAGAGATATTGTTGTACAAGAGGCAGTCCAACCTGTTCCACGTAAATGCAGGCCCAAAACTAAGAGATGCATAAAAATAAATTCAAGTACACATGCAAAGATATATATCAAGGGATCATAAATGGTAATCCGCAAGTGAAACAAAACCTTCCTAAAGCTAGAACATTCACTGGACCAATAACCATTCACTCAATACTAGAATAAGGTGGATGTACTTTTTATCAAACTTTACAGACTCTGAATCAGCTTCACTCAACTGCAACTTCAACTCCTTTAATTTTCCAGGGCATCCTTTAGTGTGGTCAAAATCAGCATGCTACATTTTCCTCATGTCACTCTTGATTTGGATGATCCAAGGATCATTGTCAGCCAAAAAAATGTCGATATGTTCCCAAGCTTCTGTGATACCTTTCTTATCACAAAATTGATGGAGAAGACCATCTTCAATCTCCATTTCTATAATCCCCGACCCTCCATTGTTCTAGGCAAGAATTTTTATTCATCCTTGGCAGCAAAACCCTCTTAACTCAATAATCTTCATAATACCCAAAAGGCTTTTAAAACTTAAGAGATCCTCCATATTATTCTTTCAAAGATATAAGTTACGACCATTCAACTTGAGATTGGATATGAGAATACCCATGATGAAATCAAAGGTGCTACCAACCAGTAAATTAGAAGAATTGAACACCAACCTTTTTAAAGCTCCCATGAAAAAATTCCCAAATAGACTTTAAAACAATTTTAAAACCACAAGGAATCAGGATTAGAAACAGAAGATAAAAGTGCTTAGTGTTAGTAGACAGATCTCTCTTATCGGGCCAATGTATTTTCTTAATTTACGAAATACATTGGAATGTATGTTGCCGTTATAGCTATTCTTATTATATGTCGTACCATGAGAATATGTTGTGGTTTAAAGATCTAATTTGACCCGGTTGTTTTTCTGCTGCCATAAATATGTGAGTCAATTTTTTGCAATTTTTTAAAAACTTTTTTCACTTTTATTCCGGATTAATATTTTTGGGAGTTTTGCAAAAAATTTCCCATTTACAATTTCTTACACTATTTGGTATAAGTTTGGGTAAAATCCACAAGGCCCATAAAATTATTTGTATTCCTATAAATTTGGAGTTCGATTATAGAGCCGTGGGGTTAGCGTCAAGATCAACTTCTAATGTAATATTCTTTGTGTTCACTTTGTGGAATACGTCTAGTCTAATAAGAGTTCTAGGACAAAAAAAGTGAATTATACATGTGTCAATCAAAGAAAGCAACTGGAATAAAAAAAATTCAATTACCAGATATAAACCTTCCATTGGTGCATTAACAGCACCTTTCAGCAATGCAACCATCAACCAAAATGCATCCTCCTCGCTCATGTAAAGCAGAAGTAGGCCTGCCAGAAACCCCATTCCCTGCATGATACACCCTTCTCTAGTCAATTATAGGAGCGATCACATACAAAAGCCGGAAAATTTGTCTGAGATATGTAAATAAATAGTGAAAATTTAAGCCAACCAAGCAAATAAAATTCATCCTGTCCTGAAACCATGCACACCTGGACATAACCCACTTCTCTATCATACACAGAATAAGCCTTCAAAACATTGTACAAAGACCTTTGCCCAGGCCCATGTCTCTGTTGAAAGAACACATGGGATGGAAAAGTGCGTGAAATATCTCTGATGATATCTAGTTCTGCTGCTGATGTTTCATATAACACCAATTGCTGCAAGATAAAGCCATAAATGTCAGTGATATTCTCATCTTTATCAACACTAACTAATTTCTCCTTTAAATATGTCTATAGACAAGAAAATCATGGATTGTTAGGCTAACTTGTTGCAGTGTCACTCAAGATTTCAACTAATTTCAACCAAGAAATAGAAAATCTAGATGAAGCAGAATACTCAAGAAGAAAAAGGCATTCTTAGAAAGAAACAATAAAAACCCAAGTATTAAAAGCCTTCTTACAAGTCAAAAAAAATGACTTTCCCTAGCAGCCTTACCTACAAAACGACTGTATCTATTTTTACAAGTGGCTAAAAAAGCCAATTTAGCATTTATATTAATGCCCATGTTAGCTGTTTTGACACTGTTTTTCATTTTCTATGATAGGATAATCCGTGCACATCTGCACCAGTCAGTGCTCTCACCTTCAAATGAAATGAGATGAAATGAAATGAAATTATATTTAATGTCCACAGATGACCAAAAATACGTCAACGGGACTTAAGGATACAATCAATACCAATAGGGATTGAGTGTCTTGGTCATTTGCACAACTCCATGCAATGCAGCATTTCAAGCACCTCTGTGCAGTTCCAAGTATCATGCGCATTCCGCGCAGCGCCAGAAAACATGCCACACAGCTTAGAAAGAAAGAAAGAAAGAAAAAAAGTATATTAAAGTCCATGGATCACCAAAAGTAGGTCAATGGGACTCGAGGAAATAACCGTTAACAATAGAAAGTTCAAGGAAAAAGAGTTCAAGAAGGTAAAGTACATATGGCAAAGTAAAGCAATGTGCCACTAACAAAGGTGGTAGTGGAACTAATACAAATAGTAGTGAGGGGCGAACAAGAGCCTCCAAAATCATGTGCCGATGAAGACTGGAAAACCTTATCGGAAATCTCTATCCTTGAGGTGGTGGGGCCATCCAACCCATCATCAATCACTGTGAAAAGATCTAATAGTGTCCGTTGAGGAGTACCCCATGTCAAAGGAGCCCGGTTGGGAGATCCTCAGAAGATCACATTGCACATTTCACCCGATACACACAAAGCTTGAAGGTGTCATGGGCTTAGCCCTTGTGGGGTTGAGAACAGTGACTGTTTTTGTAGGGCAACGCCCTCCACCAATTTTTTCCAACCATCAATCTCGACATCATTCAGTATGCCCTGCAGCAACACATCCGTATGTTCCACGCAGCCCACAAAACACTGCACCATAGGCCCATAGGCACAACCTCCACACAACATCAGCTAATTGCATAGCACCCATAGACATATCGTGCAGCTCAGTCCCTACATAGAACACCAAGATTACACATAAGCCACGTGGACACCTTGCGCCACATTGTACCATGCCAGGTTGCTTTTCAGGGCTCGTGTTATGCCAGAGCATCTGTCAACATACTGTGCACCTATCAATCAAGCCACATAACTGTTAGAAGGTGAAGAGTCACACATGGAAGCCCAAACGGTTCAACTTTCATAAGGGTTCTTTATACCTTTGTGGCTTTGTAATATATGAATACACATATGTAGCATTAAATAGCCAAGAGACGGTAGAAGATAGACAGCCATACATCTCCCTTGAGAGTATGCCATGTACAAAATGCACAGATTAATATAATTTTCTATTCCACTTCTATTATTTTCTCTATTCTGAATCTTGCTCAATATTGCTTCCATGCACACAAACAATCCGCCTAAATCCTCATTTAGAGTGTTGTCCCCTGGACCTCTTGGGATCCGGATCACAGGGCTTAACTTAACCAGATCTCTCTGAGCATGTCAAAATGAGTAGATGCATAGAAGAGTGACTCCCAACAAATCAAAGCAAATTACAAAAAAGTGCAAGTGCTAGTAACTGGCACAAAACCCAAGTGCACAGATAAGTCCAAAATGCAATAGAACCTTACACAAAAATACTTCACAACAAAATGAATTCACAATCATATGATAGAATAATTGCAGACGGTTGAAACCCTAATATTACTTGGATCCCCAATTCAACTAATTATGTATCAAAGTTGCAGTCTAGTTATCTTCAGTTGAATACCAGCAATTAATTACCATAACGGTAGTGCCAACCCAAGGAATACTGTAACACATTACAGTACAATAAATCCTATCGCTTTGCAACAGAAAAAAACTAGAATGTAGAAGTCACATTGCCTAAAAAATTAGAAGGGGCTTAATATAGCATTTATTTCCAAAATACATCAGTTATATTTTCTTGGTTCTAACTTCTACATGATGGTCATTTGCCAGACATTAACAGAAGAATATATAAAATTTAATGTAATGAAGATTTCCATTGAAAGCTTATGTTGTTTACATATGTACATCTGCTATGGTATGTATAATTTTATCACCATATTTCATGATCAGAGTTCTGAGTGCAGACCATGGGGGCACAAGGCCCCAGCATCCTTGATTCATGATTTGATGACGAACTATCAACTGTGCACGATACAATGAATCTAAATAGAGTCAAAATGTCTCATCTTAACATTTACAACGATAATATACAGGAGAAAACAATCCCAAAAATTTCCAAACAGATATAGGAAAGTCTCAAGAATTGACAGAAAAGTAAAACTCATGCGAATGGTGCTAACTGCTATGCTTCCAACCATCTTACACAGTCTCCAAGGATGCCAAAGACTTTAAGCAAGATGTATTTCATGCCAGTATCATCAAATGACAATACTGCACATTAAAGTCCAGTTCACAATGTAACATATAAGTCTGTGCCAGAAAACTATATGCATCATCATTAGTCAACATTGCCAAACCCCGTTTTGCCCTGACTTCTAAGACTTCGCCAAAGTTCCCCTGCCATTTACCCCACTCTATTCATTTGTTTCGCCCCAAAACAAACTCTAAACACAGAAAGAGAAAGAACTTGGAACAAGAACAGTTCATTTGCAAAATTATATGCAGCACGAAATCTTGTTAAGGCACCTTAACAAATATGTGTTTTTGAAGCGAAAACACACACAGGAAATTTTCATTGGACAAAGAAGAACAATGGGTGCAGTTTCCAAGACAAATACCTTCAGAAATGCAAGTTCCCTGAAATGATTATTCAAAAAAGGAAATGGCTAACTAAAAATATATTAAAAATCTAGAATACTAAAATGCATACAAAAAATAAGCAAAAAATATGACATAAATGAAAAACACATTTATGTTTACCCACGGCATGCCCTTCTGAATTTGTCCTACCACTATCTAAACATGAAAACACAAATTATCATATGCATGTTTCAATGGGAATGCGCTTTTGGATGCTTTCTGAGAGAAGATTCAAGTGTCCAGAGGTATATCTTTTATTTTTCCACATTATTATAAACCTTCTGTGGTTACAGTGTGGAAAAAGATAATGATTTTTTAGTTCAAAATGGTTATCTACTTGACAAATCTTTTGCTTGGTTGTGATTATTCAGTTACTGACATTGGCATAATATAACTTCTTGAAATTATAGTTACAAGGAGACCCCAGAAAAGGGATGAGGAGCATGTCCCTATATCTTCAGGTGACTATATTTATATATAATATAGCCATACCATTATTAATTTGAAATGTAGCTAATTGGTCCACCATCAATTGACTCCCTTAAATAAATAAAGTTTAAACAAATGAATCTTCACTAATATTTATCCATTATAGGAGTGACGGAAAGCAGTGAAGGAGATAGCAAATGAAACAAAGGTCAAGCAGGAACCATAGGCAAAGAACATGAATCCTAGGAGGAAGCGTCAACTCGACAAGGAGAAGGCACAACAGCAAAGCAGGTTAAAGGCCCAGATAAGGATAGAGGCCATGCTCTAATGATGGTAGAGAATGCTCCAGAATTGGAAACTGATGATGCCCTGTTAGATGAGGAAATTGAAAACCTAGCAAAAACAGCTCTAAACGCAAAATTTAGTGGACTATACCCAACAGTGGATTCACTAATAGCTTGAGTGGATGACATATGTAAGACAGTATGAGCAATAGCAATCCGGCTTTCTGCCATAGGGATTCTTCCTAACAGGGATGGAGAAAACACCATTTCCTCTGAAAAACCCTGTTTACTACAGAATGCAGCACTTGCCCTACAACAATGGTATCCCCACTTCAATACAGAAGAGGAGCCCAACCCAGCCACCCTGTCAGGGTTAGACTCTATGGCCTGCCAGTTGAATATTGAAATAAACAAATTCTGAAGAACAGTGGGGAGCTCCTAGGAGATTTCATAACAATGGATGAGATTATAATAGAAAGCCCGGTAGAGCAGGAAAGGAATCAATCAGTATGGTGGGGGAATCTTCCAACAATTTGACGAAGGTCGCAAAAAATTGGAGACTTAGCTAAGGACTTATCTGAGGATGAAATGTCTGGAATTTGAGTCTTGCTAGATTTCACAAACAAAATCATCCAAGTTCAAGCCAACGGCAAAAAGAAAGGAGAACAGGCAAGCATACAGAATGGGAAAGATTCCATAGGGAAACTTAGGAAGCAATTTGGGAAGCCACCTAACAAACAGTGGCAGAAATGTTCACACACCAGATGGAAAAAGACCCTCCATAGGCATCATGAGGTGTCTCTCAGAGAATGAATGTTTGGGGCATGAATGCCCCTAACAAGAGGAGGCAGGTAAGATGCCAATTCCAGTTAAGAAGACCAGACATTGTCATCAAACAAGAAACTAAACTCTCGGAATCAAATAATACAAGACCTCCTATCTCTCCAATGGAAAGCATGGCAAAGGGATGTTGCAAGTGCAGCAGGAGCCCCAAGTGGCATGTGCACGCTCTGTAATCCACAAAATGTGAAATTCTCATTATTTACTAAAGGCAACAATTGGATGGCCAGCAAATTTGAAGCCTGCAAGGAAAATATAGTAGGGTTTATCATCAATTTATATGGCTCTAATAGTCCCATCATAAAAGAAAGAACCTGGGAAGAGATATCCATGGTCTTGGAGAGTATCCATGGAAACATAGTTGTGCTTGGAGGATACTTTAATGCTATCTTGATGGCAGCTGAAAAAAGAGGTGAGATAATCAAAGAGACTCAATCTCAGAAAGACTAAAAACATTGTAGAAGCCGATAACAGCTTTATGGATATCCCTCCTAAGCAAGTAATTTCTCCTGGTCTAACCGGTGGACTGGTCTTTGAATTCTGGTCAAAAGAGTTGACATATTTTGTCTCCCCAAAGTGGTTGGATAAAACTTGGGTGTTGGAATCAGAAATAAGTGAAAATATCTGGCGCAGAGCATGCCCCAATACCATACTCTGCAAATACTAATAAGCCTATGAAACACATTCCATTCAGATTCAAGATGAAGTGGCTAAAGGACCCCTTGTTACCAGAACTAATGGAGAAATGGTGGGAAGAATGTCTTAGAACTTAGGGTTCAAGCAAGTACAGGCTTTTCAACAAATTGTGTTATATTATAGGCTGCCTTAAAGATTGGAACTCCGAGCATTTTTTGAAACATTTTCCAAGAAACAACAGAGCTAAAAGGGGAATTGAAAACCTTAAATTGTCACATTCAAACCAAAAGACCGTCATATGATAAGTTGGAAGGGAAAAGGAAGCTACAGGCACAGCGAGATGATACATATGCCAAAGAAGAGATCTTTTGGCAGCAAAAATCGTGTGAGAGTTGTTTCAAGGAATGGGACAGGAACACCAAGTTCTTCCATCAGTCTACTATTGTCAGACCCTAAATTAACAGCATTAGCTCACCTTGGATGGATCTAAAGATTCTAGATTACATCACTAGAAACATAACTAAGGCAAAATATTTTATCTAATAGTGCCCTTTTCAGAAGAGGAAATCAAAGAGGTTCTGATCAAAATGCAGAAAGACAAGGCTCCGAGCCCAAATGGTTTCCCAAAAGGGTTCTTCCAGACCTTTTGAGTCTAATGGGCAAAGAGCTTACAACTGTGGTTAATGAATTTGGAAATCCAAGAGGATTCTAGCTGATCTGACTGTACATTAATCTTGTTAATTCCCAAAAAATTGAACCCTATCACCTTTGCAAATTTCCACCCCATCTCAATCTAGAACACAATGTACAAACTAATTACCAAAGCAATGCCTCATCATCTCAAGGCTGTCCTCCCCTTAATTATATCCCTGGAACAAGGAGGTTTTGTTCATGTAAAGCGTATTTTAGATAGCATCATAATTACCCATGAGGTAATTTATCAACAAGGTATATGATAGAGTTGAATGAGCTTTCCTTTGGAGCATTCTATGCAGATTTGGTTTTTCTGGGGTGTGCTATAATTGGGTATGAATTGTGTTTTGGGTCATCAGCCTTCAATTTTGGTTAATGGTAGCCCAGCAAGTTTCTTCCAAATCTCTTGGGGAATCAGGGAAAGCCACCCAATCCTTCCATACCTTTGTTATAATGGCCGAAGCTCTTGGCTGAATATTATAGGCTAAGAAAAGGTAAGGATCAAGTAAATGTCTCTAAGATTCTCCCCCATTATCTCACCTGCAGTTTGTAGATGATACCTTGCTTGCTTTTCGCATGCTCAGATGTCAGAGAAGCATCCTATTCCAAAGAGACATTGAATACCTATGCTAAAGACTCAGGTCAATTCATAAGTGCAGAAAGAAAGAAAGAAATTATATTAATGTCCATGGATGACCAAAAGTAGGTCAATGGGACTTGAGGGTACAACCGTTAACAATAGAAAGTTCAAGGAAAGAGAATCCAAGAAGCCAAAGTACATAAGACAAAGTAAAGCAGTGTGCCACTAACAAAGGTGGTAATGGAACCAATACAATAGCAATGAGGGGCGAACAAGAGCCCCTAAAAGCAGAGAAATCAAAGTTTTGTTTCTCGATGTCAACATCAAAAGACAACAATGAATAGCAAAGACACTGCACTTTGAAATTGCAACCCTCTGAAGGTATTTGGGTGATACAATTTTTATATGTGATGAAGCAACAAATAATGGGAGAAGCTTTTGGCTAAATTTCAATCCCAATTGTCTGCTAACCTTGATCAACTATGGACTTGAAGCCCTGCCTATCTACATGTATTTTTTTCCTTAAGGCTACCAAAGGTGTCCTTTCTAAAATCTTAAAAATAAAGCAATTTTTCTTTGGCAAGGGCCTTCCGAGGCAAAAAAAAGTCTCTTTTCTCTGATGGTCAAAAGTCTGTATAGTACAAAAGAGGATGGAGGAGCAGGTCTGACAAACTTGGAAATCCATTACATGGCTCTGTGAGCAAAGCTTCATTGGCAGATTTCATAAGAGGTCAATTAGCCCCGGATCAGCTTCCTAGGAGTGAAATACCTAGATTCCAATGCTCCAAAAAGAATATTCACCTTGTTACAAGTTCCTAGAGGTTCCCACATCTGCAATTCTATATCTAACTCCTAGTCTCTTATCAACAACCACCTTACCTGTGAAATCAAAAATGACACGATGGCACAATTTTGGGAGGGCTCGTAGCAGGGCATCAGGACTCAAGTCAATTCATAAGTGCAGAAAGAAAGAAATAAATTATATTAATGTCCATGGATGACCAAAAGTAGGTCAATGGGACTCGAGGGTACAACCGTTAACAATATAAAATTCAAGGAAAGAGAATCCAAGAAGCCAAAGTACATAAGACAAAGTAAAGCAGTGTGCCACTAACAAAGGTGGTAATGGAACCAATACAATAGCAATGAGGGGCGAACAAGAGCCCCTAAAAGCAAAGAAATCAAAGGTTTGTTTCTTGATGTCAACATCAAAAGACAACAATGAATAGCAAAGACACTGCACTTTGAAATTGGAACCCTCCGAAGATACTTGGGTGATACAATTTTTATATGTGATGAAGCAACAAATAATGGGAGAAGCTTTTGGCTAAATTTCAATCCCAATTGTCTGCTAACCTTAATCAACTATGGACTTCAAGCCCTGCCTATCTACAAGTATTTTTTCCTTAAGGCTACCAAAGGTGTCCTTTCTAAAATCTTAAAGATAAAGCAATTTTTCTTTGGCAAGGGCCTTCCGAGGCAAAAAAAAGTCTCTTTTCTCTGATGGTCAAAAGTCTATTTTGTGCAAAAGAGGATGGAGGAGCAGGTCTGACAAACTTGGAAATCCATTACATGGCTCTGTGAGCAAAGCTTCATTGGCAGATTTCGTAAGAGGTCAATTAGCCCCGGATCAGCTTCCTAGGAGTGAAATACCTAGATTCCAATGCTCCAAAAAGAATATTCACCTTGTTACAAGTTCCTAAAGGTTCCCACATCTGCAATTCTATATCTAACTCCTAGTCTCTTATCAACAACCACCTTACCTGCGAAATCAAAAATGACACGACGGCACAATTTTGGGAGGGCTCGTAGCAGGGCATCAGGCCCTCACTATGGATATGGAGCTATCAGAAGTAAGGGATATTCTCAAAGCTGGTTGAAATATTAAAGCCTGCAACTACTAGGACGAAGTCAGAGAAGTTAACATTTCCAAAACTGGAAAATCCTGGGCAGATAACAGCTAGCGGAAAATCAAAATGCCCTCTTATCCTCAATCCTCAAATTCCACAGAATTACCATTAATTCTAAAGAAGACACCCTCGGATGAACTGGCAACAAAGTAGGAAGCTATCAAAATAAGGATGGGTACATGGTAACTTTGGACAATTCCAGTTTTGAATAAGGACTGACCCCATAATCTGATCTGGACTAAATACGGGCTGCCTAAAGACACTGCCTTGTCTTGGCTGGCCACTCAATGCAGAACTCTGACTCAAGATAGGCTGGCCAAAATGGGACTTTAGGGACTACCCGTTTGTGTTATGTGTGAAGTACATGAAGTGCTTGCTAATCACTTGCTCCTCCAATGCACCTACGCATACGACGTATACACAAAGTTACTGTATCAATTGGGGTGCCTGTGGGCCATCCCTCCTCTCAAAGATGTCTTCCAATCATGGCCTTACACGAGGAAAAACTTGGGACCCCTATGGTGAGCTAACCTCTCTATCCTAATATGGAATATTTAGCTTGAAATGAACACCATATAGAGTTGATGAGTTAGAAATAAATGAGTTGGGATGGTGCTTGTATTGAGTTGGGGTGGTGCTTGTATTGAAACAAAAAAAAATATCAAGGTAGACGAACAAAGTTCGCATCAACCTCACCTCAGATGCGAACTTCGTTCGATCTGATCTCACTTCATTCTCATAACATTGCAAACTAAATGTTTCCTATCAGTTTGTTATTAGTTTTCATTGTTATGAGAACGAAGTGAGATCAGATCGAATGAAGTTCACATTTGAGGTAAGGTTGATACAAACTTCATTCGATCAGATCAAACTTCGGTCGTCTACCTTGATAGTTTTTTTGGTTTCAATACAAGCACCACCCCAACTCATTTATTTCTAACTCATCTACTCTATATGGTATCACTTCATTCTCATAACAATGAAAACTAATAACAAACTGATAGGAAACATTTAGTTTTCAATGTTATGAGAAAGAATTGAGATCAGATCAAATGAACAAAGTTCGATCAGATCGAATGAAGTTCACATCTGAGGTGAACTTGATACGAACTTTGTTCGATCAGATCTAACTTCATTCATCTACCTTGACAGTTTTTTTTGTTTCAATACAAGCACCACCCCACATTCATCTACCTTGATAGTTTTTTTTGTTTCAATACAAGCACCACCCCACATTCATCTACCTTGATAGTTTTTTTTGTTTCAATACAAGCATCACCCCAACTCATTTATTTCTAACTCATCTACTCTATATGGTATGATCAGATTGAACAAAGGTCGCATCTGAGGTGAGGTTGATACGAACTTCGTTCATCTACCTTGATAGTTTTTTTTGTTTCAATATAAGCACCACCCCAACTCAATACAAGCACCACCCCAACTCATTTATTTCTAACTCATCTACTCTATTTGCCACTCATGAGAAAGATGTTGGGTTAGAATTGAGTCTGTCCTGGTTGCTCTAGCCTCTGTGCATATCTAGCTTCTAAGTGAATCCTCAAAATCTCTCATGCCCAGAGACAAAGGTGCTGGATAGCTGGCCAAGCATCACCTTTACCCCGGTTAAAGGGTCAAGGGATAATAAGTCTATTCAGAAACAAACTAAATGGACTGCTCCTTTGCCCAGTTTTATTAAAATAAATTTTAATGCAGTATCCAAGGGCAATCCGGGATTAACAAGGGCATGATGCACTCTTTGAAATCACAATGGAATTTTTAATTGAGCAGCAACCTTTAGAGTTTATACCAAGAGGAACAAATAATGAGGTGGAAGCATTAGGATTGGAAGAGGGACTTAAACTTGCCCTTTCCCAAGGCTGTCCATTGTTATTGGTCAAGGGCAATTCAAGGTCTATTTCTTCAATGTCTGCATAAGAAGACATCAAACTCAATGGCATACTTCAAGAAGGTCAGGACCCCATTAAAAAAAAATCCCCTGTAAGCTTCAAGCATTGCTTAAGGGAGGTTGACTGACTGGTAGACCTGCTGGCCAATACTAGTGTTCTTCAATCACCCTTACATCTGTGGTCAATTTCAACACATAAATATGGGAGGGAATTCAATCCCTTCTTATCAATGATATCCTAGCCACCTAAAATCCTGTGTTAGGGGGAGTTTGTTTTCTTATTATTCACTCATCCCTTATCCCTTTTAATTATTCCTTTCAATTATGTCTCAATCCCCAATGGATAAGCATAATGGAGGCAATTGTTCTGCAGTACTGTCAAGTAAAATCGAATGGATTTTCAATTCGGTGGCATGCTCAGTAGTTGGGTGGAAATCATATTTTGGCATGGGTTTTCCTTATTTACTTTACTCTCTTACCCTCTTGCCACAATACTTTTTCTGTTAGCTTTTTCACTTTTGCAGGGCTTCCATTCATTACTATTCTTTGCTATCAAAGCTTTGTCAATGGCAGTTGACAGAGAGAAGAAAGAAATAAAGGACACATCCTATGAATGGAAAGTCTCTGATAGACGCCTGAAGAACATTTTTGGGCAAAAGATCCACTCACGTTGGCTATGTTTCAATCCGTTCTAGGGGGAAGAAGACACTGTCAATACAAGGCAGAACAGCACAAGAGCCTCCACTGAGGAAGATTTCCCTACTGAAATTGGTCATGACTGCAAAGAATGAAGACATTTTTCATTGGATTCTCGATAGTTTTCTCGAGCCACATAATACCCATCATGTGTGCCCTAAAACCAAAAGTGGACAAGATTTCAGGGGAGGATGAAGAGGGGCAGACCTTAAATCTCTCAGTGGAAGATTTCAAGGACTTTGTGCCCATTATACAGTTTTTGTGAAATATACTAGGGCCTTCAGAGGGAGTGAAATTTAGCTTTGATGAGCTCCAAGGCTCTTCCTACTCTGAAACAGGCACCCTCCTTTTATGTTTCTCCTCCAGAGCATACAATAGGCAGGCCTGCTTCCCGCAAATTGTGTGAGAAGAAATTTATGTAATTTACAAAGGGCCCATTCTCACCAAAAATGAGCTACTCAAGTGGTACATTCTCTCTGAGAAGAAGCTCAAAAAGATTCTTGAGGTATTCAAAGTAATGAGCATTTGGGATGTAGAGAACAAATAGTATAAGCGAGAAATGATGAGGGCAGACATCTAGCATGGGAAGAGCACAGATGGAGCAAGCCTTTTATCACAGGCACTGAAGGTAGGAACAGGAGCAACAGATATCACCCCAAAAACAACAGGAGAAGAAGGAAAGGGTGGCAAGCTGAAGGCACCAACTTTTGTGGACTTGGCCTAGTCAAGCAAGTTTGACTTACGACTCCAATTTCGATGTCAGGTGCCTCATTATTGTATTCATTGTTCTATTTAATGGTTTGACCACCTCTAGGCACGTCCTCAATATGTAAGGGATGTTAGAGGTAGTATGTACTACAAGGCATAATAGCCAAATTCAGCTCAACAGTTAGCTTTAACCATGTAGATGAGTATGTGGATAGTGGTGAAAATGTACACTTGAAACTTTAAATAAATATATTTAACCCTACCTTTTAATTAATGTGATAAATCTCATGTCTGCAAAAGATCAACTGGAACCAATATTAAATCACATTAATTGCTCTTGTGGAAGACCCTACATTGGTGAAACAGGAAGATCAATTCAAACAAAGATCAGAGAGGACAAAGATCATTTCTACAAGAGGAAGATGAGGGAAGGAGTGGAAATCTGCAAACATCCTAACAACTTGAACAGGGATGATGGCTCAACCTTGAGTCAAACATGGAGACCAATTATTCTCAAGTTGAGAAAGGACTGATTAATGTATGCATTTAATTTTATTAACTTAAATATGGACATAATAAATTGAACATGGTGTCAATGGCTAGTAAATAACCATCATGTTATTAATTACAACTATAATTATATGGTTAAAATTTAATTAATTTGGATGTAATTAATGTTCACCCTTGTCATAACGTCTCATAGGTTTTGATGAAAGAGTTGTCCATATAAGGAGCTCTGAATCTGTAATCTTAGCTTATATCTATCTTGATGATGGATGCACATTGTGATCCAAAACGTTGCATATTCTTCTTTGACACACAGGTTTATCCAGAAAATTTGTGTCCTAATATGGCATACAAGGCAGCTATGTGCTATGCATTTTCTATGGAGAATAAGGTGTAAGGCAACATTCCAGGTGGATACTTCTCCTATCAATATGTAAGGGATGTTAGAGGTAGTATGTACTACAAGGCATAATAGCCAATTTCAGCTCAACAGTTAGCTTTAACCGTGTAGATGAGTATGTGGATAGTGGTGAAAATGTACACTTGAAACTTTAATAAATATATTCAACTCTACCTTTTGATTAATGTGATAAATCTCATGTCTGCAAAAGATCAACTGGAACCAATATTAAATCACATTAATTGCTCTTGTGGAAGACCCTACATTGGTGAAGAAGGAAGATCAATTCAAACAAAGATCAGAAAGCACAGATCTAATATTAGGCTAAGGCAGAGAAGTTGGCACTAGCAGAGCATTCAGATGGGAGTAGGCATCCGATTTGCATCAAAAAGGCTCAGGTTATTGCTATGGGAGATCATTTATACAAGAGGAAGATGAGGGAAGGAGTGGAAATCTGCAAGCATTCTAACAACTTGAACAGGGATGATGGCTCAACCTTGAGTCAATCATGGAGACCAATTATTCTCAAGTTGAGAAAGGACTGATTAATGTATGCATTTAATTTTATTAACTTAAAAATGGAAATAATAAATTTAACATGGTGTCAATGGCTAGTGCATAACCACCATGTTATTAATTACAACTATAATTATACGGTTAAAATTAAATTAATTTGAATGTAATTAATGTTCACCTTTGTCATAACATCTCATAGGTTTTGATGAAAGAGTTGTCCATATAAGGAGGTCTGAATCTGTAATATTAGCTTATCTCTATCTCGATGATGGATGCACAGTGTAATCCAAAACGTTGGCATATTCTTCTTTGACACACGTTTGTCCAGAAAATGTGTGTCCTAATATGGCATACAAGTCGGCTATGTGCTATGCATTTTCTATGGAGAACAAGGTGTAAGGCAACATTCCAGGAGGATGCTTATGTAAGGGATGTTAGAGGTAGTATGTACTACAAGGCATAATAGCCAATTTCAGCTCAACAGTTAGCTTTAACCGTGTAGATGAGTATGTGGATAGGGGTGAAAATGTACACTTGAAACTTTAATAAATATATTTAACCCTACCTTATAATTAATGTGATAAATCTTATGTCTGCAAAAGATCAGCTGGAACCAATATTAAATCACATTAATTGCTCTTGTGGAAGACCCTACATTGGTGAAACAGGAAGATCAATTCAAACCAAGATCAGAGAGCACAGATCTAATATTAGGCTAAGTAAGGCAGAGAAGTTGGCACTAGCAGAGCATTCAGATGGGAGTAGACATCAGATTTGCATCAAAAAGGCACAGGTTATTGCTATGGGATATCATTTCTACAAGAGGAAGATGAGGGAAGGAGTGGAAATCTGCAAGCATCCTAACAACTTGAAGAGGGATGATGGCTCAACCTTGAGTCAATCATGGAGACCAGTTATTCTCGAGTTGAGAACGGACTGATTAATGTATGCATTTAATTTTATTAACATAAATATGGACAAAATAAATTTAGCATGGTGTCAATGGCTAGTGCATAACCACCATGTTATTAATTACAACTATAGTTATATGGTTAAAATTAAATTAATTTGGATGTAATTAATGTTCACCCTTGTCATAACATCTCATAGGTTTTGATGAAAGAGTTGTCCATATAAGGAGCTCTGAATCTGTAATCTTAGCTTATCTCTATCTTGATGATGGATGCACAGAGTGATCCAAAATGTTGGTATATTCTTCTTTGACACACAGGTTTATCCAGAAAATTTGTGTCCTAATATGGCATATAAGTCGGCTATCTGATATGCATTTTCTGTGGAGAACAAGGTGTAAGGCAACATTCCAGGAGGATACTTCTCCTATCAGCAAGTTAAAGTTCAGGATAAATGGATCCATAAAGATACTAATTCACTTCTAATTTGTTCCAAAGGCCTAGTGCTTTTTATCCTTGCATATGTAGGAAGAGATTTTCCTGGTAACCCTATTGATAAACTGATGTAGCCTTATGGCAAATCTGATGTAAATTGTAGTTCTTTCAAGTAAATATAAGATGCATTTCTTTCGAAACAAGAAAAAAGAAGGTAGTATAAAAATGAGGCCAAGTACCTATAATTTTCCCACCAATCATCATTCAAAACTCATTGCTTCACTTTGTTTTCCTCATCTCTCTTCGACACTCCCCACTTGGACCATTCATCACTAACAACCATGATTTGCAGTGGTTATTGCACCGGAAGCATCCTCTCCACTAAAAGATGAAAATTGGCATATTTAATTTATGTGAGTATGAAGAGTTCATTTCTTGCATAGGGTTTGTAAATGGTTAAGGAGATGATAAGGTTGCAAATAAAATTCTGCAAAAGCCTTCACCAACTCCAATATCCAATCAACCTTCAAAATGTCCTTCAATACATTGCATCTTAAGGCAGCATATTTGGGAATGATACAAAGAATCGGGGTCTGTATTTTGTATATAAATTGGATAACCAGGATCCTGGCCAGGATTATACATTTTCTCTAACAAAACAAATCCTCAATCAACTTTCACGTTATTAGAGCTCAGCGCATACTCGCTATAGAGATTGCTGAAGCTAGGTGTTAGCTAAGAGGAAATTTTTTAGAACTTCTAACCATATTTTCAAATTAACAGCCAATCAGTGTATAACGAATATTAAATTATCTAGGAAGAAGCCAAATTTTAAAGACAGATGTTCAATACTTGAATTTAGTCAATGGAAGACCATGTTTAAACACAATCCTAATAACTCTGACGAGAAATTTAGTGGTTGTGGACAGTAGCTTTTCAAAAGTGAAAACCCAAAAATATTGCCTCCAAGATCATGTCAGCAAAAACCAACTAAATCCAAGAACCCAAATTCCAAATGCAGGAACCAGATGTGAACCAAAAAACCCTTCAACATTTAGTCAGTTGCAATTGCTGTCAGCATATAATCATAGGTTTTTATAAGAAATACACAGATATATTAAGCAATACCTCATAAACCCCTTGATGCATCAGCAAAAGGTCGCGACTGCCAGATATCATTTGCCATACAAGACCCCTGAGGCAATCTGGAATGCCCTTTCTGATACGTCTTTTAACAACATTTGGCTTTCTTCTGACATAGTGCTTCCAATCAGTTCCACCAACTCCAATCATTTTCCTCCACTTTCGAACCCTCCTTTGCTCCCTAGAAAAAACCCAGTTATTGTCAATTGGCTTTAATCATAGAGCTTGTCCAAATTTTAGTAAGATCATACTGTCCTAATATGGCTCTTCTTAGATGTGTGCTGTTTTGGCATTCAAGAAAGACTAAAACTAAAAACCTAAAACTAAGAATGGATGATAGAACCAATGGTTTGGAATACATTTCAAAGTGGTGAAGAATACAATCTCGTACAAAAACAAAAGAAGCTAACACAAAAGATGGAAGTAAAACCAACATCATAGAGAAACAGTAACTCCTGAATGGATAGATTATCTGTAGAATCATTAAATTTACCACAAAGTATCTGAAGACAATATGTCATTAAGGTTTTAATTCCTAAAGGAAATCTTTGACAGTAACCCTTACATTGTAGGCAATTTTTTCATAAGGAAAAGTTAAACAAACCTTCAACAGGGATACCAATAAATTGCCTAAAATATTATTCAAATAAAAACATATTTGTAAAATGCCTGTAAGAAATGGCTTCCCAGCTAGTATAGGGATACCAATAAATCGCCTAAAATATTATTCAAATAAAAACATATTTATAAAGTACCTATAAGGAATGGATACTTCCCAGCTAGTATGCAACGTTACTAATCCCTAATATTTATTAAGCTTTAAATTTAAAAACGTAATGCATGTCTTTAGTGCTTCTTTACTTGTTATAAATAACATCTAGAGTTGACGAGTCCATTGTCATTAAAATGTTCATCTGATCCAATTTCGAAATGGATACCAACAAACTAGTTCTGCAAAATTAATAATTTCTAACATTATATTTCTCATTTAGAAAATTTAATTAACATTCTAGTGCATTTAGTTTTGGGTTAGATAAATATGTACACCATCTATAGTTCAAAAATCCAAAGACAATATAATGTTCATCAAATCACAATAACGATAAAACTGCAAAACAAATTGAACTTTATCAGAGGCATGCATTAAAGAAGCAAAAAATGACTTGCAAATCTTGAGTGTGAAATGTTGCACTCGTAAGCAAATGATGCATAAGCAAATGTTCAGCAAAGGGACTTGTAGTGTTAAAAAATACCATGCATTACAATTTATGATTTATCTGTCATGCGAGCATGGTGGAGAATTTTACATTTTCCGTGCACAGACATCTATTTTGACAGGAACACAAAAGAGAATTTCATTTCTCATTTTGCATCTCCCTTCCTTAAAACATGCTTATAGCCATAGGAACATAATTGATGATTTCATATTCCACTATGTAGACTTTCTTCTTCGACCCTTCTATGCATATCTGCGTAGCTCGTGTAAGAGATATAAGAGCATATAGAAGTGTTCCTGTTACGAACCACCTTCCCTATACCTGTATAGGCACATCGTGGAGATTAAAAAAATTAAGAATGCAAAAGCAGACGTATATCATCTATTTACTCCACAATCAAATCTAAAAACAATGGAAGGAAGAAAGTAGGAACTGAAGAAGAAAGGATATTCCAACTGGGGATAGAATCGGGAGTAAATATAGAGAATTCCCATCACAAAACCTATCAAAAATAGGTCCATTTGATAGTCATTATCAATGTTCCCTTGGGAATTGGGTTCAATAGTTTAGGGCTTGAACAATTCACTGTACCCAGCCTTTGTGACAAACATATTGGGAATACCAGTGATCCAGATTTTAGGAACTATCCTCTGCACAACAATTCAAATAAAAAACAAAAAATATAGTGAAAAGACAATTGCAGAATTGAACTGCAGATTAGTATAGAAAAGAATGCTGTTAAAGAGTGTCCAAGAACAGAGCACAGATAATGTAAATATACACTGTACATGAGTAGAGTGCATGATAATACAGCTTGGTGTATAAAATTGTATGCTGCCTCAGATGAGCATGAAGACAGAAGATGCAATGTAGAGATCTCCAACACAAGGGATATGTATAAATCCCGGTAATCCCATGTCCAGGAGAGGGTTATATGTGTAAAGTCAAGCTCCTCAAGGGATGGGTAGAGTCCCTGTACACAAAGGTTGGCTGTGTATTGGATGCATAGCGTGCGCTCAGGGGAGGAAGGAAAGCGGCAGAGGGGGCGGGGAGAGTGACGAGGGAGGAGGGTGGAATGAATGTAGAATCCGCTCTCTGCTCTGTTATGGATTCATGTGTAGATGTGTGATGTGTAGTGTAAAACAACTAACTCATCTCAAGAATATGAAGAGACATCAAACAAGTATCTTATTCATGAGAAATTATGTTGAGTGGTTGTGCTTATACACGGATCACACACAAGATCAACCTTGTAGAGAAAGAATAATAGGAGATAAAACAAATAAAGTGAGGATCACTGGGCCTAAGGACTGTGTTCCTACGGAAATCTTATGGAGTCACGACCGAACTCCTTAATAGAGCACCTCATCCCAAGTATACATAACAAAAATAAAGTGAGGATCACTGGAAACGAATTCAACATAGTGGGGATCACAAGAATCAACCCAAATAAAATACAAATGATAGGCAATCAACTTGAAAGAACGGATAACCAAAAATCAATTCAAAAAAATAAAGAGATCAACCCAAATAAACAAAGTTAAAATTATAAACGTCAAGATTATCCATTAGTCAAGATGATAAATGTTTAGGAAACCATCATACCAATATCCGAATGAAGAATATAAGGATTGAATAATGTCATGCCATTACTTTTCTAAATTTCCAGGATGATCCTTGGCCCCTTACATTGCATAAATATATAAAAAAAAATCTATAGCGGCTGAATAACTGTGAAACGAAAGACTGAAACCTAAAATTTACTGACCTTAAAATTAAAAAACATAACATACCTGAAAACCACTAAAGATTAGCAGCATATGCAAATTATATAGGCATAACTTTACAGAATTCCAATTTTATTAACTTGATGAGGAAACCCAGTTGTAGTTTTAATAAGTAAACCTCCTGTAATCATCCCATGAATCTTTCTTGAAAATACAGTATTTTCCCTTAGAATGATTGGGCAACTGTAAATACGGTGAACTTTTTAGTCCTTTTGATGGGCAGCCTTCCTCATTTTTCCTGTGATACAAAATCCTATATACTGTGTATGCCGCTTTTATTTGTATAATGGTTTCTAATTTTCATATTGGTCTCTCGTATTTGGTTGTACGGGTATTTTATTTACCAAAATAAGGAAGAGGTGGCACGTGCCCGGTCGTTAGCTACACGTGGAGGGCCTTTGACTTTGAATATTCTTTACATAACGTTTCCTGGAACAAAATAGTCTACCGAGTCACAGAAATATAAATAGAAAATAGAGGAAATAACTGATTTTAATTACATTCGTCCCATCTTAATTATTATTGAATGAATGAATGAAGGATTTTAATAACGTCCACGAGACCGCAGTAGTTTATGGGACTCATCAGGGTTGCACATTCACATTAAAACGGGATTTTAGCGACAAAAACACTCCTTAAGTTTTTTGAACTTCCTTCTTGAGATCTTTCCTTCTGCTGTGAAATTTGCTCAGGGGGTTCGCCGTATTATCCAGCCTTGCCGCTTCAAACGGGTGTCCAAGTTGTCGATTTTCAAAGTTTCACCATAACTGTATCGGATGTCTTTGTATGCTTCGCATTCTAAAAGAAAGTGTCGTTCTGTCTCCACCACGCCTTTATTGCAAAAGAGGCATATTCTCTCCTCCCAGTGCTCTTTAGGAGTTAGCCATCTACCCGTTTCACACCTAAGATGATGAGAGCTCATCCTAAGTTGGGCAATCAGCTTTTTCGCTTACCACTTAATGTCTGCTCTTATATATGCTTTTTCTTCAAAATCTCCTATGGGGTTGAATTCTTTGAGGTAGTATTCTTTTTTACGACCCATTTATTTTGTTGACATGATGCACTTGAATTTTATTCTTTGAGGTAGTGAGATCAGCTTAAGCTATGTTGCTATGAAAAGGGACACGCAAAGTATGTTTTTGTAAAGGGGATTAATTCTAAGTGCTGTTGAAAAAAGATCATAGTTTTCCTTAATTTAATTTTTTTAATTTTTAAATTATATAAGAAGTTGTAAGTAAAATAATTTAAGAATTATATGTAAATAAAAGTTTAATGTTTTTTTTTTTTTTATTTGGGGTCATATTTTCAAACCTCAAAAAAACAAAATTATTAGGTAAACAAAAATTCACAGGTGGAAGGCACTTTCAGACTCCCAGCTATCTAAACATGTGGGCTCTTATTTGATAAGAAAAAACCATTTTATTTATACCACTACATTTGCTACAATTCCATAGGACTACAGTGGGACTAAAAGTAAAACGCCAAGCCCTCGTATGAAGGAACATTGATTCTATTTGGTTATTAACTCCATAGGACTACGCTGAACCAAAGATAAGAGTCTAATTTTTTAATAAAAGAATATTATTACTATTTCAGTTGGTCTTGTTAAGATGGTGTATATGCTGATGGAATTTATTTCCACCGTTAAAAAAAAAAGGAAAAATTGTGCTGAGAAATTTTAAGGGTTATATATAAATAAATAATTTATATTTTATTAAATTTTAAAATTTTATAAATAAATATTATCTAAATAAAGAATATTAAAAAAAATTCAGTTTTATTAAATATTATAAATCTACTTAATTTAAAATAAAAAATATTATTATACAAAATAAAATTAATTTTATATTATTTCAATTCTATAAAACCATTTTTTAATAAAAATTAAAGCTCAAACCCTTTTCATGGGACCGCAACCTTACATATCCTATAAAAAGAGGGGGGCTTCGAAATTTGTTCTAACAGGTGACTCATACAATCATGCCATAAGTAACTTTTAATCGCAGTTACAAATATATGTTAACTTTGATCCTAAATATATTGAAAATATAAAAAAATAATTGAACCATTAATTGTTGACAGATACGGTTAAAAATCCTAAAATACAAGAAGCTGGTGCAGAAAAGTTTTAATCCCTTCTTAATCAAATTTCGGCGCTCCGTTCTTCATGGACAAAATTCTTATTTTGCATGTTGTTTCTGTCTACAATTTTCACGG
The DNA here is from genome assembly GCA_037957365.1 of Torreya grandis. Lineage (NCBI taxonomy): Eukaryota > Viridiplantae > Streptophyta > Pinopsida > Cupressales > Taxaceae > Torreya > Torreya grandis. Next base: position 2,424,990 of record JARHVA010001060.1, read on the forward strand.
GACTCACCTCACAGTGAAATTCGGAGCTGTCGCCGCTGCCATTGGATCCTTCTAAATATATTGTAACTGTTGTCCAAAGGAAAGGGTTACAAATTAAAATAAATTTTAAGTTTAATGTTTTCTTATCACCGAATCCTGAAATATTTCTATTGTTCTTATATCCTTTCTTTGGAATCATCTTGGGTGCTTTTCATTGTTGGGAAAATTTTTAAGGTAAACATCTGGATAAAGTAAGAATTGGTTAGTGTGTTTATTTTATATTTATAAATAGATAATTTTTAAAGAAGAGTGGAAAAAGAGAACATATTTTACAGTTTAATATAATTAATGTGTTTTTAAATATTTGTAAGTAGATAATATTTAAAAAAGAGTGGGAAAAGAAAATATATTTATTTTATAGTTCAATAAATGATAATAAAAGAAATGTGAGAAAAAGATAATGTATATATTTTATATTTAAAAATGGTGGAGACAAATTGACATTATATCATATATTATATGTATTGGATATATAATGATCGAAATTAAATGTGACAATTTAAAAGTAGATATATAGTGACATGTAAATCTGATACGCACCATTCATGGGAAGGAATTATAGTTTAAAGCTAAGTTTTTTGAAAGCTTCTGATTTCGATTAACAATCATAAAATCTAAAATGTTGAGAAGAAAAAGAACAATTATTTTTAAAAAAATATAATTTATTTATATAAACTCTGAAACTATAAAATATCTAATATATATCATTTATAGGAGGGAATTATACACAAAAACTAAACTTCTTGAAAAGTTTTTGATCCTTTCTTCTCATAAATTATTACTCAAAAGAATAAAAAAAGAAGAACATAATTATTTAAAAAAAATTATAATTTATTTAATATTTATTAAATAAATATATTTAAAATATATATATTAATTTTAAAATACTTAACAAAATCAAAATAATTTAAATGATCATAAAATTACATAAAATAATATATTTTGAGAAGCGAATCTTTTATTATAAAATTGTGTTAAGAAATATTTTAAATGTAAAAATTAATGAATACATATTTAGTTTAAAATATATTATATTATCAAAAAAAAAATGTTGTTTTTTTAAATAATTAATATTTTATTTAAAAATAAACATTTTATTTTGGGTGTAAGACTTATTTATTTATTAAAAATTTATATTTTAATTAATATTTTAAATTAGGAAAAAACAAATAATTAATTTATTATATTATTATTTTTAGTTTATATGGTTCTCTTGTGATTTATATGTTATAAAGATATTTATTGGAAATTTATTTGTTTATTTTTTTATGCAAAATCTTTTGGGTGTAAGCAATATTATAAGTTTCATATTTTATATTGCTTATAAAGAGACCATTTTTATTGAGTAATCTATTTTTATATATTACCCATGAATTACATATATTTTAATATTACAATGTATATTCAAATTATATTAAACTGATTATAATATGTTAAATAAAAGTAGATCTAAATCAACTTGGTCATTCTTGTTTGTACTAAATATCTATAAAAATTTGTATTTAAATAAATAATGCAACAATTAATCATCCTTATTAATTAAATTATAACTCTTTAATGTATTGATAATTAACTAGAAGTTTAAGCGCTTCACATTTACCCTGAACATTTTAGATGTCTCCTTTGTAAATTGCCTTACAATTTATCTTACTATTTAATATCAAAAAATTAATTTATTATTTTATAACATCCTGTTAAAATATCACACTTAAACATCCCACCTGATTAGGTATATCTATTATTTTTCTAATTATAAATATTATATTTACATTTTCAAACAATGTCATTTTAAAAATACGACTTAACTTGTAAAGTTTTGAGTAGTTGAGATTGCCTGTGCTCCCATACACACTTAAGTCCGGTGAACATAATTCAAATCATTTTATTTCATTTCAAAATGGGAATAAGTAATGTTATTTAAAAAAAAACGGAAGGCATTGAAGGTGAAATGCATCAAAACCTGGATTCTCATGCATGCTTTCCCAGGATTGTGAAGGCCTTTATAGTCTATTATTATTCAACTTTTGATGTAACTCTGGTTCCTGTAGTTTTTCCAAGGTTCTTTCAGTGATCTCTTGTGTGTGTTCTTAATCTAAAGAATCTCCAATTATTCCTATTATATCCCTTTTGACAATTGCAATTCCATATAAGGTACCGACATCACAGTCACTTACCAAAATATGAAGTGTTTTGGCTTCTTTGCATATGAGATGATTGCTTCATATAGTTTTGCTACCTTTTAGGCATTAGAACCCACCTAATCTAATAAGACTTGACCAGAGTGCAGAAAGGATAAATCTAAATCTGATTGCCTCAAATGCATTCCAGTGGCAAAGAAGCAAATTTGCAACTGCTGCTATGTATCTGAGGGGCAGTCATTTTCTATTAAGAGTAACAATTTTTATGGCCAATAAATCGCTCAAGTAACATGCAATTGCAGTTGTGGAAAGAAGAAAGGACAAGCATGAAAACAAATTAAAATAAGAAGTTGACAGAGATCACTGTGGAAGGCCAATTTGTTTTTGTGGTGGTGATGTTCAGGTTACACCACATGTGCAGGCTTCTTAATATCCTTTGACTTTTAACTTTGCCTGCTGGGGGCTCCTTGTGCTTACACCACAATTCACCTGTATGTGCCCAATAAAACTCAATTTCCGTCACCTCTGCATACCTAGCAAGAGGGTTTGCCCTACCCAACTTGGAAAGAGGGTTTACCCTGTCAGACTGGGTGTTGCAATTTATATAAATTGTGGTAAGAATGCAGCGAAATGAAAGAAAAAGCTCTGTATTTTTCTAAATACTAAAAGACTTGACTTCTTAAGTAAGATAAAACGATAAAATAAAGGTTAGAATTTATAAGAAGATATAGTTTATTTTTTAAAGTAAAACCCCAAATTTTGCATTCAGTGAAATGAGATTATTGTTAATGTCCACCAATAAAAAAGGATATTTATGGAAAACAGATCCTGGAGCACACAAAGAAGAAAACAAAATGGAACGCATTTGGGGATGCATGAATATACAAATGTTTGTTTGATGGATAAGAGCATTAAGTAATAAATCCCTTGCCACCACTTGAGTCTTAACAATGGAGATTCTAGAATCCAAGTAATGTGTACAATGTGAAAGATCTGTAGTGTAATGTAGATTTGTGAAAATGCTTGTATCGTAAAACCCAGATCCATAGTTAGTTTACCATTCATTATTCTCAATTTCAGCATTTTTATTAATCATTCATCAATCAATATTAATTTTCTCCTTCACAATAATTTTGTAATCAATCATTTGATAATAAAAGGATTTCAATCATATTTCTAAGGTGGCTACAAACAATATGTAAGAGGCAAGAGACTTGTAGGTTTTCACAACACCACTCGACCCATGTTTTCTTTTGTGCAATTGTAAAATAATGTTTCGCAAATGAGTGGATTTAATCCATGTTGGATCATCTAACCTATGTAAATTAATCCATGTTGCATCATCCAACCTATGTCGATGTCTCAATACATTGTTTACTCATATCCTTATGGTAGCAAGCAGTTCATGTTTATTATTTTCAGAGAGAAATATAAAGTTTTGATGGTTTATTTTGTGACTTCTATGGTAGATGAAAATCAGTTCGTCTAAGTTCTAGCTATCTCGATATCAGAGGTTTGTGTCTAATGGTGTATATTGCTATCTACCAAGAAAATGTCTGCTAGAGTCTAGTTCCGAGCTGTTTATCAATGTCATTAACTATATCTTGAGAATGCTCATTTGATGTTTTTTTCTTTAAGTTGATAGTGTAGACATAAGGTCTTATATTTAAAAGATCCTGTCATCTTTGAGTTCCATTTATGCTTCTTAATTTTCTCAAAGTTGATGGTGTTTTATTTATAGGTATCAGTTTTGTAGCTAAGTCTTATTGTGGCGCATTTTTGTCTAGAATTTTGTTAAGGATGTTTGAATGGTTCTAGTTCTATTTGGAAATTCTATGTTTGTGAGGTAATTTTCTATTTTATCGAGGAGTTGAAGTTTCATACATTGCAGGTTTGTGAATGGGTTTCTTCATACTGTGGATGTACATAGGTTACTGATCATATGCTTCTTTAGGTTTACAGGAGTTAAGCCGTTATTTGTTAAGAATTGGTGCAAAGTTTTTCCTTCAAACCAGACTTTCTCGCCTCTTTACGCCTCAACCCAAAAAAGAAAGAATGACTAATGCTAATGACTGCTACAATTATTATGAATGTCAAAATGGAATGGAGTGAGGGATTTTTCAATAACCTGCCAATGAAGATTCTTTCTTGTGTAAATCTCTCCTTGTAGTTTTAGACATGTTTATATGTTGGCAAAGAAGGATTGACCAGGCTCTTAAACTAGTATTATGGACTACCTTCCATGTACCTATCCACAAGCATCGTGGAGAGCAACAAGTGCAAGATCAGGCATATTTACAATGTATATAAACATTTAACTCACAATAAATTTTAAGAAAAATAAATGGATGAAAGCAAGAACAAAAGAGGAGGAAATACACAGATTGACTCCACCCTTTGGATTAAGTACAAGAGTATAGTCATTCCCCTGTATCTGCAACCCTAGTAAGCACAAATACACAAAAATAAAATAAATGGGAGCACTTGCACACCCAAAATGTGAATTGGACATGCAAATCCTGAAAATAATTGAGGAAACACTTCTCTAAATGTTGTAATAAAATACAAATTATATTGATATGAAAATAGGATACTTATAGAGAGAGAGAATAATTGTATTTAATAACAAAGTGAGTAGCTTCTCACACAATCTACCTACACAACAACAATGACTACATACAATGAATCTACTAGTAGCGTATTCGATAAGCCACCTGCACAATTACATAAGAGTGGCAGTCACCTACACTTATAAATTATATAGCTAGCACCACTACTTACCATCACTTACATAAATAACATCATGTAATTGAGCTTTATAAAAAAATAGCTCCTTTACATTACATTAGAAAATATGATGTGTTTAGGAACACAACATGCCCTTGGGAAGCTTTATCCCCAAAATCTTGAGGACCAAATTGAAGATGAATTTACCAATGGGTAGACCAAACCTGAAATATTCTTCTATTAAGATGTTGAGAAACTTTAATTTATATTCGTGACCGTACCAGAAATACCTTCAAAACAACAAATTTCAATCTTCAATATCTTGGCTGTCCAATCTTTGATTAAGTAATTTTTCACGTATATTTCAGATATACAATTTATTTTTAAATATTCTGATATACAAGTTAAGTAATTTTTCCCCTTTTTTTAACCCTTCCAGCTATATACCTCATATTTTTACTGCAATGGGGGTTTAAATATCCCAAAATACTCCAAACCGTTGCTCTCCCTGCCATATTTCTCCTCATTTTATTCCATGATTTCTTCCAATACCAACAATCTTATTGCAAAACCCTCTTAGAATGGAGTACACATTTTTCTCCCGGATTTGGAATTCAGAAAAGGGTTTTCACTCCAACCTCAACAATACATACATTTCTTCCGACCACATGTTGCAAGTAGATAAAGGGTTTTACCCTATCCATCTTTAGAAAAAACTCATAGGTTTCTAGCCCAACCATTTAGAATTTATCACCTACCTTGTATTCTAACACAACCAAATCTTCTGTATTTTTGGAATAAAATGGAATAGGGTTTTATCTTACCTCGATTTATTTTTACTGTTATGTATTGCTTTTCTCTTAAAACTTCTTCCCTTGGCAAAAGATCTTATTTCTCCTTTGTTGCATGTAGATCTTCACACCATTCCAAATTGGCTGTACCTCTTCTTCATCAGGATATTCATCTCATACCACTGGGACTGATTCCTCTTCTTCAAACTGGTGGGGAGGAGGATCCTCTTTATGGCCCATCAATATTTTTCTCAAACTCTACACTAGATCTTCCTTTAGGTTTGCAGAGACTTCTTATACGTCCTTCCTGGTCACATTTGTGGTTGGATCATTTGTACAACATTGATGGCATAACCTGGGAGTAATCGGTCAGTTACTTGCCAGGAAACCACCAGGTGAATAACTGCCACTCGAAACTGCGAAAATTGAAAAACTGCAATTTGTTTTAACTGGCGAGTACTCTCCGGTTACTCACGAGTAATAGTGAGTAACCGGTGAGTAGTCGTCGGTTACATTTAGATAACTAGACAATATATAAATAAAATAAGCATTTAAGTATAAGTTTATGTAAATGTGAACTTATACTTTAAGTTATATTTTATTTATATCCTTTCAGGATGTTTGAGAATGGTTTCGGGCCTCTAGGATCTATAATGCAAATTCTAGGTTTTGGAGGATCCTATCATATTTCAGACTTAGTCAGATTCCAGGGTTTCAGGGTTTCAAACTTTAGCCATATTTCAGGGTTTCAAAATTTCAAGGAGACATCATAGGAGGGATGAAGGTTGCATGAAGGGATGTAGGTATGATAGAATAGCATGAGAACATCTCTCGCAAAGTGCCACAAGTCGACCCCACCCCATTCCCTGTGCATAGATTAAAACTAATACAATTATACTTATACAAGAATCTACAAGTACAAATTACAAGAATCTATATTTTTCTCTTCCCTGCTCTCTGGAAAACTAAGGGAGACTAAGAAAGTCTAGTAATCTATGCACAAGGAATGGGGTGGGATCGGCTTGTGGTACTTTGCGAGAGATGTTCTCATACTATTCTATCATATCTACATCCCTTCATGCAGCCTTCATCCCTCTTATGATGTCTCCTTGAAATTAAACCCTGAAATATGGCTAAGTCTAAAACACTGGAATCTGACTAAGTCTGAAATATGATAGGATCCTCCAAAACCTAGAATTTGCATTATAGCTCCTAGAGGTTCGAAACCACTCTCAAACATCCTGAAAGTATATAAATAAAATATAACTTGAAGTATAAGTTTACATTTAGATAGAGACTTAAATGTTTATTTTATTTATATAATGTCTGCTTTGGGTGAATTTCAAGTAGTTTTTGCCTTTGTCAGTTATTCCCGATTATTCGACCACCCTTGTTGAATAACCACCGGTTACCCAAAATCCCCCCTTGGCTAGTCCTCGCCGGTTACAGTTATGCGAACTATGATTTGAATCCTTGGCATCTTTATTGCAGCAAATTTACGAAAATTGAACTACTCTAATACCACCTGTAGCATACGTGCACACCCAAAATATGGATTGCACATACAAATCCTAAAAATAATGGAGAACGTACTTCTCCAAATGTAGTTATAAAAAATAAATTACCCAAAATATGATTGCATATACAAATCCTGAAAATGATGGAAGAAATACTTCTCCAAATGTTGTGATAAAATGTAGGTTATATTGATTTGTAAAATTTAAATTACACGTAAATTATATTGATATGTAAAATTTAAATTACATAGAAAGGGTAAACACCTTATCTATAATAAAGTCAGTAATGTCCTACACACCTTATCTTTATTGCAGCAAATTTACGAAAATTGAACTACTCTAATACCACCTGTAGCATACGTGCACACCCAAAATATGGATTGCACATACAAATCCTAAAAATGATGGAGAACGTACTTCTCCAAATGTTGTTATAAAAAATAAATTACCCAAAATATGATTGCACATACAAATCCTGAAAATGATGGAAGAAATACTTCTCCAAATGTTGTGATAAAATGTAAATTATATTGATTTGTAAAAATTTAAATTACACGTAAATTATATTGATATGTAAAATTTAAATTACATAGAAAGGGTAAACACCTTATCTATAATAAAGTCAGTACAAGCTACCTACACAACCGCAATGACTAAATACAATGAATTTGCTAGTAGCTTATTTGATAAGCCACCTACACAAATTACATGAGAGTGGTATTCACCTACCCTTAGTGTGTGTGTGTATATATATATATATATATATATAAAACCACCACCTATTATCACTTAAATAACATCACATGACTATGAGCTTTATAACAAAATAGCTCATTTACATTGCATTCCAAAATATGTTGTGTTTAGGAACACAACACACGAATCTATCATAGATAGGTGCCATTTGATGCTCATTTTCAACACCTAGTTTGCAATTAGGCTCACTAGTTCATGGCTCCAACTCATCATATATAATGATCCAATAACATATAGAGCAAGGATGATAAGAGCAACCCAAGAGAGTGGAGATTGTTACAAGGTGACTCAAATAAAATGGGGATCATAGTCGACCAACTCAATGGAGTAGGATCAAAACGGGTCAACCCAAATATAATGAGAATCAAAGATCAAAAAGGCTTTCAAAAAAAAAAAATCCAGACAAATAGGGAAGAAGGATTCAACCATGGGTTCAAGCCAGAAGGCTTCCTTGATCTCTATCTCTACATGAATGGAAGGCCCATAAGACTAAAAACATTAGATTTTGAATGGTGACATTTCTTGTCGGATATCATAAGCCCACAAGCCTTTTATGGTCTATTTCTCGATTAAAACGAGTACAACCAATGGTTTTTTGAATGTATTTATTAAGTATTTCTCCCATTCTACATTTTCTTATTCGAAAATGTTAATGGATTTCGTAGAAGGTGCCCAAAGATTCACATTGAACTTTGATAGGGACTTCTCGGTTTACTTAATTATAATAGGGATGTCTATATCTCTCCACCACTGGAACCATAAAGGATTGCCAAAATCAATTTGTTTTGGTTGATAAGCTCTAAGCACATCATCATAGGTACAGAACGAAGGGTGAAACAACCGTCTTTTTTGAGTTATGGTGGTACCTATTTTCATATATACCTTGGTTTTTTTAAGGGTTGATCTATAAAGTCCGAGAAGCATATCTTGAGTAGGTACGCAAATAGTAACTCCTATAGTTGGAAAGATAAGATTGAGATGACAAAACATAAGTAAACGAGCTTCTACTTGGGTAGGGGGCATAGATATCAACCCATATACATAGAGGGAACATTAATAGCACTTTTGTCCAGAGCAATACTTGATTGGGATAGGATCATCTAAGAATTATGAATGGTACAAGGACTGAACAATATCTTGCCATTGATTTTCAGAAAATTCCAAGAAGATACTTGGCCATGAAATTTATAATCCTTGAATAAACAGTTTTCGTTATTTCATAATACAAATCTCGGTTTTTGATAAAGAATCATCAGATTTTAAATATACATGGTTGATTGCCTAAAATCCCTCCTCCCTCCGCTGTTCGGGGAGTCCCTCTCATTCTGCCTACCCCTACTGAAATAGGATGTAAACGACTTGAAGTCAGCCGAGTACGATTCCATTGATCAGCCCTCCTCTCCCTCCTTCATTGGAAAGGTTCTTTTATAAGAGCTGAAACCACAGACAAGTTACTCTAGAACAGTAAAGAAACACATCTCTAAGTTGACCATGGTTTCAAAATGCATTTGTTTATCTTCTTTACACATTTTTCTTATTTCAATTAGAATAAGTAATATTTCAACAAACCATGTACAGATAAGTAAATGCCTTCCAAATAATTCTAGTTTCATTTACTTTAATGAGGAATCTCAATTTTATTGGCTACAGTTAATAAGTGAACATTGAAAGTTATCTGTTTATTAAATTATTTGACCAGGTAAACCCCAAATTGATCTTTACAGTATATTTATGACTAAACTCAATTTTCCATCATGTAATTAGGCTGAGGAATGTAGGAATGGGTGCTTGAAAATACAGTGAGACTAGGTTTCTTTTGCAGCAGACTGAAATATACTGATTTTATCTAATTTTCTATGGCACAAGATGCATCTGATTATCTGTTACATATAATGTTTAATGATTAAGTTTCACTTGTAGCCTTCACACCAAAGGATAGGTACCCTTGGTCTGTCATGTGCCCTATGGTTTTCTCTGTCACATTTCTGTGTCAAGAAACCAGACATATTACTGATGAAGTAGAACCTGCACAATTGTACAGCTCTAGCTCTGCTACAATTAGTAATTCCTATCAATAGCTAACTAAGGATAATCATTTTGGCAACCACAGGATTGACAGTCCATTTTTAAATATTCAACTTCGGAGAAGTTCTCGAGGGATTTGGAGGGGATAAAGGACAAATGAACGTCCCCAAATCTTAAATTATGTAATGCTGAATCATTTAGTTTACCGTGTAGACTTCACCCCAGGATGCCTAGTCCATCTACAGTGTAGACCAAAGGATAAGTCGAATTGGTCTTCCACATGCTAATTCCATGCATAGCTCGTACCTTCGAAAGACAGGAAGAGTTTGACTGACCAAAAGAACTCTGAAACTTTCAAAAGTTATGGAGCCCCAAAAATATGAAGTAAAATGACATTATGTCAGCTCAGTGAGCCACGTGAGGAGGTACATAGATCCCAAAAAACAGAATCCAGGAAATGGAAATGTACCATTGGAACTTTGTTACATTGAAGACAGGGGAAATAAGAAATTGGAACATAAAAGAGTTTGGCAATTTCGGGTCCCAAACTCCTTGACATCCCCAAAGGTTTGAACACCCAAAAGGCTGGTAAAATTGACCAAGTCTCAAAAGGGACTTCAGAAGTTCCAAGGATAAAAAATTCAGAAATGAGGGCAGATGATGTGGGTGTTTGAAAATCGCGATCAGTCCAAAACTCCAAAATGGGCATGCCATAAAATTCTCAAGTCCATACTGCCTGGACGCAGCTGAACTGTCAGAGACCACGTCAGCAGAGGCATTAAGAGTTTTGCTTTGATTGTTTCTCTTTTTGTACAAGGAATAAGAACCGAATCGTCAGTTTTTCCCATGAACTGTATAAATATGCTTGTAATGGGAAGAAAAAAACGGGTGGAAGAATGAAAAAATGTCTTGCCTTAGGATTTTTAGATTTCTTTACATTCTGGAATTAAATTTTCACTATTGAGTAGTGATCTTGTCTTAAATTCTTATAATGTGCACTCGGACCAGCTGAGTGGGTGACTTTGTTTAAGTAATCCCTCAAGTGCACCATCATCTAGTATCAAATCAGCTTTTCTAAGAAGCTAAGTATTTGCATCCATAGAAATAGAACAACAAAGTGTTCTCGTTGGCAGAAGAGGTAAAAGGGGACATGTTGCAAGAGGAGCACAAATTGATGTGGAAAAAACTCACAAAGCTGTTGAGATCTCTTCAAGGAAGATTGGAGGAGTTGGAAGTTTCCAAGTAGAGAGAGGGAGAGATAGAGAGAGCCACCGAAATTATTGACATCACAATCAGAGTGTGTCAAATCCAGAAGAAGGAGAACTAGGATCAGAAGAAAGAATAATTTCAGCAATTTCAAGGATGGGAAGCAAGCCAAGATCATGATCCCCCACATATTCAAGAAGTATGTATCCTAAAGAGTTGATAGACTAAATTGGAGAAATAGATACGTACTTTGTAATTGAACAAGAGGAGGACTATATGTGGGTTAAGTTCGCATGCACCAAGTTGAAGAGTCATGCATCCCTTTGGTGGACTATTTGTAAAAAGAATCATTGAGAAAGAAAAAGAGAAGATAAAGAAGTTGTATAAAATGGTAGAAAAGCTCCAAGGTAAATTTCTTCCCTCATATTACCAACAGACTTGAACCAAATTGCAAAACCTTTGCCAAAAAGATCTCATTGTGGAGTGTATAGAAGAATTTTAGACGTTGACCAATTGAGGAGGTCATGTTGAAGACAATGAAGAGAAAGTCTTCCAAGAATGTTAATGGAATTGCATGTCTATTCATGCTGAATCAATTTGCATCGATTAGAGAAGCTTATTCTAAGGACCAAAAAACGTCATCTCAAAATATGCAATGTAGAAGCCTAAGAGGTAGAGAACGAAGAAAGCAAGTTGTTGGTCAAGGGCAAATAATCAACAAGCAAGAAAGTGGAGTTGTTTACCTAGAGAAAACAAAGTATTAGGGGTATGTTATGGCATATTTTGTCCTTAGGCCCATGGTCTATGTATTAGTTTAGTAGGGACAATATTATATTATGTTTAGAATAATATTAGGGCTTTCACCCCCCAGGTATAAATTGAGAAAAAATCCTACGATGTGTCTTTTTGCCATTTGTTATTTATCCAACATAGAGTCATCATTTGTGACCTCTCGTGTTTTTAACTGGAGTGGCAGGAGTAAATACATATCGGGTGTGCAGGTGCCCCCATAATTTGCAATTTGACACTTTATATTCAAGTTATATTTTACAGAGCATTTTCCATTCTCTTTAACTATGCTACAAGTGGTATCGAATACAAACAAACCAAAATATAATATTATTAATATATTCCTGATCATTACATTAATCAACAATGGTAGCAATTCATATAGGAATTGCACTACCTTATCACATCCGCAAGCAGAGGATGGAGATTACAAGATAAAAACAAAATATGCAAATAAAGCATATTATCCTTATTCTACCCCTACGAGAAACATCCAGACATAACAACCCACAAATGGTGGGATAGCGACAACTAAGCTAGTAAAATAAAAAATTACAATTTTATTATTAATCCACATATGGTGAATTAAGTACCTAGGCTAGTCCTAACATTCCCCGCACTTAATTCAACATATCTTCAAGTGAATAAAAGAAAAATTCTTTGAATGCCTCAAATTTGTCCTACGCAAGTGCCTTAGTGAAAACATCTACACGTTGATTTGTCAGGCAATATTGGAGCTGGATGTTGTTCTAAACATGATTGCGAATGAAATGTACTTGCACTTCAATGTGTTCAGTGCAATCATGAAATACGGTATTGCGAACAAGCTTCACTAATCCATTGTCTACATGGAGGATTGTTGGATGATTATGTGGTATTCCAAATCCTTTAAGTATACGTTTGAGCCAAATCGCCTCACAGACAACTCCTCCTGTTGCACGATATTATGATTCTATAGAGGGCCTTGAAACACAAGTTTGTTTCTTGCTCTCCCATGATATCGGTCCAAATCTCAAAAAGAATACAAACCCTAAAGTGGATTTCCTGTCATCAATGTTCCCAGCATGATCTGAATCTGAATATCCTGTCAAAAAGTTATCGTTCTTCTTGTATTCTAGGTCATAATCCATGGTTCCTCTGATGTATCTCAATATCTGCTTCGCTGCTTTCCAGTGGCAAACTTTGGGCTCTTGCATGAATCGTGAGAGATAACTGACAACATAGTTGATGTCTAGCCTAGTGTATGTCAAGTAAATGAAACTCCCTATCAACTGTCGATATAGAGTTGCATTTACTTGTGATGATGGATCTGTCCAAGACAATTAAAGTCTTGTCTCCATAGGTGTGCAATTGGCTTGCAATCCATCATGTGAAACTTCTCGAGCATTGTCTTGGCATATTTTAGCTGAGACACAAAGATGTGATTTTCTCTTTGCCAAACTTCCAAACAAAGACAAGAATGCAGAAGCCCGAGATCTATCATGTCGAATGATCAATTTAGATCTTCATTTGTTGACTCAATCATCTTCATTGAACTCCCAATGATGACTAGATCATCGACATATACAATAACTATCACCATCTTCCCCCCTTGTTTGAGGTAGAGATTCTGATCATATGGACACCTTTTGAATCCATGTTTCAAGAGATGCTCATCAATTTTAATATACCATGCCCAGGAGCCTGTTTAATACCATACAGAGATTTGACATGTCTACAAACTTTATCTTCTTTTCCTGGATGATAAAGCCTTCTGGTTGAGTCATGTAGACTTCATCCTATAAATTTCCGTTAAGAAAGGCACTATTGATGTCCATTTGATGGACTTTCCAACCAAATTGTGCAGCTAGAGTAAAAATCATCCTAATAATTTTGATCTTCATTGTGGGAGCAAAAGTCTCCTCATAGTCAATGCCTTCTTTTTGAGCATACCGTTTTACAACCAACCTTGCCTTGTGCTTGTCGAGATTGCCATCTACTTTGTACTTTGACTTGAAGATCCATTTGCATCCAATTAGCTTAATCACTGGTGGAAAGTCTACAAGTTGCCATGTTTTATTCTTCATCAATGACTTATATTCTTCACCCATGGCATATTTCCAAGGTTTTGACTGTAGGGCTTCCTGAATTGTAGAGGGCTCAACAAATTCAACAATTGTACTCATTAGGGCCAAATTGACCTCTTCTCGAGCCATATTGCTAACCCTTGGTCCAGTGGTAGATGTGTCTAGAACACTGTCCAATTTAGCATCTCGTAGTGTACTTATATACCATTAAGGCATACATTGAGTGGTATATATGGGTGGTGGAGTTGTACCATTGTTCCCATCATCATCATTGTCTTCATCTAAGGGATAACCATCTTCTACATTCTCTATGGAACTGATTGGTTTACCAGGTGGGCTTGTAGAAGGAGCCTCTGCTTCTGTCTTCTCAAAAAACTCAACATCCCTACTAGCGTAGATTTTCTTGGTCTTTGGATCCATTAGTCTATAGCCAAGTGCTTCTTCATTTTACCCTAAGAAGACATGCTTTTCTGATTTCATATGAAGTTCAGTTCTCTACATTTAGGAATGTGCATACTTGCTTTGCATCCAAAAACTCTAAGATGTGCTATAGATGGTTTTCGCCCTGACCATGCTTTCTGTGGTGTTACCCCAACAAGAGCTGCAATGGAAACTCTATTGAGCAGATATATTGCAGTTTCGACTGCCTCTGCCCAAAACGCCTTTGCCAACCCTGAATCATTTAGCATACATCACACCATTTCTATGATAGTACAATTTATCCATTCAACAACACCATTTTGGTGTGGTGTGCATGGAGGTGCCATTTGATGACAAATGTCATTTTCTTCCAAAAAGGCTTTGAACTTATTGTTGGTGTATTCTCCCCCGCCCCCCCAATCTGATCTGAGCAAAGGGTTTTGATTTTCCAACCAATCTTTGTTTCAACATCAACTTTGAATTTGTTGAAGGTTTCAAAGGCCTAACTCTCAATTTTGAGACAGTATACCCACATTTTCCTTGAGAAATCATCAACAAAGAGCATGAAGTATTTAAACCCAGCATGATTAGGTGTCATGGGTCCGCATAGATCGGTATGCACCAGATCAAATTTTTCATGGGCCCAATATGTACTTTTTAAAAATGGAGCTCTATGTTTTTTGCCAACTAAGCAATTTTGACATTTATCTGTACCCTTTTTGAGAGATGGCAGCCCTCTTACCATATCAAAACGGCTGAGTGTGTCAAGATATCCAAAACTAATGTGACCAAATCTTTTATGCCACAACTGTGCTGAGTTTGTGTCCTTTGCAACAATACTTGATTGTTTTTATGAACAAAGTCAAGTTGAAACATTTGGCTCACATTGAATGCTCATGCAACAATTTTGGAGTTTTTGGATGTCTCGAATCAAACACATTTTTCTTCCACCTTTATAGTCAAAATCAATATTTAGATTGTGGTCCAATAGTTGACTGACTGATAACAAATTTTTGGTTAAACCAAGTACATATAATACATCTATGATTCTACAAATTTGTGTTCCAAGAGGCAAAGCAATGTTGTCAATCACTTGAACATTGTATGAGGTATCATCATCCAAAGAAACATGGTTTTTGTTGGGTGTGTCCTTAAAAGTGAAGAACCAATCTTTGTGTCCAGTCATGTTGGGTTGCACTCGAATCAACATACCAAATATCACTTTGTGAAGTTGATTCCTGATGGAAGTCAGCAGAGCACAGGAAGTCTCCATCTTCAAAGTTGTCTTCTTATTCAACAATGTTACCTTATTGTTTTGATTTCTTCTGTCAAGTTCATTTTTTGTCCCTGTGGTTTACTTTAATTTGATGGGGACAATTGTTGGGTAGTGGGCTTCTGGCCACTAGAGGATCCCTTCTGGAATGTATTATACCAACAATATTTTAGCTCATGTCCCTTACGACCACAAATGAGACATTGTTTTTGAGATTTACTCCTTTGTTGACTCTGTTTTGGTGATTGCTTAGAAGACTTGAGGGGTTTCTTCCCTTTTTGTTGATGACAAACAAGAGCATGTTCTTCGTCTTCTTCAGCAGTGAAGGACTCTTCTTGTTGCATCATGTTGACCAAATTTTCAAAACTTGGTTTTTGTTCTGTGACATTCAAGGTAGTCACGAAGATTCTATATGAGGGTGGCAGTGCTCTGAAGACAATTGGTCTAAGAGAGGTATTTGCCACTTGCTCGCCCAATCCCTGGAGCAATGCTCTTAGGGTTGCAACACGTCTTAGAAAGGCTTCTACTTTTTCACCTGATTTCAATTTCAAAGAATGACGCTGACTCTATAGATGCAGAATTGTGTTTTCATTTTTGGCCTCATAAACAGTTTGCAGCTTATCCCAAGCTTCCTTAGCCGTTGTGGCTTCACAGATATATGGTTGAACCTCATCTGATACCCTGAACATTATGATTAACTTTGGCTTTTGGTTGGCTTTATCATACTTACACTGCTGATTAGCATCAGTGGCATGTCAGGGATATGCTACACTAGCAATAGATCAAATTTCCTCATATTCCAATTGTGTTTTGATTTTTGTCTTCCAAGCAAAGTAATTGTCGCCTTTGAGTAGTTGAGAATACGACAAAAAAAAAATTGGTGCTTGTGCAGCCATGGTCAAAATTGCGAGTGATGGAAAGGTTCCTTATCACTCTAGGTAGAAATGGAGACTATGCGCCCTTCCTATATAATTGTCAGTACGTAGAAGTTTGCCCTTTCTATATACCAAACAGTATATGAAAAGGTGTTAACCTACATGAAAGAGAGTAATATGTGGTACCTAGACATTATTGAAAGGGGTTCGTCCAATCATTAGTACCTTCTTAGATGGAATTCCACATACGTGGACGTAACTTCCCTATATACTTGAAATTTTCACCTATCAAGATTTAAGCCTTTCAATTGAGGCGAACGAATAATGAAGGGATGACAAATGAGTGCAAGTGTCCTTATTTCTTCTCGATGGTTTATAAGGACAATGCCCAGATGTGATTGTTGCAGGGCTATGTATGCAGTAACTCAAATGCGACGGCTTTACCGTAAACATAAGTCAAAGGCATAGCTTGCACCAAACGTTGCGATTGAGTTTAACAACTTGTGTTTGTGCAATACAATATTTAAAACAAATTTACAATTCTTGTAGTTGATATGCAAATCAATACAATGTAAACACAATAGAGAAAGGAAATTGAATCCCCTTTCCCAAAATACATTTTTTTTTTTCTTTTTGGATCTTTGGCCTCTTTTGTATAAAATATTTCACTTCTCTTTTTAAACTTTTCCCTTTATGATTTTGAATTTGTATAATAATAATAATGATAATAATGACTTTTCCTACTAAAGTAGTTAGCCAAACTACTAGATTTGGCGGTGCCTCCAAAAATTTGGTTTGGGTGGCTTTTGAACTCAAACCTCACCCTTTACAGAAAATCTTTTATTCACTTGGGCTATATGCCTTAGTAACAATGCTTTTGACAAAAAATTTAACTTTTAAAAGGTTTCTATCTTGGCTAAAACATATAAAGGTGAGAGGTTTGAACACATGATCTCTCCTCCCCTTTATACTCTAATAATGCCTTGATAGCCACTTAGAGCCCTTTAAAGTTTGATTTTGAAATGCAAGATTTGACTTTCATCTTTTAAAACTTATCAAAAATGTTTTTGTAAAACCTTAAATAAGGTTATTGTTGTAGTGTCCAATTGCACCTTTGTGGGAGAGTTTTTCAGGGTCTCTCACTCCCAACTACAAAATTGAAGCAACCTCCAGTTGTGGGTATCTTGTAGTGAGGTTGAAACTCTAGGCTTTTTAATGAGGCTAGCTCCTCATATGCTTCACTTCAGCTGTTCCCACACACTAAAACCTATTTTTGACCAAGGAAAAGAGAGAGAAAAGTAACATAAAAAGGAAAAACTAAATTAAGAAAGGTGATGCACCAAATAGAGAGTGACCCACATGAGCATGAAATGAACACTAATTCAACATAAGATAATTCTATTTACACAACCTCACAATCGGTTAATTTGCATCAGTTTCATAAACTAGGCTCACTAAGCCATATATGAAGCAGAGAGGAATTTTGAAATTCACACCAAGTGTCCATTAATGGCAAAAAAACTCAAGTTCAAACCTGCAACTAACCAGAAAATACCTAAAAATAGGTAAGAAGAGACGACAAAGGACATGGAAGAACACTTCCTCACAAGGCCATCATGCACACGCTGCTAAACATGATTTTCAGAGAAGAGATAGGTAAAAATAATCTTTATTGCTTCAAAAGGTCTTTCTTACAAATTTTGGGCAAGGTTTTTCCTTGTCCAAATGAGGATGTCTTCTTCTGAAAAGAACTAAGACATATATAGAAAAGGGGAAGACCCAAAGAGAAAAGGCGAGCAAATAGAAATCAATAAATGAGCCCCAACCACTCTCCATAAATTCTCACCCACACTTGGGTTAATTAGAACTAATCCTTCTTCAACGAAATAATCGCCATTAGCTCGAAAAGTCTTCCAGCACTCTCATTGGTCGAGAAACGCACTAGAAGACAAAACTTGCTGAGGACGACGATGTCATGGCCCACCAAGAAGGAAAAATCCAGGAATGTCTTAAATGCCCGAGTTATCTTTTCTAATTGCTTGATCTTCTCACCCACACTTGGGTTAATTAGAACTAATCCTTCTTCAACGAAATAATCGCCATTAGCTCCAAAAGTCTTCCAGCGCTCTCATTGGTCGAGAAACGCACTAGAAGACAAAACTTGCTGAGGACGACGATGTCATGGCCCACCAAGAAGGAAAAATCCAGGAATGTCTTAAATGCTCGAGTTATCTTTTCTAATTGCTTGATCTTCGTCTTTTATCTCCACGCCATCCTCCACTTGTCTGCTTGCATATGAGGACAAAATTCTTACACCTATAAACCTAATTGAGCCATGCTGCCTCTACACTTGTCGGCTGTTAGTCGAAGATGATGGCCATGTCTAAGGACGAAAACCTTCATAAATTTCCAGGTACTAGCTTACGCCAGTTGCTTGGACTCCCCCCGTGCTCTGATTAGTCATCCTTGTGCCACTTGTATTTTATTGATTGGTTTTTTTTGCTCCAGCTTACGCCACGTGGCAACCTCTCATTCATTTGATCATGACTTCAAGCTTTCGTGGCTACTCAACTTGGTTCGGGCTCTCTGCACCTTAAGTCTTTGGGCTTTTGGAGTCTTAAGTCTTCGGACTTATTTCTTCTCAGCCCTTTTTCTGCAAGCTTTTGTAAGGTAACCCTTCCCGAAGGGAAAGAGCCCGTCGGGTTTTTTGAAAAGGACTTTCCCGAAGGGCAAGAGACCCTTCGGGCTTTGTTAAATGGCACCTCCCGAAGGGTAACATACCCTTTGGACTTTTTGCTTGAGACCTTCGTAAATATTGCAATGGTCCTTCCGAAAGGAACATACCCTTCAAAATCTTTGAAAGCTACTCTCGGAACCTCTAAAATGGTCTTTCAGAAAAGTGTTTGGCTTTTGCGGAGAGAAAAGTAACCATTCGAAAATATTGTTTTTGTCCACTTCCCCGAGAAAAGAACCCTTCGGGAAAGTTGTATAGGGCAACCTGCTTTACGAGTTCATTTCTTCGGAACCTTTCTTTTGGACAAATTGTCCGAAAGAATTTCATTACTTAGCTGGAAACGAAAATCCCGAAAAGAACACTTGGCCGAAAAGAAAAAACATTCCTTCGGAAAATTGTGTGGACAATTTTTCTGAAGGAAAACCATGAAGTTTAAACCAAAGAAAAGCTCGAGAGAAATAAATACACTTAGTTCTTTCAAAGCCCTAAAGAATGAACAAGGACTTAGCCGAATAAACGAACTTTGCACAAACTTTGCACTTAGCCCTTTGGTTTGCAGGCTTGCTTTCGAACATTGCTATCGGATCTATTTCTAGGCCTTTGACCCAATGTTTCGTCAAACCATGCAAGAGCTTCATATGTGGGCCAAAATTGGCCAACATCTTTGGCGGCTCACAAGGGTTGCATACCTGTCAATGCAAGAGAACTTAGACCATGTTGCCTCGTCAAATCCATCCATTGGGCATGGAGTCCAGTCACTTTTTCACTGAATCGAAACCTCCCTTTGAAGCAATAAGGACAACCAGAACAAAACAAAACTGTGCCCAAAGCACTTAGGGAAGGGAAAAACACAGCTGAAAAAGATGTGTACAAAGCACTTAGAGAAAAACATGAAAAGCTATACAAAATGTACAATATATACAATGGCTGCAAACTCTTCTAATAACACGGCTTTAGATGAATCCCATTGACTAGGATGGGTAATACCTCTCCATCCAGTTGGGCCAGTTGGAAAGCATTATGTTGTTTGCATCCGTTGATCAAATAAGGACCACTCCACATGCTGTCAAATTTGGTATGATTTCCTAGCTTGGCCTTATTTGAATCCCATTTAAGGACTAGATCCCCTTCTCTGAAATCCCTTGCTATGGCTCTCTTGTCAAAAGCTTTCTTGACTTGGGCTTGATGCAATTCTAGTGTCTTCATTGCAAGGTCTCTTGTTTCTTCAAGCTCCATGAGTTTTGCCAACCTCACATTAATGGGCTCATCTTCCAGCAGCTCTAGTTGATGGGCAAGCTCTAATGCAGGCAGCTCAAGAGAAATGGGCAACTTGGCCTCTCTTCTATATACTAAAACATATGGAGAATTGCCAACCACAGCTTTAGAGTTACCCTGTCAACCCACAAGGTTGTTTTTAGTTTGGTGTGTCACAGTCTCTGGTTCTCCTTCATAGTCCTGATGATTCTCAACAAATTCTTGTTTGTGGACTCAACCAGTTCATTTTCTTGAGGATAATAATTGGAAGAGGTGCTAAGGTAGATGCCCATCTTGAGAGCCCATTCACTCGTTTTCAGACCGAGGAATGCTAGTGCATTATCAGAAATGATAGTGGATGGAACACCAAACCTGATCATGATGCTATCATAGAAGTCTAAGACTGCACTTTCATTAGCTTCTTTCAATGCAATGGCTTCCACCCACTTGGTGAAGTAATCGGCTGCAGTAAACATCCACTTATGCCCCACACTTGATGGAGGGTTGATCATTCCTATGAAATCTAGCCCCCATTGCATGAAAGGTTGCTCTACCTGAATTGGGTTAAGAGGAAGTGCTGCCAATCTTTGCTTACCCATAAAGAAGGCACATTTCTGACACTTTCTCACCCATGCATAAGCATCTTTGAAAAGGTTGGGCCAGTAATAACTTTCCCTCATTATCTTTGCTGCTGTGGTCCTTGGAGCAAAATGACCTCCCACAAGTCCATCTTGGAAATGCTCCAAAAGCTTGGTTACCTGGTTACCATCCATGCATCTTAGGAGCACTCCATTGAGATACTTTCTAAATAGAACCTCACCAACCAATGCATAAGTTATGGATTGAAGTCTGAAATACCTTCTCTTTGCTCTATCTATACCTTGTGGGCACTCCCCTGTCATCAAGAAACATGTCATATCTTAGAGCCAACTAGTGTGAGGTAGGAGTGCATCCGACTGTGAGTTATCTTATGTTATCAAAATAACCTCTTTGTTTTCATTAAAGTCATCAACCATGTGCTCACACAAACCTTTGCCTCTCACTAGCTTAGTGACCTTGATCTCTACATCATGCTCCATGACCCTTGGTAATCCAGCCAACCCTCTTTTCGTTCAAGTCTTTGTTAAGAAGGAAATCTCTCACTCCAAGATGAGACACCATGATATAGATTTTGCTATTGGAGAGCATGGGCCAGAACCTTTTAAGGCTTCTTACTGCTGCAAGGACTTGTTTTTCTATGAAAGTATACCTCACTTCATATCCTTCCAGCGCTTGATTGAAAAAAGCTATTGGTTGTTCAAGTCTTTCACCATTCTTCTGCATCAACATAGCTGATATATTATCAATATTGACAAAAGCATACAATAAGAAATCTTTTGAGAAATCAGGGTTCATGAGTGTGGGTGCTTGAGCAATGCCCTGCTTGATAGCCTCGAATGTTGATTTACCTTCATTTGACCAAGTAACGCTTGGTTCTTCTTAAGCATAGTAGTGATGGGTTTGGCCAATTTTGCAAAACCAGGTATAAACCTCTTCATAAGGTTTATTTTCCCAAGGAAACTTTGGAGTCCCTTCTTATGCTTAGGTAAGGATAAGGCCAAGATGGCACTCATTCTATCAAGATCAGTAGCTAATCTTTATTTTGAAACAACATGACCCAACAACTTACCTTCATGCACAGCAAACACACATTTCTTGGGATTCGAAGAGATTCCATACTCTGCATCTCTCAAAGATCAATCTCAGGTGGTCCATGTGCTTGTTGGCTTCCTTGGAGAAAACTGTGATGTCATCCAAGTAGACTAGCACCATTTGATTTAGCAACCCCTGGAAAGAAATGTCCATTTCCCTTTGAAAAGTGGCCCTAGCATTTGATAGGCCAAAAGGCATTTTCTGATAAGCATATGTGCCCCACTTGGTGGTGAAGGCAGTCTTGTATTGATCTTCCTCCTTCACCAACACCTGGTTGTATCCCGAGTACCCATCTAAAAGAGAAAAACATTCTAAACCTGCAAGAATTTGAAGAAGTTGCTCTATGGATGGTGGAGGTTAATGGTCCTTCAAGGAGACCCTGTTCAGATCTCTGAAGTCAACACACAAACGGATCTCGCCGTTCTTTTTCCTTACAAGCACCAAATTGACTACCCATGATGAGTGTTTGATGGGAAAGATAATCTTGGATTCAATCAACTTGGTTAGCTTTTTCCTCATAAGCTCTTCTATTTTGGGGTTGATGGGTCTCTGCTTTTGCCTCACGGGCTTAGTATTAGCCTCTAGCTCTATAATATGCTGGGCTAACTTTGGATCAAAGCCTCTCAGATCGCTATTCTCCCAAGCAAAAATGTTTGAAAACTCTTTACAAAGTTCAATGAAGACATGCCTTTCAGATTTGCTGCTTACATTCCCAAGCTTGAAAAGCTTATCCTTGAAGATGAGCACTCTCTCATAGTTTTCTTTATCAGTTGATATTACTGCCTTATCTTTCTTCATATGGTCTCTCTCATGGAAAAGGCCTTCAAGGGTGACCAGCCCTTTAGGAAGCTTGTTAGATTTCAGTTGAACGATTTGATCGTCATATTGGTGTTGAAACTTCTCTTGGTTGGCGGAGGAGAACTCGACTTCTTGCTATAAGAAACAAGCAATTTGTTTGTCATTTTCAAAAACCTGCCAATGGGCCTCATTATCTGGGACTGATGGCCTCACCACCACTTTGACGTGTGGCTGAACCTTGGCTTCTTTCAGCTTACATGGGATGTTGAACTGAGCTCCCATGACTGCCAACCTGCCAGCATGCTGGTTATGATTTCTTGGGATAGCTTGAATGCCAAAGGCTTCAAAATCTTCAATTAGGTCCCACACTATTTTTGTAGGACCTCATCAGAGGATTCTTTGTAATGCTCAGGTCCTTGACTTGGTTTACTAAAGCTCACTGTCTCCATATGTTTGCAGCTGCTTGATTCCTTTCTTATTGGCTCATTGAAGGCCATGGATTAAGCCTTCATATTCTGCAGCATTTGAAGAGCAACTGAAATGGAACCTAAAGGAAGAGAAAAGCTTATTACCTAAAGGGGAAACCAACATTGTCCCTGCACCTACTCCATTCTTGCTCCTTGAACCATTAAAGAACAACTTCCACATACCATTGAGGTTGTCTTTAGGTCCAGTGAGGGAAGGCAGGAGTTGATTTTCTTCATGTAGCAAATGGACACCCATGTCTCTTTCTTCAACTCCTTCCAAAGGGTTGAGAAATTGATTATCCCCCCATAACTCATCCAAGAATAAATCTGAAATTTCTTCAAGAGCTTGATCAATTGTAAACTCAACCTCATCAAGGATAGTACAATTGAGGTTTATGCTATCTGGTTGATGGAGTTCAATGTAAAAGTGTGCCATGGGTTCAACGTTGATTGATACTTTAGTCCCATACCTAGTTCTGAATGCCATGTATGACCAATTTGCTGCGAGATAGCCTCCTATCTTTGCTGTGAATTCTCTAGATAAGCATAGGGCAAAATGAGGAGGCACCTCTAGAATCAACACATCTTGAGCCACTAAAACACTAGGACAAGCATGCAGGGTCACGCTGAGACTTTTGATAATACCAGCTGGTTTAGTGGAAGATCCATCAAGCTACAAAACTCCCTTAAATTGGGGTTCATACTTTAAACCAAGCTGGTCTGCTATTGATTTTGGCATTACTGAAGTGCGAGCCCCACTATCCACCAAGCAATTGTGCACCAAGGAATCACCGATAATTAATGAAATGTAGCATGGAGACTTGACCATTTTACTTGACCCTTCTCCCATAGGACCTTGGGTTGCATTAGTGAGGGCCTCAGTTTCTTTGCTTGATTGTTTGCCTACAATTGTTGTAACACTTATCTTGGACAAGCCTTCTTGAAGGATATCCACTTGACTGGGTATGGAAAGCATGTCCCACATTGGTACACTCACGCTGGATTTCTTCATTTGTTCAACAATGTTGATTGGTGTGTTGCTACCCTTTGCTTGTGCCTTGGGAGTCACTGTTGTTGGCTTGGTCAATGAAGGAGCGGTGACAAGAGGTTCTTTGAAAGCTTCCTAGTTGTCACCCATATTCCTTCTTTTGAATCTTGTGTTTGCTGAGACTGGGACGTGAGTCACACTGGGGATGGCCAGTGATTGGATGCATAACACTCTGCTTGCTCATTGATAACCATTGTAGCTTCTAGTTGGTTTGATCCCTGATCTGGTCCTTGTTCTTGTGGAGGTTGTTCCGGCTTTGTCATCGTGGGGATCTCCATGCTTTGAGCCATAAGAGCTTGATTGTACCCATAAGCAACAACCTGTTGCCATTGGTCATTGAAAGCCTGGTTAGAACCATTAGTTGGAACAATGGATTGCCCAAAAGAATGATTCCAAGACATTGTCCCTTCAGCCTCTTGAGCCATATTGTTTTGAACCGGAACCAAGGAATTGGAAGGGCCTGCAGCATTTGTATTATAATTGTGTTGTCTAGCATAATTTGGCTGCCCGTCCTTGGAAACCTCCTTTCTAGGGTGGCCTATTTGTTTGATAAGGTTGTTGCTGAGGCTGATATGGACCTTGATATGGCTTGCTGTAAGCTTGCTGCCTCTTGACATTGACCACATCATTCCCCAAGGATTGGAGCATGCTCTCAAGTTCCAAGTACTTATTTTGCTCTTGGGAGTCGTTGGATCCATTAGTGGAAGACTTCTCTTGCTTTGGTGAAGGCACAACAACAATAGTTGGAGTTGGAAGGATAACATCAAGTGGAGGAACAACTTCAGGAGGTGGTTTGATCTTAGAGAAAAGGGGCATTGAGGGTCTAGGAATAAGCTTGCCAACCTGAACTAGGCAATTTTCTGTTTTAATAGCCACCTCATAAGCATTTGGCAATGTGTCCCCTCCCATGGATTGGATCATTACAGTTATATCGTTGTTTAGAGCCTTTAAATAATATAAGAAGGTGAAGTTTGGGGATGGTCTAACAGCAGCCGGAATTCTGTCCCAAGCTTTTTGAAATCTCATATTGAAGTCTTGCATGACTTCATGGGGAGCTCTCCTGATTGTGGTCAACTGTTCTGCAAGTGACAGAGGATCACTCTTATCTGCAAACCTCTTACACAAGGTTGTTCCCAGCTGGTCCCATGATTGGATAGAGTTAGGAGCTAGACCCCTATACCAATCTAATGCCTGTCCCTTGAAGGATACAGCTAATATCCTAACAACGTTTTCTACTGTGACATTATGGATGTTGCAAAAATTGGCTATGTTTGTTATGTGTTCAGTAGGAGTTACAGCTTGATTTCCGTGTAATATGGGATGCTTTTGAGGGATGCTACTGGCATAGGGTCATATTGTGGCAAATTCAAAGGACTTTGGTCGTTGAAACCCACAAAATACCTTTGGGGAATAATGGTAGCAAGAGGGGCTAACAAGGATCTTCTCACGTAGGTATGCCTTATGACTGGTTTAGGAAAGTAGATTCTTACGTAAGGGAGAGTATGGGAGAACATTAACGTTCTTGCTGAGTTTAAAAGTAATTCAACAAATTCAAAAGGAATACCTGTAGAAGTCGATCTTGTAGTCACCTTTGGCATGAAAGATAGTTATTGTTCTGCCACCAGATTGATGAATGTTCTTTGGAGTCCCCAGATATTGAAAGATGAAAGCTACAACCACTATAAATTGATCAAACCAGCATTGACTTGACCAATCTTTCTTGAAAAGGTCCCATCGGGCGTGCCAGAAACTGTTGTAGCGTGGAATCACACCCTTGTGGGACAGTTTTTCAGGCTCTCTCACTCCCAGCGACAAAATTGGAGCAACCTCAGGCTGTGAGTATCATGTAGTGAGGTTGAACCTCTAGGCTTTTGAATGAGACTAGCTCCTCAGATGCTTCACTTCAGCTGTTCACACACACTAAAACCTATTTTTGACCAAGAAAAAGGGAGAGAAAGGTAACATAAAAAGAGAAAATTAAACTAAGAAAGGTGATGCACCAAATAGAGAGTGACCCACATGAGCATGAAATGAACACTAATTCAGCATAAGATAATTTTGCTTACACAACCTCACAACCAGTTAATTTGCATCAGTTTCATAAACTAGACTCACTAAGCCATATATGAAGCAGAGAGGAATTTTGAAATTCACACCAAGCGTCCATTAATGGCAGAAAAGTTCAAGTTCAGACCTGCAACTAACCAGAAAATACCTGAAAATAGGTAAGAAGAGAGGACAAGGGACATCGAAGAACACTTCTTCACAAGGCCATCATGCACAAGCTTGCTAAACATGATTTTCAAACAAGAGATAGGCAAACAAAATCTTTATTGCTTCGAAAGGTCTTTCTTACAAATTTTTGAAAGGGTTCTTCCTTATCAAAATGAGGATGTCTTCTTCTGAAAAGAACCGAGACATATATAGAAAAGGGGAAGAACCAAAGAGAAGAGGCGAGCAAACAGAAATCAATAAATGAGCCCCAACCATCCTCCATGAATTCTCACCCACACTTGGGTTAATTAGAACTAATCCTTCAACAAAATAACTGCCATTAGCTCCAAAAGTCTTCCAGCCCTCTCATTGGTCGAGAAACGCACTAGAAGACAAAACTTGCTGAGGACGATGATGTCATGGCCCACTCAAAAGGAAAAGTCCAGGAACATCTTAAATGCCCGAGCTATCTTTTCTAATTGCTTGATCTTCATCTTTCATCTCCATGCCATCCTCCACTTGTCTACTTATGCATGAGGACACAATTCTTACACCTATAAACCTGACTTAGCCATGTTGCCTCTACACTTGTCAACTGTTGGTCGGAGATGATGGCCATGTCGAAGTACGGAAACCCTCATAAATTTCCAGCTACTAGCTTATGCCAGTCGCTTGGACCCCCCCGGTGCTCTGATCGGCAGTCCTTGTGCCACTTGTCTTTTATTGATTGGCTTTTTCTGCTCCAGCTTACGCCACGTGGCAGCCTCTCATTCCTCTGATCATGACTTCGGGCTTTTGTGGCTGCTCAACTTGGTTTGGGCTCTCTGCACCTTAAGTCTTCGGGCTTTTGGAGTCTTAAGTCTTTGGACTTATTTCTTCTTAGCCCTTTTTTTGCAGGCTTTTGTAAGGTACCCCTCGGATTTTTGGAAATGACCCTTCTCAAAGGGAAAGAGCCCTTTGGGTTTCTTGAAAAGGGCTTTCCCAAAGGGCAAGAGACCCTTCGGGCTTTGTTAAATGGCACCTCCCGAAGGGTAACATACCCTTCAAACTTTTTGCTTGAGACCTTCAAAAATATTGCAATGGTCCTTCCGAAAGGAACATACCCTTCAGAATCTTTGAAAGCTACTCTTGGAACCTCTGAAATGGTCTTTCAGAAAAGTGTTTGGCTTTTGCGCAGAGAAAAGTAACCCTTTGGAAATATTGTTTTGGTCCACTTTCTCGAGAAAAGAACCCTTTGGGAAAGTTGTATAGGGCAACTTGCTTGACGAGTTCATTTCTTCATAACCTTTCTTTCGGACAAATTGTCCGAAAGAATTTCATTACCTAGCTGGAAATGAAAATCCCGAAAAGAAACTTGGCCGAAAAGAAAAAAACATTCCTTCGGAAAATTGTGTGGACAATTTTTTCGAAGAAAAACCATTAAGTTTAAACCAAAGAAAAACCTGAGAGGAAGAAACACACTTAGTTCTTTCAAAGCCCTGAAGAATGAACAAGGACTTAGCCGAATAAACGAACTTTGCACTTAGCCCTTTGGCTTGCAGACTTGCTTTCGAACATTGCTGCTAGATCCATTTCTAAGCCTTTGACCCAATGTTTCGTCAAACCATGCAAGAGCTTCATATGTGGGCCAAAAATGGCCAACAATTACCTGGGAAAGTGCTTTTTCTTTTGTCTTTTCTTTTATATGTTTATCCTTTCCGCAGTTGGGCGTGATATATACGGTTTGTAGTAGTTTTGAAAAATGCCAAGGGTGAAACTGCTTCAGCAAGTATTAAATTCCCCGAACAGCTTGTGAAACGTCGCCATGGAGGAAAGACCATGGAGGAAGATGGAATGACGAGAATGTTGATGCCAAGGATCCTCACACCTGGATGGACATCATTCCATCCGGAGAATGCAGGTCGACGTTTCAAATCTGCACTCCAAAACCCCTGAATGCAGTTGTTAGGGCAGAATACAGGTTGACATTGGATAATATGCATAATTTGTACAGGGTTGGAGGTTGAGGTCACCTTAGACCAGATTTGATGCAGGGTAGTGCCTGGGTCGCTGCTCCTTGCTCAATCCGAGTTTCAGAATGCTTCTTCTAAAATGATTCTGCTGCTACCAATCTTGTGCAGCAACAACCTGGGTCTGGATAGGGGTCTGGTCTAGGAAGAGACAAGGAGCACTATGGCTTCTTTGCTACTCAAACCTTTCCATCAATTCTCCAAATCATCCTGAATGTTTTTAGTACCTCTCCAAAGGCTCAGTTATAGGGCTCTGATTCCAGATAATACGAACAAACCAGAATATAATATCATTAATATATTCATGATCATTACATTAATCTACAAAGACAACAATTCTTATAGGAATTGCATTGCCTTATCACATCCGCAAGCAGATGATGGAGATTACAAGATAAAACCAAAATATGCAAATAAAATATATTATCCTTATTCTACCCCTATGGAATCATCCGGACACAACAACCCACAAATGGTGGGGTAGAGACAACTAAGCTAGTAAAACAAAAAAGTACAATTTTATTATTAATCCACATATGGTGAATTAAGTACCTAGGCTAGTCCTAATAGTATCAAAGCCACCCAATTTTTGTTGCTGCTGCAAAAAGGCCAAAGAGCATTTACCCAAAAAACCAATCAAAGTTTATAACCAAGGAAGAACTGAATGCATTATTTGCAGAATTTACCATAGAAACTAGAAGGAAGCACAATTACCAAGCCAAGGTCCAATAGGCTTAAAATTACCAAGCTATACTTTCAGCATAACTTAAGTTGCATGAAATCCGACAATGTACCATTTGTAATAGGACCGCATGTTTCAAAGTAATTTATAGCAAGAACTCTTCACATTGGCAAGGGTGGCATTTAACATGAGTATTGCATAGCACCCCCAAACAAATGGGTAGACAAAGGTAGTCAACAAATGTTTGGAAG
Organism: Torreya grandis; assembly: GCA_037957365.1. Taxonomy (NCBI): domain Eukaryota; kingdom Viridiplantae; phylum Streptophyta; class Pinopsida; order Cupressales; family Taxaceae; genus Torreya; species Torreya grandis. Next base: position 2,454,761 of record JARHVA010001060.1, read on the forward strand.
GGTGCCTTACGATGTACACAAGGGACAAGTAGAGAAAATGGATAGAATAGTTGCATTTGGTCGAGTGTCGGTGTAACACCCCATACCATTCAGCGATCAAGATGACTCCCTTCAAGACACTATATGGATATGATCCTCCACCACATATGGACTAGATAGTTCAAAAGGGAAAGGTTCATGTTGTTATCCAAGAGGCGTTCTACAATGGCATCCAGGGGGGATGGTAGTGGGCTGTAATGTTCATGAGTGTGTTCACTTTTAGTTCCGACCTTAAATTTGACGTCCATTTGACCATCACTTAGAATTTTTTCCTTTTCTCTTAGAGAATTCAATTGAAAAATCATAATATCTTGGCAATACGGTGGAATATGGAGCCCCCTTTTCTTCCAGAAAGATTTTTTCGATCTTGACACATTGGTGTAGTTAGACTGACACAATTTGTCACTAGTCAAGGGGAAATTTGCAAAGAAGGTAATCAAGTTATTAATAATTGTGGTATGTGAAAATAAAAGATAAGGACCTTGAGATTGATATCTCTTGGCATTTTCAAATCAATGTATTTATGATATTTGTACTAGTAGTAGAAACATTGTAGGAGATGCAAAACATCTTGACGTTGTTGAGAGAGAACTTAGCAATGAGTGTCAATAGAATGAAGTAGCAACTAGACTAATACAAGATAGGTACACATTTGAAGTGGGAGATATGGTTTTTGTTCAGCTACAAGCATTCAAGCATCTCACATTGAAGGACAAGGTAAGGTAGTAGATGCAACCCAGGATCTATGGGCCATACAAGGTCAGGGACAAGGTTGGTGAAGTGGTATATGCATTGGATATCCCAAACAAAGGGAGAGTGCATGATGCTTTCCATGTGGCATGCTTGAAGAAGGTAGGTGGTCACCCACAGACAAAGTTTCCTATAACAAATGAAGAAGGGAAGTTGGTCTTTGAGCCTGAAGGCATCATTCAGTACAAGATTCTTAAGAATGAGGCAATCAAAATGTTGAAGGTGAAGTGGAAGAGTCTACCTAAATAGGATGCAACTCTCTAGTTAAGCATCCAAATCTGAAATATATTCGAGGAAAATTACATATAAAGGTTAAGGGCCATAGGAGTTAAGAAAAGCCCCCACTCTCATTCATGCATATCGTTAAAATGTTGTATCTAGTGTGTTGGTTAGAGCTATATTTTGTGACTTATTGGTCATTGGTTCAATTCTCAACATGTATTTTAGTTGTATGTAAAATGATAACTCAAATTTTTGTGGGTGCCTGTACTTCACAGGAGGTCACCCATCCTAGCAATACTCTAGGTTGAGTGCACTTAAGTTTAGAATTCTTATCAATTTGGAGACAAATCTCTTTAAGGAGGAAGTCTTGATGTGTATCAAGACACAAAATAATATTAGGAGTATGTTATGGCCTATTTTTTCCTTAGGACTGCAGTCATTGTATTAGGTGTATGTTATAGCCTATTTTGTCCTTACGCCCATGGTCTATGCATTAGTTTAGTAGAGACAATATAATGTTATGTTATGTTTAGAATAATAAAGGAATTTGTGATGAAATTATTTGGGCTTTCTCCCCCCTTGAGCATAAATTAAGGGAAAACCCTAAGGTGCATATCTTTTCTCCATTTGATATCTAGGTTGGTAGGTGCCCCCATATTTTACACTTTATCTCAAGAGGTCACCCATCCTAGTGCTACTCTAGGTTGAGTGTGCTTACTTTTAGAATTATTATCAACTTTGGGGACAAATCTCTTTAAGGAGGAGGTCATGTTGGTGTATCAAGACACAACATAGTATTAGGAGTATGTCATGGCCTATTTTTTCCTTAGGCCCATGGTCATAGTATTAGGTGTATGTTATAGCCTATTTTGTCATTAGGCCCATGGTCTATGCAGTAGTTTAGAAGAGAGAATATTATGTTATGTTATATTTAGAATAATAAAGAAATTTGTGATGAAATAATGTGGGCCTTCTTCCCCCTTGAGCATAAATTAAGGGAAAACCCTAAGCTATGTATCTTTTTTCCATTTGAGATCTATCTAATACAACGAGCCATCATTCGTGACTTTTTATGAGTTTTCAGCCAGATTTGTAAGTGTAAATCCATACTAGGTGTGCAAGTGCCCCATCTTTTACACTTTATCTTCAAGTTATATTTTGCAGGTCATTTTCCATAATCTCTAAGAATGATGTAGAAGCAAGATTGTATGAATAGAACCAGATATCCAAAATGTAACTTTGAAGAGGAATAGGTTGTGGAAGAAGTTTTACTGGAACCTATTTCAAATGTGCAGCAAAAGGGCATAGAGCCTTTAAATGCTCTAAAAAAATGAAGGAAAAAGGCACATATCAAGAGCTCATGTGATGGAAGTTCTTCAGGTTGAAGAAGAAGTTATTGTTGAATCAAAGTAGGGTGAATACCTAATGTTGAAGAGGATGTTGTTAAATCCTCAAGAGGGCAGATCATGGCAAAGGAGGAGAACTTCGTAGGTGCAAATATGGAGGAAAGTGTAGAAATAGAAGGAAAAAGACACTCCACATTCATATCCATAAAAGGTTTCTTGATTGTAAAAAATACACCAAGTGGGTATACGGGAACAGTGCAAAGTGAATTTCCATAATGGAAATTATTAGGATAAAGTACTTTGTGACATAATGACAATGGATGTTTGTCATGTGTTACTGCATGGACCATGCAATATGTCATTAGTGTTGTTCATGATGGAAAAAAATATATATATTTACAATTGCCAAGGGTGGAAAATATATGATCTATTGCTTACGAAGGGAGAGAAAGGAGAAATTAGTATTAAAGTAATGTTCATTTCAGCCAAGGAGTTTCTGTGTCAAGGTATGTTTTGCCCCGATTTCCCATGTAGGGAAACCAAATTCAAGAAAGAAGTGCCATTGGAAGTGAAATCATTTCTAGAAGGGTACAAGGAAATTAGTTGTAATGAAGTGCCAAATAGATTACCACCAATACAAAATGTTTTACATCATATGGATTAAATTCTAGGGGTTAGTTTTCTAAGCTCAGCTCCTCGTTAGATGACTCCATTTGAGAATGATAAATTAAATCAACAAGTACAAGATTTGTTGGACAAACGGATGATGAGGCTGAGCTGAAGTCCTTGTGCAATATCAACATTTCTTATGCCAAAGAAGGGCAAAGAATGAAGGATGTGCAAAAATTCAAGGGCAATAAGAAAGATCACAATGAATATAGATTTCCATTGCCTCAAATGGATTGCTTGATTGGAGCAAAGTATTTCTCCACATTTGATATGAAAAGTGGATATCATAATATTTGTATATGTTAAAATCACAAGTAGAAACAACTTTCAAGACCAAAGAAGGATTGTATAGGTGGTTAGTAATGCCACTTGGACTATTGAGCCAAGCATTTTTATGAGGTTGATGAATGATGTGCAAAATCATATACAGAAAAATTTGTGATTGTGTACTTAGATGACATATTGATCTTCAACAAGTCGAGAAGGAACACTTAAGACAGGTGTTGGAAGGCTGAAGCAGAGACAATAGCTAGTAAATGTGAAGTGTTTGTTCCTGCAACAGCACTGATGTAACAATTCTGAAATGGTGCAGGGGCATTACTCCACTTGCGAGCGATGGTGGAGTTGAGTTAAGTTCATAAATCTAACATGCAAACTTAGCAATTACCTAGTAATGGCAAACTAAGTACAATCAATTTGACAATCATGAAAATGTCCAAGTCTCTTTTGGAATATCTGACTTCAGGAAAATTATAAATTGATGCCAAAGGGACAAAGAAGGGAACAAAGTCTAGAAATCCCGAACTCCTGAAATGCATTTGTAAAATCAACTTTTAGTCCGTGATTAGCTCAGACCTTTAAAAGATTGGAAGAGTTTAATGGACAGAAAGCACTCTGGAACTTACAAAAGCCTGAGTCCCAAAATTCTGAAATCTGTACAATGACCCAAGTCTCGGATCAAAGATATCAGGAGGTACATAGGTTCCAAAAGCCAAAATTCAGAAGATGGCTAAGACCCATTAAGGCATCCAAAATGAGGAAATGGAAATAGAGAAATTCAGGGATCTAAAATCCTGAGGGACCAAAAACAACCAAGATCAAAGAGTTTGAACAGTGACCAAGTCCCATTGGAGCTTATGAGATCAGAACTGCAGTAGGCATAAAGGGAGGATGCTAAGGAGAAACTTACACCTGAAGTTCCGAACACTTGGAAGGGCATAAAAATTGACCTAGTCCCAACACAGAAATTCAGAAGTTCTGTGGATCAGAAATTTTTGAAACAAAAGAAGATGCTACAGGTGTACCAAAACTTCCATGGGGACTATTGGCTCCTACCAATACATTAAATGAAAGGGCATAAAATTTGTAGCGACCTCATATGTTGTACAATATGCCCTTAACGTTTCAAGTAATTTCTCAGCCTAATCTTGTTTTTCTATCATGCATATCTTATGAATTATGGTTATAACTACCTTATTGTTACTTCTGCTTGTCCATTGCTTCTAGGAATGTACACTCAATTTTTTAAATTTTGCTCTCTTTTCGGTGGTTAAAATTTGCTCTATGATTTTATTTATAAAATGTGAACCCTGTCATGGCACCAAACCCTTGTGAAAAGGTATTGGTATATAAAATTTGCAGTGATAATGGTAGAATCATCAAGGAGTGCCTTTGCTTCTACGTACTTTAGTAACTACTCAAGTGATATTAACAAATAGCAACATTTGCCTCTTCTTAATGGATGTCTAAATGGTCCTACAAAGTCTCGGGCTCATATCTCAAATAGTTTGCAGTTCTCATTGTATAATTGTCAAGTAGCACCTTTGCTTCTACCTACTTTCCTAAGTACTCAAGTGCGATTAACAAATGGCAACATTTTCCCCTTCTTAATGAATGTTTAATTAGTTCTACAATGTCTAGCCCTCATCTCTCAAATAGCCTTTTGAGGTTTAATGGGTTGTAAAGGTTGGAAATTTTCTTTCATAGACCTACATGTCCTTTGGCACATACAACAATGTTTACCCATTCTAGACAATCCTTATACAAGGTGGGCCACCATAATCCAACTCCTATGATCTTTCTTGTTGTTGCATCATGATTTACATGTCCCCATGCTTCTTTTAGAATATAATAAATTTCCTCTTGCGGCGAACATCGTATTTCTCATCTTTCCTATATAATATAGTAAACTATTTGTTAACTGAAATCCTCCTTTTACTTTCAGGCACAATCTTCCATTTACTTTAAGGCACAGCTGGGGCGAATGGTCATGTAGAAAGGTATCCTCCCACTGTCTTAATACCATTTATTTAACACCGCAATATTAATAATTGTGAATCTAAGTAGTCATCATTCACTCCCTTTGTTTGTTCACCTGTCTTTATTCTTGAATCTTGATAAATAGTCTACAATCACATAGTTTTTCCCTATTCTTACCATAACTGCCACAATATTAATAATTGTGAATCTAAGTAGTCATCATTCACTCCCTTTGTTTGTTCTCCTATCTTTATTCTTAAATCATGATAAATAGTCTACAATCACATAGTTTTTCCCTATTCTTACCATAACTGAAAATGTGATTATTTGTAGAAGTGAAGTCGTCTTGAAATGTGTCCATGTATGACTGGGTTGTATATTAGGTGAAACCATAGTAGCAAAAATCGTTTGGGGAAAAAAATCAGTTTTTCAAAAGTATGTGTTTTTCAAAAATTGCGATTAATCAGGAAAAAAAGGGAAAAGCTTAAAACTGCCGAAAAATGTGGAAAAATGAGAAAAATTATTATTTTTAATTTAAAAACATTTCCATTGCATAAAGATACATATTAGGCATTTCAATTGTATACAGAATAGATACAGATTATGAGAGGAAGATAAATGACGTTGTACGCCATCAAAATCAGCCAAATGTTTTCTTTCATCAATTTCCATAGTATTCAAATTTCATTACATTTTCATTTCAAAATGCATACTATTGCCATTTACAAATGAACAAAAAAAAGGAGGAATCGAATGGCAATGAGGTAGACTAGCGATCAGTAGGTCTAGATGTTGAAGCTCCAGAGTTAGAGCCTCTCCTCATTTAAGAGATGGCCTCGATGTCATACCCAGCCTCCTCCATCAAGTCGAAGTCAGAATCATCAAAAATAGGCTCATCATTATTTTCAAGCAATTCAGATTTTGGATTGATCTCATTAAGGTCAATCGACTAATCCTCCTTGACGGTACGTAACATTATCAAATAGAATGCATATGTTAGTGACTTTAGCGAATAACACTTTACAAGAATATAAATCAACTTTCCATACGAATTGAGAATTAGAAATGCAACATTTCTTAACCTTGAGTTTTCTTCATCTTCAAGTGACGATTGTGGTGGACAAACACCAAATCATTCATTTGTTCCTGAGCGAGTCGAATGTGTTTTTTAGAATGTATTTGGTCAAAGACACTCCAACTATGCTCGTAAGCAGATGAATTGCATAGCTGGCTGAAAATGTGCATTGCCATCTATTGAAAGTGTTTTGTTTTTTTGCCAAAGAAATCCCACCATTGTGCTGCAAAATCATATTCTGTCAAACATTATAACATGCACAATTCAGTAAAAATTTAACACTTTCATCATACGTATGTAGGAAAATTGTCTACCTAGTTTGCAGGTCTTCCTTCCTATGATGGTTGCCTTTCTAGAGAAGAAACCCTTGGCTTGTTTGTACATCAACAACTCTCCTATAACTGCCTCAAACTCTTCTTGATTAGGAAACATTCTCTCCATGCACTTAAATAGACCCTCTGAGACCTCTGTATTGTCCCAAAATGAGTTGCTAAAGAAAAACATTGGATTCAAGAAATATCCAGTTGCATGGAAGGGAGAATGCATTTTCAATTCCATCTATTATCAACTATCTCCCATAATGGCATGTACTTAGCCATGTTATTCTCCAATATGCTCCTAATAGCTTCTTCAACCCTATCCATTGCCTCATACAAATAACCCATGGGTATTTATTCTCATTGATGAGTCTCAAAACTCGAACTAGAGGCTCGAAGAATAACACAATTTGCTCTGCCTTTTCCCAAAAGGATGGTGAGAAAACATAGTCAACCACCATTATGCCCTCTATGTTTCACAAAGGAAGACTCCAACCACTCAATTCAAACGAACATCGTTTCAAATTCATTTGTTGTTGACAACGAGTTTGCAAGAGGAAGTGGGTTGCAAACCTTTTCACCCCCAGTCGAAGACATTCCTTGCCATCTGTGAATGCGTGCATCATATCAAGCACCCTTGTGTGATTGTATATGAACTTGGTGATTCTGAGGGTCTTTTGCAAAACCTTTATCACCCATAGAATTTTGTCTATGTTTTTGCCCTATATATAGCCAAGTATAAATAGCATTTTTTTGGCAAATTTTTCCAATTTTGACTGAGTTGTCAACTATTTGATTGCATGAAATACGATTTTTAGGTTTGAAAATTTCATTTTTTGTCAAGTGCGGCAATTAATTGTGATTAATCGCATAAAACAATTATTGGTGAACCCAAAGAAAGGAAAGGGATTTGCAAGTAGGAAAATATTTTGCCCTGAATATACCACTAATAGAGTTTCTTTTTTGTTGTGAGGTAGTTCCTTTCAGCTCTTGTCAATAACATATTTCCAACAAACAAGGGATGACCCAGTTTATGGAATCTATCTCACAATAGCATGCATCCAATAGCATAGTTTGAAGCATCAACATGTATCCAAAACCCTTTTTCACAATTAGCGTATGCTAGTATAGGAGCACTTATAAGCATGATTTTTAGTTTTTCAAATGCCTCTTGTTATTTTGATTCCCACTCAAATGGTGTTCCTTTCCTTAATAGGTAATCCAAGACTTGAAAAGTAAAGGCTTTTCTTAGTTAGTGTTGTGTTTTTCACAATGCGCCAAGTCTACAATTACTCTTTAGCTTGTCAAGTTATTCTCGAGATTAAGTTTGCATGACTATGCTTCATATCCATTAAAACAAACATAATAGCATGTATTAAATAAGAGAAGGCATTTAGTTTGATAATGTGCTTTGTACTTGGTAGTGGTACTTGCATTTTAGATTTGAAAGGGTGCAAATGCAGACAATATTTAGAATAGATGTTTGAATAACTTTAAATGTGTACACACTAATTTGTAGTGTATGATGGTAACTATGCAGTTTAGCACAAGCTAAGTTACCAAGGTACAAGTTTTATATAGGTACGACGGTTGCCGATTTTTATAGGGGTTCGGGGTTCAGTATGGCTTGAGTTCGTCCATACAAAAAATAATAAATAATAATAAAAATAGTCAAAATATAAATATTATAGACAATCTTAAATAAATGAAATTAACCACAAAACACTGCCTATTTATTTTTTTATGTTTTTAATTCTTTTTAATAATTTGGTTTAATTTTAAAACACAGCCGGGTACACCACAAGTATCGGGTCAGACCTAGGATTTTGGATGAACCTGGGGCGTACTGATACCACTAAAGGTACAAGAGTCTGGGGAGGGCAACTTGATAACGTAGCCAAAAAGTAATCAGCATATTTCATCATTTACATATTTAATACATGTTCATTGTTTGTTTCGATGTATATGATCTACATTTGGCATGAAATGAAAGAAAAAAATTGCTTTTTCTGATTATTTTTTTAAATGTCAAGTAAGGCGATACTCTTAGTCTTCAGCTGATATCAAGTACGATTATGGCTACTATATGATAGAGTTTGCAAAATTAGAATTTGTAAAGTTGCGGACAAATGCAGCCTTAACCCCCGTAAATGGATCAATTGTCATTAAAGCATAAGATACTATAGATCACAAATGGCATCAACAAAGATTCTGCAGAATGAAATGTCATGACTTGTTAACAGTTTCTAGTAGCAAGTGAACCTTTGCGAAAAAAAATTGAAACTTAAAGGCATCAAAGACAATCCAAGATGGAGTAGGAATCTAACCCAAGGAGTTTGAGATAACACAAGCAGAAAGAAGAAGAGGATTACAAGACATGGTTTACTCAGGTAAAGAACAAGGTCTCTAATCTTATGCAAATGTTCATCTAGTTCACAACCGAAATGATAAAGGATGGGAGAGGTAAGCATGAGGAACCAGGCTTTGTGAAAGCTCCTAAAATCAACTTGTATGGCTTCAATGTAAGCAAAAGGTCCCAACACAAGCACCTCATACTCACCATTCCATGTTGAGGCTAAACTGCACATAACCCTTTTGATGGACAAGCTAACACTGAAATCTCAAGTGCTAGTGGTGCCAACTTGAGGTGTGTCTAGTGTCAAACGTACATCAACAAATAGGGGGTGTGGTTCACTAGACTAAAGATGACTGAGTCTGCTTCATCTGGTAGGTGAGTTGCATGCAAATTATCCATAAATGGAAACAAGCCCTTGTGACAAACCAAGAGCATTTCAAGCACCCCCTAAGGGTCCATTTATATCCAATTGGGTATGAAAATAAGCAAGACATCAAATGGCAGTATCTCTTTTAGTGTTAGGAGAGATAAGCATATGACGAATCAGGCTTTGAGGAAGATCCTAAAACCACCACACGTACCACTTAACTGTAAGCCAATAATCCCAACACAAGCACCTCATACTCACCATTCCATGTTGAGGCTAAACTGGACATGACCCTTATGATGGACAAGCTGATGTTGAAAAGCTCAATATCTAGTTGTGCCAACTTGAGGTGTATCTTGATTGTCAAAATAGGTGGAGTGGTTCACTAGACTACAGATGGCTGAGCATGCCTCATCTGGTGGGAGAGTTACATGCAAACCGACATAAATAGAAAAAAAACCATTGTGACAAACCAAAAGCATTTCAAGCACCTGCTAAGAGCCTATTTATATCCAATTGGGTATGAAAATGAGCAACGCATCAGATGGCACTATCACATTTAGTGGTAGGGACAGAATGTACAAGACCGACAAGTAAAGTTTTTATAAACAAGCAATCTTGTTAGAAATGGCATTGACAAAGAAGCGTGTCTTGGTGAAACTACATCTTGCATGCATACATTCACAAGCAATTGGCTTCGTTCAATAATAATTCCTTGGAATATGTGTACAAGGAAACATTATATTGAATTCAAGAGTAAGAATTCATCGAAACTATCCAATTCAACAAGGTGTAAAGACAAGTAAGTGAAGACTTTTAAGGCTAAGGTAATAGGCAATAAAATTAATGTTGAAATTTATTATTGAAATTTGTGAGTGCAATAGTTACGATGTCAAGGTTCTATATCAACTACCCCACCTAACTCAAATCCCTAGAACTAAATATTGGTCATGTGACTAACTTACATCATGTTAAATGTTACCTCCCAACACCCACCTTGATACTAAATATGCCAACCTGCTACTACCCCCCACCAAGGAAAAACATAAAAGCAAGAACTTAGACCCGTTAAAGTTCTATAGTGTTCACTCTTAAACCTTTGGTCATCAATGTGTGTGTGTCGATTTGGAACTTCTGCCATCTTCTAAAGCTCCGTCAATCTAGATCCAATCAGTTTGGCATCACCCTTATGTACTATAGGGAAGGTTTTCTCTCCATTTCATTCACCTAAACATTCTGCCAATGCTCCATCAGGCTGCCATCACTCTCATGGAGATAGAATCCTTCTCACCTAGACAATCATCCATAATGAGCAATTCTATTTCTGTACGTGGAAGTCATTATGACCCTCTAAAATGCTAGTTCTTCCTCACTATTGTCACCCTCTTTCTCTGATCTTGAGAATCTCACACAAAAGGCTCATTTTTCCCTTCTTCATCTTGCCTTTAACTTTACCAATCTTCTTCTCTTTCCCTTTGATCATATGAATTGCTCTGGCCTTTTCATTCCAAGGTCCATGACTTGGTTTTTGGATTTCTAAAATAGTTGTCTTCACCTTTTCTTTTCCTTTCTTCTCAACAAGGAGGGCATGTTCTCCTACCTTAGTTGCAACAGCCCCCTAATTATTCTCTTCTAAAAAGAGTTGCTATCATGTTTTCCAAAATCTGTGATGGTAACTAACTCGAAGTACATACAATGTGATTGTATTTGGGAGTAAAACATTTAACGGTACTGCTTTGGCATCTTTCTCTTCAACCTTAACTATGACTGCAAGTTGTTCCACTGAATAACTCAATTTGTTTATGTTCCCAGTCACTGTGATATTATTCTTCATCTGCAACCCAAACAAATGTTAATTTTGAGTGAATTTTGCATTTTATTCTTTTGATCCAAACAATTTATTTAGTTCATTCCAGATTTGTTTTGCTGAACTTTTCAGGTCTACTAAATGTAGCTTTGTGTCTGTTGTTTCCAGTCTGATAAGTAACTTAGCCCTATCATCTTTACTTTGTCCTACACCTAGCTTATTGGGGTCGATCAATTTGTTCTCTCTTATCAGACTCCATTAAATCTTTTGCATTAGGTTTGATTACATTTTCACTTTCCATGTATGAAAATTAAAACCATAATTTTTTGGGGATTGCATAGCATGTTTGTCTCCATTTCTTTAGTGTGCATTATTGTTTTATTCCGTCTTCTATAAACTTGCATTCATGATGTACAAATTCTATCTCCACAAAGTAGAAAATCGTAATCTTCTACATAGGATGTTAAGTTTCAGTGTCTGCAGGATGCTGATATTGCAAAAGTGTATAGACTAACTTTGAAAATCTCCGCTGCATGTTCCATTAGAGCAGGTTAAAAGGATTGGTAATACTGAAACAGGTTGTGAACGAAAGTAGAAATGATGTTCTAAGAACAAGGTTTCTGTTCATAGTTAACAACAAACACTATTATTTTTGCATTCACGTTTTTTCTCTGCACAACTTCATGCTCATTTCAAAATCTCTACAACATTGAATATCAAATTATTTGCTATAGGAACTCTCAACTTTGTTATCCCTGACAATTCTTGCAGGCAGAATAAGTTAAACAAAGCCAAAATTTCAAATGGATGGCATTCCTGTATAAATTCAACCTGGTGATTAAATATGAGAAAGGGGTAAACCACAAAGTGGTGGACAGAAGCTCTTTCCCACCAAGAACTTTAACGCTGGGAGTGATGATGTATTGACACCATTTCGCATTAATATTTGATGAAGCAGTATGTTGAAGACTGTTAGGAATATAACACTGACGTCAACATGTGAATGCTCAAATGACCAACACTAAATGCTGGGAGGTTGTGGTAGGTTGGGAAGTTAAGACATGGCCCTAACATAGTAAAAGAATATCCATATTGTAAATAATCACACTCTCTCTTGATGAAAAACTCATTTTATTTCTTGCATCTACTCATGCTCCATAAATGGCATTAGAGCCCAACACCTCTCCCAGGCAGAATTGATCCTTTTCTGTGTGGAAGGAATGCAGGAGCTCCAATGAAATAAGTAGTGTTCAATCCACAAACGTTACAGCAGACTGAATCCGATGAGATTGCAACAAGATGTTTCAAGATTTGTAAACCCTCATTCACCATTAAGTGGATGATGCGATGATATTCTGAATTGCAACGGCCCATACTGGATACATATCAAAGAACCTCAATTTGTAAATTAGAAAATGGGTAAAACAGAAAGACACAGACACAATCTCATGCCCACCAAGAACTTTAACGCTGGGAGTGATAATGCATTGATGTCTTTTTGCATTACGATTTTAAGGAGCAGTATGCTGAAGACATTGTTAGGAATATGACACTCAACATGCAAATGACCAAATGACTAACACTAAATGTTGGGAGGTTATGGTAGCTTGGGAAGTTAAACCATGGCCCTAACATAATAAAAGAATGTCCATATTGTAAATAATGACACACTCTCTTGATAAAATGCAATCCTTTTATTTCTCGCGTCTACTCATTCACCATAAATGGTATTAGAGCCCGACACCTCTCCCAAGTAGAATTGATCCTTTGTCATGTGAGAGGAATGCAAGAGTTCCAATGAAATATGTAGCGTTCGCACAAGACATTGTAGCAGACTGAATCCAATGAGATTGCAGCAAGATGTTTCAAGATTTTAAAACCGCCATTCACCATTTAGTGGATGATGCAGTGATACTTTAATTTGCAACGGCTTAGACTGAACATGCATCAGAGAACCTGAATCTGTGAAATCACCCTTGGCATCCTGGCCGTGATGCAGAGTTCTATAGTTATTTGCAATCTGAAACCTATTCAAGTTATGTCAGTCCACATGCTGAAGATTATTGAAACCCTTTCATTCATTTCCACGTAAGTCCATGTTCTCATTCGAATGCAGATATGCATTGTAGCGCTAAAAAAAAGTCTATTTGAAATTCATTGAAAATTTGCTTCATAATTTATCTGAAGCAGTATGTTGTTTCAGAACAGAAAATGCCTTGTTGTTTTTGTATGTTTTAGAACCGTAAGTACTTATAGAGGTGGTTCATTGCAGACATAGAAAACGTGGCCAAAGATTATTATAGAAATCTTGTGAACCTCTGACCCGATTGTTTTGCAGAATCATGCCTTCCATTTTGAAGAATTGTTGCATATATGACATTGTTTGCAAGATGACAGAAATCTTCAGAGCCTTTATTAAGATGGGCTTAGAGAGGACGTCACATTTTTGCAGTTGAAGCATTTGGAATTACAATATTGATATATTCAAAACGATGTTGGAGGAATAGTTAAGAACCGATTGAAGACATATGGTTGCAATATGCAGAGATATAGATCTGGAGACAAGTAGTTTCCTGCCACAGCGCGAAATAAACAACAGTTTCTCCCTCTTCCGCAGCAGGAGAAAGAATACAAAGCAGAAGTTTAATATGCTTGTGAGGTGATATGGCTTCGAAGGAATTTAGAAGATCTTCAAAAGCAGGAGAATCTTACAGCTATCCTGTATTATAATTAAAGTATACTGTGTGTGGCTAAAATCCAGTATATCATGCTAAAACTAAGCACGTGCAGGTGCATGAGACCAGCAGAAAGGTATTGTAGAGTTGCTAACCTGCAACACTGAAGATCAAACTAGTAATAGCCTAATATTTTCACAAAGGCACTTTCCAAATAAAAGTTTCATATGTCTTGAGAGTTATTCAAAAGTCAAAAAAATGGGAAAAAATGTTCGAATGATGTATCATTTTCACTTTTTAAGTCAATAAGGTCCTTTGTTATGTCATCATAAATAAACTTAAAGTGTGTGAGAAGTAATAATTTTACTTATTATTTTACATAGCACTTAGAGTAGTCATCGAAATCTTATGATTGGTAAACTTATGTCATCCATGGGAAGAGTGTGTGGTGTGTATAAACCACTTTGATGATTAAAATTTGCATCCATGTCTCATATTTGATTCCTTGTTTTGTTTCTTAATCTCTTTCAAAAGAAACAATATATGCCGATATTTTGTTCTTTATAAGAAAAAAGTTATTCTAACACTTATCCTAATGAATAATCTCTCCAAAAAAGGTAGCACGCCAACAAAGGGCCTGGAAAAGATCCGTGAAGACATCATATAGTCCCTTTTGTTGCAATTCTTTGTTTGAATAAGGCAGGTTCTCAAATTAAAGTGAACAGTCATATATTTCAGACAACAAGAGGGTAGAAGGTTTAGTTGTATCAAATGAACACTGCTAGTCATGTACACTTTGAATTATGGCAAGTCTTTAGCATTATTTTCACACTTTGACAAGGATGTACATTCACAAGCTAAATCAAAAAAAAATTGGATCCATGTAACTCCGTACCTTTCCTGGTCGTCGTTTGGTTTAAATTTGGTTTAGACTTCAACAGTAGGATTGACTTGACCCGAATTTACAAAACCATGTCTATCAACTGGTCTTGCTTGTGGTTGCTGCGTTTGGAATTACAATATATAATTGCAAGTTGCAGAGGTATAGACCTGGAGACAAGCAGTTTCCTGCCATAGAATGAAATAAACAACAGTTTCTCTCTCTCTTCAGCAGCAGGAGAAAGAATACAAAGCAGCAGGTTAATATGCTTGTGAGGAATATGGCTTCGAAGAAATTCAGAAAATCTTCAAGCTAAGCAGGATAATCTTACAGCTATGCTTTGTTATAATTGAAGTATATTGCTTGTGGCTAAAATCCAGTATATCATGTTAGAACTAAGCACATTCCGGGGCATCTACACTTACTTTGAGACCAGCAGAAAGGCATTATAGAGTTGGTACCCTGCAACATTGAAGATAAAACTACTAATAGCCTGGTATCTTCACAAAGGCACTTTCCAAATTAAAATTTCAAAAGTGTTGGGCTTTATTCAAAATGAACATTTTTCAGGAGAAATGTTCAAATGATGTATCATTTTGAGTTCTCAAGTCAATACGATCCTTTTTCATGTTGTCATAAATAATCTAAGTGTGAGAAGTCATAATTTTACGTAGCACTTGAAGTAGTCATTGAAATCTTATGGTTGCTACACTTATATGTAATCCATGGGAAGAGTGGGTGGTGTGTATAAACCACTTTAATAAATTAAATTTGCATTTGTGTCTCAGATTGGCTTCCTTGTATTGTGTTTCTTCTTAATCTCTTTCAAAAGCAACAATATATGCCTACAGTTTATTCTTTATAACAAAAAAGTTATTCTAACATATATCCTCATGAATAATCTCTCCACAAACGGTAGCAACTGGCAAGTTCTTAAAGCATATCAACAAAGGACCCAGAAGAAGATCCGTGACGACATCATATGGTCCCTTCCGTTACAATTCTTTGTTTAAATAAGGCAGGTTCTCAGCTTAATGTAAACAGTCATATTTAAGCTAACGAGAGGGCAGAAAGTTTAGTTGAATCAAATGAACACTACTAGTCATGTACACTTTGAATTATTGTATGTCTTTAACATTATTTAAAATTTCACACTTTCACAAGCATACATACTATGCGTGTAGATTCATGAGCTAAATCAAAATAATATTGGACCCGTGTAACTCCGTACCTTTCCTGGTCATTGTTTAGTTTAAATTTGGTTAAAACTTCAACAATAGGATTGACATGATCTGATTTTACAAATCCATATGTATCAACTGGTCTTGCTTGCAGATGCAGCGTCTGAAATTAAAGTATTAGTTATTGAAACTGTTGTTGGAGGAATAGTTAAAAACCTATTGAAGACATATCATTGCAATTTGCAGAGGTATAGATCTGAAGACAAGCAGTTTCTTGTCGTATCCAGAAATAAACAACAGTTTCTCTCTCTTCAGCAGCAGGAGAAAGAATACAAAGCAGCAGTTTAAAATTCTTGTGAGGAAATATGGCTTCGAAGGAATTTAGAAGATCTTCAAGCTAAGTTGAAGACTCTTAAAACTATCCTTTGTTATAATTGAAGTATAGTGCATGTGACTAAAATCAAGTATATCATGCTAAAACTAAGCACATTCAGGGGCATCTACACTAACTTTGAGACCAGAAGAAAGGAATTGTAGAGTTGGTACCCTGCAACACTGAAGATCAAATTGCTAATAGCCTAATATCTTGACTAAGGCACTTTCCAAATAAAAGTTTCAAAAGTCTTGTGAGTCATTCAAAATGAATATTTTTTGGGAGAAATGTTCAAATGATGTATCACTTTGAGTTCTCAAGTCAACAAGGCCCTTTGTCATGTTGTGATAAATAATCTGAAGTGTTTGAGAAGTGATAATTTTACTTATGATTTTATGAGACTTAAAAGTAGTCATCAAAATCTTATGGTTGGTAAACTTATATTTAATACATGGGAAGAGTGTGTTGTGTGTATAAACCACTTTCATGACTAAAATTTTCATTTGTATCTCATATTTGCTTCCTTGTATTGTGTTTCTACTTAATCTCTTTCAAAAGCAACAATATTTGCCTATAGTTTATTCTATATAAGCAAACAGTTATCTAGCATTTACCCTCATGAATAATCTCTCCACAAAAGGTAGCAACCCACAAGTGACCAGGAAGAAGATCCCTGAAGAAATCACGTAGTCCCTTCCATTATAATTCTTTGTTTAAATAAGGCAGGTTCTCAACTTACTGTAAACAGTCATATATTTAAGCTAACATGAGAGCAAAAGGTTTGGTTGTATCAAATTAACACCACTGGTCATGAACACCATTAATTATGGTATATCTTTAACATTATTTTAAAATTTCACACATTGACAAGCATGCATACTACACATGTAGATTCACAACATAAATCAAAATAATATTGGACCCATGTAACTCCTTACCTTTCTTGGTCGTTGTTTGGTTTAAATTTGGTTGAGACTTCAACAGTAGGATTGACTTGATCCGTCTTTACAAATCCATATCTATCAACTGGTTTGTATGGGGGAACAGGACCAGGTTCGAAATCAGCACCAACCTGTTTCCTATCGATGTCATCTTGGGTTGTGGCTCCCCTCATTTCAACCTCAAAAACAATGGTAATGGCAAATAAAACTGTCCCAGTCAATTTCTCAATCACGTAAATCCAGTCTTGATTATTGTGTCCCCTAAAAATAGGTGGTGCCAAAAAGGAGCTTTACCGAGAGAGGGAAACTAAGGTTGGAGGAACTTTACAAGTCCATTGTTTCTAGGTTATTCATACAAAAGACTTGACCTTTCAGATTCGTCTCAGTTTAAAAGTCAACATTAAGCTCCTGCACAAGCAAGACACAACCTGCACATTCAGAGAATCCAAATTACCACTGATCTCTGAAACAACCAAAATGCAATATTGCGATTTCCCTGTGCCAGTCATCAAATTTATGTAACCAATAAAAAATAGTTCATAGCACAATCAAATCAATGCATCAAATGTCCATGAACATCATCTCTGCCCATAAATCTAGCACCACACTGATTTCCCCTTTATATGTAATGTGCATATATGCTATGAAAAGTAAGTTTTCATTAAGGGCAGAAAATACATATACCATGTATTGAAGAAGTAAGGTAACAATTTACAGGAGTACAGAAAAAGTTCCCACTCCGATTAAAAGTAGAAGTGGCTTAAACAAAAAATGCATTAGGCCACACATATACAAGAGTATGTCAATACAAATTTCATCGTTAAAAATATATACATTACTAGTCATTAGCCATCCGCTAATACATCATGTTCGTCTAAATGGTACAAAACAGCATTCACATTTTCATTTCCATTGATTGGCCAAAACTATTTAAATAATAACATTAGAAACTACAAATGATAATGGTCATCTTGTGAATAACCATTATAATTGTATCATGCCATTGTTGTTCATTCTCTCTTTAAAATTTTAAATGGGTAGCTCAACAGTACATTAAACAATTGAACCTGGACTATTTGCAAAAATGTCCTCTATTTTAGATGCTACCTTATATAAGCAGGCATTCATTGATCAATCATGAGTAAGAAGCTAACAAAGAAACAGATCAGTGTTGTTACAAGCACTGAAAATCACGGATCCTCAGTTTAACAGGGAGATTAATATTTGTATCATTTTAGAGAAGATTTATGGACACGTGTAATTTTCACATTTATATTTTTCGAATGTTATAAATAAAAGCAGGATAGCAAAAAATAAATTCATTAATAGTGTGTTAGATGGAGGGAAGTTGCAGGGACAAGTGCTGTCCAACCATATGCCATCTCTCCTCTAACTAAAAAAATCCCCTGATACATTTGGAGAATAGTTGATTATTCCTGATACAGGTAGATGATCCATGTAAATGATACCTCACAAGTGATAAAAGCAACACTGCCCAAATAGTCCTAATGTAGAAACAGTAAGGTCTCTGCATGTAAAACATATTAAATCACCTAACTATGTGTTATCACACAATTTCGACAAGCAGGTAATAACTCCCATTTGTACCTTTCCATACATCAATCAAAATGGATCCACATATGCAGATTCACCATTTGAACCCAGCTCATGCATCAGTGTTTTCTAGGAACATGGGGCTCTCAGCTAATTCAAATCATCACATTGTCCTTTGTGCAGGCTTCACAGTCGGAAATTGTCGCCAAAGCCTTTTTGAAGGATCAATAGTTCCAGCCAGTTTGTGTTAGCCAAATGTTTTCCCATGCAGGCACTGCAATCATTTCATTAAGTATATGCCCATGATCAACCAGATGGTTTCTCAGGTCAATAGAATGTTTGATTAAAATGTAAGGGTTCACATTCTCAGTCAAGAGGATGTACCGAGTGCTTGAATTTGACTAAGGCATGGAACTTGTGAGGAAAGTGGGTTTCAACTTGCATTTTTACATTTGCAGGCTTGCAAGTCAAGTTCCTACAACCCGACTAACAGCCCTAAAAGTGGTTAAGGCATGGAAATTGCAGGGAATCAAGTTTCAACTTGCACTTTTGCATGTGCAAGTTTGCAAGTCAAGTCCCTACAACCCAGCTGGCAGTCCTAAAATTGGCTAAGGCATGGAACTTACAGGGAAAGTAAATTTCAACTTACACTTTTTTATTTGCAAGTTTGCAAGTCAAGTCCCTACAAACCAACTAGAACCCCTGAAACGGGCTAAGGTATGGAATTGTAGGGGAATTGATGCAGGAGCATCCCTAGAAAAATGACTTGATCCTCTATGTTTGAGACCGTTATGTGGTCTCACAAAGGCAACACTTTTTGAAGACCATTTTGTTGAAGATTGAGAAGAGGACCACACTGGAAATCATCTTATGATCAGCATTATGAAGATCAGTGGACAGTCTCATGACCGCGACACCTTGTTAGAGACCTACTACACCTTTGTCATTCAGAGTCGAAATTGAATGTCATTTTATTATAAATCACATAATTTTTAAAAAGGAACACAACAATGCTATTAAAATATTTTGTATTTTAACAGGTGAGTGACTGTGTTGAAGAGAAATTTCGGGCTCCTTGTGGTCATCCGGATGAGCGACCATGTTGAAGAGAAAAATTTGAAGGTTCCTTGTAGTCATCCAAATAAGTCATCGTGCTGAAGAGAAATGTTGGCTTCCTTGTGGTCGCCCAAGTGAGTGACCAAATTGAAAGCCTAGGTGTGAGAATGTTGACATGTGTCAATGGCAATACCTATTCCATGTATCAATCCTTGTTGACCTATCTCAGAAGACATTTTATGCACACTCGGCAAGTTAATTACCAGTTGTGTAGGCATACAACGCACCATGTGTTGATGTTTGGATACATCAAAATATCATATTGGAAATGTAGCTAAGTTCATCCATTTTCAGTGGTCTATCCTGGGTTTCATTTCAATACCCGAGATCTTGTAACAGCTGGAAGGTGAATCGTTTCATTTTACCATAGATTCTTCTTTCCTCTAGTATCGGACAAGAACCTTGAAGATAAACACTTAGTCTGAATTAGAGATAGAGCTTTTGGAATTGGAAGACTGAAGCTAGAGAAGTGAGGAAAGAAAGCTTGCAAGGAAGTGAGTGGACCTATAACTTGAAAGAAAGATTTCCAGAAAGTGCACAAGTCAAGATAGGTGTATAGTGTGTGTTTGTACTTCCACCTTGATGGTAGGGTGTAGAAGAGCACCATATTGTCCATTTTGAATTTGTTCATGTTTTCACTTCCATATTGTGTCTGTGCACTCTGATTGACAGAGTGGTTGATGGTTGTTGATTTGATCCCTCAATCATACCGTCATTTATGGTATCAGATCTAAAATTTGTAGTGAGTGATACCATCAGATGGTATCATAGCAGATTAAAATCCTACATTTTTAAGTCAAGAGATGTTGAGTTGAGTATACATGTGAGGTATGTAAATGGCCTTAGGCTTTCTATTCAAGATGAGTTGATTGCATTTTGTAGAAGAAACTTATCAGTTGGTTTTGAGGGTAGAAGAGAAGTTAAGAAAACAACAAAGTGTAAGACGAAGAGACTATGGAGATAAAATGAAAATTGTTGGTTGATGCAAAAAGTCTGGAAAAGAAGAAGGTGAAGGAGAAAACTAGGTCAACAAAGCAGAGTCAGAGATGTCACTCTTATTCTCATACAAGGAAAATGGAACCGATGCAAGACTTCATGTAGCTCAGTCAACAGATTTAACATCAAATACAAAACAGGTTTCAATTGGCCCAGAGGAAGGTGAGAATTTGATGTTGCACCACTAATTGAGTGAGAATATAATCATTTAAATTTGCAGTTTTTATTTAAATGTAAAAATGGTAGTTGGGTTACAGTTGGAAGTTGAAAAGTGGGTATGTAACCACCATTGGCTCATGGTTCTATATAAATATGTAAATTTTGAATAATAATGGGGCTTCTCCCTCCATTCAAACGGGAGGACTGCTAATTTTATGTCATTATCTGCATGAAATTAAATGTTTTTTATTTCAGCAAATATATGTGGAGCTTCAATTACATATGTTGTTACTTATAAAGCTGATTTTATTCAAATAGCTGCATATACATTGCATGTGGAGATCATTCTTGTCATGGATGAACATTGTTTATTTTATTTATGTTGAGATTAGTATGGATGCTCAGTGGATTTATGTGAATAATGTTCATGAATTCAATATTCATTGCATTAGTTTTGGGGCCTTTTCTGGGATTGTCAACAAGGTTACAAAGAGTGTATTTTGTATCATCTATATGCCACCGGTATTGATAAATAAAATCATTATTAGTTGAATATATATTTAGTAGCTTTGTTGGACTATGTGTCAGCATGGTTAGTGATGTGGCCTTTGTGGCATGAATAACATTGGAAAATTCTTGTTCGAATATTCCTTTTGTCCAATAGTCCCTCAGCAATTTCCTTGACATTGGTAGTGGTGTTAGGGTCACTCCATACCTCATATATCTTCAACTTAGAAATGTTAACTACATCTTCAACTACCTCACTATTAAGGTTGTTGACAACAACTACTTCGTCTTCCTATGCCTCATGTATTCAAAACAGTTTGTACATTTATTTAATCATGGTGAAGATCCCTTTGACCTCTGTGGTTGACTATCAATGGCTACCACAAACGATGGTTGGTATTGGGTTGTATCCACCCCAAAAAATTCATAATATTCTTTGTGGCAATAAAATTGCCCCCCATCTAAATGGACTCCAAAATTTGCATGGTCCTCCATATTAGCTCTGTTGTTGGCACACTCATTTTCTGAGCAGGACATGGCCAATTTGTCACTTTTTAAGTTCATCCTTTCACATTGCTTTAAGGATAGTATTTGAGACTTTGAATAGGTTGGTCTGTACACATGCTCTCCTAGCACTACCGGTCGTTGGCACCACATCACATTCCTCCATGGACTTGGGTGCAATATCTGACTCTATGTTTTTGCTTGGCAACACATTCTCTGAGATTCAATCCTTTCCTCAACTTCATTTTCAAGCCTCTTTATCAATCTCGTTTGTTTCTGTCCCACCAACCATTGTCTCTTCTTCATCGTCAAGTCTACCCTTGACAATCCCATAGTCCGCTTCATGCCCTATCAATTTTTGATTTTCCCCTTTTATTATTTTTTTGCAATTTTTAATAGGCTATTACATAGATGGAACAGATATCACATGGATCTTCCATATCTTAACTAGGAAACATTGCCATAAATGTAGGATGGAAATTTCACACATGCACATATTGTCCAAAGAGAACATTGCAGGCCTTGAACACATTGTAGTATAGATAACAGAGAAAATGGGAAGAGGAAAAAGAATCTTATTATTCATCACATGAAATATACAATACACAACATAATATACTCAATGCCACATGGTACGACGATATATTTATAATATCCAAGAGCAATTCCCAATACAATATAAGGAGTCAAGGAATTAAAGGAGGAATGGGCGCAGTGGATGGGGTGGCCTAACTCATTGGAGCTGCCCAAACAACAAGAAGTTGAAGTAACACTCTGAACTCCTGATTCCAGCTCTCTAAAATAGAACATAACTCTTCTTTTATTTATTTATTATGATTTTTTATTACAATGCGGTCTACAAATACAGTACTCCATGCAATTACAAAGCATTGAGGTGCAATTTTCATTATATCTGACAGCTCACTAACAATCGAGAGTTAGAGTTGCAATATTGTGTGACTCAATAGAAGACACTTGATATCTTTACAAAACAACTTAAATTAAACAAGTTTAAAGGTTAGCTTTATGTTGCACTTTGTATGAACATGAAGGGAGAGTATTAGAATATACATAATGCTCATATTATACTTGGTTATTACAGATATGAATTAATTGGTAGCTATGAGTTGGTAGTTATGAGTTTGTCGCAGCTAGGGGCTAATGCATACCTGAGCATAATGAATGAAGTATTCACCCCCGTCTCAACCAATAATGGGGAAAATCCTTATATCCATTACTCAGGTTGTTGGGGAAATAGAAGAATTCATACCTTCCCTCCCATCAAATGCAGGAATTGAAATCATTTACTATTCAAGGTTATTGGATCGGGTATTTTTTCTGATATATAGAATTCTAGTCTCTTTTACGTATGAAGAAGAATGCCAATGAACAATTCATGATCTCAGCATATCTAACTTATCTCTGATGATGTAAGTGGTACAAATTTGTACGCATAGAAGATAAGACTATCCAACAAAGAAGAGAATCACTGGAAGAGCTATAACATTGGATAGACAGCAATGTTGGGTCTTCTCTTTATTACGTAGGATGCAACAGTTTTTAGAATCCAATATTAACCTAATTAGATGCTAATTGAGTTTTACATTTAGTGTATGTAATGGTCATATTATCCTTTGTTGTATCGGTTGTGAACTAGTTGGTAGTTACGAGTTAGTTGACAGCTACATAAAACAATTGAATACGAACACTATAAATGTAACACAGACCTGAGCATAATGAATGAAGTGTTCCTCTCGCTTCTATCTCTATATTGTATGGCATTTCTGTATTATGTGGGGTGGGATGTATGCTAGGATGTGAGTAGGTGGGTTGGGGTCGGAGGTGTTACCATTTAGTCTAGGAAGGGAAAAGGGGTCTTGCAATGGGGGTTTATAATTTGTGAAAAGGGGAATTAAATGGAAAAATATTTTCCACCAACCTTAGAGCCTTCATCTTGCCTTATGGTCTCTTCAAGGCTTCTGTTATTCGACCAACGTGCTCTAGCTCATTCTTGTGATCTTTTCTCAAACTTGTTGGACTTGTTTTTGACTGGCTTGAACAGATTGTTGTTTGTTTTTCTTTTTTATTTTTATTTTTGGGATTTTATGTTGACAAGGGAATTTTGGTATACATTAATAGTTCTAGGGTTACTTTCAAAGAACAACAAGCTCTCAATATCCCATCTTTAATTTGTATGCATCACTCTTAGCGATTACATTTTTGAAATTTGGAAAATATTTAAAAATTTCTCCTTTATCTTGATAATTTTTTAATTTCCCATCTTCAATCATTTTGAAAAATAAATAAAGCAGACCACAATACAATGCCATTTGTGAAATATTTGATAGTTGGGTGATCAACCCTGCTTTACTCCACATAGACCCTATTTTTCTATTTTTAGAAAGATGTTGGGTGATCACAATACAATGCCAATTGCAAGAGTGGACACACTGAGTTCCTTTCCTAGCATCTGCGTGTACTAGCTCCATGAATCATAGTTTGCATACTCGCTGATTACTCGCCGAGTGGATGAGTAATCACCAAACTTCACCTAAAAATATTAATCGCCACTCGGAATGGCAAGGTTTTGATTACTCGGGTCTAGGCGAGTACTGTGCCAGTACTCACCCAAACCTGAGTAGAATGCATGAAAAATGTGGAAAAACATAGTTTTTTGTCATTTTTAAACACGCATGCCCCCACAGTATATATATAAAATAAAGAAAGTATAAGGTTTCTTATACTTTAAGTTATAAGGATGTTTGAGAGTGGTTTCAGACCTCTAGGAGCTATAATGCAAATTCTAGGTTTTGCAGTATCCTATCATATTTCAGACTTAGTCAGAATTCAGGGTTTCATTTCAGGGTTTCAGACTTGGCCATATTTTAGGGTATTAAGATTTCAAGGAGATATCATAGGAGGTATGAAGGATGCATAAAGGGATGTAGGTATGATAATATTAGACACCTTGCATTCAAGAAACAACTAAAAGACTTTCTTGTGTATTAACAAAAGTAGGGGATATTGGATTGGATGACATTCTTGTAGATGTTGTCGAACATGAGGTAGAGGAATCACTACCATTTGGTTCTAGGGTGGAGCCACAGACGCAACATTCTAGGCAGAACAAGGATGGGCAGCGGAGTGGGAGGACTGGACTTTCTTAGTGTCCCTTAGTTTTCCAGAGAGCAAGGAAGAGAAAATTACAGATTCTTGTAATTTGTACTTGTAGATTCTTGTATAAGTATCACTGTGTCAGTTTGTTATTGAAATTTGACAATATCACAGTTGTATTCGCATGAATCATGATTGTGCGATTTTATACTTTATTCAAATCTAATATAAAACGCTTCCCCAACGTTTTATACATTTTGCAACTATAATTTCTATAAAATTTATGTTTTTTTTTAAATTTAAGTATTTTTTTAATTTGTCGAATAATGATGAGTAGTTGTCGAATAATAGCCGAGTAAACTTTTTGGGAGCTAGGCGAGTACTCTCCGAGTACGAGTATGTGAACTATGCTTTGAACCATACATATGCATCTTCGGTTGGTTGAGAGGGGCTTTGAAGCTTCAAATAACGATCAGAATACATTGTGCAAATTTAGAATACCGATCAAAATATGTTGTGCAAATTTAGAATCTAGGATCGGAATACATTGTGCAAATTTAGAATACCGATCAGAATATGTTGTGCAAATTTAGAATCTAGGATCAGAATACCGATATTTCCAATTTTGGTAGAGGCTATTTTTGTGACTCGTTTCCTTAAGTTGCTTACAAGAAGGATATTTTTAATTCTAGCCTTCAGTTCATTGGTAACAACCTATATTCTGATTTATAGTTTTCTAGACTCCAGGCCTAGATCCACAGGGTAGGTTCCCACAAATTTGCCTATTTGAGTGGATCTCCCTTTCTTGCTTCGCACCTGTGGAGTGAAACAATGCTAGGAAGAATTGATGATGCTATTGAACATTTCAAGTTCACCTTTGAACACACTGTCAAAAAGAAGGCATAGGCCTGCACTCAAATTTGTGTAGTAGTGATTTAGACGATGGCCTCCTTGATTCTACTAACATAGGAATTAGAGAGTGGTCCTATTGTCAACCTCTGGACTAAGACAAGGTCCCTTTTGAGTATATGAATTGTCATAGATATGGAAATATATCTTAAATAATGTCCTCTCAATGAGAATGATGAAGATGAAAATGCAAGCATACAAAAAAAAAATTCCCAAAGGAACCCACATTTATTTAACCAAAAAAACAATGAGCCCTCCAAGTTTCCTGATTTCCGTCCTTAGGATCATCAAGTTATGCTGGCATCTGAAGATAGAACTTTTGCTCTAACCATCAAGTAGTTCCTGACATTACACCTCCTTTCTTTGTCCAGATGGGGCTTCCTCTTCAAGAAAAGGCTCCTAAAAATGCATCAAAATTTGTACAATCCCAATCTACACCAGTGTTGGACAAACAGAACAGACGACTCGCAATCATTTATCCCCATTCCTAGTCAAGTGGAACAAGAAGCTCCTTGAGCATTTTCAAAATTCAAACCCCGGTGAGATCATTAAGGTGTGTGCTCAAGGAATTGCACAATTTTATCAACAGGATATACCAAGGGAAACAAAACACTTGCAATTAAGCCACTGAAACTCGATATTGTGGTTTTGTTAGCAGTACTATAATTTGGTAAAGAATATTTGTAAACAACTACATAGGTTTTTTTATGTTTCGAGTCACACTACTGGACTCATCATATAGGCTCCCGGATGATGAGTTTGGTAGCATGACTCGAAACGTCATGTAAAAACACCTATGCAGTTGTTTCCAGAAATTCTTTACCAATGTGAAATTCATCTGATGTTGCAGATAGTTCTCAAACCTAGCTAGGTGCTTCGACTTGTTTCCTACAAATCAATATGAATATGTCGGAGGTCTAGGGGCTGCAAGTAAAATCAGAGCCTTTAAAAGGGAACTAGTCAACAATAACATTAATTTTATCTTATTAAAGGAAACTAAGCTTCAAATGGATTCAATGCAATCAGTAGGCTGTAACAGCGTAAGGCATAACATAAATAGAATTTTTCTTTTCCAGAAATGTCAAGTCAAAAGGATAGGTAGGAGTTCTTGCCAAAGTATAAGATCTAGGCCTATTAGAACAGACAGGCCACATTTTAAGTGATCATTGGATCATGTCTACTTTTAGGATAGTTGGCAGAAAAAATCTTTCGATATGACCAAAGTACACTCCTTCACACATTTTAGATAGAATGGAAATGTAAACATTATCTATGATGCAAAGCAGAATAACATTCCCAACTAGATAATTAATGGAGATTTCACCATAATACTTAGTCCTACTGAAGAGAGAGAGTTCCCCTGGATGTCTGATAGTATAAAAGAGGTCATGAATGATTTCACTTGTGAACTCAATCCCATTGACTTGATCCCTTTAAAAGGTAAGTTTACGTGGACCAACTGGATGGGGAAGCAATTTAGAGCTGAAAGATTAGATAGATTTCAGATTTGACACCTTGTCCAATTTTTGGTTGTCACCTTGTCCAATGTTTGGTTTTGACACCTTGTCTATTTTTTTGTTAGGGCGCCTTCTTGTCCAGTTTTTGGTTTTGACACCTCCAATTTTTGGACAATTGAGCCTAAACGATTGACGACCTTGGTCGAAGATTCACCCAGATCTACCATTAAGTTAGCAGTACATCGTCTGCAGCCAGATCAACCTGCTAGTTCCGAGCTACCACCTAAGTCAGGCACTACACCTTCTCACCCACCAACTTTATCCAGTATCCGCAAGGATGCCAGCCAGTTTTATAAGGGAGTGAGATGTAGGCATCATAATTTACGTAGGCATGTTGTGACCTGTGGCCTGACATTTTGTAGTAAGTCAACCACAAGGGTTACATAAAGTTATGTTTGAATAAAGCCAAATTATGATTAGTCATGTGTTAGGAAAAGTCTTAGTTGTGCTAGTGTACATACATTATTAATTTTTGTTACCAATGGTCATGTTGGTTGCCAATGGTTGTCTCAACCACCACACCCGTCAGCCATCATTGTATTTATAGTCATGACATAGAGTTGAACAGGGACCTCTCATGTGTGCAATCTCCCCACTATTCTATCTGTTGTACTTTGCCTATCGATAATACATGCATTGTACCGAATATCTTGTGTTGCTTTTTATTAAGTTGTTTACATTGTTATTCATATGTCATGTTTACACTACAACTATGCTGCTAGTTTCTACACATTTAAACTTGGAAACTGACAAACTTGGTATGAAAC
Organism: Torreya grandis; assembly: GCA_037957365.1. Classification (NCBI taxonomy): domain Eukaryota; kingdom Viridiplantae; phylum Streptophyta; class Pinopsida; order Cupressales; family Taxaceae; genus Torreya; species Torreya grandis. The sequence continues at coordinate 2,483,161 of JARHVA010001060.1, forward strand.
CTATGAGTATGTGGTTGTGCACTTTGGGTTGCCCAGTGCACCAACAAAGCTCATGGGCACAATGAATAAAGTTTTCAAATAGTATTTACACCGGCTTGAAATTGTGTTCTTGGACAATATTCTAATGTAGTCTAGGAGTGGGGAGCACGACGAGATCTTAAGGCTTGTTTTGCAATGCTTGGATGCAAAGTTGTACTCTAGGAGTGGGGAGCACGACGAGATCTTAAGGCTTGTTTTGCAGTGCTTGGATGCAAAGTTAAGTGTACCTTCTCTCAACATGAAATTTAATATTTGTGGTAGGTTAATTCATGAGATAGTATTGCTATTGACCCAATGAAGATTAGTGGCATTGATGGTTTCCTGACACCAAAACAAATTCATGGGATTTGGGACTTACTGGGTATCATAGGAGATTTCTAGATGTCTTTTACAATATTACAACTCTTGTTGCTTCTCTTGAGAGAAAGGGAAAGAATTTTCTTTAGATAAAAAGGTATAAAGCAGCTTTTCAAAAGCCAAACAAGTTGATCACTGCCCCTATTTTGGGAGTACTTGGCATGAATAGAGATTTCTTGGTATGTATAGACATGTCATTGGAGGGATTTGGTGTACTCATGTTGGATGCAATAGTGATTGCATATGAGTAGAAAAAACTTGAGGATGGTGATCTTAATTACCGGACACATAACTTGGAGTTAGCAGTTATTGTTTATACATTCAAATGTGGAAGCATTATTTAATTGGCAAGAGATTTCATTTTCAATCAGAACATTAGAGCTTGTGCTATATCTTCACACAACCTACATTTAATGTTAGGAAGATGAAATGGATGGTTTTTTGGGTGAGTGTAATTTTATGATCGCATATGTTAATGGAAAAGGAGAACAAAAAGGAAGATGCCCTTAGGAGGAGACTATAAATGTATGTAGTGGATACCTTATTGACAGAGTTGAGGAGTCAAAAATAAGAGAAGCAGAGACAAGATGGTATAGTGACAAGTGTTCACATTGTAGAGTGATGCTAAGCAGCGGTCCAAGTATGTATTTCATGCCTTAGGCAATGATAGGTTGTTACGCTTTTAACAATGTATGCATGTGCCTAGAGACGGTAAATTGTGGGAGTTGGTGATGGCAAAGGCTCATAGAGAACCTTATTTTGCACATCCTAGAGCTTAGAAGATGCGTACATATTTGAGGAGACATTTTTATCGAACAGGGATGCGGAGACATGTGTTTGCCTATATTTCTTGGTGTTTGGAATGCCAACAGTGAAGGCAGAGGATGGTTGCCTAGTTTGGATTTTATACCTGCAAGTTATTCTAGAGTGGAAGTGGGATGCGATATCGATTGATTTTATTGTTGAGTTGTGCATGGAACAACTTAGACATGTTTCCATCTTGGTTGTAGTTGATAAACTAAGCAAGGTAGCTAATTTCCTTCCAAAGAAAAGGATACCCATGAGGTCAAGGATGTGGAACATCTATTTGAGGACGTGATGCATATCTGCGAGAAACTTATTGTTCGCTTCTAGAATTTGGACTACGTTTCATGAAGCTTTGGGTCATACTAGAAGACGGGGGCAATCCAACACTCGTATATCTTGATTATGAGATGGAGGTCAATCCTATCTCTGCTAATGTTGAGAGTATGAGGGAGGCATCCTTAGTGCTACTTTGAAGAAATTGGGTCTTTAGTTGTTTGGAAGATTACAGCAGAAGTTGGCCATCTCTTTTCTTTCTTATAGTTTTAGAAGCAATTTGATTACTAAATTTATAATGTTCTATGTTTTTACCTTAGTAGAAGGTTATGTTCTTGTTTTCAATGGGTCCTACTTTTCCTTAATCCTAATTTCTCCTTTGCTTACCTTCCCTTCACCTAGTTTCAACTAGAAGAACTTAGAATTTAGTGGGAAGGAGGAACAATAGTGAGTGGGAAAAACTGGTGCGTCAATTGGGTTATCGTTTGGCATTCTACATCAATCTCCAGCTATAAAAGAATCCTCTTCTCCTCCATAGTAACAAATGAAAGAAGCGGCTTGGTGGGCCCAATGGGGAGGAAAATATTCTTGAGGTTTGATTGGAAGATAAATCTGTCAGGACCTCAGTGGTGTTCACAAGAAAGGAGTAGCATGGAGCAGCTTAGTGTTATGAGGTCGCACCTCTTTACCTTCTTTCCCTGTCTATCTCCTTAACTTTCTAGTTAGATAGTGAATGTGAAATAAAATGCAAATGGTAATGAATAAGGAATTGTGCTTGGAATATGCTTCTTGTCTATGATTTTAATGCATGCCATAGATTTTAGTAGGTAGGAAATGAAGAAGGTGTTATGCAAATTTATTAAGGACTATATTTATGGGGATGTTCCATTAGTCATAAACCCTCATTATGAGAAAAATGCATATAGTTGTGTACTAAATTTCATAATGCTGAAATGGCGTACCTCCTTCATTTCTGTAATTAGGTGTATTCTATTCACCAAAATATGCATGCATGAAACAATGTAGAATAAATAAAAGAAGGGAATGTAACATTTACATTTGTATACATTTGCCATGTTTCAAATTCAAGAACTAAATCATTTGTCTGTTATGAAATACAACTAAGAGTGAGGCTTAGTGAAAAGAGAGTCTACTTCACCTTTTGTTTTATTGATGATTGCAAAAAGGTCAGATATGCATGAAAAATCTCATAGGCTGTTCTGTCTTTACATTTTGAATGATCTTTATATGTTTCCCAATAAATCTAGGCAGTTAAATCGGTTGAAATAAGCCTTAGGAGATATATGGACACGTTTTGCCCCATTAAACATGCATTAAGTTGTTGCTAGTGAAGGTGATGGTCTCCAACATGCATTAACTTTTCAACAAGTGCTGTCCCAACATGTGTCATTGTTTCACGGGGACACATCCCCCCAAAAAAACCATCATTTCCGAGACAGAGATGTCCCCGAGATGCGAGGACGTCTTGGGGACTTTGGGACGTCCAAGGGATGTCCAGAAGTCCCCCATCCCCTCAGGAAATGCCCAGGAGTCCCCCACGCAGGTGGACACCAAAAAGTAACTTTTTTTTCATTTTTTTAAAGATTTTTGATTTTTGTGTTTTCTAACCTAACCCTAATTGCTAGTGGGACCGACCTAACCCCCCCCCCCCTCAAGGCCTCCCAAAAGCCTATAAAAAGCCCTCTGCCTCTCATTCCAAATCACACAAAAACTTCATTGAGTGAAGTACAGAGCTGAAAGTAGAGTCAGCAAGCTAAAAGGGAAAAAATTGCAAGAGTGAAAGAGCAAAGAAGAGGATAGAGAAGCCATTGCCAAGAAGATTCAAGCCTCTTCAATTTCATCATTTCACCCACAAGGTAGGCCCTATGATTCTTTCAATTTCTGATTTTTAATTGTTAAATTTTTATTTCATTGAATCATTATTCATTTGTAAATTGTTTTGTTCTACTTCTTTCATTCATGTCATTGAATCATTTGAATTTCAGATTTCTAAATGAAAAATTATTATATTAAGATATTTATTTGTGATTCTCATTCATTCAAATGCTTAAAAATAAATTTTTATTTTTTATTTTTAAGTTTTCAGTGTTCATTCAAATGATAAATCAAATGCTTAATTTTTAAATTTTAATGTTTAAAATTAAATCTTAAGAACAAGCATTTCTATTTGTGTATCCTCTACTTCTGAGCTTTGAGCGAACTGAAGTAAGATAAACAAAAAATAAATCTTTGTCTTAAATTTTAATTTTAAATTTAAAATTTTTTAAATCTTCATTCAAATCAATTGCTTAAATTTTAATTTTTAAATTTTAAGAACAAGGATTCCTATTTGTGTATCCTCTGCTTCTGCGCTTCGAGCGAACTGAAGTAAAAAAAACAAAAAGAAAATCCTTGTCTCTTAATTTTAAATTTAAAATTTTAATCCCTTAAATTTATGCATGGTTTGAATTTTAATTTTTTTAATTATAATTTATAAACTTACAAAATGAAAAAAAAATATCATTTTTTGCAATGTCATTATGAGTTCTAATAGCATGAGTGAGGAGGAGGTTCAACCTTGAGGGGTTGGGGTTGAAGTTGAAAGTGACAATGATTCAGATTATGCACATGATGATCCCAGTTTAGAAGGAGGGAGGAGTGACCGTGAAAGGCCAACTAGTTCTGTTGGGAGTCCCAATTATAGTTGCCCTTCACAAGCCCTTCAACAATATACTAAGAGTCCCTTTGATCCAAAGAAACCTTTACAACAATTTGCAAGCAAGATACCTTCAAAGCCTGGGATAGCTAGGGGCACTAGGAAATGGAAGTGCAACCTATGTGACATTGAATGGTTTGGCAGCATGACTAGAACAAATGCTCACCTCATTCTTATCCGAGGCAAAGGCGTAGATGTATGTGAAAAGGTGGAAAAGAATCTGAAATTGAGGGTTGAAATATGTAAATTATGGGGTGCCAATGAAAAAGATGCACCTTCATCTACTACTTTGCCACCAAGGGGGAGAGATCATCAGAGACAAAGTTCTACTTCTAGTACTTTGGAGAGGCCAATGGCAATGAATCCATCTAGTTTAGGGGGAGCAGGGCCTAAGGGGAAACGGAAGATGACTAGTGATGCTTCAAATCCACTGGCGGATTTATTCAATGTGCAAGCAAAGGATGAGGTAGATGATGCCATTGGCAAATTCTTCTTTGCCAATGGCATTCCATTCCATGTGGCTCGCTCTCCTTATTATAAGGAGGCCGTGGCAAAATAGCAAAAGCAGGACCATCATATGTGCCACCAGGAGAGACTAAATTGAGGACAACAATCTTGGATAAGAACTATTTCAAGAATAATGTTTTAATGGAGAAAATGAAGCAGACCTAGGCCTCTAGTGGATGCAGCATTGTCATGGATGGGTGGACAGACAATAGGCATCGTCCACTCATCAATATCATGGTTACAAGTACAGCTGGCCCCTTATTTCCTTAGGGCTATTGATTGTTCAGGGCATCGCAAGGATGCTGATTTTCAGTTCCAGATCATCAAAGATGCTATAGAGGAGGTTGGGCCACAGAATGTGGTGCAAGTAGTGACAAATGCAGCCCATGTGTGCAAAGCAGTAGGGAAGTTAATTGAGGCAACCTATAGACATATTTGGTGGACTCCTTGTGTGCGCATATGCCATGAATAATGCATTGAAGGACATGGGAAAAATCAGTTGGATCAAAGCAGTGGTTAATGATGCTAGAGATGTGCAGATGTTTATCTGCAACCACCACACTTCACATGCACTCTTCAGGACCTTCTCGAAGAAGGAATTTTTGAAACCTGTAGAGACTAGGTATGCATCATAATTTATTCTCTTGGAGAGGATGCTTGAGTTGCAAGGGGCATTGCAACTAATGGTTATGACAGCAGAATGGAATCGGTGGCCTAAGTCGAAAACAGAGCAGGGGAAGAGGGTGAAGGAGGTGGTGAAGAGTGATGTTTTTTTGGGCTGATGCCAAATATATTGTCTCCATCATTACTCCAGTCTTCACAGTAATCAGATATGGGGATGCTAATGCACCTACACTTGGAGAGGTGTATGAGTGCATTGATACTATGCTTGATCAAATGAAGGTTGTTGTACGAGAGGACCCCACATGGACATTCTACACAGAGCATATTCAGTCGATCATTCACAGCAGATGGGAGAAGGTCAACACTCCCTTGCACATGGCTGCCTATGCATTGAACCCGAAGTGGTATGTGCAAAGGCCTGGTAGACTTACACCCATACAGGATGTTGAGGTGAAGGCAGGGTTCATGAAGGCCATTCAGAAAATATATGATTCTACAGAGGCCAACATCATTCGTACTGAGTGGACAAAATTTGCCACTCTTAGGGGATATTCACAGAAGGCTGAAATAGATAGGGAGACAATGGCACAAGGGGAACCAATTTTGTGGTGGACTTTGCATGGCCCTGCTTCTTTGACTACCGATCTAGCCATTCATTTGTTGTCCTAGGTTTCTAGTTCTTCTGCTGCTGAGAGGAACTGGTCTACTTATAGTTGAATCCACTCCATGAAGAGGAACAAACTTACCTCTAAGAGGGCAGAGAAGCTTGTGGCCGTACATAGTGCCTTGCATCTCATTGACCGCAACACCCTTGTGTACAAGGAGAGTCTAGCAACCAGATGGGATGTAGAGCTAGAGGAGCCAGCACAGATTGATGATGATGCTACACAAACAGGGCTGGTTGGTATTAGCTTGGAGGAGCTTGAGCGTGTGGAGTCCAACAGTTCTAGTGAGGAGTTCCACATTGGGGATGATTAGCCATTGAGTCATTTGTATTTACTATTTACTTTTAGTATTTCACTATTTTAGTATTTTGCTTTTGAACATTGTTGATACTTGATTGTAATCATGAATCATCATTATGAAATTTTGAAAATTCAATGTTCAATCATCAATGTTTATTGTTTATTGTTTAATGTTCATTGTTCAATGTTATTGTTCATTGGTTCAATAGATTATGGATCAAACTTGAAACTTAAATGATTAAATCACAATGTTAAATTGTTGATGTTCAATGCAATATACTTAATCCTTATACATCTTTTTATAACTAATTTTTCGAGTACTATATGTATTTCAGCACCGCTCCCCCGCCGCCGTCCCCAAACTTAGGCCCCCCGTCCCAGAAACCTGTCCCCGCATCCCCCCGTCCCCCCATCAGGAAACACCATGGAACTATGGTTTCTACATGATTACGTTACTTCCACAGAAAATATTTTGCAGAGCCCAAATCCAAAGTTGATGCATTATACAGCAGGCCCTGCAAGAAAGAGACTAGGAAAATAAATTATAATAACATAGATGGAACAACATATTGTTAGTCACGATGTTGCAGATGATATGAAGAAGCACCATTGGTCTAGCTACTCCTTGCAAGTCTTACAAGCTGCAACCAAAGTACATTAGATTGATAACTCTCAAATAGCATGACTCCACAAACTACTGCACGGGTGCAACACAATGCATCCAATGCAAAGAATCATAGCCTTTCATCATCTTTACAGTTCAGCTTGCAATATATCCTTTGACACTTATAATCGGTAGTATGCAGGGGATGTGTCCCCAGATGTATGGAATGCTACACTATGTTCCTTGCATCTTGAATACGTGTGGACGCATCCTCAAAACACAAGGTACACATCCTGGATGTCCAAAGGACACTTCTTATTGTGATTTTTTTTTACATGTTTGACAAGCCCATGGCCTCAACCACACAGAGTATTGAACTTAACACAGTTTCCTTCACTAAATTAGTAAGCAAGGCTGATTTGCAGAAGTTTCTTTTACAGTCATGATATGTAACTGAGATCTAGACAGAAGCCACGACTCATTATGCAGCCAGCTTACCATGGTTTCTATCTACAATTGCCATGGCAGATGAAGCAGATATAATCAATCTGAGGGAATCAGCTAGGTAATTTATTGTTCACACAGCTTCCAAAGGTGCAATGACATTCATGTGACGGAAATAGCAAAATTGATATGGTTAAAATACCTCAATATATATTTTTTTCTCTGTAACCATGAGCCTGAATTTGACCAGAGCTTTAATAACCTCTGTAACTCTGCTTCCTGCAGTTCCCTTTAATGTTTACACCCATGATAGATGATGGAGATATAATGCAGGCCTCCATAATCTACTTGTAGCCAAGCTTTATACGTTTTTCTTTATAGTCATGATAGATGAGTCAGCAACAGTCAAGCCCGCCATAGTTTCAACTAGGGCTGCAAAAGATAATGCAGATGTAGCTGGGACATCTGTTACAAATGCTCGGCTTATCGTGGTTTTCTATGCATTTCATGACAGATCCTGCAAATTCAATCAGAATCTCAATCTTGCAAGAAGTTTGGCTTGCTGTACCTTATAATCATAAAAGACAATGTCAATGTAATCAGTCAGGAACAAGGCTTTTCCTTTTACAGTCATGACCAACACCATGGCTGCAATAACAACCTCAGCTAGCTTGGTTTCCTTTAAAAGAAGAGTGAGCGACATAAATGCCACTGGAGCCTCAATCACCTGAGGAGTTCAGTTTCTTGGTTTTTTTTTCCTTACAATCACAGCGGATGATTCTGCAGATATAATTAGAGTGAGAAATTGTCTAAGGATTTCAGATTGCCATGATGACCTTCAACACGATGCATGCCTATATGACACAGAGTATGTAAAGGTCAAGGGCACTCAGTTGGGATTTTCAGATATAATCATGGTAGATAAACAATTGTGATCAAACAAATGACCTGTTCTGTGCCACATGACAGCATTTCTTCCCAAAAGGTCACCCATTCAACTAGTACTCATTTAAGTTCCTCCCCAAAGTTCTAATACGTATTATAGTCAGTCAGTTCATCATTGTGATTCATGCAATCACGAGAATTAGTATCAATTCAATCTGTCTTTGAAGGTGAGATGAACCAGAGAGAAGAGAGGTCATCGATGCCAATGATATTAAATTGGGAGTAGGTAAAGACTGATCTGACCCACCACAACACCGAACACGTAGATGCTTACGTTGTGTTTGACATAACTATATTGGGACATTGCGACAAAAAAAAATTATTTCTATTGTTTCTGTGCATAGTCTCTCTCTTTCTCGTGTATGAATGGAAGAGTCGCCAAGTCTTTGTCCTTTCTCTTCAAACATAACAAATTCATTAAATTTGATCCATCTTTCTCATATGTAATAATTGAATGGTGGTGTAGTCTCTTTCCTATCTCTTCAAACATAACGAATCCAGTAAATTTGATACGAGTACTCAACAAATTCATTAAATTTGATATTAGTGCTCAACGAATTCACTAAATTTGATATCAGTGCTCCTGAGAAACCTTAGAAACCCTGAAATTTGCAGAGGTATTCTGCACGGCTTGTTTGAATATCTAAAAGGAACTCGTAATCTAAAACAAAATCAAGCATATAGAAAATTGTTTTTTCTTGAAAGGGAAAAATTGTTTTTTCTTGAAAGGGTTGTGGTGACTTTGTTGAACCATCTGATAAAAAAAAGAGGAAAACAAGAAAATGAAATCAGCTGAGCACCTCCACTACACAGCATGAATTTTCAGCTTCTTAATCTAATATCTTGATTAAAGCAATAAATAAATAATTCCCCACCAATAATCATAGACAGCACACGAAAGTCTTTAAAAAATTTCAAATTCGGATACAAAATTAAGGAAATTTTTAAGAAATATAATTCTTTTACAAGTAATTTATCATAGCCAAGTCTTTTTAGAACAAAAATAAATAAATAGGGACTATATGTATGATAGGCCAATCTGAAGGAAAAACTTAGAATTTACTACTAATACATTTATATTTTAGTAAATTTAATTTGACATTTTATTAGAAAATCTGGCTATTTTTTTCATCAAAAGTTTGATTATTAATGGAGTTTGATTATTGATGAATCTAAAATTAAGAAAAATTGTCAAAAATTAGCCAATTGGCGAAAAATAGAACATAAAAATACCGTTGACACCTTAAGATGTCTGCAAAACTGAAAATAGAAATAATTTGTGGATATAATTCACATGAAATAGAGAGATTACAGGGCAACAAACTCAGGTCTTCTAAATTAAGAAAAAAAAAATTAAACAGAATTTGGACAAGCCCTGACCTTAACTTGTGGATGAACCGTCTGTTAACATTTTAATGAAAATTGAGCTCGGGAGAAAGGCGCTGCTTCTGAGATCAGATCGGAGCCTAAAGAAAAGAATAGGACAGGAATTTAATGGATCGACAATTTCTGTTGGATTCCTATCCTTTATTTTTTCACCTTTTCTGTACTGAGACTGATGGTCATTTTACATTTTTTTCTTACAACCAAATGCGTCCGTCGGATGTCGGTGTTTATTGTGCATTGGGGGGCCATGGATAACAACCTGTTACGGACAAACTGGAATGGCCAGATCTGCCTTGCTTTCCAAGAGATCATCGCCTACCCTTTCGCCCTTCTACACCCATTGGTTCCTACAACAAAATACTTCCCGGTCAAAGTTGTGTAGAGTGAAATATTATTGGCTTGACTTTTCAAGTCAAATCGTCTCGCCCATTATATGGTAGGAGAACTTATTGACGATCAAATTTTCCGTTTAGTGTCAAGGATTTACGATTTTTATTTTGTCGAATTCTTTCACGTATCGAATTTGACCTCATATTTTATGGTGTTGGTGTTTGCATTCAACAAGAACTTATTTTTAATAGGTTTTTTATGAGCCAAATAACTACACTAATAAAATGATGACATTTCTTCGAATCAAATTTTCGGTTTAGCGTTAAGGATTTGCGATTGTTATTTTATCGAATTCATTCCGGTATCGAAATTGACCTCATATTTTATGGTGTTGGTGTTTGCATTCAACAAGAACTTATCCTTAATAAGTTCTTTATGAGCCAAATAACTACACTGATAAAATGATGACCTTTCTGCAAATCAATGAAAATTAAAAAAATCAATGAAAAAATATATATATAATTAATTCTTATTTTATAAAGTCATCAAGGAAAACTAAAAAATCACACTTTATAGAAAGGATTAAAAAATAATTGTATAACATCCCTACAAGGATTTACTAAAATAATGTAGTAAAAAAATCTATATATATTTACACAACACTTATTTTTTCATTACATTACACCAAAAAAATCTAATTAACGACCTTAACATACTAAGCATATTAAACATAAGTAAACATGTAACAATAACAGTTATTGATCACTAGCATCATATATAACATAACATAATTATGTAAGGGAAGTAATTATATTAAAATTCAGTCATCGTTGGTACAATAATGCAGTCACTACAGTCAATGTACAATAATAATCAATTATATTTCTAACAGAGATTTTTGCCTCCACATAATTATAAGAATAGATACAATGCTCCACGAAGCTTGAGTCACTCTAACCCCTGTATCTCTGATAATTTCAAGTGTAGTCTTCAAATAAGTACTGCAGTGGGGAGGGAGAGCATCATCCAAACATTTTTCTACATCAACCACGGATTATTAATCCTCTGCACAATCCCCCAAACAGAGAATGGCTCTCCCTTCATGGATGGGTAGATAGTGACGATACAAGAATCTAAAGACATGTTAGTACCCATGCGCTGTAAGATTTCTACTACATGATGTGTACTATAAAGAAAATATGTTCTAACATGATATCGCATAAACATGTAAATCATACATATGAAATGACAATGTCTATTTAACATTACTTTGACCAAAGTTTTCAAATAGTTAATGGTCTCTAGGATCAGTCAAATTCATACACACCACTTGATAGGATTGCCTTCATTTGGCATTGGTAATATTAATTACGCTAGTGAAGTCCATCTCACTGCTTAATTAAAATCAGCAATGCAAGATTTGGTTAACATTATTATAACCAACAGGGTCGTGCAATTATTTCTACTAGCGAGTACAATTACATGTTAATTACAGAAATAATTACTATACATACATTTAGTATGTCAAATATATGGATGAACCTCATTTTTATTATTCATCACATAAACGATATTCATGACAAACAAATTTATTTACCAAACAGATAGTATACAAGCATTCTAAAGAATCTACTTTCCTGAAGTAAATGCTAATGTACAAAATCATCAATTTCATAATATATAATTCATACTGCTCAATATAAATCAACAATCATAATTTATATAATGATTTACTAAACTCATAAACAAACACTTATTCATTTATGAACTTCGACTATGTTCGTATAGTTATAGTTTTCTATCATTCAAAATTTCATGACTTATATGTTTAGTCACATACTATAAATATAGGCACGCTACCTATTCTATAAATATAAGCTATACACATATAGGAGGACCTAGGTTCTCTTATACATATATTTCATATATTTATATGTTCTTATTGTATACACCCCATAATATATATAATTGAAAACACACTTATTATTTTGATCCACAAAAGTTCACATAACTTTGTATCGCATCATAATTTATAATATTTTTTCACAATTCATTTCATGTATATACTCGAAGTGCTTTCATACACATGACTAAAGACATATATTCATAAAACCTAAAATCTTAGATATTTGATATATAAATACACAACCATATGTGTGTATATTTATATCAATCCTTTTGAGTGATAACTTACAATCATATTTTTTTTATAAATGTATATACTTTGTTCCACTGACAGTTTATAACATTGACTCATTCAAATTTATATTCTTTGATTCATGTATGAGTAAAAATATAGTCTATCTTTTATTTCAAAATGACAATATCCAATCGACACACACACACACACACATGTATTTGTTTCACAATATTTACCCCAAATAGACACGGTTCACTTTTATATATATGTTCGTTGTTTTAAAATAATTTTCAACACAGTGAATAATAAGTATTTGTATGTGTATATATTGTTCACAAAAGACATGGTCGACTTATAAAAATAATTATGTATATATATCTTTGTTTCTAAAAGAACATAATACACAGTCCTTTATGTGTATCATGTAGTTATGCGTATGCATATGGTGTTCGAGTTTTTATGTCCAAATTTACAAACCTATAATTTCATTGAACAGTTATATATATATATATATATATATATATATATATATATATATATATATATATATATATATATATATATATATATATATATATATATAGCTTGAAATTAGTGTATACATGGTTCGAATACGATAATGTATAAACTTTGTCTTTGTATTACCATTTATATAGAGCATATATGTATGTATGTATGTATGTATGTATGTATGTATACAAAATCTGAAATAGAAATGACTTTGATTAAATTTGCTTACTGTTTGATTCACATAGTGAAAATAGTAACTAATTTGATAGTCATTTATGCTCATATCGATTCAATTCAACAATATATGTATATAGGGTGTTTAAATTGTATAATTATACATCTAAAGATTTTCAAAGACTTGTTCATAAATTTATTTATTTCATAAACCAATCGCCCAGATTTCTAATTTGAGCTAAGGCATAAGCAACTGAACCATTTAATTTCATACGACTTCTTATCTAAATATAACTGGTTTGAAAGTCATAGGGTTTATAAAATATGAGCTTAGTTTTGTGGATGGCCTAGGGTTAAACCTGTATTCACAGTATGAAAACTAATTTATTTCTAAACCCTCAAGGTCAAATCATTCATATAATTCCATAAATAAAAGAATAATAAAAGCATAACCAACCTTACAATTGCTTCCAACTCGATACTAAATTCGAACCAAAATTTATTCTTTTTCCTCCCTACTCTATCTTTCCTCTCCTCTTTTTCCATCGCCTCTCCCACCTTACATGGCTCACCTCTTATTATAATCTTCTTATTAAAACAAGATTTGCATGCCCCTATTCATTAATGCTCGCAATCCATGCAAAACTCCATATTTTCTATCTAACAGAAACTAAGACCAATTAATCTTCCATTAACTTTGCTTAAGAAAAGCCCTAATTCTAACTTAACTCTAGCTTTCCTTTATTTTCAAAATTGTGCATGTTGATCTATGTTACAAGACCAAGTTATCCACTCCAAAGTCCACTTTTAATCATTTTAAACAATGATAATGTAGTCCATACATGTTAGAAAGATTAGACTTAATAAAGTATTTAAGATAATTCATCTTCCTTAAATATCAAGTAAAGGTAATTATCTCCTTTAATAACATTAATTATCTTTATATATATCAAAATGATAGACCAATCAATGATTGATTTCACTTATAAAAAGATAATTGTTTGAGTCATCACTAATATATATAGGCTATATATGTCTTTTTTTTATTTTAATAGCTTGATGTATATTGATATTCTCAAATATCAATAATAGCAAGATTAATGTTTTTAAATATTTTAAAGACATTTTGCTAGTCTATACATAATAATAATTAGATATCTTTTACTAGATTTACGTTCTCGTAATCATAAATAAACACAAGTAAAATAATTTTATATAATTCTACTGTAATATTTATTACGAAGTCTATGTATAATATACAAAATGCAATCACATACAAGATTTATTCCATATATATGTACTATTATTTAAAACATGCAAACTCTAATATTTAACTGCAATTAACTTTAAAAACATACTAACTCTAACAATCCAAACACGCAATGCATATAGCATTGAAAATTAATGTGGTGTGTATGGGTTTTAATAGTTTTTCTGTCATCCTTCACCATCTTCATATATGTCACCTTCTTTGATGATGCTCTCTCTCCGTCATGATTTGAAGGATGAATTCTCCTGCATACAACTCACGATAAGAAAGTAGTTACTCAAATATATTATGATACATATATCATAAAAATAATATTGTAATATCAAATGTGACATAATCATTATATACTGAATTCATAATTAGTCAACCCATAATAATGAAATCATGAAATCCAAGTAATATATCATGAAATCCAAGTAATATACATCTGTCTCATAACAATATATAATTTAAAGTTTAGTTAAAAAGTAATAAATCCATTTAACAACCATATTAATCCATGGATAATTAGGTAAATCAACTTAGTGAGAAAATCAAGATGTAACAAATTGTGTTGTATTGTAGATCCCCAAAAATAACTCTCAGAGATTTATTACTTGTTAAATTTTATTATTCTAAAACATTCATGTATATGTTGATTATTGGCCCAAATTAGGTGTTATTGGCATGTTTTATCATTTTTATTATGTCTTCTTATCTCGCTTTCCTTTCTCTCTCTTTCTATTTGTGTTACCCAATGGTGGTCCCCACAAACATATTTAAACATTTATGGGGGCCAAAGATATATTGAGTACATTTTTGGGGGTGTTTGTATTCTAGGTCTATTAGGGTGCACCCATTTCTTGTGGTGTCCTCATGTTTAATTTTTCAATAATTTGATTGTGATTTGCACACCAATAAGATCTTAATTTGAATTCAAAACATCTTTAAATACACATGGATATTAGTGCATTTTAGTATAAAGATATCATTGAAAAAAACATCTAGCATTTATTATCAAAACAATTCGTTGAGCATTTATAATCATTCTAGAGAAATCAAGGAAGCATTTAGAGAGTATTCATTCTAGCACTAAAATTCATATTAGTGACACATTTCATCACAATGATTTCCTTGGCTAAAGAATTATTATAATTATTGGAGTGTTCTTTTCAATATTATAAAATGTTGAGGGGCATGACAAATATCAATGACGCTTAACTTTTTTTAGAGTAACACATGCCCCAAAACAAATTATTTTCCTCGTTATTTTTCAAGTTCAATTGTACAATTAGGGTTTGGAGAAGTACAATTTCCTAGTGATCAATATACAGTTTCAAAAAATTGAGCAATGTTTTTTGAGTCCTAAATTTGATGAATATATTACTAAAAAAAAATTACATTTCTCTAAGACTTCGAAGAACCTTATTGACTACGGTTTTGGCGCCAAGAAATAAAACTCTGTTGTTTGGACAAAGTTTTTCATTTACCACAAGTTTTCAAGTTTCTGATTGTCTTACCATAAAACCCTAATTTTGTCATCAAACATTAACAATTATCTCCATATCTTATAATATTCAAGAGACCTTTCTAAACCTTATTTTTATCATTTATTGCTCTAGTTTTATAAAATTGTCTAGGTTTTTGTATGCATCTAATTCTACTCACCGAATTAACTGGTTTAATTATGCCTAATATCATGTAATATCCTATTCATCTAATCTAATTAACACTTAGTCTCTATGTTGTATTCATACCATATTAATATCTCCTCTTCATGACCTTAAGTCAATTAATTAATTTATCCTAACTGCATAAATACCCTACTCTCCACATATTCATATTTCCTAATATTCTAATTTTTAATTCCCCCCACTCTACACATATTCATATTTCTTAATATTCTATTTTATAATTCTCTCCACTTTCTAATCACATGTATCCCAAAGAAAGTCTAGATATTTCTAATCTCTATAACTTTATCCATTCTAAGAACCCTTCTCAAATTTAAAATTTGGGAGGAAAATTTCTTCTCCATTTCCTTCCAATACCTCTTTAAATGCAAGGGGCATCCCACGCATTTAGATAAGGGTTGAATACAAGCCTATGTTGCCTCCATCACTCTCTTCTATTAATATAATCTTGAGTCTATCATACTTCGTAATCTTACATCCCATTTCAAATATTCAATTTGCCAATTCGGTCTTCAAGCAATATTCTGAAGTTTTTAGAAAGGAGATAAAAAAGGGAGAAAGATGATGGTAAGATTAGTTTAATTCCATGATTGATTGCTTCATCTCTCTAATTATTTTCATTTGATGATTATTTAGAGTTTAGATTTGGTTAATAGTTCTTATGTACTTTTAATCTATTTTGTCTAAATTATGGGTGATACATTCTGGCGACCACAATGGGAGCCCTCCTCTTGAACTAATATTTTCTATTTTAAGTGTGTTTGCTTAAGTTTGCAAGCCAAATTGAAGTAAGATTGGGTGGCTCAGAATTTCAAATTTATTGTTCAGGTAGTCTACAAGACTCTAGTTCTTACAGATGTGCATATATTAACATATGGCAAGGCTTTTTTTTAGTTTTAATATAAAATAGTTGATTGTGTATTTGTTTTTGTCACCCATTTTATTATGTTATAGGTGTTCTATATATATTCAACAATTTATATATATATATTATGTTCTAAATTAGTAATTTATAATGTGTCTATTTAAGGTTTTTTGTCCCTTTACATAGTTCATTATTCTATAATCTTTCCTTCATTGTTTCCTCAAAATTTTGGTCATTTCCAGCTATAATCTTCTTAGTCTAATTCCTTATTCCTTGGTCACTTCCTGCTTGAGTCTTCCCTGTTTGTTTTATGTCTTAAAACTTTTGGTCTCAAAGAAAGACTTCTTCTAGTTACAAATTATCAATATTTTGTGTACCATTCAAGATTATTGAAGATGCAAATCTCTGATTGATTCCTACCAACAAATCTAATGAGATTTAACTGCTCTGTTGAGGAACATTAATAACATCATTTCATCCAAATTTATGGATCATCACAGTTTATGAAACCATTTTTTTAGGTGTTCTGTTAAATGGTTCACATGCCTTATATCGTGAGAATGCTAGCAAAGGCAAACCAAATAGGTTAGACATTTGTTGATCACATCTAGAACCATATCGAAGCCATGTAGAGATATTGATCTTCAATAAGTGGTAGTAAAACGTAGTCAGGCCATCACACAAGTAAGGTTGTCAGGGTTTGAACCTTGAACTTATTGGTTTTGTTCCCTTCTTTTTTGTCCCTTTGGTAGACCAAATGATCCATGGGCCTTGCAAAGGCTTCCAAACTCTATGTGTATACATTTACCAGTGTATCTACAATGTTTGATAAAATATGCTTCTATTATGACTTTGGTAGATGTCCATGCCCTGTGTTAATGCTCATCAAATTCATCTTTCCACCTATTACTGCATTTTGAGAAACAGTTCATGGGCAGTGTGTTTGCTTCAACATTGCACATAATAGGGTGGTTTGTAATTTCTACCAGACAATGACTTGTTATGCTTTTATAAATGTCTATACCCTATTGTAGAGCTCGCTAGGGTGTATGTTGCTAACAACAAACTAAATAATTTAAACACATGTGTGTGGTAGCATCAGGTGGAACATTGTCAACACACCCATCCTTGGAAAGTTTTAATTATGTGTTGAAGATGTATGACCAAACATTTGGCATGTAAAGTGATGCAATTGGTATTTTGGGATTTTTTATGTTATACAAGTAACGATCTGGGGCTCCAAACCTTAAACCTATCATGTTAAAATGACTCAAAATATTTGCAAATTTCATGACCATTTAGAGACTAATACCTCGTCCAATTAATCTAGTGCCAAAATTTAGGTTGTCAAACATTTTTTATTAAAGTTTTTAAAGATTTTATTTTATAGTATAGTCTTATTTTATCATAAAAGGTTGTCTTAGTATGTTTAGTTTAGAATTTTATAGAAATCATTTGAAATAAAGAATTTATTACCATCATTTTGACATAATTTTGTAAATAAAAATTTGAGTTTTTATATAACTTGAATTTTGAAATTACCTTATGTAATAGTGATCATTCCCTCTGTTTATCTTTGAAATTGTCTTTTTTGAGTGTATTTTTTAAATCATTTTTGAGGAATTTTGAGTCATTCAGAGCATCTTGTAAGTCTCAAATTGCTTTCAGCATTGGGGGTGCTTCCTCTCGGCCTTGCCTTATACCATGACAGGTAACACGCCTAGGGTGCTACCCTTGGACCTTATAAGGGGCATTGCCCCTTGATCTTGCTTGACCCTAAATCCTCGCATCTTATCCCCTCATTCAAAAAATTATAATGCAAAACCCACAATTTTTTTCAATGTTTTTATTAAGGTTTATTGGACTAACATTTTGTTTGGATTTTCATAGGGGCAAATTTGGTGGTAGTTTTGTCTCACTTGATTTTACTTATAAAATTACTAACACATGTGCTTGTAGGTCTGATCGATCCAAGGCAAAACATTTAAAACTAATAACGACATTTATATAGGGTCGATTATCAGAGTTACCAATTTGAAAACTAATAAACCATCTACTTGCAGGATGATCAATTTAAGGCTTGGCAAAAAATATTTTTATATAATTGTTTATTATTTGTTTGTCACTTGTTTGCTTCTTACTTGAATTAGAATAACAAACACACATAAACTAGTCGGTTGATAAATCTTTATTTGCTTGCCTAAGTGTCACATGAGGGTTACAATGGTG
This sequence comes from Torreya grandis, assembly GCA_037957365.1. NCBI lineage: Eukaryota > Viridiplantae > Streptophyta > Pinopsida > Cupressales > Taxaceae > Torreya > Torreya grandis. Next base: position 2,502,019 of record JARHVA010001060.1, read on the forward strand.
TCTACTCTCCTCCTTGCGTCCTTGAGGCAATTTTTGGAGGATCAAAAAACACTTAAAAACCCTATCCATTTTATAAATCACACTTTATAAAAAGGATTAAAAAATAATTGGGTTGTCTTGTAGATCCCTAAAAGTAGTTCCTAGGCAATTATTACTTGTTAAATTTAATTATTCTAAAGTACTCATGTATATGTTGGTTATTGGCCTAAATTAAGTGTTATTGGTGCATTTTATCATTTTTGTTCTGCCTTAATCTCTCGACTCCCTTTCTCTCTCCTTTTATTTTTATTGCCCATTGGTGGTACCCACAAACATATTTATTACATTTATGGGGGCCAAAGACATAGTGAGTACATTTTTGGGGTTGTTTGTGTTCTAGATCAATTAGGGTGCACCCATTTCTTGTAATGTCATTGTGGTTACTTTTTCAATAGTGTAACTTACACACCAATAAGGTCCTAATTTGAATTCAAAACATCTTTAAATGCACAAGTATATTAGCCTATTTTAGTATCTAGAGATCATTTGAAAAAACATCTAGCATTTATTGTCAAAATAATCTATTGAGCATTTATAATCATCCTAGAGAAATCAATCAAGCATTTAAAGAGCATTCATTATAGCACTGGAGTTCATAATAACACATTACATCACAATGATTTCCTTGGCTAAATAATTATTATAATTATTGGAGTGTTCTTTTTGATATTGTAAACTGTTGAGCGGCATGACAAATATCAATGACATCCAACTTTTCCTTAGAGTAATGCATGCCCCAAAATAAATTATTTTCTTCGTTATTTTTCAAGTTCAATTGTCCAATTATGGTTTGGAGAAGAAGTGTAATTTCCTAGTGATCAACACAAAGTTTTGATGTTTTTGGAGTCCTAAAGTTGACAAACATATTTTTCAAAAAAATATTGTATTTCCTTGAGACTTCAGAGAACCTTATTGACTATGGTTTTGGTGCCAAGAAACAAAACTTTATTGTTTGGACAAATTTATTCATTTACCAAAAGTTTTCAAGTTTCTCATTGTCTTGCCACAAAACCCTAATTTTGTTGTCAGACTTTAACAATTATCTTTGTATCTCCCAATATTCAAGAGACTTTTCTAAACCCTATTTTTGTCATTTATTACTCTAGTTTTATAAAATTATATAGGTTTTGTTTGTTATTTTACATTTGTTTAGGCGTAGTTATATGTTTATAGATATTTATGTTATAATTTGATTGAAATTTATTTATTCATAATACATATCTACATACTTCATTAGGTCTTATAAACTAATTTAGTCTAAAGAACGTTCAAACTCATCATCCATAAACTTAAAAATTATATAAGAAAATAATTAATGGGCATAAAATAATTAATGTTTATTTAACTATAATTGATAATTTTAATTAGCATTAATTATTGGGTGTTTGGTATCTATCTTCATCTTATATTATAATTTGGATTATTTATTCGAGGAACTCTTATTTATAATTTTAACACTCTTGTTTATGGTGCCCATGAAGTGTGATTCAAAACATCAATCCTCTAAATATTTGAGGTGATTAATAATGTTTTCGTATACATTTTAAATAAACTAAGAATAAAACATTTAAAAAGTGTCAAACACAAGTTTAAAAACATGCATCTAGGTTTAGTCTCCTTCATTTAATGTGTGGCTCCATGACCCTAACAATTTGGTGGCTTCCACATGGCTACTTTGTGTTTAGAGGATCTTGGGGCATTTGGATCTCTTCCTTTTGGGGGTAGGTAGGAATTCCTCAAAATAACTATCTCTTTCTGAATGAATCAAAACCAAATTTTCAAGATTGTTATCAAATTTATGGCTTTCTTTAACATCCAACAAAATGGAAATATGTGGCTCTAGTTCAGAATGCATGAGAATTACAAATAAAAAACTAGTCATAGAATATGAGATGTAGGAAGAAGAAAAGAAATTGGAATATCTTTCTAACATTATCCCTATTTTTAAGTTTTTGGGTTGGTCCCTTAGGGAGAAGAAGATTTGGAAATATGAAACTATTTTTAAAAGTTAAAGATCCAACTCAACATTTGTATGGGTTGCAAATGCTTTTATAGTTGTATTTACAGATGAGGAGGATAAAGCCTTTATCTTTAAGAATGGTGTTATATCTACTTTGGATTATTCTTCTAAAGTCAAAATAATATGTGTTATAGCCTTTTGTCGTTCATGCTTCTCAATACTGGATGACAAAGCCCTTTCCATAATCATTTACCATAGTGACAAAACCTATTACAATAATCACATTTATAGGGAATGAAACCATTCATTCAATGAACAAGTTAGGTGACAAAACTATATATTCCTTCAAATAAGTAATTGTAAATATGCTACAAGAACAAAATAAGTAGTATGAGTTGAGAATATAAGAGAACAATTTATAATCCCATGATTAAGAAACAAAGACAAAAAAAGACAATTATATTAGATGTTTGAAAAAACTCAAATAAATCCATTGATAATCCATACAAACTTATAATATTTATCTCATTCAATCTCTCAACCATACCAAATCACTCTCATAACCCAATTATATCATTTGTACATCTCAATTACATCATTCACGCATCCTGATTACATCATTTGCACTTCTTTTATACATTTTATATCATCATAGTAGACCATAATTACCTATAACTACCACTCTCTTTACTAATTAAAACTTACTTTATCGGCCAAGTAATTACTCTTCCAATTACATTCATTTTGTGTGCATGATCTTGACACATATTGACCTTACAATTGTATTTAAGGAATTTACACAAAGTTATCTAAGGATTGATTCATTAGTGAGACATGTTAAAGGCTAAGATACTTGCATAAGTAAATCTTTTGGGATCATATGCACATAAGGATATGGGTTATGCAAAAGACATGATGTGTGGTATGCACGCACAAAAAATAAGAATTGGATGAAAGCTACAGGTGAAGAAGAATCAATGAGATGGTAACATTTGATAGCCATCTAGGCAAAGAGAAAGATGATTGCATGAGGTAGATCTAGGTTAGAAAATAAATAATCTAAAATGGAAAAAGGAACATGCTACTATGCAAATAAGTGGTAAAGTTCCAAGAAATAATATTCCCAGATGTGTAAGTAGTTGACATGTCGGTTGGAAAAAGGATGAGTTGGAAACAACCAGTAAGGGGTCTAAGGAAACCTATAAATATGGAATTTGGCTTCTCGTTCATTAGAATGAATTGAAGATCTTGTAAGTTGGACATTGTAGAGTTATTGAGTCGTAGTTGCTTATAGAGAATCAGTAATCTAGGGTTTAATTATAGAACCTTTGAGGTTTAAATGTAAATATCATTATCAAAGGATCATTATAGTATGGGAGAATATATGATTTGTATTATTTGTACAATGTTGTGAATATAAGAATGAAAGAATGAATTATGGTTGTGTTGAGTATTCATATGTTATTATCTATATATATGGATGATATGTATTACATTTGTTTTGTAGTCTAATATTTTTTGTGTGTGTGTGTGTGTGTGTGTGTGTGTGTGTGTGTGTGTGTGTGTGTGTGTGTGTGTGTGTGTGTGTGTGTGTGTGCGCGTGCGTGTGCATGTGCGTGTGTGTGTGTGTGTGCACGCACGCACGTGTGTTTGTGCATGTGTGTGTGTTTTGTTCTCATAATGGGGGCCTTGGTGTTTATTGATATGCCTTAGGTGAGAACTTAGGTCTTTGGGCCCAATATAGTAAAGTTTTAATGGTTTTTATTTGTTATTATTATAACAACTTGCGCAAGGCTAAGTTAGGCAACAAATTAAGCACAAAATTTTGGTTTTATTATTAGGATCTTATTTGAACAGAGTATGGAGATCAATGTTGTGAATGGTAGGAGGCATCTTTTTAGAGTGTGGGGAAGCTTGGTTTGATGCAAAATATTTAGATTTTGAAAATAATTTTGTTGTAAGAAAGGGTTTAAAGGAAAAAAATTGGTTAAAAAATTATATTTTTAGCAATCTTAATGAAGTTTTCTCTTGTGAGTAATCAAAGCACATCCACTCATGGTTAGATATGTATATGATTAGAAGGAGTTGGAACTTTATAATGAAATTACTTTGAAGTTTCATAATAATAGAATAATATATCACATAATTAAGAGCATAATAATCATAACCACAATAATAATCAATAAAATATCATAATACTTGATAAATATGACTGAGTCACTTCGAGGGAACAACTTCCACAATAATGCAATAAGACCATAATTCGCAATATGATCATAAAATGCTAACCATTACCTCCTATACATAGTTTACTTATCCATGGTTATTCTATAGACCAACTTTACTAAGAACATAGAGAAACATAATAAGATGATATGAAAGGTTTATAAGCCACAAGTTAGCCAGACATATCCCTAGACACGCTATATGTTACGAGCAGAGCATGCCCCTCCCCTTCAAGACAATATTTCCCTCAATGTTGAGTAAAATTTGGATCTTGTTTTAGGAAAGCTTCATCCTCCCTCCCAAGTTGCATTTTCATGATTCAGACCCTTCAATTTGATCAATTACTCCTTAAGCTCTCTTATTCATAGCCTTTTTATGCGTGTGTGAAGGATATCCTCAGGTTCCAGAATAACTCTATCTTCTTCATCCAGTTCAAGTAATTCAGTATAGGTAGAAACTCTATGTCCAATGACCTTCTTTAGGCAAGATACATGAAATACATGATGTATGCAAGTGGATTGGGGTAGCTCTAGCTTATATGCCACACTGCCAATTTTTTGCAAGATCTTATAAAGGGCATAATACTTAGGAGAAAGTTTGTTATCCTTTTATTGATACTTCAAAGGCATATATTTATATGGATACAAGTGTATAAAGACCCAATCACTGATATAAAAATGCCTCTCACTACGGTGTTGATCAACTTACTACTTCATTCTATTTTATGACATTGTTAGATTCTTCATTAAACTAGCTAGTACCTCTTATAGATGTTGAATGTGTTCCTCAACAACTCAAACTTTGGGTTGCACCTTTAAAGATGAAGTGATGGATGGGGGATGATATCCATATAATGACATAAATTAATACATTCTATAAGAGGTATGGAAGGAAGTGTTTACAACCATTCTGTTAGTGGCATCCAATAGACCCAACGTTCCTATTTATCCTATGTAAAACAACAAAGATACCCTTCAAGGCATTTGTTGAAAACCTTTGTTTTCTCATTAGATTAAAGATGATAATACAAGCTATGAGTCAACTAATTACCTAAACATTCAAATAATTTAATTTAAAATTTATTGGTGAAGATAGGATCATGATCACTTACAATGATTTTGGGGGTACCATGCAACTTTTAAATTATATTAAACAAAGCAACAACTACTATCTAGCTATAAATGGTTGTGATAAGGAATAAAAATGAATATTTTGTGAGCCTGTCTACAACTAAAATGATGACATTTTTATATTTAATATGTAACAACCCTATAATTAAATCCATAGAAACCTCTTCCTACCACTGGCTAAGGATGGATAATGTTTGTAGAAGACCTGGTTTCTTAATTATTTCTCATTTTTTATTGATAAACCATACATTTTACCACAAATTTTTTATATCCCCCTTGAGTCCTCAAAATAAATCTTGTTTAATTCGTTGATGTCTTCCAAAATCCCAAGTGCCCCTATTGTAGATGCATGAAGCTCTTGAATGATCTTGTGTGTTGAGGATAAAATCCTTACATAGGTATAATTTATCTTTATACCATAATGTGTTCCATTTCCACTCAATTTTTTTAAAAACACCTAAACCATGTGGAAGATTATGAATTGGGACTTGTGTATCCCTTTCACTCTCCCGTACTGATATTTATTCTTCTAACCAATTTGCTTGCCAAATGGTCATTGTGCATAACAATGCCTCAACTGATTCATCCCTCCTAAAAAGTGCATCTGATACTACATTTTCTTTTACTTTCTTATAGACTATTTCAAAGTCATATCCCAACATTTTTGTCATCCATTTGTGTTTTTCTTATGAAATAATCATTGTTCCAAAAAGTATTTTAGACTACCATGATTAGTCTTTACCTGAAAGTGTCTACACATCAGATAAGGTCTCCATTGCTTGACTACATGAAGAATAACCATAATTTTTTTCATATCTATGGTTTGATCTTATTTTTTCCTTGAGTTGATGGCTCTTGAATGATATTTTTCTTATTTCTTTCATGAGTACTTCCCCCATGCCATATTTTAATGCATCATATTCAACAACAAACATTTTGAAAAAAATAGGGGTTGCCAAAACTAGAGTGGTGCACATAGCCTCTTTCAACTTCTCAAATGCTTTGGTAGTTAATTCAATCCAATGGAAGGAATATTTCTTCAACAAGGTTGTGAGTGGAGTTTTTATACTTCCATAAAAAAAATTAAATCTATGATAGTAACCTATTATCCCAAAAATCCATGAAGGTTCTTGAGTGTCTTTGGCACTTGCCACTCCATCATAGCTTGGATCTTCTCATGGTCAATTTTGAATCCTTAGTGTGAAAAAATATGACCCAAATACTCCACCTCATGGACTCCAAAAACACATTTGGAAGGTTTCTCATAAAGTTGATGTTGTTCTAGAATAAATAATACAATTTTCACCTGCTTTAAATGTTCTTCCCAAGTTTTGTTGTAGATTAGGATGCCATAAAAACACCAATACAAACTTATTTAAGAAAGGCATGAAAAAAATATCCATAAAACTCTAAAATTTAGATGGTGCAATTGTGAACCAAAAGGCATGACCATAAACTCATAATGGCCTTCATGAGTTTTGAAAGTTATTTTAGGGATATCCTCATCTCTGATCTAAATTTGATGATACCCAAAATGAATATCTATTTTGGTAAAATAAATAGCACCATGTAATTCATCTAAATACTCATAAATTACTAAAATAGGGAACATATATTTGATAGTGTACTTATTGAGTTCTCTATAGTCGAGTTACATCCTCTAAATATCATCTTTTTGTTTTGCACCATGACCACTATGGATGAATATTCACTTTGGCTATGTCAGCTAATACTTGCCTCTAGAATCTCTTGTACCATATTTTCAATTTCACTTTTTTAGCATATGGATACATGTATGGTCTAATGTTTAGTGGTGTACTACTTGGAATCAGTCTGATGACAGGATCATTTTTTATGCTTGGTGGTATGCCTTTTGGCATTACGCTAAAAATTGTTGGGTGGTCATCAAGAATCATTTGTAAATTGGGATGTTTAAACATGTGTTAGTTGAAATTCTATGGAAAAAAATCATGCTCCAAATCTTTTATCCCCTATTTTAATAATCTTATTCGTTTGATTTGAACTAACCAATTAGGGAGACTTCATCCGTAATCCCTATAGTTCAAATGTCCTACTTTTAGAATGAAAGTGCATGAATAGTTCCTACAAATTCATCTCTATTGTGCCTAGATTTATAAGCCATTGTATTCGAAAAATAATGTCAGATCCACCCGTGGGAATAACAAACATAACATAATTAAGTAGGTAGTCCCCCATGGCAATCTCAATACTATTTTTTTTTTAAATAGTTGACTATGCCACCATCTACAATCATGACTTAACATTATAGAACTAGATAAAGAAAATAATTCAAATGAGTAGCCAACTTATTATTGATAAAATTTTGTCTACTTCATCAATCAAGAAACATTATCACCTTCTATTTCTTGAGAAAAACCGCCACCTTAAGAGTTTGAGGAGAACTTATACCTAAAGAGGTATGACAAGAGATAATAGGGTGAGAATATTTAAATTCTTCCTTTGTATATTCTAGACCTTCCCCTAAGGCCTCATCATCTTCTTCATCTTCATTGGTTCCTTCAATGTGGAACAAATTCTTTTCAACACATTTATGTCCTTTGTTCTACTTGTTGTCATAGCCAAAACAAACCCTTTGGCACATTTCTCTTCAATTTGTTGAGGGACCAATCTTGTAGGTTGTAGAAATGACAGTTTTGTGAAATTACGTTTGTGGACATGAGTGAAAACACTCATTTTGACCAAATTCTTTTCCTTTGCCTAGTGCATGAATGGTATGGCTTAAAAAAGGATGCTAGATTAAACATGTGAAACTCAAGTTGGATGTTATCCTTGAGCCCCTTAAGAACAAGTCACTCATGTTATTCTCATTTATGTGACCATGTGTAAGGATAGCTTCTAAAATTGTTGAATATAATCCTTAATAATACCTATTTTTCACAATTTTGCTAACTGACTGAAGTAGTTTTCTGAGATGTTATTGTGATAGTGCATCTACAGCTCCTCAGTAAACACCAACCAGGTAACAAAATCACCCTTCATTTTATTTTGAGCACAAAATCACTTATAAAAAATAAATTGCTTAGGTTCAAAATAGAAAGATGTTGTGATCACCTTTTATGCACATGGGATCTGATTTAAATATAAAAAAATCCATCTGATTGATCTAAGTGAGTGGATCCTTACCATTAAAATTGTGCACTCCCACCTTTGGTAGCATGTGCTTTGAACTAGTATCGGAGTTGTGATTGTTCAGATTAGGTGAAATCAATTAGAGCAGTAGAGGATTATTTTTTTAAAGCTAAGTCATAATAATGGTCAATTAAGCACTGACAATTAAAAATTGATGCTTCATAAATTCCATTTCCCCTTTTACTACATTGATATCATCCTTCCTCACCATGCTTTGCATATCTAATTGAATTTGTTGAGCCACTTCAAAAACCAATAGATATAAAGTTTTGAACTCCATGTCATCTTTGTGAGGTTTTTTTGGAGTGTTTTGACCTTTCCCACATTCATGAACATCAGGACCAGCCATGCATAAACCCTAGGAGGGAAGGTTTTAGGCCCAAAAAAAGTGTACCAATACATTATTCCATTGTGATCGTTTCACCAAGACAAATCCAATGACTGCTAATTTGCACAAGGGTGAAAAAAATACAATTTTTTTAAGACTTCAAACAATACTATAGTGGCAAAAAAGAAAATTCTTCTTGGATCGTGAGTTATGTTTTTTTAAATTTATAGCTTTTATGATTTTCATAACATGAAATCCAAAAAATAATGTTGAAAAAAGTGGTCCAAATCAATGATCTGATACCACTTGTAATAAAACTACTTATATGTTTTGCAATAATGGAATAGTATATCATAGAATTAAGGGCAAAATAATTGAATCCACATCAATAATTGACAAAATAGTAGAATACTTGATAATTATGACTGAGTTGCTTCAAGGGGTCAACCTCTTTCATAATGAAATAAGAATAAAATTCACAATATGATAATAAAACACTAACCACTACTCTTATATATACTCTATTTAACCATGGTTATTCCATATAACGACCATACTATGAACATATAAAAATGTAATAAGATAATATGAAAGGTATGTAAGCCACAAGTCAACCACACATACCCCTAGATGCACTATAGGTCAAGGGCATAACGAACTTTGGGATAAAACATGCTTGGATTGAAAAGCGAGTAAAACAAGTGAAAGATTTGAGGAGTATTCAAGAGTTGTGGGCATCTTGTGGAGAGGTGTGTTTAATAACTATTGCTATAATTTTGAGTTTTGATGTACATATGCCTAGAGGAAACATTAATTTAGTTTTATTTGTGAACCTATAATTTCATTTATTAAGCAAATTCTAGTGTGTATTAAGATGCTCATGGTTGCCTAAAGAATAAAAAAGATGTAGATGAATGGCTAGATCTACATGTGCTTAGGGCTAGGAAGAAGTGTGAAGAGGAGTAGATTGAGTGTTGTGCAAGGTTTTACGAGAAGAGAACTTCGATAGAGATGGATAATTATATTTAAAGGGAAGAGATGATGCAAAAATATAATTAAGATAAATATAAGGTAATAATTTCTAAGGATCCCCAAAGGAAACAAGGGCCTAATCAAGGAGATGTCATTGGAAACTATAAGTTCACATAGAGGTGATAAACACTCTAGTGAGTAGGTTAATGTGCACACAAATAAGTCCCTTTTTGAATAATATCCATGGAATAATATGAATGTATTTCACAAGATGATGAGGTTGTTTTATGTGCATAAGGTGAGGGAAGCTTTTACTCTGATTCACTAGATGTTAAAACCACACGCATCTAGATTTAGAAGAGAATTTTTATACATAAGAGTTTGAGGTAAAGAGATAATATTTAAGACATAATAAGAACACAGTTGTGGAAGATAATTTATTCAAAATTCATATGGAGAGGAGTGCATAGGTAGGCAAAAAAATCTAGGAAAGTTAATAGAAGGATGAATATTACAACATCGATAGGAGGGGCCAATGCACAAGATATGTTGGCTAGAGTTAGTATCCCAATATTTAACCCCATAGTTTCAATTCAAGGAATTTTCATTAAAGGGAGTGTAGGGAAAATTGTATTTGTAGGAGGAGGAGTTAATACTATATTATGAGGTATTACATGCAAAATCAATATGTAGCAACAATAATAAAAACAAATGGTGACTCATGAAATATCGATGAAGTTATCAAAATATATACAAATTGAATATTTTACTAACCACATCCATAAGTACGAGATTTCATTGCATGCAAATGGAGTAAATATGTGGGATAAGAAGGCAAGCCAATTCTTGATGACATTATTGGTTCATGCACATACCTGGTATCAAAAGTATGACCCTAATTGGGTGGTGAATGACTTTGAAGAGTTGAAGAAAACATTCCTATAATAATTTCACATTCCTAAGCTTGAATTAAAGAGCATATCTACATTGAAATAAATTAAGTTGGATGCAAGTGAGAGTGTGTGCACATATGATGCATGTTTCAAGACATTATTTTCAAAGTTGTCTTATGATATCCACCCATTTCAAAATGCACAATGGTTTTTTGGTGGATTATTTTTAGCATTCACAAGGAAACTAACAATGAATAATTTATTTGATATGCATGAAGCACTAGATGTTACACTAACTATCAAAATTGCTATAAATTTCAATACAATAATAATCCCATTTCATAAATCCTAGATTTTTGAATACGTTGAAATAGTTGTAGACTTTATCAACAGGTTTTACATAGGAGGTGTCAAGATCATTATGGTGTGCCACATTTGAAGTGGATGAATAGTCAAAGGAAAACTGCATAAATAAGAAAGTGCAAATTGTGATACTATAATGTGAGGTTTACAAAGGTGTTCATGAGATGTTCAACTTCCAATTGTTACAACATGCAAAGGAATAAATGTTACTTGCTACTAAAATATATGTCATTCAATTATATATAACACAAAGCATCATATGGTAATAGATGAGATCAAAGAAATAAGGGAGATGGGGTTGTGCCAAACTACCATCACACCATAACCATAGGTTCAAGGTGGTAATCAAAATTAGTATGGTTATCATAACCAAGGAGGTTATAACTAACCTTGAGGTGTTAGGTTTTAACAAAATTAAGGTGAATAATATTATCAAATCCAAGCTGGTGGGAATATCCAAAACCAAGGGGAAGTTATAATCAAGGCAGTGGATTCAATCAAGGTGGAAGAACCTTGAAACATGGAGGAAGAAGAGGTAGAGATAGGGGACATGTACTTTAACTCATTTCAATTGTGGAAAAGGCTACTGACATATTGATTGTACCAAGTATTTCAATTATAGGCATTCTAGGAAGGACCACAACACTAAATATTGTGCAAACTTGTAATTAAATATTGTCCAAAATATCAAGCTTAGAAGGCTACAAACATGATTCACACTAGGGAATAAAAAGCTTAAGTACAAAGGCAAGTAGATGAAAGGGATGGTAGATCTCTCTAATTTAACATAATAACCAAGAGTGGGATGGAGACATAAGGCACAAGAATGGCTAACCCTTTACCTCATATGGAGAATGTGCATCACATTCAAGACGTTGGGAAGAATGTGCACCCTAACATGCATGTACAAAATGATATCCTAATGGAAGTGAAATAAATGATTATAACTCTATAAGATAAAGTGTATAATGTGCACTAGATGAGGGATAATGGTAGGGAATTTATGAAAATGGTTCCTCGTCAAGATGGAGTAAGGAAGATAACACAACTTATTTCATTGTTAAAGATATAAGGGTTAATGCCTTTGTTGAAATTGTGTCTTCAACAAAGCATGGGGGATGACCAATAGTTAGTTCAAGAAATACCATGGTAAATGTGAACAATAATTAATAAATAGTATAATTAAGAGTTCATCATTGATGCTAAGATCAATTATTAGGAGATGAATAACATACTAATTGATATGTACACAAAGGTGAACATATTGACAGAGAAAGTATGGAAGCACATGGGGAAGCCAACATTGAACCCTTTGAAAAATTTGTTTGTTCACGGTGAAAAAAATTAAGTCAAGACCTATTAGGGTCATATGCAATACAGACTTGTAAATAATGGGAATATCTTTCTCAATATATTTTAAGGTAATAGAAATGGATGGGGAATCTAATTATCTTATGTTGTTATAAAGACCATGGTGCTATGACAATTAAGCCAATACACCATTCAATAAGTGTTATATCATATTTGAGAGTGGGGATCAAAGGGTTGTCATTCCCTTTGATAATAAACATGGAGAAACAAACATGGAGGATGTAAACATATATGAGGAAGATATAAATATATTCAATATTTCTTCACAAATGAAGTAGATGGGGAGTCTATAAAAGAAGAAAGTATTAATTTGGATAAGTGAATAATAAATGTCAGACACTTCCAAGAAAGCATGTGCCCCTTAGGAGACAAACACATATAAGATTATAGGGAAAAACCACACAAAGGTGAACAGTGTTAGTTCATATTCAGTGAAGAACATATTGATAAAAAGGTACCCCTTAGGAGACAAACACATATAAGATTATAGGGAAAAACCAGACAAATTTGAACAGTGTTAGTTCATATTCAGTGAAGAACAGATTGATAAAAAGTAAGGTGAAGAGTGAGGAAAAAAAGTGGCCAAAGATGGTACAATGATGGGTATTTTACACATCAAATAAGATAGAGGAGGAACCTTCTGAGAAGAAGGAAGAAATCGCATGACCACAAGTGTAGAAGGTTGTCGAGGTCACAACTTAGGTGCATAAGAAATAAAAAATTAAAATATTCCCTATATAAACCAATGATAACATCGAGTGTGCCAAATCTGGAGTTTAAGGTACCAATTAAAGTGGAGTACAAACCAAAGGAAGAACTAAAATTCAAGGGTGACATGTAGATATAAAAGGCACCAACAAAGAACAATTTGAAGAAAAAAATGAAAGCCAAGGAGATGTGGCCCAAGAATGTGGTTAAGGAAGGAATTTCAATGGGGAAGTTAAAGTGAATAGATAAGGACAAGCAGATGATATAGGTTGATAATAAACCATCCAATAAAGTCAACCTAGTTAACACACAAGAGAATAATGATAATACATGGCATAATGAAGAGTTTTCTACTGAAAAATTGTCAGAAATAGGCTCCAACTATTTTTTAAATGATGCATGGGGATATGCCATAAATAATATAGATTTGAATCCAAGATAAAATCATAACACAAAAAAAAAACTTTTTTTCCTAGTTTTTTTATGGTTAACATGTTCTTGTTTTACCCTATTTTTTATAAAACATTTAATGTGATTAAATAACATTTTTTGTATATAGGTGTAAAATTGGAATAGCATAATGTTAAAGATATACAAATGATTAACTATTTTGATTTTGAAATATTGAATATGGAAATTTTTTATTTTGGCAAAGTGCTAAGAAAGAATATACTTGGCTCGCACACTAATCTTTGTTGATTGTTCTGGCTACTTGACCATGAAAATTAGAATAACATTTGATTATAGAGGCTTAATATCATCATTAATAACAAAAATAGAATTTGGATAGGTCTGTTTTAAGTGGATGATGATGTAGTGCACTCTAATCTATTGACTATAGACTTATCCTAATTGACTATGATAGGCGGTAGGCATGAACAAATAGAGAAAACAAGAATATATAAATGATGTAATAGAAGTAGAAAGAGAAGATAAATCTAGACAAGAGCACAATAGGCAGACAATGATGTAATATGCTTGATTTCATTAAACATGGACTTGTTTGGGTTGACTGTGTGTTCGGGTTGATTGTTTCATATGTTGCACCTATAGTTTTACCATGAGGGAATCATTTTTTATCTTATCTTGTGTTTATAATCCTTATGGTCCTTTGATAGCTTAAAACCTGCAATAAAAATAGGTGAGTGTAATGGGTTGAGATTACCTTAATCACCCTTTGATGATTTATCATTACCTCATATCTAATACTCCAAGGAGGGAAATCAATCCCACATAGTTCTTCCACCTAAATTGAATATGTTATTATGATCCTCTAACTATGTGTATACAACTAGAAAGAGGCTTTGATACTTGAAAATGATATCTCTTGACTTGTTTTAGAGGGCTCTTGGCTTAGCTTATGACTATTACTTATAAATAATGTATAATTTGGGTAGAGTAGGGTAGAATTACTTGATGTGCAAAAGTATGTATGCTTATGCCAAGTGCATAGCAAGTGGGAAATTGAATGCCTCTTGAGATGTATTTATAGGTGAATATTTTGACCATTTCCTTTAGTCAACCACATGAAATGTGTGTGAAAGCCCCAAAATATAACTTCAAATTTGGAAACTAGTTATTATTTGTCATTATACATGACCAACCTAAGTTGACAATGACACACTACACCTTGTATACCTAGGGCATTCTTGTTTGTAAAGGTCAACGACCTGAGTTCAAAGCTGGAGATAGTCTAATGGTCTTTGTAGATAAATTGAGTATTTGGCATTAACAATTTTGTGTAGTGATAATGATGAACAAAGGGTTGGTACCACATATAGATAAATGACTTAGAGGAGTGGAAAATAAGAGTCATGTATTTGATCATAAATCATGTGGTTTGGAATGTGTCAAGAATTATCATTATCGAGTCCCTATGACCATACATATGTCTACATCCCCCCTTCTCTTTATGCAAGAAATGAAATTGCTAGAGTAAATGAGAAAGAGTTGAACCTAAGTGTATACAACACACTTTATCTTTGAGCAAATACTTCAATTATGCAGGGCACCTTATCTTAGCAAACCCTACAATAACTCATGAAGTGATCATTTTGTTCATTTGAAATTTGAAAAAAAAATGAACTTTGAAAATTGAAAATTTGAAAAGAAAGTAAAGGAGTACGCATATATGTAAAGAAAACTTAATTGCCCTATAACTTATAACCAATAATGGAGAACCATGGCCCCTTGTTTAAATATTGGGAGAATTTGAACCAATAGAGGATTAAGAGTGATGAATTCCCAATTTTGAATAAGTAAACAAGCTCTTGAGTTGGAAAAATGCATTATCTCGACTCTCATGAAAACAAAATAGTACCAAATGTACTAATATAAAAAGGTGGAACCATGCTAGGTTCGCTAGAATTTTGAGTGTCACTAGAATTGAACATACATCATTCAGAAAGATTCAAAACACACTGTTATAAACAGATCTAGATTTTAATTTGCATGATCAAAATGGAATGAATGATATTTGTTCCCCCACCATGATCACATTACTCATAAAATTTGCTTTGAATTTGAATATTTTGTATTTGAAATTTGATCTTTTAATCTTTAAAACTTTGATCAAACATAAGCATGAATGAGTATCATGCGATCTCTGAATATGTGTCGATGATATAATATGCTTATGCATCTATATGCTCAATAGTAAGTGTATTTGTAACCTGTAATTTTTATTTTGTGATATCCCCAAATAAATCTTTATTTGAAAATGTGTGAGAATCAAAATATCTTACCAAAGGACATACATGGAAGGAATAAAACACAACCAAAATAACATATATGATTATACTCATGAAAGGTACAACTAAATTTTGGAGTAAATCAAGAGTTTGTTAGGAATCTAGAACAACAAACATGCTCTGATCCCACTTGTCAGGATGCAAAACTGGAAACATACAATTGATTACCAAACTTCAAGCAACTTAATATGCAGAAATAAACCAGATTCACCAAGTAACTAGAATTCAGAATAACACAGCATATGAGAGACAATACACAACTTGTATTAACACTTTATACAGAAAAGAATACAATAAAGAAGATGCCACTTCTTCTCCACCACCTTACAGAGGTTTCCCACACCTCAAGTGAACAGTAAATCTTCTCCCCAAAGCTCTCCCTCTCACAGGTCCCAACACCCAACTCAAATACAGAGTTGGTGTTCACCTCCCATGCTCCACGCACAACACAAGTGCTCCACGCACTCCACAAGCACTCCACGTGCTCCACAAGTACTCAAGGTACTTCAAGTAGATCTCCCATGAATCTGCAATAACCTGCAATTCAACAGACCATACTTATGGAAGGAACTCCCTTGCCTTCCTCTTGCTCTATCCGAGTACACACCTGTACTCCAAGTAGATCCTGCCTGATACTGCTCCCTGTTGTGTTGCTGTCTATATGACCTTGCACACCTGCAAATCAAACAACGGTTCTGCTCCCCTGTGAACCTCGACCTTGCAAACACATACACCTATAGATCAACGATCTTCCTTACCATGTAGATCTCCTATATAGGCCATGCAACTGTGACCAAGATCCTACACTCTTGAAGAACCCAGCTGGCTCTCCAATCCAGCACCAACACACCTGGTACTGTGGCACTAGGAGGAACGCACCATTGCTCTACCTCACACACAGAAGGAGCTTATAATTATGCTCTCTTACTCCCTAGCACACTTTTCCAATACAACCATGAGTCTATTATATAGATCTCATCAAACAATAATTAGACATCTAATTACAATAATTAGATCCGCAACTCTCAGTCTAAAATTAGATCTCTTCATGCAAACACTTGGTTCGTTAGCTAACTACCCGTAAATAGCTCGTAGTTGAACCACACAGGCGACCGACGCCGGTCCCTGTCCACCTGGGGGTCGCCGACGCCGGCCGATCTCTGACCGACGTCGGTTGCCTTCCTGCCCTGTTCTGCCGACGTCGGTTGGCCTGACCGACGCCGGTGTCTCTGACACTCAGCAACTCTCCTGCAACCTCCTTTCCTATTTGCATCAGTGAAGCTTTTAGCTCCACAATCCTAACAATCTCCCACTTGGAGATAAATAGCTGCACTGTACCTGTACCTGTACTCTGTCTAATCTGTTTCCTGGTTTGTATCCCTCTTCAAGCTCCCACCTGAAGACAACCCACCACACATCCCGTGGTGTATCACCTGTCATCCGAGTACCCTGCCACATCCGAACCTACAACACCTGTAGTGAAGTCCTGACCCTGCATAGCAACACCTGCTGCCGGTCCCTCTCAGAAAACCTGAGAACCCACTTCCCCGAATTGGCTCCTAACTCTGACAGCTCCCACTGCATGGGAATACTCAGGTCTATACCAGACCTCATGTGATTTCAGACACTGTACCTGTCCAGCCCTTAGTGTGCTCCGGTTCAGCATCCCGAACCTCGCCAACACCTGATTCACATCAGCTCCCACTCGAGACAAAATCAACCTGTGATCTCCATGCCTCCCATGTCAAAGAGTTTCGCTGCTCAAAACTCCCCCCTGACATGCCACTGAACTAATCTTACCCTTAGCTCAGAAAACCCTGTATGTACTAACCTGCTATAGCAAAACATACTGTCCACATACAGTAACAGAATGATGTCATGACCATCATCCTCCTGGTAAGTCAAACCACAGTAGTTACCCTGACATCGACTGAAGCCATGCTTCGTCCTCCACCTGTCAAATCCTGTACCACTGTCCTGCAGCTTCCTCAAGACCATATACATGGTCTTCCGTCTCACGTATCCGTTCTCTCTATTCTTCTACTAAGGAATCCATTCGTCTCTGTGCTTTCATCCAGCTGGCAAACCTACCAAGACTCCCGTCTGGTTCTGCATCATAATCCTGCCTAGCTCACACCTGTTTCCTGGATCCTTCCTGCTCTACAATCAGCAACAAGTATGAAGAAGAGGAACACAAATTTGAGGGCCTACTTACGCCTTCAGTCCTCCATATGGGTGTTTGAGACTCCTTGACAGCATGCTGTCCACCCAAAATTTGTTACAGTGACCGACCTCGGTCACTCCACAGTCTTCATCCGACCGACGTCGATTCCATGCGTCTGTACCTGACTACCAACCTGCCAGCGCTGGTGTCCCTGCTGCCGACATCGGTCCTCCTGACCGACATCGGTCTTACATACTACCGACGTCGGTCTCATGACCGACGTCGGTCTTACTCTGCCCGATATCGCCGGCTTCGGTCTGCACATGACCGACATCGGCACCTGTCTGTTCGACGCCGGTTCCTCCTGACCGACGCCGGTGTCTGTGTTCGCCTGTGAGTGATGATTTTTTACCCGCGAGCTCCTTTGGATCAATCTCCATGTCCAAACTGCCCTGCTCAGAGGTATCCAGCCTCATCCACTGAACTCTTTCCGCCATCTCCTCCAAGAACACCAAGGCTTTCCAGTTCTTAAGCCTATCAAATATATCTGTCTTCCGCTTAAGAACATGCATCTCCTTCCTGCTCATGTGACCAAGCCTACGAAGCCACGTCTCCGCAACAGAAGAAGAATCCGTAATATAAACAAGTAGATAAAGAATACCTGTTTTCTTACCACCAGCTAATTCAAGTGCTACCGCTGTGAGAGTTCTTGTGCATCTCTCATCACCCAATCTTTCTGAAGAAATTAGCCAAATCTCCAAACCTGGGACCTGCATGACCTTCATCAACACCTGTGTGTTGGCCGCCTGCAATTTCAGCTTCACTTCCCCTTTGCCAATTCTTTGGCAAGGCTTACCAGCTCCTCTACCTGGGGCTGCATGGAAAGAGGCAACCGAATCTTTTATCCAAGATTCAACTTTATCCAAGAAACCTGCAAATACATCCTGTGCAACAACACGTGCTACATCTGTATCTTCAATTTCTTCATGCTGATCTGTTACCAACCAACAATGTTCTTTTACCTGCTCTTTCTTTCCATCGGACCGTGAGTAACCGTCTGTGCTTTTCAACTCCTCCATTCTTAGCTTACTTTGATCTGCCGTTGCTCTACTCCCACTCAATCAGAAACCCCTGAGAGTGCCCTGTAACCAAAACACAACCTGCTTCCTGCAACCTTAGCTCTGATACCACTTGTCAGGAATCTATAACAACAAACATGCTCTGATCCCACTTGTCAGGATGCAAAACCGGAAACATACAATTGATTACCAAACTTCAAGCAACTTAATATGCGGAAATAAACCAGATTCACCAAGTAACTAGAATTCAGAATAACACAGCATATGAGAGACAATACACAACTTGTATTAACACTTTATACAGAAAAGAATACAATAAAGAAGATGCCACTTCTTCTCCACCACCTTACAGAGGTTTCCCACACCTCAAGTGAACAGTAAATCTTCTCCCCAAAGCTCTCCCTCTCACAGGTCCCAACACCCAACTCAAATACAGAGTTGGTGTTCACCTCCCATGCTCCACGCACAACACAAGTGCTCCACGCACTCCACAAGCACTCCACGTGCTCCACAAGTACTCAAGGTACTTCAAGTAGATCTCCCATGAATCTGCAACAACCTGCAATTCAACAGACCATACTTATGGAAGGAACTCCCTTACCTTCCTCTTGCTCTATCCGAGTACACACCTGTACTCCAAGTAGATCCTGCCTGATACTGCTCCCTGTTGTGTTGCTGTCTATATGACCTTACACACCTGCAAATCAAACAACGGTTCTGCTCCCCTGTGAACCTCGACCTTGCAAACACATACACCTGTAGATCAACGATCTTACTTACCATGTAGATCTCCTATATAGGCCATGCAACTGTGACCAAGATCCTACACTCTTGAAGAACCCAGCTGGCTCTCCAATCCAGCACCAACACACCTGGTACTGTGGCACTAGGAGGAACGCACCATTGCTCTACCTCACACACAGAAGGAGCTTATAATTATGCTCTCTTACTCCCTAGCACACTTTTCCAATACAACCATGAGTCTATTATATAGATCTCATCAAACAATAATTAGACATCTAATTACAATAATTAGATCCGCAGCTCTCAGTCTAAAATTAGATCTCTTCATGCAAACACTTGGTTCGTTAGCTAACTGCCCGTAAATAGCTCGCAGTTGAACCACACAGGCGACCGACGCCGGTCCCTGTCCGCCTGGGGGTCGCCGACGCCGGCCGATCTCTGACCGACGTCGGTTGCCTTCCTGCCCTGTTCTGCCGACGTCGGTTGGCCTGACCGACGCCGGTGTCTCTGACACTCAGCAACTTTCCTGCAACCTCCTTTCCTGTTTGCATCAGTGAAGCTTTTAGCTCCACAATCCTAACAGAGTTTACAATCATACATCTAATCATGAAATCAGAAACACACACACACACACACACTGAACAAACTACTATGCCCTTCTCACCAACATAAATTACAAAAAACCAAAACAAAATTTTAAATCTGAATGAAGCTTTGACATGCAATATAATCCTTTTATGAGATTTCCCTCAAGAAACCAAAGGGTTTTATCCTCTGATCTCTAAGAACCTAAGGGGTTTCATCCTCGAATCCTGTAGTTGAAGAACAAGTGCATCAAACATGTATAAAGTAGTTGAATTGGCCAAAGATCCCAAGCTAGTGATCTCTCTAACTTAAATAGGGGTTGAAGCACAAATTCCATGCCCCACCAAGCCACAACTAACATTAATTACCTGCATGCCACTCTACCCCCCAAAATAGGTCCACTAAAGGTGTGTCATAACCCACCATGCAACATTACTCCACTAAGATTCTCCATGCCCCCCCACCCCCACACCCCCCCCCCCTCCACCATATTGATAGTACATGCATGCATGCATGTAATATGCTCCCACCAAAATAGGTCCACCAACTAACATGCACAGCTTAACCACAAAGAGGTGTCATTCTGTCTCTTTCTTATGATTATCATAAATCATGTCATAGAGTGGCCATGCATTTACTACAAAAAACCAGTTATAACTCTCAAACATGCATGCCATCATGAAACCTCCTCAAATTGTGCCTCAAATCATGCAAGAGAAACTCCACGCCCCACTTAGAGAATAAAATAAATATTTTAATATTTAATGGCCCAATTTCAAGAACATGAATTACGATGGGACCAATACAACATTAAAATGAATATTTCCTAAATACTTACATTAGCTCACCAGAAATATAGGAAATGAGCTAACTTGCCACCATTTGGATTTTATTGGAAATGGGACATTACAAGTCCCCCCTTCCCAAAATTGCATACCCTCAAGCAATGCAAATCCTAATGCTCCAAAATTTCTAGACCTTCCCAAGTAGCATCCTTAACTATAAGTTTTTTCCATCGAATGAGATATTCTATTATGCTCCTATTTCTCAGTTTATTCACCCTTGTATAAAGTATAACTTCTATAATCAAAATTAATTTCCCTTCATCATCTAGTGGGGGTAAATCAATAGAAGGAACTATATGCATACCAACGACTTTCTTCAGATAATAAACATGAAATACATTATGAATTTTACAATTTTCAAGGAGTTCTAATTCATAAGCTACTTCACCTAATTTCCTAGTAATTATGTATGGTCCATATAATTTGGGCTTCAATTTTTTCTTCCCACTGATTTTGATAGAATATTGTTTGTATGGCTACAATCTTAAGTATACCATATCACCCACTTCAAATTTCCTTTATGTTCTCTTCATGTTTGCATATATATTATGTTGGTTTTGTGCTTGTTGTAATTTTTCCTTTAGAGATCTCAATATATCTTGGATTTGATTAACCAAGTCACTTGATGTAAGTAATCTACTATATGAAATTATCAAATCAGAAAATGATAATGCATCATAACCATACAATGCTTTAAATGGAGACATACCAATAGATATGTGATAAATTGTGTTGTAACAATATTCTCCTAAATGAAGCCACTTGATCCAAGTTGTTTATTGAATTAAGACATAATTTCTCAAATATCTTTCCACCCACTTGTTTACAATTTATGTTTGTCCATTTGTTTGTGGATGGTAACTAGTACTTGGAGTAAGCTTGGTGCTTGAGAAATGAAATAACTCTTACCAAAATGCACTAAGAAATCTACTATCTTTATCACTGATAATGCTCTTGGGTAAACCATGTAATCTGAACACTTCTTTGAAAAAAAAATCAACAACTTGAGGTGCTTTGTAATTGGTAGAGATATCAAATAAATGTGCATATTTAATCAATCTATCTATTATAACATAAATGCAATCTTTTCCTTGTACATTGGGTAGCCCCTAAATGAAATCCATGGAAATACTTTGCCATTTTTGTTTAGAAGTGGGAAGTGGTTGTAGGAAACTCTTGTTCTCCTTTATTTTATTGGATCGTTATACACTCTTTGATACTCACAAAAACATCCTCTTTGAGACCCTTTCAAGAGAATCTCTCTTTAATCTGTCTGTAAGTTTTAAATAAACCTAGACATTCTACTAATGGTGCATCATGGAATGCTTATAGCATTTTATTATTCATCTTTAATTTAGGAAAAATGAACACTCTATTCTTGAATAAAATCAACCCATTTGCCACTATGTACCTATCATCCTTCTCCAATCCATCAAGAATGTTAGCAATAAATGTATTCTTAACATACTTAGTTGATATATAAATTTTCCAATCTAGACAAACAGTAGAAATGTTGTAAAGAGTGGGAAAACTAGAGAGGGCATCAGTTACTATATTATTATTATCCTTAACATATTCAATTTCAAAGTCTTATGCTTTTATCTTACTTACCCACTTAATCATTCAAATTTTGTTGGCTTAGGAAGAATTTCAGACTATTATGATATGTTTTGATAACAAACTTCTCACATACCAAATATTGTCTCAATTTCTCCAAAGCATGCATTATAGCCAATATTTGTTTATCATATTTAGGAAGTCCTATCTCATAACCTTTTATCTTTCTACTTTTGAAATTTATGAGATGTCCTCTTTGAGATAAGACAACCCCAACTCTAACACCTGAAGCATCGCACTTTACAACAAAAGGGAGTGAAAAATATGGAATAGTTAGAATTAGACATGAACTTATTACCTTATTTATATTCTCAAAAGTGGCTTGTGCTTATTATATCCACTCAAATGCTCCCTTATTTATCAAATTGGTAAGAGGATCTCCAAGCAGAGAAAACTCCTTAATAAACCCCCTGTAATAATTGTACAATCCGTAGAAGCCTCAAAGGCATGTTAGATTTGTAAGAGGCGACCAATCTAGAATGGCTTGGATCTTTTGTTAATCCACTAGAACCCCTTTAGAACTAATCACATGACCCAAGTATATGATTTTATTCAATTCAAAGTCACATTTGGATAATTTAGTGAAGAATGATTGTTATTCAAGAATACCCATAACTCTATCTAAATGTTTAAGATGTTCTTCCCAAATTTTACTATAAATCAAAATATCATCAAAGAAGAATAAAAAAAACTTCCTTAAATGCTTACTAAACACATTATTCATACATGAATGGAATGTGGTTGGTGCATTGCTGAGCCCAAATTGTATAACCAAAAATTCAAAATGTCCATAGTGACACTGGAAAATAGTCATATGAGTATCTTCTTCTCTCATGCATATCTAATGATACCTAGACCTCAAATAAATATTTGAAAAATACATGGCACCATGTATCTCATCAATCAACTCATCTATCCTGGGTATTGGGTATTTATTCTTGATAGTCTTCTTATTCAGTGTTTTGTAATCTATGCACATTCGCATACTACCATCCTTCTTCACTAGCAGCATATAAGATGCAAAAGGACTAGAACTTGGTCTGATGTACCCCATATCTAGAAGTTACTTTATTTCATTTTCAATCTCCTCTTTTTACGTTCTGGGATGGTATTATCGAGTGGTCATGATAGGCTTCGACCCTGGTTCTAACTCTATGATATGTTGAAATATTCTTTCTAGAGGCAATCGTGGAGGCATGTCATTAAAAACCACACTATGATTATTCAAAATCTTTTATATATCAACATGAATTGAATCATTCTTACCCCTTGAGGGTTATTTTTAAATTACCAAACAACTTAAAGCCCATGAAACTTTTTTTTTTTTGAAAAGCCTTTCCATCCTTCTTGATGTAACCAATTGTGAAGTTTTATTTGCTATTCCCTTCAGAACAACCTCCTTCCCATCGAATTTGAATATGAATTTCATTATTTAATGATTTATTAAGTACTCCCCCAAAGAATGGATACACTACACACCCAAAACCATATCAATATCACCTCAAATAACAAAATAAAAATCATCACAAATCTTATGGTTTCCAAAGGCTAGGTCAAGATTATGAATCCTCTTCTTACATGGTATATCATATCTGTCAACTACTATGACATTCAAGCCTTTAAAATCTTCTACTTTGAGTCTCCTTGTTTTTACCAATCCTTCATCAATAAAATTATGGGTATACCCCAATATCAATTAACATGATCATTCTTTATCCAACAAGCTCTCCACGAACTCTGGAAGGATGGTATCTATGTGTTCCTGAGAGGGATGAAAGGGTACCATCATTATCTTCTTATTTTTATTCCTATCCATGGTCAGGATATTCTTGATAATGAAACTCTTTAGATTCATCTAAATTTGAATCTTTATTTGATATAACCTCAATATAATGCACTTGCCCTTTTCCAAGGCATATGTGTCATGGAATCCACGGGTCTTTGCAAGAAAAATAAAGTTTCTTACTTTTAAGCTCATTATTGTTTTCATCATCCACCTTCTTAGGCACATTTAGAGGTGTATATTTTTGAATTGGGGTAGCCGAAGAGTTCTTCTAAAATTTCCCTTTAGACTTATTCTAAAATGAGGGCTTTGAATAAGGCTTTTATTGAGGTATAGTGTTCTCCATATCAAATGCCTTCTTGATAGTTTCTTGTAAGGTAGAAGGGTTGAATGCCTTCATAAGACCTGTTAGATGCTCAAACAATCCTTATATGAAAAGAACAATGAGCCTCCTCTATGATATATCAATTACCGTGATTGATAATTTCTTAAAATCAACAACATATTCCTCCCCACTACCTTTTTGTTTGAGGCAAGCCAACTCTTTGAATTGTTCTTCAAGATCCTTTCTATCAAATATTTCAATCAAATTATTATAGAATTCATCATATGATCTGATTTGATTGTGATTATGAGTAGTTAAACCATGGTACCACTAATCATGTGCTATACCTTCTAGATGAAGGGTGGAAAATTTAATAGCTTCCTCTTCTGTTATTGGTTTGAGAGACAAATATGTGTCCAATTTTTGCAACCATGGTCTTACAGTACATTTCTCAATTCCATCAAAACTAGAGAGAGTTATCTTTCCCAAGGTATGCTCCAAATATTTTGTCTTTGACCAAAATTTGGGCTCTTCCCTCATTGTACCTTTGGTTTTCTTCAGTCATGTAATTTTTTAATGTCATGGCCTCATGAATCTCAATTGGGAGTGCTCTATATTATGCATAACAATGAGAGATGTCCTCTTGAATTTTGTTTTCTTATTTCTAAATCACTATTTCTTTTCAAATGTAATTTGGCTTTATATGTCTATTAACAAACCAAATCATGAACTTTGAGTTTCCACTTCTTTGCCCTTGTCCTTATTGTTTGTGTATGATCAAGTATATGGACAATCAAATTTAACATATAAAGAGATATTAAAATCTATCCAAATCCAAAAATAATCAAAAGAAAAAGGATAAGGAGAGCATTAAATGTATAATGGAAATATCTTACAATCATCTTGCTCCTAAATCTCCCTTCTAAGACTCCGTAATATCACTTAAAGACCAAATTAACAAGGTAAATTCCTGAAATTGAATATGGGATTAAAAATGTGCTTGAGACTATAAAGGCAATGGCTAATTGGGAGATGATATTGATAGCATATACTCATTCCAACTCTAGATTACCCTGAATGTTTAGGTCACCTTGCATTTATAGAGGTGTTGGAGGGAAATGGAGGGGAAAATTCCCTCGTAAATTTCAAATGGAGGATGGCTCTAGAATGGAGAAAGTTTTAGAGATTGGAATTCTCTATATTTTATTTGTGATGCATGTGATTATAAAGTGGAGGGAAATTTAGGATTTTGACATTTGAAAAATAAGAATATTTGGTGAATGGTTATTATAAGTTTTAAGGAATTAATTAATTTATAAGGTGAGAGGCGTGAGGTGAGCATATAGATAGGGGACATAGGGGATATTTAGGAATGGGAGTAAATTAAATATATTCATTAGGTGAGATGGATAAAATATTAGATAAATTAATCAAGTTAATCAAGCAAGCAAAATTACATGTATACATTTTACCCCTCTTTGAAAGGGTATTACGACTAAAAGAAGTAATAGTATTTCAAATGAGAAATAATAGTCCCAGATGTTAGTGAGATTAGTGGACTATTTATGCCCCAACAAGGGGACATGTGGGGAGGGATGACATGAATTTATACTCAAAAGGATAAAGGAGGGTCAAAATGTGTGAATAGCTAGGGGATGTAGGATGAAATTGGCAAAAGCAGTGAACTACAAATTGATGATGCCCCTAGCAAAGACCTATGCATAGGGAGAGAAGATGATGATATCATGGTTGTTGACATGTCCCAAATGAGAGCCAATCATAATGAGATGATTATAAGATAAAAGGTTGTAAGATGTTGACACATCCCAGACAATAACACATGCTAGGGATAGTCACAAACCTAACGAGGGGAATTGGATGCAAGCTCTCAACATATCCAAAGAAATAATGCATGCAAGGGAAAGCTACAACCTAACCAAGGTGAATTGGATACAAGTTTTCAATGTATCCCAAGCAAGGATGCATGCAAGGGAGATGTACAACCTAATATAAAATGAGGAGAAAATAAATGAGGCCCCAAGCATTCAACATATCCCAAGCAAGGGCACATGCTAGGGAGAGTTGTGGGCCCAAACAAGATGATGGGTGTAGCTCAAATCATCTATCAAGTGGATATGGAGTGATGAGGAGATGAAGGGGAGGAAATGGGTAGTATGGTTGAGCTATCCTTGGATACCATAGATGACCAAGCACTACCTACAAAGTCTAAAGAAACCTCAGATTGATGTAGTTCTCCCAAAATGGGAAAATGAGGTGAGGAACATGAGATTTTATGATGAATGGAGAAGATATAGGAGTTAGATGTAAAGAATAGTGGTGGATGAGTTGAAGTGTTATTAATCAATGATCTATAATCTAATGGTATTGATGATGCCCCTGGTAAAGACATATGCATAGGCAGTGGAAATGATAGTGTCATGATTGTCGACACATCCCAAGAGGGAATCAACTGTAACAAAAGAGTGACAAAGAGAGTCATGATATTTTGACATATCCCAAGTAAGGACATAATCTCAAGAGAACTACAGGTCTTGAATTAAGGATAAATGAGTGTCATTGTAGCTTAGAGATGTGATTAATTATCAAGATTGAGTAGGACATGAGGTTGACTGATGAAGGATGGGGGACCTGATGATACTATGATGATGGTCGAGCAGACCTTAGGCAACTCATGTGATTGAGGTACCTATTGAGTGTGAGAAGACTTAAAGTTAATATAGCTTTGTTATTGGAATAATCTGATATGCATTGGGAGTAATAACTTGATGATGAAAAAGGCTAATAAAGAAGAATAAAAAATAAGAGGTAGGTTTCAAAAAAATGGAGTGGATGCAAAGGAGGTATTTTATTTTGATGAGGTGAAGAATTATACTAGGCTAACAGTGTGAGGTGGTAGAATGGAGTGGTAAGAGTGAATTGGTATCAGTTATCACTATGAGCCAAGTTTTAAGATGGGGATGTCTATCAATATTTGATGGGGATGTCTATCAATATTTGAAGAGGCTTTTTATCAAAAGTACATCATCACTATGAACCAAGTTTAATCAGTTACAACAAAGTCAAGATCTACAAGGGTTGGTTTTACAAGAGGTTGTCATCATTATGTGTGTAGGATGATAACTGATATATGTGGAAGATTTGAAGAGCATGTTCAAGCTCTCTATAGGGAGGTGTACACAACATCTATCTTAGTAACTTTGTACCAATAATTTTGGTAGGGCATTGAGGACAACATTATTAGTGTAAGCTTAGTAACCCAAAGGGGGAAGGTGTGGTTACTGGTGAAGAAGGTAGTGGAGGCTCAACAACCATCCGAAAAACATTGGATGTAGTTAATAAAAAGATGAAAAGAGAAGAAAAGGTGTAAGATAGGTGTGGGGCATGAAGGGAAAAAACAAAACGCCCAATTAGTGTAGTGTGTTGGGAAAGGGGGTTGTAATGGATGTGAATGGAAGAGATTTTGGGTAAGTGGAATGGTGAGGAGGACAGATAAGAAGATCGACATCAAGGTGAACACATAAACTAGGTATGGATTTCTTATGGGAATTATTTTGGATTTATTTTTGTATTGTAGGTGAACTAGGGTGTTGAGAGCTGTGGATTGGGAAGAAGTTGGGTATTTTTGGTAGAAACCATGGTGGGTAAGTTTGTGTGGTGTGAATGGGAAATATGTAGGTTTGGGGAGTGGGGAAAAACCATGGGGAGGGTTTATGGGGTAGGAATTTCCTGAGTGAGTAGAGGTTGTTGGGTGAGGGGCTTTCAGGTAAGGGGAGTATAAAATTATAAGGAGAAGAGGATAAAGAGGGAGGGAGGCATATGGTAGGGGTTGTGTGGGTGAGAGGAGGCCATGGGATTAAGGGGGTCATAGGCTAGGGTGGGAACCATATGGTGTGGAATGAAGGTCACGTCATAGGAGGTTACTATAAGGGAAACCGTGTTAGGGGAATAGGGGTTGTGGTGAGATATGTTGTAGGTTGGGGAGTTATGTTGGTGTTAGGGGAGGTAAATCATGATATATACTATTTGATGGGTAATTGTAATTATGTGACAAGAAAATTGATCATCAAAGGTGATGATAGGGGTACGAAGTATGTCAAGATGAAAGCAAAGGTGGAGCCATGGACAATGATTAAGGAACAAATACCTACTGCAGAGGCTGAGGAGGAGAACATGGGATAAAAAAAGCATTGGTGATTATCATAATCAATTGACAACTATGCAAAGGGAGATAAAAGGGTTAAAATTCTAGGTGTCACTCTTGCAGGGTAAATTATTTAGAGGAATATACAAATAGATGATGTATTGGCTCAGGTAACAATATTGTGAGATCAAGTGAACTATTAGGAGGCATAGATTGGGGATTTTCTAGAATAGGTGGAGCATATGAGGTCTATCCATATGGAACTACAAACATAGCTCAAATAGAGAGAGGTATAAGCGCATGTGGTTGGGATGGAGAGAAATATGGATCGAATATTATTGGATACACTAGAATTAGGAGATGTGATAGTCTAGGTGGCAAGGATGGTTTGAGAGATGTAATATGAAGAGCATTATATGAGTAGGTGGTTTGAGTAGGATAAAGGGCTACATCATACATGGGGATTAGTCAATATGAGAGATAATCAGGTTCTTGATCATATAGTTGATCGATTCACCCATCATTGAGGCCACCACCATAAGGTGGGATGTAAGTCAGGATGTATCATTGGGTGTCAAGAATAGGATGATAGATGTATGTAATTATAATATAGAATAAAAGATGTTATGGATAAGGATGATAAGTGTAATTATTTTATAAAATATATATATATATATATATATATATATATATATATATATATATATATATATATATATATATGGATGATGGCAATGGTTTGCATAAATGTGTTGTAGGTGATGGATGGTTATGTGATTGTTTGAAATCATGGTTATGCTTAATGTTGATAATGTTGGACAATGTAGTATTGTGTATAATTTTAATGATAATAATTGAGAAAAATGGGATGGGTCTTATTATGTCATGTAATAATTATTATGTGATGATGTGATGTAATATGATATTTAATAGCCAGTAAGTTAATTATTAAATGTATGTGGGGTCAGATTTATGGGGATAAGTATGATGAGGGTGGACAAAAGATGAGTTGATGACACATAGTGAGTGGTGACACTATGGTGAGGGGTCAATGACCTCTTTGGGCTCATCCTATCAGTAGGTCCAATCAGGCACTATCGGGAATTATGTGGTGTGGGTGTTATATAATACTCAAGGATGCAAGGAAATTACATGGTGAAGTTTTTTGTAGCCATCTGTGTAATTGGTGATGTTTAGGTGGTCTGAAACTCAAAGAATGTCGCAAGAAAGGCTAGTAATGCCACCTGAGAAGATATATGAAGTGAACATGCAAGTTTTCCACACTTTGCATCAAGTGATGGACCTTTTAGAAGTGATATTACACTAATATCAATCAGAGGATTTGAGGCCCCAACCATAATGTAGGATGCACCAATTTTATTGCAGAAGGTGCTAAGTGAGAAGATGTGCCCAATGCCCTAAAAGACTTGGAGGCATCCTTTTATTTCATAGGAGATACCTACAAAGATGTTGAGACATGACATAACCTATACGAGGGTAGTAAAATAATATGACTAGTGGAACTAAGATTTGGGAATCACCATCGTCTGGCATGTGTTGTTACTATGGATAGGTTGGCCATTTAGGCCAATATTATCCTCAAAGGGAGCTGACAAATGTTGTCTCTGTGGAAAATAGGTGGAGTGGTTGGCTTGTGGATACATCAAAATCAACTGGGGCACCTCCTAGGATATGAACTAAGGATGTAAGGGCTCGAGTTAGCTATGTACTGGTTGCTTGTATAGTAACCAAATACTTTTGTTGTTATTATTATAGTATTTTCATATGTTTTTTGGATAATGTTATGTGTGTTTTTTTCTAATGGTGAATAATGAAGTTATGGATGATAATATTGTAAAGGTTTTTTATTTCATGATATGGCTAGGTACAATACGCTTGCCTAAGGGATTAGGGTAGGGAGATAAGGCTAAGTTTATATGGTGTTGGTAATGGAATTAGTGGATGATAACGTCTTGAGCTATGTAGGTTGTGAAATACATGTTAATATAGAAAGAGGCAAGTTGTACCTAGATATGTTTTAATCAGGGTATCATTTTTAGTGAAGTGCATAAGCATAAAAGGGAGAAATAACAAACTTTGCATCATTGAGGGCACCTAAAATCATCATTATAGTTTTTGGTGTCATCATAGCATCCTCGCTTATTTCCCCTTAGAAAAATATATTAGACAAAACTAATTAAAAATTAACATAAAAAAAAGACAAATATTGACAAGCAAATAAAACACATGGAGGCAACTAAATAAGTGACAACATATGTAATATCAAACACCTTGCACAAAACACTTTCACATAAAACCATATATATACATCCAACAAAAAATGTTTTTCCTATTGTTTAAATGAGGGTGTGTGGGAGGAATGAAGGAGATAGATAGAATTGTTTGGATCATGAGTGGATGGAATAGGATGGGATGTGCTTGAGCATGTTTTTGATGTATATACACGAACTAACTGACTCAGGGATTGACCTATGTTTTAAGGTAGATAGGTGTGAGACTATGTCAAAACTAACTCAATTTAGACTAAATTTTGCCCAAGTTTGAATAAAGAGACACAAGATGGGAGTGGACAAGTGATTACAAAGTGGTCATTGGAATAAAATGGAGATGATACATGGGATAAGACAATGGGGAATATTTTTGGATTTTTTGAAGTTTTATAATGTGTACTTTTTTTGGGGGGGGGATTTGTTGATTTAAAGAGTGGTTACTAGCAAAGGGAAAACCAAGCATAACAACCAAATTGCATAACAAAAGGACTTAGATGATGCTCAAAGGAGGATGAGGAAATGGACTAAGGACCATGGTATATGGAAACAAGACATTTTGTCATGCGAGTGTTATTTGGAGGATATGCCAAGAGTATAGCATATGTCAAGAAATCCTTTATTCCCTTGCCAAGGTCATGATGAGAAGAAATGGGGGATATGATGGAAGTGGAAATAGTGGATAGGACCAATTGGATGACTGAATAGATGAAATAGGATGTGTGCCCCCAAGTGTTGAGGTACGTGTAGACAATGAATTATTTCATAATGACGTCAGAAACCAATTTTCACCATAGTGCTTACCCAAGGTGCCAGGGACTATTTTTCACCATGAGACAAATGATTTTTTTTGCATATCAATTAATTAGAAGATTACAAGAAGTGGGGATATATAAATTGTCATGATCTTCAATTGACACCTATTTTTGAGTGTTGTGATGCTAGGATTATGTCATTGATGCTAAAATAACTTGCATTGACTCTTGATTCAAGGTGTTCTATACACCTTAACCAAGTATCTTGGTAATCTTTACGAAGGATAATGCTACCTGAAATGGGAATATATGATGTAGGTTGTGGATGGGGGTAAAAGGGATTTGGATTTGTGATAGGACTAATAGGTGCACACACCATTGGAGACATTGATCATGTAATTTTAAGCCACATGGTTAGAGGTATGAGAGGGTCCAAGATTTGTTGATGACTTTATATTTTGATATGTTCTTTAGAATCATTGGCCATTTTGATTTGAATGACTTTTTGATTTATTGGTGTGCATGATTTTCGATTGCCCCCTGGTGCTTGATTACAGGTTTCAATAAAGTATTTTGGATCTTGAATTAGTAGATGAGGATTTTGATTGAGCAAATAAATTGACTTATACTACCTTTGTTTGAGATCAAGGCTGATTTTATGATCATTTTTTACTTTGTAAATATAGTCATATATTCGCATAGGTTTGACACATGACATTTGTGGCAATGCGTGTCCCTGATCATCCTGTTCGGGGAGTGTGATGGAAGAATTATTTATGGAAAGAAAATGATTAGGTATGTTCAATAAGGGAGGTGGATTGAGTAGATGATGGGAAACATGGTCCTCATAAAAGGTACTAAGAGACCTAGCTTCAATTGCATAAATAACCTCCTCAAGAGTCGCAATAGGGTCATTTAGGCTCTTTGTAGTAAGATATGAGTCATATGCATCTTCTTCCATGGAGGAATTATCTTGATCACTATATTTGTGTTGATAATAATCATCTAATTCTAGGTTATTAGACATGAAATCCCATTTTGATTTAGATATTGAAGGTATGCATGTTCTTGAGTCTAATGACCATGTAGATTTTGATGCCATTTATGACTTGGATGATGATCGTTTGATAGTAGTATTGCCTACAAGTACCATCTTCACCTTGGGTATATGAATGGAGGCTTTAGGCTTGAGGGATTTATGAAAAAGGGTGACTCAATGTGGATAAGATGTAGGGGTGGTTTGATCACAGATGGGTCTACCACAAAGAGGCTTATGATCATAAGCTTGGTTAGGAATGGAGAGAGCTTGATCATGTTTTAAGCATACCTCTTTTTACTCATCTCTAGATGTAGTCTTATTGGATGAACCCTTTATTTCAAGGACATTATTATCAATTAGGTTTTTAACATAATCTCTAAAATGGTGACATCAAATAAATGGAACATCCATAGACTCTGTGGTATAGGCAAAATTGATCCACGTGATACCATTAAGGCTTAGGTTTAGTCCAATCTAGGAGTTTTAGTTGTGGGTAGACAATCATTTTGGCATCAAAAAATTTCCAAAATAGGGCTTCGATGGATATTAGGAATGGGGTATATTGCTTATCAGTGTTGCTAGACTTAGGGGTGGAAGCGTTTGATTGTAGTGACTTAGGGGATGAACAAGTGTGGAAAAGAGCTTGATCCTACTTCTAACATACTGATGAACCCTTTATTTCAAGGTCATTATTTTTGATTAGGTTTTGAACATCATCTCTAAAAAGGTGACATATATAAATGGAATGTCCATAGACTCTATCTATACCACACAATACCATGAAGGTTTGGGTTTGGTTGAAATGAGTAGTTTTATTTGTGGGTAAATAATCATGTTGGCATCAAAAAGTTTCCATAAGAGGGATTTCAAAAATATTAGGAGTGAAATATATTAATTTTTGGTGTTACCAAACTTAGGAGTGAAAGAATTCAATTATGGTGATTTGGGATATAAACACATGTGGGATGTAGTTGTCAATCTCAATTTCTATTTACTAGTAGGATAGAGAAGATCATGAGCAGTGTCACGGATAGTGTATGGGGAAATGGATTTAGACTGGTTGACATAAGTATTGGGTGTGGGTGGAGGTTTATGATGAAGTGTTATAGGTCTAGATTGCACCTTAGATGGGCAAGGTATTGATCAGGTCCTCTGCCCAAATCTAGCTCAACATGGGATGACCCCAGTTGATGGGTATCCTATAATGGGGTCAGACCTCTAGGATTTTAACAAGGATATCTCCTATGATGCATCATTTAACTCATTTCCACTACTAAGACCTACTAATGATTGGGGAAAAGGGAGAGAGAGAGATAACATGAAAGGAAAACCTAAGCTAACAACAGTGATGCACCTAAAATATGGTTGATCCACTCTGTTCGAACTCTTAAAACACTAATGAAACAAGTAAAAGACTAGATCTAAGACTTTAAATATTAGTCATACATCAGATTTCATGCAGAGGTTCACCAAATGATCAAAAGTTGAGGGAAGTGATGGAGAGGTCTAATGCAAGACACTAACTAGTCAAAATATTCATATGCGAGCTTTGATTAAAAGATATTTAAGCACTGAACATGAACTACATAACAAGATCAACTAGTAACTAGGTGAGATCAAGACTTGATAAGGGAGAGATTTCTACCACATATGCAAATCAAACTGATATGTACACATTATACCAGAATAATGAAATCTGAAAGTAGTCTTGTATTCATCTCAAGAGGTTACAAGCTCCATCTTGGTAGAGTTTAGTAATGCCGAAGAGAGGGATCAAAGGGATCATTTTTCAGGCTCAAAAGCCTTTACATATAGTTGAAAATGATAAAGAAAAAGATGGGAACATGCATATGAGAGTGGAAAAAGAGTCCTAGTCATCAATAAATGAAGTGGTAGTTCAATGATTGTTTTCTTTACGCTTGTTTTCTTCTAATCAGGATCAATCCTTATCAACAAGTTAACTTGTCCCAATAGTCCTTGAGCTCCTTCCCATTGGTCAAGAGATCCCACTAGAAAATAAGGGTTTGTTATGCATGATGACAAAGTCTATTTGAATAGAATCAATGCCCTTAACTACTCCTCCAACTGCCAGTTCACCACATTGGGATTCTAAGCCCACTTGACTTGCTCATAGAGATCAAATCCTTGAATATTGAAACAGACAATGTCATGCCATGAATGGCAATTAGTACCTACTTTATCGATGATGGAGCCATGTTGATAGATGAGACCCTTTGCATTAATAACATACCTACTCTATTTCCATATCTAGATCATAGGTCCATTCTATAGATAGAAAATCAATATAATATTATTATTTTTTCTATAGGTTTTACATCAATGCAGACCTATAGACTGCATAACCCCTTTCTTAATCAAAATAGGTCCAAATAGACCTATTATATCCCTACAGAGTCTTAATGTCATAATTCAAGCCTAAAATATCTACTCTTGGTCTAATTTAGATTATGCTCGAGCTCATTTTCATTCATACTTACTCACTTTGGTCAAAAACTATCCCTTCGACCTTCATTGAAAATGTCTTGGGCCTGCCTTTGTTTATTTGGTTGTCGACTATGACTCAAATCATTGACTCATTAACCTTTGCTCACACCATCTAATTTCCATAGTATGCATTAATGCAAGCCCTTAGATTTGTCCTTGACATGTTAACTCTATCTGAGTTGGTGCCACTTGGGAGCCCTATATTTGCACTCAGGATCTACTAACTTTTGACTTGCTTGTATGTTTTTACATATAAATCCATGATTTAATGTGAGACATTGATCTATCTAGGCCCATTAACCTGTCAATCATCATGCACTATTGGATCAATTATATAATTGAACACCGATCATTGATCCTACTTTTTGAATCCAAATGACTATTCCATGGGGCTTAAAATTGACATCTACATGCCTGTATTTGATGTTTGTGTGAATGTATTTGACATCCACATGATCATCATTGAGATATTTAAAAACTAATGGTCATTTTTCATGACTTAAATTTGACATTTGCACACCCATAAATTGAGATCTACTGTAACATCAATGATGTCTACACGATCGTCAATCTTTGTAACCCACTAGATGACTGTTGAGCTATACTTTGACATTTATGTGAATTTCAATGATTTTCATATAACCGTCACTACATATTTGAATTTAAATAGTTACTTGATGTGGCCTAAATTTAACCTTGCACAAACATCTCTATCTTCTTCCCATGCATTTTCCCCGTAACAAATGATGTTTTTAGATTTTGTGTTTCAAACCTTTTCCCATAGACCTTTTGTCTTCAGATTTGATGTCCTTAGAAAAATTATTATGAGATTTTCTCCTGAAATAATTCTATATGTGAAAACTTTGTCTCAGATAATTTGTCTAATGGAAATGACTTTAGGAATTTTTTTAGATAAAATATACAAAAGAAATTAGTCTTTAGGAACTTTGTTGTGACTACTTTTCTCAAAAGAATTTGGTCTTTGGGGAAATTGTTATGGAATAATTTATCTAAAAGAATTAGTACTTAGTTTTTCCCATGGAAAAAATGTACAAAATAATTAAGTCTATGAGATTTTTACCTTGGACAATTTTCTTGAAAAGGTCCCCAACACTTAGCCAAATAAAGCTGGAAATTTTCCTAAGTATCAAATAAGCTATTTAAGCTTACAGTCTCTTCTAGACTTGTTCTTGAAACTATTGCTTGATCCTTAAAGGTCCAAATGAACTCCAGAGGCATATGCAAACCTATTCCATCCAAAACTTTTCTCATTTATTCAAACTAGGCAGAAGCTTGGTATGTGGGCCAAAATGGCCAACATTTCTAGTGACTCTCAAGGAAGCATCACTGTAATGCTTGGAGAACCCATAACATTAGTTGCCTTGAACAGTTCATTGGGCATGGAGTCTCTTCTTTGGTTCAATATATTGACCTAGATCTAAAATTAGATGCCAATCTTGCTCTAACCCTTCTTGAAACAAACATGGACCAAAATAACAAAGCAAAACAATGTGCCCAAAGCACTTATTGAAGGGAAACCAATCTATAACAAAATAGGGACAACAAACAAATGTTTCAAAAACTATAATTAGAGGAATTTTAATAAAACTACCCTAATATATATGCCTTAAAACTATTTATACCTTTACTCTTGGATCAAAAGGAAAGTTTGATGACCTTCTTGCATCATGGGATGAGGAATTGAATTAGGCATGTAACTCCTTGACCCTTAGCCTTGATACCTTTTTTGTCTTTATTTTATTTGCCAACCTCATTGGCACGATGTTCAATGAGAACTAAGCAGCTATAAATAGGTCATTTATGTGCATCCAGACAATCTCAGCTTTCTTATATGGCTCCTCAACTATGGCCTCTTATAGTCATATAAAATGCAAAAATTGGTAACTTGAGCGTGGTTAATGACACCCAACCCTTAGGTCCCTCTTGCTTGCTTTCCTAACCCTCTTAGGCTTATTTTCATTGATTATTAGTCATGCATAGCCTTCCAAACTTGGTCCCAACTCACCCAGACTACTCTTTCCAAGATAAATCAATCCCCCTAGGTCTCGTTTGCTCAAAATAGTAGTGCCACACTTAGACTATAGCATTGGTGCCATTCCTATCCATTTTCAACGCTCCTGTCCAAGTCCATTTTTGGCCCCAATGATCATTTATTGTTGGTTCCCCATCCTTATCCTTGTTAGCCTAATGTGAGCACATTCAACCCATGACCAATAGATCCCTATAAAATCCCATTCAAATCTAATTTGGAAAGGGTTAGCAATATCACTAAGCAAGCAAGAATACAAGCAAGATTACTCCAGCGTTCTTCCCTATTCTCTACATATAACTAGCTAATACACTTAAAAGCTTATCAACTCCTTACACTAGTCCCTAGCCACCTCAAGCACATCCAGTTTAGCATTCTGCATCTTCATCACACAAAGCACATCAAGTGGGAGAATTATATATGGCTTGATCCCTCCTTAGAGTATTGGTATGTAGGCAACATGCCCACACAAGGGGCGTGGATCCACATCCAATGAATATTTCACACATTAACCCCCTCTTTCTCTAAATTAGTCAAATCATAATGGACTATGGTGTTTGAAGAGAAAATATGCTCTACAGGGAGCTCTATAAACTTCCAATTTCTGAAACTTCACAGACAGGGTCACACAAACTTGGTGAACAAAACCCAAAAAGCTCATATCCTCAAGACAATAGTGATAGAGGTGGACTATAGCATCGGTGCCACTCCTATCCAATTCCAATGTTCCTATCTAATTATAAAATGAAGCTTAGATCTCAATTTATGATAGTGTCCTAGTTTTTCACAGTAAATTCCAGCCTTTGTCTCAGTCGAATCAATCAATGTCTAGCTAAGTCTTCTTTTTCATCTCTTATTATTATTTTTAGAAAGGATAAAATTACAATTTAGTTTACATAAATCAATAGATTAATTATGCATATTTATTCACTAATTTTACTACTCAAACTCTTTAACTAAATTAGGAATAATACACTAATATTCCAAAAATTTATTAAATCATGTGGTGAACCCGACTTACTTTGTTTGCACATAAAACCCTATAAACCCTAGGGTAAACTTCTTACTAATTTTTTATATATTTTTCTAATTTTTTACCTACATAATAAAATTATAAATTAGCATTAAATTTTAAAATTTCTTAGTAATTTTAAAATAATTTTCTTTTAAACCCTAGTTGCCCATATTAGGTCCTAGTATTTTCCTAGTAATTTTTTGATAATTTTTTTATTTTTTACTAGCTTATTTAAATCAAAAATACACTTGAAATTTCAAAATTAAATAGTAATTTATAAAAATAATTATTTTTCAAAACCCTAGTTGCATATACTAGGTCATATTCAATTAAGCATTTTTCAATAATTTTCTAAATTTTTTAGTTGCATATTTCACTCAGATATTCACTTTAAATTTCAAAATTTCATAGTAATTTTCAAAATAAATCATTTTTCAAAACCCTAGTTGCATATACTAAGTCCCATTGCTTATTGAGGTATCACCTTATATGTTTGTGAGCTTCGTATCCTTTTTACACAATTTCTAGTTCATTGTATTTAGGGCTTTACATTTCCTATATTCAGTACTTTCCTTCTCTAGCACTTTGCCTATTACAAATTATTTCAAAATATTCAATCAAATTTTAAATTGTTTTTCTACCTTAACAATGGCCCAATACACCAATTTTTATGAAATTGATAAAAAGGAACTTCAAAAACTCTTAACTAAACACCCTGACATGCAAGATGACATAAATACTACAAGAAGAACAATGGTCAATCTTCTCAAACCACAACGCAACCCCTTGCACATGACACTATGGGGACAACTATGTATTATCAACCCCCTAGAATAGCCCAACCCGCCTCTATACCACCAACTACAACTAGTACATCTTTGTCTCCTGATGTGGCAACCCTTGTGCAAGAGATAAGATCTCTTCAATCCAAGGTGCTACATCTTGAGCAAGGTGCCTCTAGACCTACACAGGGTTTAGATTTTTTTACTCTATTGCATACACCATTGGCACATCACATTGCTTATACACCCTTACCACAAGGTTTTGTTCAACCCAAGCTTACTCTATATGATGGCAAGGGTGATCCCGAGACACATTTGAGAGCTTTTCACATGGCATGCTTGGACTATGAACCAAATGATTGGCTACTTACCAAACTATTTCCATAGAGCCTAAAGGATTATGCTTTACAATGGTTTTACAATCTACCAAATCAATCAGTCAATGTATTCAATCCTTTAGCCGACATGTTCCTAGCACATTTCAACATTAAAAATTGTGATAAGGTTTCATATGCCCAAGTCGCATAACAAAAACAAAGGTCAAATGAACATCTCACATATTATGTTCTTTGATATAAGACTATTTTGGCTAAGATGACTAGCCCCATGGCCAATCAAGAGTTACAAGATCTTTTCAAATAGAGTCTTCTACCAGCTTTACATGAATCAATCATGTTCAAAAGATTCTCTTCCGTCACTGAATTGTGTCACACACTAAAGGAATGAGAATTCAAGCTAATTTGAATGGGCAAACTCAAGTACACAAGTATCTTAAAAACAAAAAATAAGAGTAACAACAAAGTCCCATGCAAAGTCAAGGTTAATGATAATAAGAGTCAAAATTAACTGATAGTTATTGTAGCTTATGAGCCCCTTCAATGAGTGGTTTTATCAATATCTCCTTGGTGAACCTTTACCAATATACCAATTTCTCCAGTCAGAGTTTTACAGTAGCTATTGGAATGTAACATCATATCTCTCCCTCCTATTCAGGAAGTTAACCCAATAAATCCTCTTCCACAGGGATATGATCAGCATGTATTTTATGAGTTTCACAAGGAATCAAGCCATACAAAAAAATGCATCAATTTGAGACATAAGATTTAGGATTTGATAGATGCCAATCATTTTGATCTTGGCACTTTAGTTGAGCCTCCTCAGGCAAATCAAACATAGGATAAAGCTTTGAAAATCTTCTTAGATCCCTTTTCACAACATTCTAAACAAGATACAAGGTATACATCAAGGGTTCACCATGCATATCATGCACATCCCCGACCAAATACATATAGGGCACCTTCAGTTGAGACACATCCTTTGAGCAACATGAT
Source organism: Torreya grandis (assembly GCA_037957365.1). Taxonomy (NCBI): domain Eukaryota; kingdom Viridiplantae; phylum Streptophyta; class Pinopsida; order Cupressales; family Taxaceae; genus Torreya; species Torreya grandis. The sequence goes on from JARHVA010001060.1 coordinate 2,542,999, forward strand.
TGGTGTATACAATTCTAGAGTTCTAACTAGACCTGCCATATCCTTCTCAGATTAAGAGATAGTTGAGGATGATTCAGATTATCATGAACTTTTTATCATAGCTTACATTCACAATCATCTTATTCCTAGTGTTCTCATAGATAATGAATCTAATGTGAACATGTGCACTATGACATTATTGTAGCATTTGAAACATTCAAAGTAGGATATTACCTTGACAAACATAGTTATTAGTAGATTTAATGGGCACATACAGAGCTCATTGGGTGAGATTGTACTTCTTCTATAGGTTGGTCTAACACATGTTTCCACACCATTTGCTATAGTTCTCAGTGCAAGAGTTTTTGATATGTTACTTGGTCGACCATGGATTCAAAAACCTTGATTAGTACCTTCTATAATTCATAGATACGTGAAATTCATTCACACTAATTAGGTTGTTATAGTTAGTGGAGTTTCATATAAGTTACCACTCCCCACTTTAGATCCATCCTCTATAGTATAGCCATCAATTTTAGTTTTTGCACCAGTTATAGTTCATCTTCTAGTTTTGATTCAAACATAGTTAAGGTATCCATCTCTAGCATAGAGATTTTATACACCTCCATAAATTCAAGATTCTACAAGCTACCAGCTATAGTATTCACACCCAAGGCAGTATCATTGAGGTTTCATACCTCTAATCATAGTGCACATATTCAGAGAGCTTCTCATACAACCAAATGGGTCCCTAAGAGCCCTGTAATTGCATTCACTTCACAAAGTTATAGGGGGGCCCACAATAGGTTTTTGCTTTAGAGATTTTAGAGCATTTACAATATACACATCTTTCAGAGCCACCATTTTAGCCCTTCCATCATGCTTCACTATCACACATGATTCATGTCCTTGATCTAGGACACCATGATAGGGAGTCTCCCATGAAACTCATCAGTTAGTATCATCCTTTCCTGGCTTACATGTACATAGTTTTTTATGCTTGATTTTACATAGATTATATCAAAAATACCAAAAATAATACAAAATTTCAAAATACCAAAAACATTCAAATATTTCAACATTCAAAAACATGCAAATAATGTCAAAAACACTTTGATTATATGCATCATCCATGCTTTACATTTATACTATCATGTTAGACTTACAATTGTTGTTCTATGCTATTATTTGTCTATTTATCTACATTACCATACTTCACTTGATATCTTTTGAGTGTGTGTAGTGACATCCTACTCTTTGATTTCTACCCATTGAGGGGGGCATATTACTTCTACATTAGAGACATTGATACATATACCCATTGGGGGCATCTTCTACATGACTACACCATCCAAGTTATGTCAGTCCTACACCACACACTACTTACCATGTTGATGTACATTACTTACTAGCTTACACATATTACTCTATCGACACTCACTAGTATATAACACTTGTGTGTTTTTTATCATATATATAGTCTTGTACTAACATGTCTTGTATATTTTCACTTCTTGCTTTGATTAGTTAGATGTGATTGTAATTCTAGTTTATTACATTATTTCTTTTCTTGCTTAGCGTAGCTTGATGTGATTGCATTTTCTCAGTTCTTGTTTTTTCTCCTATATGTGTCTTAGGATATTTGCCAATGTCCTTTACTTCTATTCATGTGTGTGCCTTAGGACATTTTTCAATGTCCTTTGCCTGTATTCTTCTATGTGATCATGGATTTTATGCCAACTTTTCATATTTCAATTGTATGTGTATGTGGCATTTGAACATGCCTTGTATGCTTGTTTTCCAATTTGAGTGATATGTGCCCATGTCCCATGTTTGTTTGGCCCCTTGGCCATTTTTGTACGCTTGTTACTTATTGCTTGTTTGCTTCTCATTATTTACAATGCCATGATCCACATCATACATTATCTTGCTTTCTTGGATGCCATGATAGATATCATGATCCATCCCTCCATAACAAATAACAACTAACACTTATATTCCCAGTTTAGTCCATTACACATGCTATTACATTATTACATATATATAGGCATACCTTTGTGATCTAACAATATTTCATTACAAACCATGCTATATCTTGAGATATATTATCGATTATCATTGTTATATCATGTATCTTTATAGCATAACATACTTGGAGGGCTCTTTCTTATGAAGGCAGTCATTACAGGGTCTTCATTCCTACCCTCATAAGAGGGGTAAATAAACAAGAGTTTTTTCATAGAGATCAGAGCTCCTAACAATAAAAAATCCAACTTTTAGAACACCCATAACAACAACCAAACATCAAACCAGTCAAAATAGATCAGGCAGACAATGAAAATGCCAAAATAGTTACCAAATGTGGCCCAGGATAACAACACCCAACTTGGACTACAACATTGATGCCACTATTGTCTATTTTCAATGCTCCTATCCAAATAGCAAAAAAACCAAACTTTTCAAAAGTAGGTAGAAAAGTAGGTTCAGTTATAGTTTTGCATAGTCATACTAGTTTAGAATCAATAGTTTTCAATACACTTTTGCTTAGAGAATCTAGATATAAGGTGCATAATGCATGTCATGATGGCTCTTACTTCAAATTTTAGATACGATAGTTGGTATAACTTTCAGATCAGAATCCATGTTTCAAACCCCAGTGATTGTGGGCAATGTGTACGACACATTTATTTTCTTTTCTTTCTGAGTTTAGCATTACTCAGACATTCTCAACATTTATGTGTCTTATTCCATCTATAGGTGGTTGGCATCATTTTAGAGTTGGATTTCATACAAGCCCCACTTCCTCATTTTGGAGTGGCTTTCATATTATCATAGTGCACATGTTTTGGAGTGGCTTTCATACAAGCATAATGTCCATCTTTCAAAGTAGCCAAGAGTGTCTTAGTTTCCAACATACATTCAACTATCCATGCTAACATTATCAAATTACATATCATTCATGGGCTTCAAGAAACATCCCATTCAACACACATTTCATATCAGTATCGGTTTATAGCTTCACTTCATAGGGCAATGATGGAGCCAAAGAAATAGCTAGCCTTTGTATTCTTGAGCCACCTATTTAGAGGGATTAGACACATAGTCCAAACATCAATAAACACATGCATGATCACCTAACTTGATTTAATGGGTGATGATGGAGCCATAGGGCTAGCCTTTACATTCTTTAGCCACTTATGGGGAATTGAGCACTCAGCTCCATTCATGATATTACTCTTGGTTTAGCACACATCCAACATCACTCAACATTACTCAACATCATGATAGGTTTTGTGTTGATTCACATATCTGATGAGGTGTATTCATTCTATCTTTGTACATTCTTATTTTAGATATAGCATATCTAGTAAGAACTAATATACTCTTTATTTTCTCTTACAGATTCACACTTCACAATGTGCTCTCTCTATGCACACCCAGCATCACAACAACTTTATGAGCTTCACCCTTGCAGGTAAGTTTAGGAACACTTTCTATTTTTTCTTTATCCTAGTATTTCACTTTGTTGCATCACTAGAATAAAGCGGGGGCAAATGTAGTCATATAAAATGCAAAAATTGGTAACTTAACCGTGGATAATGACACCCAACCCTTAGGTCCCTCGTGCTTGTTCACCTAACCCTCTTCGGCTTATTTTCACTCATTCTCAATCATCCATAGCCTTCCAGACTTCATCCCAACTCACCCAAACTACTCTTTCTAAGATAAATCAATCCCCCCAGGTCTCATCTGCTCAAGACTGTAACACCATACTTGGATTATAATACCAGTGCCACTCATGTCTGCTTTCAACAATCCTGTCCAAGTTCATTTTTATCCCCAATAATCATTTCATTTCAGTTCCCCATCCTTATATTTATTTCCCTAATGTGATCACATTCAACCCATGACTAATAGATCCCTATAAAAGCCCATTCAAAGATCATTTGGAAGGGGTTGGCAATTATCACTAAGTAAGCAAGAATACAAGCAAGACTACTCAAACATTCTTGCCTATTCTCTGCATAAAACTAGACAATACATTTACAAGCTTATTGAAATCCTTAAACCAGTCCCTAGCCACCTCAAACACATCTAATTTAGCTTTCTGCATCTTCATCACACAATTGCACAAAACACATCAAGTGGGAGAACACATATGACTTGATCCCTCTTTAGAGTATTGGTATGTAGGAAATGTGCCCACACAAGGGGTGTGGATCCACATCCAGTGAATATTACAAACACTAACCCCACTCTTTCTCAAAATTGATCAACATAAAATAGACTATAGGGTTTGAAAAAAAAATCTACTCTACAGGGAGCTCTATAGACTTCTAATCGCCAAAACTTCATGGACAGGGTCACACAAACCTGATGAACAAAACCCAAAAAGCTTAGATCCTCAAGAAAATATTAGTAGAGGTAGATTACAGTGTTGATGCCACTCCTATCTAGTTTTGGCACTCTTATCTAATTATAAAATGAAGGCTAGATCTCAGTTTATGATAGTGTCTCAGTCCTGCACAGTAAATTCCAACCTTTGTCTCAATTGAACTAGTTAGTTTCTAGCTAATTCTTCTTTTCCATCTCTTATTACTATTTTTAGAAAGGATAAAATTACAATCTAATTTACATAAATCAGTAACTTAATTATTTCATATTTATTCACTAGTTTTACTACTCATACCCTTTAACTAAATTAGGAATAATACACTAATATTTCCAAAATTGTTAAATAACCTCTAATAGTGGCTCAACAAGGTGTAACTTCTTGATTCCCATGGTGCTCTCAATAAGTTTGGGTCTTTATTTAGTTTTAAGTTCTTCAATATCATCAAGGAGCTCTGCCTAGTCCACCCAATCTTGGTCATTATCCTCCATGGGAAGCTCTTTGTCCACCTTCTCAAGTATTTGATCAGCAACTTGGCAAAGATATTCAAGCTCATGAAAGATCTTCATTTATAGATGTCCATCATCTTTTTTTTCTTCACTTTGACCAAACTAGATATGATCAGTTTGAAGGGTATCTTGATCATTTTCAATAAGAGATATCTCAAATTCATCCATGACTTCCATTTGTACCAATCTTGCATGGGTTCTCCCATATTAGTACCAACCTCCTCATTATACTTTGTCATCTCCAGAGTATCACTACCTTCTTAAAACTCTAAAACATTAATGGAATCCTCAGATGAAGATTTAACTTGCTATACTATCTCATCATCTAAGTCTACCATCTTAAGTTCATCAGTCTCACTCATAAAATCATGGTACAATTGTTGCCAATGGTCTTCTTCTTTATGAATGCTCTTTACCACAATAATAGTTCTATGTGATTTGTCTTCGTGGCTACCTTCTAAAGAAAGATGAACTTGTACTTGATCTATATCAACTACCACAAGATCTTGAGAAAACTCTTGATTTTGGATAGCTGATATGTGATTAAGAGGTTCTTGAGAAACAACCTCTTGATGATTATTTGGGACTTCTTCCTATTGGATTTCATTCCAACTTGTACTTGCTCCTACAACTCATCTTATTTTACATTATGAAAAACTAAAACATTCTCACTCTTTCCAAATGGTGTTCCAATAATGTTTTCCTCTTCTGACTCTGACAATCCATCATTATCAGTTATGATTTCAACATGGAGTTTATTACTTACCTCTTCAAAGAGTGGCGTAGGGTATCCTTGGGATGACTCAAAGAGATATGAGATATATGTGGCACCTCCTTGGTCCAATTATTTATCTTTGACAGTCATATCCTCCTTCTTTTGAATATTGCTCTGGATGGATTTCTAAAATAGAAATGACCTAAACCCCTGAGGAGGGGAGGGTGGGGATTGAATGACCTTGGATTTGCTTGACTGTATGATTTTATTCCAAGAAGGGAAAGCTAGAGGCTCTTATTTAACCTTCTAGTTATGATTCTCCTCCTCTTTCCTTGTCTTCATCTCTAACTCTCTGATTTACCTATTCATATTCTCTTTAAATATCTTTTCTTTAAGGTGATTAGTGGATTCATGAAGATAGGGAACATAATTGATTCATAAAGAGGGGTGAGAGAGACTGATATAGGTTCATATTATCTTTTAACTTGGGCTTTCAGATCTAGATTTGTCTTACTTTGCCCATGCCATGACTTCACCCCTTAAAATTAGCTTGGAACCTTGAAGGACTTCTTAAGTTGTTTTTGAAGAAGAATGGAGTCTTGGACCTCAACAATAGGTTGTTCCACAACAATCTCTTTCTTTCTTTGATAGCTTTCTTGGATAGATTTCAAAGAAGGAAAGGTCTAAAAAAATGTGAAGAACTTGGAATACTCAAAGGGTCACTTAGAATGGTCTTTTGGGAAGGAATGGGTGGCACATAAGAAGGCTAAGGTGGTGTATATGACGGCACATAAGATTGGCAAGGTTGGGCCTGCTACTCTTCAAGGCCTTTTAGCTTATCCTCAATGTTTTGAATATAACCACTTATATCCATCATCTCACCTATGAGATTATTCTAATTTGCTCTCTCAATAGGTGCCCATTCTTCTTTCACTTGCTACAATTACTCCCTCACATTATGGATCCGGTGAGTAGGGACATCTTGGCCGTAATACTTTTGTGAGCACAATTCTAGTGCATACTTGTCAAGGCTCACGAAGGTTCACTTAAGTGCTGGTATAGATGGCTTATGATAGGGCTGGTAAGGATAAATATTATGATGGGTTTATTGTTCATATAGAGGATTAGGGCAATACTCTTATGTGTATGACTGATATAAATCGTCATATTGCTGGTGAGGATCATAAGGAAAGTAAGCTCCATTCCCTTGATAATAAGGATCATGAAAAACTCGATGAGGCTCATCACAACTTTGACAAAAATCTAGGTAGGGATGATTAGGCTCATATAGATCATGAGGTTCATATTGGGACTATTGATAAGGAGGTGAATGATAGGGGTATTCACCCTAGCCATTCATATTAACCTCGTATATCAAATGAGATGCAAGAACTGATTAAAATATTCAATGAGACATACTTGGTCTGCTCATAATAAGAAGCTTTAATTCAGAGTCACCATCAGTGTTAATTGCTTGCTTCTAAAAGTTGATTAGATGAAAGACACACCAAAAACCTTTCCACTCTTTTGGACTTTGGTCCCACCAGGCATGTCAGAACTATTAGAGGTCTAAATTACACCCTAACTGGGCAAGGGATTATTCAGTTCCTATGCCCAAATCTATTTCAACATGGGAATAACCCCAAGTTATGGGTATCCTATAATGGGGTCAGACCTCTAGGATTTTTAATGAGGCTAGCTCCTCTAATGCATCATATAGCTTATTTCCACTACTAAGACCTACTAATGACTAGGGAAAAGGAAGAGAGAAATAACATGAAAGGGAAACCTAAGATAATAATGGTGATGCACCTAAAATATGGCTCATCCACTCATTTTTAACTCTTAAAACACTAATGAAACAAGTAAAAGACTAGATCTAGGATTCCAAATATCAGTCATACATCAATATTTCATGCAAAGGTTCACCAAGTGATCATAAACTAAGGGAAGTGATGGATAGGTATAATGCAAAACACTAACCAATCAAAGTATCCACATGCGAGCTTTGATTAAAATATATTTGAACACTAAGTATGACCTACATAACAAGATCAACTAGTAACTAGGTGACATTAGGACTTGACAAGGGAGATATTTCTACCACATATGTGACTCAAACTGACATGTACACATTATACAAGAATAATGAAATTTGAAAGTAGTCTTGTATTCATCTCAAGAGGTTACAAGCTCCATCTTGGTAGAGTTTAATCATGCCCAAGAGAGGGATCAAAGGGATCATTTTTTAGGCTCAAAAGCCTCTATATATAGTAGAAAAGGAGAAATAAAAAGATGGGAACATGCATAGGAGAGTAAAGAAAGGGTCCTAGTCATCAATAAATGAATTTATAGTCCATTAATTATTTTCTTTATGCCTGCCTTCCTCTAATCAAGATCAATCCTTATCAATAAGTTAACTTATCCCAATATTCCTCGAGCTCTTTCTCATTGGCTGAGAGATCCCACTAGAAGACAAGGGTTTGTTATGCATGATGACAAAGTTTGAATGGAATCAATGCCCTTAATTGCTCCTCCAACAACTATTTCACCACCTTGGGACTCTAAGCCCACTTAACTTTCTCATGGGGATCAAATCCTCAAATATTGACACTAATAGTGTCATGTTATGATTAGCAATTAGTACCTATTTTATCAATGATAGAGCCATGACAATAGATGAGACCCTTTGCATTAATCACATACCTGCTCTATTTCCATATCTAGATCATAGGTATATTCTATATATGGAAAATCAATCTAAGATTATTGGTTTTCCTATAGTTTTTACATCGATATAGATCTATAGACTACATAGCCCCTTTCTTGATCTAAATAGGTCCAAATAGACATATTTTGTCTCTACAGAGTTTTAATGGCACTATTCGAGCCCAAAATATCTACTCTTAGTTCAATCTGGATCATGCTTGATCTTAGTTCCATTCATACTTGCTTGCCTTGATAAAAAATTATCCCTACCTCCATCAAAAGTGCCCTAGGCTTGCCTTTATTTATTTAGCTATCGACCATAACTTGGATCATTGACTCATTGACCTTTGTTTGCACCATCTGATCTCCATGGTACAAGTTAATGTGAGCCCTTAAATCTATCCTTGCCCTATCAAATTTATCTAAGTTGGTGCCACTTGGTAGCCCCATATTTACACTTAGGATATGTTGACTTTTGATGTGCTCACATGTTGTTAGATCTGAATCCATGATTAAACATGAGTCACTGATCTACCTAGGCCTATTAACTTGTCAGTCACCACACACCATTAGATCTTCTATATGATTTAATGTCGATCGTTGACCATGTTTTTTAAATCCAAATGTTATTCTATAGGGCTTAAAATTGATAGTTACATGCCTATATTTGACATTTGTATGAAAGTATTTACATATGCATGATCATCACTGAGATATTTGAAAACTAATGGTCATTTTCCATGACTTAGATTTGATGTCTATGCACCCATTAATTAACGTTCATAAGAACGTCAATGATGTTTGTGTGATCATCAATCTTTAGACCCCAATGGATGACTCCTGAACTTTACTTTGACATTTGCATGAATATCAATGATGTTTGTATGCCCATCACTACATATTTGAATTTCAATGGTTACTTAAAATGGCTTGAATTTTTCACTTGTATGAATGTCTCTATTTGCTTCCCATGCATTTTCCCCATAATAAATAATTCTTTTGGATTTTGTGTTTCAGACCTTTTCTCGTAGACCTTTGTCTTTGGATTTTATGTCCTTAAGAAAATTGTTATGGGCTTTTCTCCCAAAATAATTATGTTTATGAAAACTTTATCTTGGACAATTTGTTTGATGGAAATGAACTCCAAGAATTTTGTTTCAAACAAAATATCTTAAAGAAATAAGTCTTTAAGAACTTTATTATGGCCACTTTTCTCAAAATAATTTGGTGTTCATTGAAATTGTTGCAAAAAAATTTCCTCAAAATAATTAGTATGTAGTTTTTCCCACAGATAAAATATTTGAAAGAATTAATTCTATGGGCTTTTTGTCTTGGTCAATTTTCTCAAAAAGTTGCCCAACAATTAGCCAAATAAAGACGGAAAATTTCCTAAGTATCAAATAAAAAATTTAAGCCCGCCTTTCTCTTTTAGAGTTGTTCTTGAAATTGTTGCTTGATCCTTGAAGGCCCAAATGAACTCCAAAGGCATATGCAAACCTATTCCATCCAGAACTTTACTCATCTATTCAAACTAGGCAAAAGCCTAGTATGTGGGCCAAAATGGCCAACAAGAAGGACATGAGGTTCTTTTGGTGTAAATAAATTTAGTTATATGGATTTAAAGTCATCAAGAAGGTGGGCACCCATCTCAAGTAGTCAAAAAAGGTATGCATCATTATTGTCAAAAAGGTATTTCTCTACTAAGATAGGGTTCAAATCTATGATGGTGGATGTATGGTATATGAAAGATAGATTAATATGAAGGTGGATTATGGTGTTGGGTAAAATATGATCCTTGGGTAGAAGGTAAGTCTAAATGATTGAGCTAGTATGATAGGTGATGGACAAGGACATGATAGACTAAAAGTGATTATGATGGTAGACTGGGGTCAAATTTCAAACTCTTAGTATAGTAGGTGCTATCATTGTATTAACAATGTGATGATTTAAACTAGTAAAAGGATGAGGTTTAAATTAGTGCATGATGCTAAACTAGTAAAAGTGATGAGTTAGATAGGTGCTAGCTATAAATAGGCAAGACGACTAGATTTAAAGATGACTAGATGTTAGATTAAAACTATCAAAATAACTAGTAGTGAGTAAAGTATCAACTGAGTATAAAATCAAAGAGGATGATAGTAAAATAAGGATTCAAAAAGGGTGGTATGATGGAAGTATGTCCCTAGACTAGGTCAATATTTAAACTAATTTTCTCAAAATAGAGTGGATATAGGATTATGTGATGAAGGGTAGATGGGAATATATGGAGGGATTAATGATGATTTAAGATCAAGGCAAGTTTATGGTGATGAAATGATGATTAAGGGTATGATGAGTATGATTTGGATAAGTGTATAACCTAAATTCCAACTATATGTATGGGTTTGAGTGTGTAGGCTATAAATTTTTCAAATAGCACTAGTCTTCTATAACACTCAAACTGACTAGTAAATCAACACGGGAGTGTAACTTGATGACTACACTACCTAACAACTTTAAGGGTGAGGCTGTAGGTTGGTGATCTATTTTATAATCTCCCAAACCCTCTCGACCCCATCAATACATAATGGTCACTTAGGAGTTGAGCCTGACTCTAACAGCAAGTCACCTATTATAGTTGAAAAGTCTTCTGCTAGGCTAGACATGCTCTCCAAGGGCATCCCCAACATACGTTAAGTGTGTGGGGCCCAAATCTATGTAGGGTGTTATCTAACTACTTTGTATATTGGATCTAAAATGCCTCTCACTCCATGAAACCCTTTATGTGGAATTCTATTTTAGTGCCTAATGATAGTTGTCCTGATATTTATACTCCATCAGAACATAGAGTGTGGTCTAATGTGTGGTGATGAAATCCATATTACTGACCTTTATAGACTAATGAAAAGCATGTGGATGTCACTTTCACAATCGTGTTGCACCTTATAAATAAAAATAGGGGGGGAGTTATTAGTGATTTTTTAATCCTTTATGAATCATCATAAAGACACAAAGAAGAGATCATACACCACTATAGCCTTCGAGTGACACTCAAACAAGCAAAAAACATATGTATTAATTGATTAATTTATGTGTGGCAAACAAAGCAAATAAGATAGATTCAAAAACAAAGTTTAAAACTACCACTTCGATGAGTGTCCTGCAAGAAAACAAGTTAGTAGTTTCATAGTTATGGCCTTAGATCAATCAGACCTGCAAGCACACGTGTTAGTAATTTTAATAAGTAATATCAAGTGAGACAAAACTGCCACCAAATTTTCCCTTGTGAAAATCCAAACAAAATGTTAGTCCAATAAGCCTTAATAAAAACACTAAAAAAATTATAGGTTTTACACTATAAATTTTTGAATAAGGGGTCAGGACACGGGGGTTTGGGTGCATCAACCTCTAACGAGGTCAAGGGGTAGTGCCCCTTCCGTGGTCTGGGGACAGTGCCCTAGGCACTCTCCCTAGTGGGGTTGATGGGTGGAACCCTCGACACCAAACATAATTTGGGGCTAATGGGATGCTTGGAATGATTGAAAATTCACCAAAAAAGGTCTAAAAATGCATTCAAAAAAGATATTTTTGGAGACAAATAGAAGCAATTTCAAAATTCAAGTTATAGAAAATCTAATCTATTTTTTTATTTACAAAATTCTATCAAAGTGATGACAAACTTATGATTTAAAGTGACTATTATAATAGTTTATATTAAAAACTGTAACCTTATGCTTATTTATGATACTATTATGATATTGCCTTTTCTTTTAGACTTTAAACTATTCTTTTTAAACTAGACTAACTTCGCTATTCAATAGACTAGTCTTAAAATTATATAATTGTTACAAAAATGCTATTGACAATGGCATATATTCAAGGGTTATATGTCGGTATGTATGTATGTAAAATAAAGAATAAGGAATTACTTCTATATATCAAGAAGTAGTCGAGACTATATACAATAACTGATTAGGTAAGGTCTTATAATTGTCAAAAAATGACTTACTTTTGGATAATGTGATATTATTAAAGTTATACAAGAACAAAAATTAGACTAAGAAAAAATAAATCCTTTAATTATGTATGAAAAGGCTAAATTTCATATTATAAGACCAAAATATCACAAACCAAGTGGCTAAGGTTGCTCTTGTCGTGAACCCACCCCCAGACTATTAATAAAGTATATTAAATGTGAATTTTTTCAGATGTGCCCTATAGATTTTGGAAGCATTCTAAAAGCACATGAACTATTTTATTTTGACAAATGGGGTAAAAATAATACAAAAAATTGAGGGAAACCTAATAGTTTAAAGGTTTTAAAGAAGACAACATTGCTTCTACCACAACCCAACTAACATGCAATGTGTTTCACCAAAGTAACTAAATAAGACTACTCCTCTTAATATGCAATTAGTGTAGCTTATAATATATGGGTAACTTCACATGTCATTGACATTATTTCACCAACAGTAAGTTTACCTAATTTGCTTGGCTTTTTCCACTTGCACCAATAATTAAACCCATGAAATAAGATATGGACATCAAATGAAGTATAATGGAGAGGGATTTAGACAACAAGGTTTCAATTCCATGCATCTGTAGTGATTACTAGGGCAAATGTGAGGTCTAGGGGTGGTAGATACAAAGATGAGAGGCAAGAAACGTCTGCATCTAGGATAAAGTGACGTAAAGAAGATTGTTACAAGAATGATATACAGGAGGACTTGACCAGTACATAGATGACAAGGAAAGGATGAAAATCTCTAAGAAGATTGACATATAGAGGCAAGACCTAAGTTTTATTAAAATACCATATAAAACATGAAACACACCAATTATTTGACAAAATACCTCTAATAAATAGGGTCATAAGGTATGTGTAAAACCAAATTATTCAACCAAAGCTCTGAATGATGGTTTGTATGCCTGAATAGGTGGATGAATAAGACACTTTCACCACAATAAATGGATACATCTTGCTAAACATATGTATAATGGTAAAAAGATATACATAAACACTAACACATAGGAAGTTGTAATTTATTAATAAAAATAAGGAACCATATAGTTGATTTTATGCTATAACAAGAAATAAAAAAACTATCTATATATGTTATATATATATATATATATATATATATTGATCCTTTAACAAGAGAATTATGTGTGTGTGTGTGTATACACACACACACACACACACAAAATTCTCTTGTTAAAGGATCAATGTTAGATCAGAAGAATATGAGAAGTAGAAAGGAGGTAGTTTGGTCTCCTCCACAACTTGGTTGGTTTAAACTGAGTTTCGATGGAGCTTGTAGAGGAAATCCAGGAGCATTTGGGGTAGGTTGTATGATTAAGGATTGCATTGGTTCTCTTATAAGAACAATGTCTATAAAGTTTTCAGATGGAACAAATAATGAAGTCAAGGCCCATGCTCTGGCAGTTGGTGTTAAGATGGCTTTGGAATGTGGGATTTCCTTTTTGGAAATTTAAGGGGATTAACAGGTAGTCATCCAAGCTCTGAGAGTTTAGAGGGATAGATCATAGAAAATAGAGAATATTTTGGCTATAATTTGTCCTGAACTAAACTAGTTTGAGGATTGGATATATTCCCATTAGTTTAAAGAAAGCAATAAAGTAGCAAATTTTCTTATGAATATGGGTATTGATCAATCTATGGATGAGAGAGTGGACAATGTTAGATTAGGATGGGAAGATTGCATTGGGATGGACCAAATTGACTTGTAATCTATATTTTGATAAATTTTAATTTTATTTTTTAAATAAAATTAAAATATTAAAAAATTAAAAATAAAATTTGGTAAAAGGTGATAATCTTTTTATTTACTATAGCAAGATTAGATTTTCCATGGGATTTTATCATGGTTGGTAATGGTGGTGGGTTATTTTTCAAAAAATTGAGTTGGTAGTTGGGTTTTGAATGCCTCATAATTGCTTCTAATGAAGGCAAGTGTGCGAATTTATTATTCATTATAGATTTTCATGCATAATGCTCGAGTGTAGGTTTTATTGGATATGGGTATGGAAGGTGGTTTTAGGGCCTAGGTTTATTATTGCTTTGTGTTGTTAAGATGGAACATAATTATGTGGAATCAATTGGATGGCCTTTGATCTTTGGTAAAGAAAAATCTCATGAGATGGGCTTCTCGAGTAACATCTCCAAAACATGTCTCTTTAATGTTTTTTGGATACCCATGGTAGAAGTTACAAAGGCTATTGAGAAAGTTTGGGGGGTTATTGGCAGTGAGTAGATGGGTGTGTGTGAATACAGACCTAGCATCTTTGTTTGCTAGTAACCTTTCCATGGTAATGGTGGATAGAGAGTAGATAAAATCATTGGTTGATTTCTTCATCTGGCAAGAACATAAAGTGGGGTTAATGATAGAAATTGACTCCCTTCCTCTAGGTCCTTTCCTAACCCTCCCATTTTTAGGTAAGAATAACATGGGTTTCATTCCTCTATCCTTCTATCATGATTTGGAAACCAAGTTTTTGGCTTTGGTAAACTTAACACAAGAAATAGATGAGATGTGCTTGGGTGAACATAAGAATTAAGATAAAAGAGGCATTGTCATGCCTAAAATTTAGGATATCTTGAAACCAATTACATTTATAGAAGAATAGCATATGTAGAGGAAGAAGCTAGAACATGTGTAATCCATAAAATGGCTCGTCAAAGGAGTCATAAGGGGTGTTTTCAAAGAATCACCATGGTGGAAAGGGAAAGATAATCTTCTGAAGGAACCAAGGAGCAGTCAAATGAGATTTTTTTTTACGTAGTTATAGGATGTAGTAGGCTCTCTAACAGGGCAAGAGGTGGTGGTGGTAGGCTCAGTTTCAAAAGTTAAACACCAGGAGGTGCTTATTACCAATTATAAAAAGAAAGTTAAATTTCTAGCTTCAGATGAATTGTTGTTAAGTGATGGTAAGGTGGTTGATTTGATCATTTTGGATTAGTTTCAGTATTTTGGTAATTTTGGTGATAGTTAGGAAGGAGATAATCCTCTATAGTTATTTTGGTGACTATGTTGTATATCATTAGAAGTTGTTATCTAAAACTTTTGAAATTTTTGTTAGTTTTGAATGGTTATATGCCTTAACAATATTGATTATTAAGCCAGACAAATTGAGTTCTTTTGATATTATATGTTTTTGTGGGATAGGGATATTTAAACCTTGGCATCAATCTATATATATATATATATAGACACACACACACACACATAGTCGTAAGAACAGATCCTAGAAATTGATGTGAATGGGAAGTTTGAAATTTGAAGCCACCAATATTGCTTCAATCTGAATTGTAGGATTGAATAATCACACTCAAGGCAGAAGATGTCCATTTAAGAGGAGGGCTCCCACTGTGGTTGCCAAATGTATGATCAATAATTTAGACAATCAAATTTAACATGCAAAGAGTTATTAAAATCTATCCAAATCGAAGAATCATCAAAAGAAAAAGGAGAAGGAGAGAAATCAATGTATAATGGAAAGATATTACCATAATCTTGCTCCTAAATCTCCCTTCCAAGACTCTATAATATTGCTTAAAGACTAAATTGACAAGATGAATTCTTTAAATTGAATATGGGATTGAAAATGTGCCAAGAATATAATGGAAATAGATATTTGGGATATGATCTTGATAACATAGACTCATTCCAACTCTAGATTACCCACACCTTACATTTATAGAGGTGTTGGAGGGAAATGGTGGGAAATGGAGGGAATTATTCCCTCTCAATTTTCAAATTAAGGATGGTTCTAGAAGGAAGAAAGTTTTAGAGATTGAAATTCTCTAGATTTTCTTTGGGATGCATGTGATTAGAAAGTGGAGGGAATATTTAGGATTTTGACATTTGAAAAATAAGAATATCTGGTGAATGGTTATTATGGGATTTAAAGAATTAGTTAATTTAGAAGGTGAGAGTGGTGAGGTGAGCATGTAGAAAGGGGACATAAGGGATATTTAGGATCGAGAATAAATTAAATGGATTAATTAGATGATATGGATAAAATATTAGATGAAATTAAGTGAGTTAATTAGGTAAGTAGAATTATATGCATACAGTTAGATCTAGAAGTACTAGCTTCTTCATTGTTATAGTTATTGATAAGCTTATTTGAATTGTTCAACATTAGTTGTAACATCTGGCTAAAAATATATGCAAGGTGATTTTGCGCTTGAATCATCTCATCAAACTTTCTTATTGCATGTTCTTCTCTAGGATCTCCTTTATCTTCCATTATCTCTTTTGGTTACAATTTCTTTTACACTCTTCTCTAGTATACGATTTCCCTGTCACTTGGTAGCATCAAACAAAAAAATAACCTATAGACTGTCAAGATCATAGCTCTGATATCACTATGATATACCCAAATAAACTTTTATTTGAAAATGTGTGAGATTCAAAATATCTTACCAAAGGAAATACATGTAGGGAATAAAACACAACTATAATAATATATTTGATTATACTCATGAACGGTACAACTAAATTTTGAAGCAGGTCAAGATTTTACAATCATACATCTAATCATGAAATCAGAAACACACACACACTGAGCAAACTATTGTGCCCTTGTCACTAGCATGAAATACAACAAAACAAACTAGAAGCTAAAATTTGAATGAAGCTTTAACACACAATACAATCCCTATATGAGATTGCCCTCAAGAAACTAAAGGGGTTTCATCCTCTGATATCCAAGAACCCAATGGGTTTTATCTTTGAATCCTGTAGTTGAAACATAAGTGCATCAAACCTATAGAAAGTAATTAAATTAGCAAAAGACCCCAAGCCAGTGAGCTATTTAACTTAAATTGTGGTTGGAGCACAAATATCACACCCCACCAAGACACAACCAACATTAATGATGTGCATGCAACTCTCCCCCCAAAAAATAGGTCCACTAAAAGAGTGTCATAACTCACCATGCAAAATTAGTCCATCAAGATTCCTCATGCACCATAATGGTAGTGCATGCATACATGCATGTAATATGCTCTCACAAAATAGGCCCACCAACTAACATGTAAAGCTTAACCACAAAGAGGCACCATTATTTCTCTCTCTTACGACTATCATAGATCCTATCATAGCGTGGTCATGCATTTACTAAAAATAACCCGTTGTAACTCCCACACATGCATGATGTCATAAAACCTCCTCAACTTATGTCTCAAATCATGCAAGAGCAACTCCATGCCACACTTAGAGAATAAAATCAATATTTTAATATTTAATGGACCTATTGGAAGAACATGAATTACGGTGGGACCAAAATAATATTTAACTAAATATTTCCTAAATACTTGGATTAGTTCACAAGAAATATAGGAAATGAGCTAACTTGCTACCATTTGGATTTTATTGGAAATGGAACATTACAAATTTTGTAATTGATTTGCATATACCCACACATATGCCTTAAAATGTTTATAATTTGGTATTTTGATTCCTTGAAAAGTGAGTGCATACGCATGTCATATGCCCCCAAAATATGTATTAATGTGTTATTTTTTTCCATATGTTTAATTTTTGAATCACTTTGTATCTTTTTTTGACTTGTATTATGTGTAAAATATGATTTTTGCATTTGTTTGAACATTCGAAAACATGTACTCTATATTTTTTCAATATGTATTCTATATATTTGAACCTATATTTTGTACCCAATCTATTCATGGAGGTTTGAATCTCTAAAACAAGCCCATTGTGACGTCCCCCTTTTGAGATGAGGGATGTAGCCTACAAGTCACTCATCTCAAAATAAGACTTAATTTTATCACATGATATAGATATGATCATATGGTATAATGTTTACATTTTGGGGAGTATGTCATCATTGAATTATAATTATATTGAATGCAAGGCTTACTAAGTGTCGTGTCTAGATAGATTTAACAATGAGGCATACAATAGTGTAAGTACTTTTGAATTTGACTATGCTCCAGAAGTGCATGATAGGAATAATGGAACCACTAATTAAGCTCAACAAGCACACAAGCACAACACATAATAATGTCACAGAATGTCATATATTAAGGCCAAGGGTGACATAGAAGGGACATGTTCAATTGTCTCAACAAGGATCGATCTCACACACATAAGGTCATGGGACACAAGCATTAGATATATTCAAATTGTTGACATACCACATAATGATCTCATAGAGATGCTAAAGAAATAAGGGTTGAGGGCCACACACAATAATCAAATGAAAAAAAGAAAACAACACTAAAGGAGCTTAGAACAAGTGAAACTAGTCTATTCAATTCATATGTATCAATGTCATATATGTTTTTTATCAAGGTAGCATATCTAGTATCATAGTGTAAAGTAAGAGTGGTTATCAAGACACTTATAACATATAGAGTTTAACATTGAATTTGAGGTCATAGATAAATATAACATGTTATAGTGTAACTTGTAAAATTAGATCCCTCAGAGTAATCATGGCCACTAGGTAGAAAGGAAGTCTAACATCTAAGAATGCACATGTAATATTGTCTAACATCAAACTCAAATAAGTGGTGAGGGTCATTTAACCTCTTCATTTTATTTATCAATCCAAGGTTCGTGTCTAAAGGCTATGTATGAAAAATAAGACTTCCAAGTGTTGCTTCTTTATAATTGAAAATGAAAATAATATTGTTGGACCCCAAATTTTGACTTAGTATTTTGGTATTTTAGCATGGAACCAGCATGAGGATATGCAAATATTTATGTGCCTCTAGAGGAACTCTTAAAACATAATGAGCACTTCATCTGGACTTATTCTTGCCAAGAAGCCTTTGAGGACTTAAAGAACAAGTTGGCTACCATTCCAATCCTATAGTTTCCTTATTAGACAAAATAGTTCCATGTCCATGTTGATGCTTTTGGAATGACATTTGATGCAATCCTTGCACAACTAGGTGAAGGTCACCTTGATCACCCTATCTACTTTGCTAGTGAAAAACTTACTCCAGTTGAATGGAATTACACCACCCCAGAGTGTGAAACATTATCAATAGTTTATGCTCTATATAAATTTTGAAAATACTTATTGGTAACTCCTTTTGTATTCTATATAGATCATGAAGCTTTAAAGTATATAGCAAATAAACCTATGCTATATAAATGCATATGCTGTTGGATAGTGTTGTTTCAAGAATTTCAATTCTCTATCATGGTCAAACTAGGAAAAACTAATTACGACCCTAACCATCTTTCTCATATTGATTCTAGAGAACCACCATGTACTACTGAAGATGAATTACCTAATGTTCAACTATTTCATGTTTCTCATATACCTAAGGAGTTGGAAGAGATTGTATATTTTCTAACTACTAGCTCAACACCTAACTGTCTAACTTCTTAGGACAAGAAATAACTCACAATCTACACTACACCTTTTTAGCTCATCAGAGGGGACCTCTACAAACTTGGCCAAGATGAAATTCTTCAATGTTGTGTCATGAAATATGAGCATTTCTAAGTACTCCAAGAAGTTCATAAGGTCATTGCAAGTGGACACTATGTTGGAGAGGCTACTATGCACAAGGTTATGCTATCCAGATTATGGTGGCCTATAATTTTTCAAGATGTTAATATATATGTTAGGAAGTGTGATATTTTTTAGTGCATAAGAAAACCAAATCATCATGATGTCATGAGTTTATGACCAATTCTATCTCAAGAACAATTTAAAAAGTGAGCCATTGATTTTATCAACCCTATTAATCTAAATAGATGATGAACAAGTTTCTATTATATCATTACAACAACTGATTATCTCACGTGCTGGGATGAAGCTACACTAATGAGAGATTGTACTACTATGCACTTTATTTGGGAACATGTCATAATCCATTTTGGATGCCTACTATGTTTTACTAGTGACTACAGTACCCATTTCCTAAATGAAACTATTCGCATCTTACTAGTTGAGTTCATGATTGCTCATCACAAAACAACACCATATAACCCCCAAGCCAATGGAATTGTCGAGGCATTTAATAAAATATTAGGCACAACACTTAAAAAAATTGTAATATTAGTTGAACTAACTAGGATGACAGAGTATCTGTGATACTTTGGGCTTATCGAATAACCTATAAGCACCTGTATAAGAATAGACCATTTAATTTGGTATATGGCAAAGAGGCAATTCTTCCAGTTAAATTCTTGGTACCATCTCTTTGTATTGTGTGTGTTGGACAATTGGATGAGGAGTCATCTTTGGAAACACACTTGGATACTTTGTTGTAACTAGGTGAATCTCGTTTTCTTGCTCATTGAAGTCAAGATGTGGAGAAATGCAAATAAAAAACATGGCATGATTAATGCATCAAGCATAAAACATTTACCCCTAAGATGAAAGTCTTGTTATATGACTCTAAGCTCACACGCCATTTTGGAAAACTTTGAATTCACTGGGATGGTCCTTTTATAATTTATAGCATCCAACCTATCAGCACTAGTTGATTACAAAGGTTGGATGGCCAATTTCTTCCTAGGTATTACAATGGAAGATAACTACAACCATATTTCACCTATGAATAGTTTGAATTTTATAACAATAAGGCTTATGCCATTAGTTTAGGATATATTAGTTTCAATAAAAGTGTTGCCTTTATTATGTGCAACATTCATTTAATATATATTAGCTTAAATTTTCTACTTGTACTTTCATGGAGGACCATGACATAGTTTTAGTGTGGGGTAAAAGGTTATTCATGTTCAAAGATGCACCCACAACTTAAGGTGTACAAGATAAATATCCCTAGGATAAGATATTCCTGCCAAATAGTTTGAAATTTTGAAATAAATAGAATAGTTGTCTTCCACTCCAAATAAAAGTGTGGGATAGAGTTTTCTTCCACTATAAAGAAAAATGTAGGATAGGATGTGTCATTAATTTGAAATAAATCATGGTTGTGATAAATGTGCCAACGTCATGATAAGACAATATCATTAAATGCATTTATGGTGAGAAGTAACAGTCAAATAATGGTGGGCATTATAAATTCATTAATAACAAGAAGTGATGGATGAAAGGAAAGGGGGTAGTAAATGCAGGTTACCCCCTCAAGCCTATAAAAGGACAAAGAAGCTTATTTTTACTTTTTACCTTTGCTTCCACTTGACTGGTAGTTATAGGTTATAGAGGTGGATGTCTATCATTAGATGGTATCAAAGTGAACAAACCCAAATTCATCTACATAGTAGTCACATCTTCTTTGAGGAATGGTGGACAACCGCACCTCAACCTTCAAAATCCTTGGAGGGTGATGTGGCCTAAGAAGAAGACTTTAAGAACTAATCCACTACCAACTATTCTAGAGGAAGAAGTACTTGGGGGAAAGCAATATTAATAAGGGAAGAGATGCATAAAGAAAAAGCATAATGTGCAAAAGGAGAAGAGGTTAGGATGGCTTGACAAGCAAATAAGGCACAATCATCTCCACTACTACCATTAATGATAAAGGAAATGTAATATCAAGAGACGGTGTTACACTAGAACACTAAAAACTAATTGGTGTATAACCTCAAAAATTTTAATGCTTTGGATGTTGTAGGTTTTTTTTCAAATTTTCAACCTTCCATATTTTTAAAAATCCATGGAATCAATTAATTTTCTACTCTCACATGTCTATGAGGAATACCTATACTTTTCTAGGCACATCATGTTAAATTATGCTTGAAAGGATAAGTAAGGTGTCAGGGCAACAGTGCTCGAGAATGGATGTAGAATTTGATTTGAAGGACTTAGAGGAGATTGGAAAAATAACAATGATGCTAATGTATCAAAAGTAGGTCCATGCCATACATATCAAAAACCTGCAAGATCCTACCCTCCAGGTGGTGACACATATCATAATGACCAAAATTGGTGGTACCGATCATTGAAAAGAGGTAGATATGACCCACCTCTACATCGCTCACTAAGTAACTAAGGGCTTGAAGTATATTTGGGATATGTATTTTTCCCAAAAAATCATTTAAGATACTAAGAAGACCCTTCATATACCTAACCTTAGGTTCTAATGGGGGTATTTTTGTTATTAATGCTTTTTGACAAGATCGGTGTACCTGACTACACCTCTAGAGAGCTAAAATGGGCATACCCATCCAAATATAAGTCCACTGATGAGTGTTATAAGGCATTCACGTGCCTTAGGTACATTATTCCTACTTAAAAAAATAAGATGAAATCATGGTTTGATGGAATGAAGGAAGCATTTGGGAATGAATGGCACATTCCTAAAGACTTGGTTACCAAGGTTGGTGAACAAGCTCTGTTTATTGTAAAGAACATTTATCTTTGGTGCGCATCAAGATGGTCCCTTTTAGATAACTCTCTGTGTTTGAAGCTACCCTATGCCTTTTGGGTGTGGTACTTCATTGACTTAGTAAATCATATTTTTTATGTAAAATGATCCAGGAAATAATTTAGGTGACAATTCGGGTGACGATTCCACCCCAATTGTTGACATAACTTTCAGGAGCCATAACTTTTCCACTGTAGCTCTAATTTACTCACCGTTTGAACTGTTGAAAAGCTAAGAATAAGGATAATGTGGTGAGATGGAATTGAGTTCTACTCAATGTATTTTGATCCCTGAAAACCCAATGTAAGTGCTATAAATTTCAATTTTACTAGTGCAGTCTAAAAATAGTAAGTTTCTAAAAATAGGAATTCCTCAAATTCTGTATTGTTGTAAATCATGGAAGTCAAACCACTTAATCTCCCTTGAGATTGGTGACCTTACACATCCTCCTCCCACCTTCAAAACATGTATAAATTAATATGTAACCAAAATGGAAATCAGACATCTCTTCTCAAAGATAGGCAGATGTTTGGGTCTGCAAATTTGATCAATAAAACATATCTTCTCAGAGATAGCATTATTTGAATTATGTTGTTCTTATTTTTTGAATTATCTTTCAACCAAGGCTTTTCAAGTTTTGGATCAAACAACATATCACCTTAGAAGTAGATAAAATTGACGTAGAGATTCACACTCTCTAGAAGATGTATGTTTATCTTGGTAAGAAAGCCTATAGGGAGAAGTGAGAAACTTATCATACTAATATTAATGTCAAATAGATCCTAGTGGGAAAATAAGTGCATAATATATTCTACATGTTACATCCCAAGAATAAGAATTCAAAGGGCACAGAGTAGACTCAAGAGAAACTTCCACGAGTACCTCGATTGGTGAAGAACAAGTGGGTTGGGCATGATGTAGGCATAAGTTCATATTAGGATCTACCAAAATGGTAGAGGACTACCTAGGCACCACCTCCTAGACCTTTTCCACCTAGACCATCTCCTCCTAGACCTTCTTCACCCATAACATCACCTTCGTAGGTTTCTCCACCCCTACCTTCACCTTTGTAGGTCCCTCCACCCCCACCTTTACATATAAGAACTTCATAGGCATCACCATCAAGGGTTTTTCCATCTGGGGCTATCCCACAAAGTACACTAGAGGAGGAACCAGTGAAGGAATAACCTACAAGCTAAAAGGAAGAGGTAGAGGATTTTGATTCTAGGAAGACACCCTCCCTGATATGAGATGAGGAGACCACCTTTTATGAATCATGATTGAACATTAGGGGTACATTTAATGAACAAAGGGATGGTTGTGATACTTAGCAGATGAGCAGGATGACCATCAATAACACTTCTTTGGATACCAACATAAAGGTTTAAATTCTAGAGTGCAACCCACAAAAAAGAAAGGATCCTATTGATTTTAAGGGGGAACCACCTTTGATTGATGTATTTACCAATTTGCATGCTCAGTAACAAACATACATCCTTGATAGGATGTTTTAATTATGGTTGTATTTCTTTCTTTAGGATGTACTTATTAACACAAGGTGATAAATGTCCTTCCTGTTGGACATGTACAATGAGGAGTGACATTTTGAGCTCCCTCTAGGTGTGATCTTGGAATTTGACTCAAGAGGGGATGGTTAGTATGGTGTTATTTCGAAAATGAAAACAAATTGAAATAAACACACTAATAGCATAACATCTCTAGGCCTAGACACTAGGGAGAGCTTAGTTAACAAAAACAAATGACAAATATAACTAAAAAGCAAGGAATAAAAACACAATAATTCTTTCACCTTCTGTGGATGCTCCAAATGCCTTTGTGTGGTGGCTTGCTCAGCTTGTGCTTGAAGAGGTCTTCTTCAATGGAGTGTGGCTACCTTCATCTCCTCTTGGCACCTTTGGCTTGTAGCTTGGCTTGGATTGTAATCAATTTGGCATGGTAACTTTTCATTATTAAGTCCTTTGAAGATATTTGAGCATAATAACTTTGCACCAAAATAGCTTAGAAATGATGTTCATGGCCTCTCTATTTATAGATTTTTGAGAATGTCTAGAATCAACCTGAACTATCCATCTCAAGATTGAGATGTGTGGTTAAGGATTAATTCAATTTCTAGAATTAAGTTTATAATTATCTTCATCATGAGTTTGGAAGAAGGGGCAATTAAGAGGCATGGAGGGCATCATGAAGGCATTGATGAGGCATGGAGGCCATGAATCTTGATATTTATGGCATTTATGGCCTAGGGATATCTTCCAAAGAAATAAAGTCACTTGATGATGCAAATATTATATATTCATTTAAAAAAATAATTATACAACAATTTTCCATGGAATTATTGATTAGGCCCTAATTTGGGTTAATTAGCTCTTAAGCATGTTTATGCACTTTGTGCACAAATTACTCAAATTAATCAAATTGCCTTGTTATTGGTCCAAAATTTGACTAGATTAGAATTGGAAGCTGATGTTAGATGTGTTGGAACCATATTCCCATTTAGGATGTTACCAACAAAAAATAATAAAGGCACATGTCATATGTAGAATATTTGATAGGAGAGAGCAATCTAGAGTACCCAGGTGCAAATTTGGCATTTTGAATCAAAATGATCTGATCAAAGTTAGATAGCCCATGAATTGCATTACCCATTTAGTGATACCCCAGCTAAAATTGGCACTTGAATATGTCATTTTCACATCATTTAGCATGTTTTAGTGTTTTTAGGCCAAATTGTGCATTTTGGATGGAAATTGGCCAAAAGCCTGATTAGAGGTTATTGGTGGCTAGATTTAGGTGTCTACACTAGGCAACCTCCAACTATATTTTCAAGCTCTAGTAATACCAACCCCACTATGGATTTATCCCTAGAAGATCACTCCTCTACAAGCTAGTGATGTATTTTTGAAAATGGATTTTGAAGTCATGCACCAAAACATACTTTCAAATTTTGATGCACGCGATACAGAGAAAAAATATGGTTAAGTAGTGGCCATGTATGAAAAAGAGGTTAACACCCAAAAGGTAATCGAATAAGAAGTGAATGTATTAAAGTAACAAAAAAAGGAAGACACAAAGGCCAAGGTAAAAACTTTAAATTTATGAAAATCAATTTTGAGCCAAGAACTAGCTTTAGTGGATGGAGTGCCTCTATATGGGAAAGTTGTGAATAAATTGGAGACCCAGATGAATCTCCTATTGAAGTGATGCAAGGAATAGTGTATACTGAGTAATGAAGCATTATTATTAGTAGAATAGTTTACTGAGGTAGTATAGGTTTGTAAGTGCACTCTCAAAAGAGTTGGGGAAGTAATCCCCATCTTGGATGGGATTTTTGAGAAATTAGCATAACCTAATAAAATCTTGGAGACTCATCTCTATTAAGAGGAATATCAGAGGTAGTAGTTAGCAGATGTTGACCCCTTAATAAAATATCACACCGAGTGTGTGAAGGCATTCAAAAATGTTAAATTTATGGAAGAGAATCAATGCACATCGACAACAACTCAATACTATCTTTATAGCTCTTCAAGGACAAGTTGTCGATGAGGTCTCAGTACTAGAAGAAGTTCAAAAGGATGAAAACACATCCCTAGAATAATTGATCAAGAAGGCCAAAGATGATCCTAACTGACCTGAGGAGATGAAGAAATCAAAGGCAAACATTGAAGAAATAATGTTAAAATTACTCGACACATTATCACATTAGGACAATGTCAAGAAGTAGATTGAACAAACTGGGCCTAGATTTTTGGTTGAGGAAAAAATCAAGACTTAGTCTAGGATGGACTAAGACCATAGTGTGGGGCGATATTGGACCCCAAATTTTGACTAATTATTTTGGTATGGAACAAACACGATGCAAGAGGAGTATAAGTGCATAAAGACTATGACACGAAACTAGCGAGGCAAGAAAGGACAAGGGTGCAAAAGCATTAGTGCATGAAGACCCAGTCAAAGATAGAATATAACTATGATGAATTTGAGAGTATAGGTCTTGGAACAAAAATGATAGACTTGGGGAGTGCATGGGTAGCAGAAGACAGTTAAGGAGTGATTCTCAAGGGCCATCCAACCTTTATCCACCATGAGTTTTTACACTATCCTATAAAGAAGAAGACACGTGATAGCAAGGATCTCGCATAGAATAAGTATATAGGGGGTGCAAAGGCCTGGTTCCTTAGGAGAAAATAGTTGATAGACTGCCATGACTCTCAGTCCATAGAGAGTTCATTGGCCAATCACTCATGTCATTTATTTTATAACTACTTGGTTAGGGAAAAACAAGTATAAATACCCCCTATATGAAAGCTTTATGTGGTGACAGATATTGGATATCATTTTACTAAAATATAATATAGAGTTATAGATATTACAATCAGTTCTGATGCTGATGTTCTAGATAACTGATAGTTATGGATATGTTGGTGGGTTTGTACTGAGTAACTTGTAGTAGTAACTTATTATGAGATTTATACAACTTTTACTTTTATAATTTGCATAACAATCTTTGAACACCATGGCATTTATCTACGTAATTATGGTTGTTGAGCTAAATGAGACAAGGACCAAATTAGTGTATTTCTTTTTCTATGTAACTACTAATTAGATATAAGTTCAAAATCAAGAATATGACTAGTATGTTACTGCACAACAAAACCCATGGGAATCGGTCTCTTGTTGTGCACTTCAAGTGAGCACATAAGACCAAAGTCTTACATGAAGACCCATTGCGCTAGCTTGTTGGAACTACACTTTAGCACTTGAAAAACATGATTAAAGAATAAAAACCTAACAAATAGTCATCAAAAAATTCAATCAAAATTAATTGTGAATTTCAAATCAAAACTTAATTAAATAAATTCTACTTACATCAAATACGAATTAGATGCAAACTCTAAAATGAAAACAAGAAATGAAATTGTTGTAAATCTTAATACAAGTTTATCTAAGGAAATAATAATGATGAAAAGAAATGTTAAAATTAGAAATGAAATAAAAATAAATTTGATCTAGAAATACCATAAAGTTTTTTCTTCTTCCTCACATTGAGTGGGCCCTTGTTCTGACTTTGGAATAAAAATAGAAATAACTAGTTAAGAAACTTTGAGAATGTTCAAATGCTTCAGATTCTTATTTAATTTAAACTATGTTATGAAATAATAATTTATTCATTCGTACAATTACTGATTGGTTCTATGGTACTAAATATGAATGTAAATGTTGTATTTATAACACTTCTTAATGAGGACTAACAATCTAACAAATTAGTTTACAACTGATTCCTTAATCTATGGTAACAACATAACAAATTAGTTTACAAAAAAAATATTAATCTAGGCTTAACAACCTAACAAATCAATTTGTAGATTAGATTTGCATTATTACAAAACAAAACCAACATCCACTTTATTAGGAGAGAAGAGTGGAGATTGATAGATTCATGTATCCACTATGCTCTATGCTGATGGAAAGAATCAAGTGTGATCAATTTGAGTTTACTTTTGATGTATCCAACAACTTTTATTTTGTTGGAGAAAATTAATTATCATATTGACAAATTCAGTTTCCTTTTGATGTCTCCAATAACTTAC
This sequence comes from Torreya grandis, assembly GCA_037957365.1. Taxonomy (NCBI): domain Eukaryota; kingdom Viridiplantae; phylum Streptophyta; class Pinopsida; order Cupressales; family Taxaceae; genus Torreya; species Torreya grandis. The sequence continues at coordinate 2,571,239 of JARHVA010001060.1, forward strand.
AACTGAAATATCCATAGTAGTTTAAATACTATAAATATCTTATCTATTTTTTTAAATATCTATTATTAGGAATACTATATATAACCTTACAAAATTTCTCCAAAAAAAGTTCTTCAATATTTTTTTGAACTTCATGTGTACATTTATGGAATTGTAGAACTTAGGAGTTGCCTATGTAACACTAGGGAGCTATAATATAGGATTGTTGTAGATCTCCAAAGTTATTTTCATGTAGGTCTTCGGAGCTACTGTTGGTCTCCAAATCTAGTTTGTTGTTGGTCTCCAGAGCTAGTTTTGTCGTTGGTCTCCATTGCCACTATTGTATAGGACTCCAGAGTTACTTCAAAAATTACTCTGATTCATTATTTTGATACTTTAAACTTTTTTTAATCTACTCTTGTATTTTGTGTCTATTTCCTAAAAATCATTAGAAAATATTAAAAATTTAGATTATAATGACTTCTAAAAAATAGACAAAATATATATCCTGTATTTTACTCTAAACAAGCATAAGCTCTTAAAACTACATCTAAATCCACTTTAAAACTCAATTAATGGAAGAGAAAATTCTATTACTTATTGATATAAATGAGACATATTAGGGTCTCATCAATTACTTGTGAGATGCATGTGTTTATAAAAAAGAATATGATATCTACTAACATACATGATAAATCACATATGTAAAAAAATGATTTACATCTTTGTCATGCTCGAGTCCTTTTTTTTTTTTAATATTTTTGTATTTTTGCAAAATTTGATTTTTTTGTTTTTTTTAAATCTAGAAATGAAATAAACCTATGATCCCACCAATGGAAGGATCATATTATGTGCTTGTATTAAAGAGTTGAACCCTGATTTTCCATGGATGAGGAATGATAGATATAGATGTATTTGAATCTAAAAAAAACATCAAGTGTCATACCATAACTGTCATGATCATTTCTTATAAAATTTGTTGTCATATGCATACTTGGAGAAGTTGTAAGACTTGGTAAAGTTTGTTGTATAATTGCCTTTGTTCACTATAGGGCATGTTGAATTATTTTATGAGTTGTCTTAGGGTGTACTATAGAGGATTTAGATTTATTTGAACCCTATTTAACCCTTCGAGATGAAGCTTCTTTTTTGGGAAGATATACCTTTTTCCCTTTATCTATCTGTATAGATAGATTTTGTATAGGTGAAATACTTATAATTTATTGTGCTCTTGAATGGATGTACTAATTATCTTTGTACTACACTTTAGATTAGGTGCCTTAATTTTATTTTTATAGTGCTCTGGAATAGGTGCCACAACCAATTGTGGTTGTGGTGGGGGGGGGGAGGTGCGGGAAGAAGAGGAGTTACCATTGACTATAGAGGATACTCACACAGAATGTCTTGAACTCTTACCACTTGATTGAAATTTATGTATTTGAGGCATTTATGCACTATAGATGGAAATTATCAAAGCTTATGTATCGAAGTGTGTCTTAATAACATATTAAAGACCCCTGGTAAGACTAAAAATGGAGTTGTCACTATTACTAAACCCACTTGAAGAGGTAATACTATATACCCTAAGGATGTCATGTGTATGACCATCAAATTCCTTAATTACATTTGATGTAACTTATAAATCTTGTTTTGTGTATCCAAGACTATAAAGCAGTGTCATTATGCATGTATTTTCTCTTGATCCATTGTGAATCATGACACTATGAATACGTTACTTGTTGATGTATGTTCTAATAAATAGTGCATACCTATCTCAATCATCATCATTGATTTTTATATCATTAAATGTGATTATTTGACATATTGTTAATGTATATTTAAATGTACTAAGGATTCCATATATAGGATGCCCATACGACTTGGAAGGAGGATGTGCATTTTATGCATGATTGTCTTCTTTATTATGTATATTTTTAAATGTAACATGGCTACATAAATGAATACTAAATATTTTCAGCTTTGCATTGTCATTCTATTATAGTCTAACTTTCATAGTGGGTGTGTTTACCTCAATTATATTATCATCAATGAGATCCTGTATCTTGTGCCTTGGCTTGTAACATTTATTTTTAGAATGTTTGATGCATCTATGGTTGTCACAATAGATGGTAAAATGATGAGATTACAATCAATAATATTTTATAACAAGATAAGAAGAATTTGTGGTAACCTTGTAAATTTCCTCCTAGGTGGAACTACCAATTGAATTTCATGTGAGAGTTGTGATATTGCATTAAGTGTTACTTTTGCTTCACTTTTACTCTCATTAGATTTGAATTTGTAGTTTGGATTGATTTGAAACTTGACATTTGATGTAGAATAAATGTGGTACATATTTTAACTTGTTTAATGATACAATATTAACTTTCCTTTCTTTGACTACATGACATAGCTTATCAAACGATCTAAAATTTTCAAACATCATTGATTCATGTCGTGGTGATAACAAGATTTGAGTAAACATATATTGTAATTAATTATCAGCGATAGAGTTTGTTATCTTTGCTAGCATAGTCTTGTACTGTAGAACATACTTATTTATTTAACCCTTTTGAAAAGAGTTAGGGGAGAATAACCTAATGAAGTAAATGGCTAAGCTATTTAAAAATTAGACCAATTAAAAAATTCAGATTACTAATATTTTGATATAGTGTTGAATTATTAAATAATGCTAAATATAGATAATATAATTCCAAAACAATATTCTAAAAGTTAAAACATGAATAAAAAATAATAATTAGATTATTCATTGATGTATAGGTAGATCTGAGAAATACATATGCAAGATAAGATAGTTTGATGTTTAGCCCCGATTCATCGGATTCTAAAAAATAGCTTTTTAGCAGCCTAAACACTATTGTTAGAATCTAGACATTGGGTTGACACTTTTGTCCTAGTTTCAGTGCTTCTATTTACAATGAGTTACAAGTCATTTTCTAAAATGACCACCTGCACCATTAGGTTTTGTTGTCACCTTGTAGATTATCAACTTGGATCATGTACATAGGCTCTAAATATCACTATGTAGTTCAAAACCATAGGTCCTCCAATTAGGTCATGTCACCTTACAAAACATGGGTTAGTGGGCTCAATTGAAGTCAAGCTAACCTAAAATACCCCTCTATTAGTGAATGTTGCCTACATAACCAATATTTTAAAGAGGGCCTTAGACTAATGTAGTTATCCCCCTTATGTGGGCTTGTGTGCGAACAATTATGCAATATGTTATATGTGAGTACATGTAGTGATATAGCTTGTAAGTTGACAAATACTACTCATGGGATGATTTTTAAATGCTTCAAACCTGTAATAATATTTCTTCTATGACTGATTTGTAAGTATAGAAGAATAGGCTAGTTTTTAAAGCTTGAGAGGTGATTTTTCTTGGTATAAGATAGATGTGTGTTTGATTTGTACTTGATGATAATGAATGGTATTTTAATTTTATTTATACAATTCCTTTTTAAATCATCTCATGGGAGGGTTAATTAAGACAAATAGGCCAGCCCATACATGTTGAAATATTTAAAAATTTAAGCATTTAATGTTCAGACACTAGTGTCAAACTTGGAAACTAGTGTCAACATTGGTGTCCTATTGTGGATGGTAGTGTCTGAGAGGATATAAAGTTGTCAAAGATTTATAATTGCTAGAGTAGGATATTAATCAATTTTTCTATAGTTTTTGGGCTACAGGTGATTTGGGTAATCAAAATATCAGTGTTAGATTATAGGATAATCATTTAGGCACAATTAGATGGTGAATGCGAGCCTTTTGGCAATGGGAAGGTCTTGAACTAAAGGATTAAGAACAAGTGATATTTTTCAAATGCATAAGACTAGTTTATGATATAAAATTAGATTTTACTATCTACATTATTAAAGTTATAAAAAATCTCATTTCAAGATCATTTTAGTAGGACATTACCATAATTGAACATGCAAATCCATTATACATCCAAACACATGAAGATCATGCACAATATAAGTCTCTATTCCATGTGTGTCTTCAATATTTAGTACAACATGTAGTCTCATATAAAATTAGATGGGAGAGTTTGTTGTACAATAATCACTTGGTAGTTGTGCACAACTCAAAATAAGTGGATTTTCTAAATAAATGTACAACTCAATTTTGTATGTGCACAAGGTTATCAATCCACCAACAATAATAAAAAACTCCCTAAATTCAATATAACCTCTTAAGTGAGGGTAAATGGGATTCAAACTTAGCTAGTTAGGTAATGACCCAAACCACTGACCAGTGTGGATGCTAATGCTCCACCATCCATCCTTAAGAATAGAATGAGGAGTGAAAATAAAGAAAGTAAAGAAACAAACGGGTCATGAAAACTAGGCCTAATTAGATACCCATGTATAAATGTACAATGAAATACTAAGTGTCCCTATGGTAACCAATCTATCTTACAAAAATATAAGGATGTCAAGTCATTGTAACTGCCAAGTCAAATAGGAATTGGTACTTTATTCAAGGCTCACTTAGTAAAAACACTGATCATGAATCTGGCAAAAAGAGTTGCCAAGGATGAAATGTGTCATCTTAAGGTACCAAAAAACCAATAAAACCATAGCTAAAGTGGAGAGATAACTTATGTTGTAAGCCATCTTAAGAAGCATGACTCAAAACTCATAAATATGTTGAAATAGATGTATTGGATGGAATAAATCCTATCGAACACAAGTGCACTCAATGGAATTGAAAGTCATAAAATATATAGTGAGAATAAGTGGTCTATAGCTACTACTGAAGATATGATAGGTGATAAGCATGCCAAATAATAAAACACTATCAAGTTTGAATCCACAACTCATAAATGTTTTACTAACCAAAAATATATGCCTAAAATAAAAGATGTGGTGTGCCACAGGCTAGCAAAAAACATAACACTTGAAGCAACACCTATCCCCCATAATGTTAAAATGGGTGTAGTGGTTCAAAATATTTATATGAGTGGACAAACCCCACTAATTGAACACTAACAAGATGTAAGTGGGATTCACTAGACTAGCTACACTTCAGAAGGAGAATGAGCTCTGTTACAAAGTTAAAGGAGACTTTATGTGGATGTATAATGGACTTTTATATTCAATTATGGTAATGGTCTACTGGAGTGATCCTATCATGAGAGTTTATAGAGCTTTGATATGGTATCCCTATATCCTGTCATGATATAGGGCAATCTAGAAGGCAACACCTTCCATACCAAGTATAAATTACAAGTGGTGTAGCCTTTGAATTGGCTAAAAAATAACCCTTTGCAAAAAAAAATTACCTTTCACTCTACAGACAATTTTTTCCCTCTTTTCAAAAAAAATACAATGCCCGTTTAAAAAAAATGTTCACCCTAAAAAATCAATGTCTAACCTTTCTTAAATACCTTAACAATAATGCCTCTTCTATTTGGCATCACTTGTAATAAAATGACCCCTCAAATTTTACATACCTCCACATTGACATGGTATTAGAGTCCACTATGCTTGTAATCATTGCTTATTGATATGTTTCAAAAAATTATTTGCCCGTCCATTAAGGTCATACATCTGCATTTGCTTATATCTGATTGGTCTTAAGGATTTGGTTTTATATTTATTTAATTCATTTTTCTTTAACCTAGGCCATACAAGCCTTTAGGCTCCTTTTTGTTGGGTCATACATTTTTTTACTCACTTAAAAAGGTTAAGAAATACTAAATATTTATAATTGGTAATGTCAATATCTTAGTTGTATTAGAAGCCTTTATGAGTCATATATTCAATAGCTTTTACTTGATTGAGGCTAGGTTTCAATGAGCACAAATCTCGAGCTTAAATTATGTTTGACTACATTTGTAGTGTGTCTCTAGACTGGTCTTAGCTTTACCTATAACATTGCAACCTAACTCGACCCCTTCAACACAACATTTTTTTATTGCATTCAAATCATGCACTTTTTAATCATAAAGATTCAGTTTTTTAAATTTATGTTTATATATGCATAATAATTTTTATTACATGCATCAATCGAGGCATCTAATCGGATTTATATATTCTCAGCTTTACCTTGAACTACCTAAGTACATTGACTAAAATTATACCTTATCTACATTAGAATATTAAGCCTGCATTGTATTGCATCAATTGACTTCAAAGCTTTCAGGATCAACAAAACCCCACACCTACTGCCTTTTAATAGAAAATCTTAGTATATGACATTGATTTGTTGGAATTATATCTAACATTGCATCATTATACTCATTTGTTGGGATTGACTACATATAGATATGGGCAATATTCTATCATATGTCACCTATTGACTTGGTTGTGTTTTATCCACCGAGTTATTCATTATAGCCTTCAAATGACATTAAACTTGACCTACTATCACAACCACCCCTTGGCCCTCAACAAAGCTTGCATTCTGCTTATAAGTTTTTTTTTAACTTCAACATTGATAGATCCACATGCAATAATTATATTTGGGTTTCATTCTCACCCCGCATCATCCATGTGGATCTTGCATTGGATCCACACTTAAATTAGTTTAGCATCATCACAAACCTCTGTCATGTATGTGCCCTGATTTGGCCTTGATCCAAACTCAGAAGACCCTTGGTGAGCTCTTACTAATTTAGGTGTTGTGTTCCTTAATAACCCTTGGTGCACAACATCTTGTATTTTAGGAAAATGTTTCTATTTAGTTGAACTTTTATGATTTGTGGATTTTGACTTGAGAGTGTTTTGTTGTTTGGCATCCCCAACACCTATTAGCTCTTCAAAAGTAACTTTAGACCACTTGTTCTCACCATATATTTTGTGACTTTCAAGTCCATTGAGTGCACTTATGTTTTTTAGGATTTATTTCATCCAATGCATGTACTTCATAATTATGTATGAGTTTTGAGTCATGCTTTTTATGACACCTTGAAACATAAATTCTCTCTCCACCTTAGTTTTGGTTTTACTAGTTTTTTGGGTACCTTGTGATGACATATTTAATCCTTGGTAACTATTTATTCCAAGATATGTGATTAGTGTTCTTACTAAGTGAGAATCATACATAGTACCAATTCCTATTTTACTTATCGATTATAGTGACTCAACACCCTTATATTCTAGTAAGATAGATTGGTTACCACAGGGACACTTAGTATTTTACTCTCATGCTAAGATTATTCCAATAAGCCATTGACACAATTGAAAATAAAAAGCCAGTATACATCCACACACATGAATATCATGCATAGTACAGGTCTTTATTCCATGTGTCTTTAATATTTAGTACAATAAGGAGTCCCATATAAATAGATGGAAGAGTTTTTTGCACATTAATCACTTAGTAGTTGTGCATAACTCAAAATAGGTGAATTGCCTAAATAAGTGCACAAATCAAATTTATCTATGAACACAAGGTAACCAATCAAACAATAATAATGACAAAATCCCTAAATTCAAGATTGCCTCTCAAGTGAGTGTGATTAGGGCTCAAAATTAGCTAGTTAGGAAATGATCCAAATTGCTAGCTAGTGTGAATGTGAACACTCCAATAATAGTCACCAATTTTATCATTTAGCCCTTGCTTGAGTTTAGTAAATTATGCATAAGATAACTTCTCACAAATGTTGATTGAGAAATGTGATAAAAATTGATCTGTCAATGGGTTGAATGCTCTAATTGATTGAAGTGGGAGATCATATAAGCATCAAAGTACATAGGCTTTTAAACTTCTTGGAAAGAGCTCTGGGAGTAATTTATCATTGTAAGCATAGTCTAAAAATGTTATACAAATGAATGAATATGGTGTTTAGGATCACCTTTACCCTCATAAAATGGTGGTTTAGATGCTACAAAACCTGTTGGGACTACGTAAGAGGCTATTTTAGGTGCCAAAATATTATGAAGTAGAGTGAAAAATTCCATTGCATGAGTATCTTTAGAAACACCTTATTCTAACTATAATTTTTTGGCTTACAAGGTAATATCCATTTTCTAAAGATAAGATACATTAGGAAAATTTGGGGTGGCCCTTACATGGTGATTATGGGAGGTGTATATAATGCCCTTGTATAGATAAACATGTTAATTTGTTGTAAACCAATTAATGCCCCCATAACCAAGTGTGTTGGCACATACATAACTTTAGGGGTTGATATAGGAATGGTATAAATAGTAGTAACTTGAGAATCTAGAGTGGAGTTGGAAGTGAAAGATAATTTATTTTACTCATCACTCGTAATGTAGAGGAATTCATCAATCTTATGGGGGTTATCATTAAGATAATCAATGAATTCTTTGTTATTAATTTCCTCTTTTTTTATATATTTAAATTATCATTCTCGAAGGCCAAAATAAGTTCACTAAGAGAATGTAGATTAGGCCTTATAACACTCTAAATGTATGATTGTTCTTGTGCCCAAGTCATGCTAGATTTTATAAAGAATTTCCTTAACAATGTTTGTATCTTAGAAGGAAGGTTGATTAGGGCTTGATATTGTAAATTAGTGCTGTCAAACTTATTATAATTTTTAGATTTTATTTATGCAAATAGATAATGAATAATAGCTTGTAAAGTAAGATAACGTACCATACTAGATTTCAAAAGATGCAAACTAGATGTACCCATTATGACTGGGGTTTTGAAAGAAAAGGAAATGAAAAAAAGGGTGTAAATACTCAATGGTGTATTTGATTTTAAGGTTATCAAATAAATTGATCCCAATCTTAAATAGTGAACACACTATAAAGAATTCCATCATACCCATAACTGCACTATCTCGTCTCATAGGGTACATTAAGACTAACTTCTTAGGGCTAACCACTTACAGATTCACTACAAGAACAAAAAAATAAGGGCTTATAATGTATTAAAACATAATCATATGCATCACCCATATTTTGTGACGTACGTGGAAACTAAAATCCATGTATATTGTTGTGTAATGGCTTTAGTACAGGGGTAGTGTCCCTCACACCACAGTGCAAGGGAAACTACTAATTACTTTGCCCAGAATGATAACTCCTATGAGTTTTAAAACTATTGGAATTTAATTTATAAAAAAATAAGGAAAATTAAAATGAAATAAGAAGTTAGGGGCTTTAAAACATAGGTTCGATTTCACCAATATGTTTTAACCTATTTTTGATAAAAGACTAAATATGAGTGAAGAAGTGTTTATTGTATATAGGTGTAAAAACTAGAAATATCATAATGCTAAAGATTTACAAATGATTAATTATACTGATTTTGAAAATATAAAATATGGAGAGTTGATATTTTAGGAAATTATTAAGGAGTATACTTAGTATACACATTGATCTTTGTTGATTATTATGATTGCTTGATTATGAAATCAAAAGAAGAGATGATTGTGCGAGCTCAATATCATAATCAAGAATAGAAAAACATGTAGATATATCTTATGTAAGTAGATGGTAGCGCAATACAATCCATTCTGTTGATGTAAAATTGTCTTAGTTGATTGAGATAGGTGGCAAATAGATAAAGACAAAGAAAGTAAGAATCTAGAAAGGGCAAAACAAAAAGTAGAAGCAAAAAATAAATCTAGACAAAAAAACAATAGGAAAATAGTAGTGCAATGCACCTAAGTCCATTGATCATGAAATTGTAGTTGTTGATTGTGCATCTAAATTGATGTTACATCTATTGCACCTATAGATGAGAAGAAATCTAAAATATCACGTTTAGGATTTTACCACACAAAAATCATTGTTTGTCTTCTCTTATGTTTAAAACCCTTATGACACTTTAATAACTTGAAAATATACAAGAATAAAAGGGGAGTGTAATGGGTTAATATGACCTCAATCACACCCTTGATGATTTACCATTTCCTATGTATCTAATACTCCAAAAATGGTAATCAGGCCCATGTATTTCTCCCACCTAATGTGAATATGCAATTGTGTTCCTTCAACTATGCGTATGTGGCTAGAAAATGACTTTGATACTTGAAAATGATAGCTCTTGACTTGATTTAGAGGGCTCTTAACTTGGATTATGATTCATCTTCATGAATAATGCAAAATTTGGGCAAAACAAGGCATAATTGCTTGATGTGTAGAATTATGTATGCTTGTGCCAAGTGGATATTGTTCGGTGAATATTTTGTCGGCTAGTTAACTGGTGACCAAAATAGTTCCTATCACCACAGTATAGGGAGATCAATTGACTAGATGTGCAGGTTTACTGCATCAGCAGGAGACAAATCTCTCCTCTCATCAAGGGGAGGTTCCCTATAGGTATGTAGGAGATGCAGGAGGCTATATACTATATTTATATATGCAGAAAGTAAGACACAGGGGGTAGGACAAACCATCCATCTCTCTTCTTTCAGAGATGATGCTGACAAACAGAAGAGAAATACTGGGTGATGGGGAAGGTGCTTCTCTTCTTTCAGAAGCAACTTTTAGCCAAGAGCCAAATTCCTTCCTAAATAGTAGAAATCCTGGTGAGGCAACATAAGACACTTCTCTTCTTTCATAAGTGCTTGTTCTTGCAAACAACAAGACTCTTTCTAGTATCAAGTAACCGGTAACAAGGTAACCAACAGCCTGAAGTGTAGCGCAAAGTCTCCACCTCGACTTCCCAAAGAGTATATCACAAAGGATAATGTGGGCACAAAGTCACCCCAGAATCCTCAACACAAAAAAGGAAAGGAAAAACACCGACTGAAATCAATTGTGAAAGCACAAAGTCTGTTTACAGTTGGTTTCAGGACACTTCTTTATTACCTTTACTAATTCTATGCACCAAATTAAATGAATAAGGACACCTTCAGATGACACAAGTCAGAATAGCACAAAGTCTGGAAAAACCTGCTTTCTTATTCAAATAACAAGGAAAATGAAATTACAACCTGAGCTCAAAGTCTCAGTCTTCTTCTTTCAAAATGTGCAGAGTTTCATTCTTGTAAAAAAGAGAAGTCTCTTGATGCAAAATGAGAGATTACAATATATAGAGTCCCAAGAAAGACTTGGGCATTTGTTTTTCAAAGAACAGCCCATGCTGTGCATTTAACGCCTTGAATGCATTTTCAGGTTTGTCAAAGGACTACATTAAAAATAGGGTAGTTGTCTTAACTATGGCATGCCATTTCATCCCATATGCCTTCTCTCGAGTTTGGATCATAGGGTCTATCCCCTCTGATGTATGCATAGCTATCCATTCATCTTTACTTCATGGAAGAAAATAGGCCGTGTCCTTGGTTTGGTGCGCTCAGAAGTCTACTCGATCTGTTGTTTCACCTACTTGGAAATAACTCTTTCAAAGATATTTCTGATCCTTTGGTCTCACTCCCTCCTTTCACTGGTTAAGCGCTTCTTTGATCTTTATATCCCTTCTTGCCTATGTCTTTGGGGGGTCCTTTCTATGTCTTTAACAAGTGGCAAGTTCAGTTGTTTGCAATAAGTGATACGTGGCGTGTTCCACAGCTGAAACAGGCAGGACACGTGGTAGCATCCGCTGAGTTTATAGAAGCTTCAAACACCTTTTGAGAGTCTTGTCAAAGAGGACACGTGGAGGCTTCCACACTCTTTGCCAGTGACACGTGACATGTTCCGCTCCTTTAAGTCTGTGAGTGCATTCAGGTTCGCGCTTTAAGTCTGCAAAATCAACAAACACTTTATTGAGACAATTTTGACGTTTGTGGGCCCATCATTCTTCCTAGCAACTCTCTCATGTCTTTCTCACTTGCTATGGTCATTTTTTGTTATGACATGGATGCAGATATGTGGCAGCTTCTGCTGCATTGGGTTGGGATACGTGGTAGGTTCTGCACTATGTAGCCTCATTCAAAACTGTGTCTCAACTCGTGACACTTGGCAGCTTCCACAACCCTCTAGAAATACTTACAGAAGTAGTCAGGACTCACTTTAGTAATCACATAGATGATGACACTTGTCAACCTCTGCTAATCTCTATAAGGGTCATGTGGCGTGGTCTGAATGCTCTTGTTAGTTGCGCAAATGCAAACACTTGGTGCTTTCTGCTTTGCTTCAATAGGGACACATGGCAATATCTGCCAATTCACGAAAATAAAGTTCAGTGAGATTCGGATGATGACACGTGGCACGTTCTGATGAACTCCTTCCATCACACGCATTTCTCTCCATAACTGAGGTAGTCTTTGAACTTTTGAACCTGGTGCGTTGAATCGATCAGTTGTTGAACAATTGGACCCGATGAAGCGCTTAACTCTTGCCAAAGATGTTAAACTTGCTGTTGGTGTTTGTCGATGAAGATTTTTGTTCCAACCTGCTGAACCTACTAGTCCCTTTACTGAAAAAGCTCAAATAATGAAGAATTTGAAAGCTCAGAGCAAAATTTGAAAAGGGGGAAGACAATTTTGGTTATGCAAGACCAAAATAGTCATATGTTGTCTGAAAAATGAGGAACATTTTTTAGGACCAATAGCTGGCTTCGGTTGGGGAACTTCCTTCTGTTATAAAAAGTGATTGAAGGGAGTAGAATCCAAAATCTCCAGTGCCTTAGAAGCGTGCCATTGGGCTACGGAGTCATGCTACCCAAAAAGAAAGGCTCCAAAAATGAAAATGAAATGAACAAAACAAAGCTAAAGACTATACAAATATACAGGTGAATTTATTTGGTACTTCAAGAATTGAAGCACCTCAGATGTTGACCCTTTAGAGGCAGTGATGATGACGCTCTGTCCTGATAAACCAGTAAGAGGCCATTTTCTCCCCACAATTGATGATGTGTGAATGGAACTCTCCACTAGGAAAATAATTTCCTGTGCCTTCCCTTTTGTTTTCTCCTCTTGCCCCACAACAAGACTTGTCTTTTGATCTGAAAACCATGAATCTTTGTTTTCTTAGAGAAGAGCTCCTTTTCCTGATTATGATGCACAACAACATGGTCATCTACCATAATTGGTTGCTCTTCTGGTTCCATCTAGCACCTGATTTGATTGTCTTTATTTGACACCTGCAACTGATTGGCACTATCAAGTCCACTTGTCGTTGTTTCATCTGGACCAATTTTTTAGTTGGCATTCTCAAGGGCTTTAACAGGCTCCTTATGAACCTCTTCTATGGTTAGAAAATAATTACCCCTGCCTGAGGACTCAAACAAAATTTGAGCCGCAGGGGTTGACATTTGGGTGACCACGTACTTTGCCTCTCCCTCAAGAAGCAACCTCTGCATCACGCCTTTCACAGGGATTCTCACCTGGGACAAGCCCATGCTCAATTCTCTACCGACATCCTTGCAAAAGTTCTATCCAAGCAAAATGCCATATGAGGCTGGGACGTCGGCTACCAGAACTGTCATCTTGATCCTCTTGTTAGGGAACACTGCAAATGCAAATTGGGCATCTTTGATTTGCCCCAATAGTGGTACTTGTTTGTTCTCCATGAAGAAACCTCTCCCAAAAGTTTTAGTCAATGTGAGACCAAGAGATTTGCCACTTTAGCAGGCATGACATTATCAGATGCACCAGAATAGATGATGTAGTTGCTCAGCTTGCAACCATTTATTAATAGGGAAACATAGAAAGGTTTAATTTTCCTAAGAGAAACTAGAGGAGTCACGACAAGATTATTTTAGGTGGATACATTCTTTGGGGGATCATGAGTTACCCTCAAAATTTCTTGTCTTGTAGGGATGGTTGTACATTTCACACATTTTGCTAACATGTCCAATTGTTTAGGATGGGCTTGTAGAAATTCAAATTTAGACATTTGAATTTTAGTCTTTTTGACATGCTCAATTATGTCAAATGTCTGAATTGGACTAGGGATAGAGGATGGGAGTTCACTCTTTTGGTTTTTGGGATCGAGAGGGCTGGTTTTTGAAGTTAAAGTAGACGGTGCAGAGATGCTTGGGGTACGTACCTTTTCAATAGTCACCGGGTCCTTTGGTTGGAAGGGCAGAGTGGTTCCCCATTTGGGAATTGAAACTACTGGCTGAGGTTGCTCCTCTGTCTTCTCTTTATCAGCTTGTCAGGCTGATTGTTTCTAGGACCGAGTGAATATGGCATATGATCCCTCAACTGCATTCCCCTCACTTTTGGGTTCATCCTAATAATTTAGGTAACCAATGATGGAATCGCTAGCTACTTCTTCTTCTTCCTCAATGAAGAGATTAACATCATTTTCTGGCTCAATCTTAGGTTGGAAAGGGGAAGCGTGCTCCATTTCTAGATATCCAATTTTTGAGATAGTTGAAGGGGCTTCAAGGGCGAGATTCCTCTATGGGGGAGGAAGACGATTGGGCTACCATCGATCCCTAGCAGCATTGCCTTGGTATCCCTAATTAGGGAATGTCCTCCTTGGGGCATCTTGGTATATAGACGAGGATGACATTCCTTGTGCCATTTGTCTCTTCAAAGCTATCAGTTCATTTATCAATTTCTGCACCATAGGATTTGTAGTGCCTGTAGAAGAGCCTTCAGTAGATGAAGAGAATCTATTTTTACTAGGGTCTTTTCTGATCTTACCTGCCAGAATAAGATCATCTTCAATCTCAGTAGCCAAATTTTGAGCTAATGCTAAATCTATAGGGCCAGCTCACCTCAATAGGAAACTTACTTCAGGAAGCTGTGAGTTGATGAAAAAGCACTTGAGATTCTCCGACGTGGGCTAAGCCACAGTTGGAATCCAGTTCCTTAACTTGTAGAATTTAGCTATGAAATCCCTCATGGGTTCCTGGGATTCCTTTTTCATATGTGTTAGTTGTGATAACAAGGCATGTGCATCTTTAGCAGGTTTAAACCTGGCTTCAAATATGGACTTTAATGTGTCCTAGTCAGTTATTGACCCAGCCTGCAGGTGATAGAACCAGTCTGCAGCAGCACCTTGTAGAGTTTCTACAAACAGCCTGACTGCTATATCTTCAAATTTCACACCAATTACGCTGCATGCTATAGAGAAAGCAGCAATGTGTTCATCAGGGTGAACTTTCCCATCCATCACCAAGGAATTTGGGGAATTTTTTCCTTGAGCTACGTGGAAGCTCATGTAGAGGTGGAGTAAGGTTGAGTGGTTCAAATGAGTTACCCCAAGGGCCCCGAGCTGCCATGATTGGATTATGAAAAGTGGGGATAAAAAATCTTGGTGGGGTGTTTATAGGTAGGGCACTATTATTAGCAGGAAAAGAAGCTCTACTTTGTGTTGGTGACCCGATCAGGTCAGGAGGAAGACTCCTAGATCGTTGGAGGAAAGGCGGTGGAGGAAACAGATCAAAATTGCTCTATTGTGCCAACTCAAACACGGGGTCAAAAACACCCTTAGATCTCTAGCTTCTTGTGTAGCGTGGAGTTGTTAGATTTTCAATGAAAAAAGGGACCAAAACTGCTTCAAGTTGAAGCTTGAGGCTTCAAAATGCACATTCTTCCCAATGGCTCTAGTTTTGTAGACTAGATAATGCAATGGAGATGGAGGGAGATGGAAATGGTAAGGCTATAAGAATAATGGGTAAGACCCAGATGGGAGTCGCCAGGCTCTATAATGGATAAGGGTTATAATGATTATGGGTAAGACACAAGTGATGTTTCAATCTGAAACTTAAGATTCCAAATTGTACAAAATTACTGTGTCTCCAGAGGAGTCACCAAAAACTATTGGGTGAATATTTTGTTGGCCAGCTAACTGGTGACCAAAATAGTTCCTATCACCATAGCATAGGGAGATCAATCGACCAGATGTGCAGGTTTACTACATCAGCAGGAGAGAAATCTCTCCTCTCATCAAGGGGAGGTTCCCTATAGGTATGTAGGAGATGCAGGAGGCTATATACTATATATATATGCAGAAAGTAAGACACAGGGGGTAGGACAAACCATCCATCTCTCTTCTTTCAGAGATGATGCTGACAAACAAAAGAGAAATGCTGGGTGATGGGGAAGGTGCTTCTCTTCTTTCAGAAGTAACTTTCAGCCAAGAGCCAGATTCCTTCCTAAATAGTAGAAATCCTGGTGAGGCAACATAAGGCACTTCTCTTCTTTCAGAAGTGCTTGTTCTTGCAAACAACAAAACTCTTTCTGGTATCAAGTAACTGGTAACAATGTAACCAACAGCCTGAAGTGTAGTGCAAAGTCTCCACCTCAACTTCCCAAAGAGTATATCACAGAGGATAATGGGGGCACAAAGTCACCCCAGAATCCTCAACACAAAAAAGGAAAGGAAAAACACCGACTGAAATCAATTGTGAAAGCACAAAGTCTTTTTACATTTGGTTTCAGGACACTTCTTTGTTACCTTTACTAATTATGCACACCAAATTAAATGAATAAGGACACCTTCAGATGACACAAGTCAAAACAGCACAAAGTCTGGAAAAACTTGCTTTCTTATTCAAATAACAAGGAAAATGAAATTACAACCTGAGCTCAAAGTCTCAGTCTTCTTCTTTCAAAATGTGCAGAGTTTCGTTCTTGTAAAAATGAGAAGTCTCCTAGCGCAAATTGAGAGATTACAATATATAGAGTCCCAAGAAAGACTTGGGCATTTTTTTTTCAAAGAACGGCCCATGTTGTGCATTTAACGCCTTGAATGCATTTTTAGGTTTGTCAAAGGACTGCATTAAAAATAGGGTAGTTGTCTTAACTATGGCATGCCATTTCATCCCATATGTCTTCTCTCAAGTCTGGATCATCTGGTCTGTCCCCTCTGATGTCTGCGTAGCTATCCATTCGTCTTTACTTCATGGAAGAAAATAGGTCGTGTCCTTGGTTTGGTGTGCTCAGAAGTCTACTCAATCTGTTGTTTCACCTACTTGGAAATAACTCTTTCGAAGATATTTCTGATCCTTCGGTCTCGCTCCCTTCTTTCACTGCTTAAGTGCTTCTTCGCTCTTTATAGCCCTTCTTGCCTATGTCTTTGGGGGGTCCTTTCTGTGTCTTTAACAAGTGGCAAGTTCTGTTGTTTGCAATAAGTGATACGTGGCGTGTTCTGCAGCTAAAACAGGCAGGACACGTGGTAGCATCCGCTAAGTTTATAGAAGCTTCAAACACCTTTTAAGAGTCTTGTGAAAGAGGACAGGTGGAGGCTTCTACACTCTTTGGCAGTGACACATGACATGTTCTTCTCCTTTAAGTCTGTGAGTGCATTCAGGTTCACACTTTAAGTTTGCAAAATCAACGGACACTTTGTTGAGATGATTTTGATGTTTGTGGGCTCGTCATTCTTCCCAACAACTCTCTCATGTCTTTCTCACTTGCTATGGTCATTTTTTGTTGTGATGCAGATGCAGACACATGGCAGCTTCTGTTGCATTAGGTCGGGATACGCGGTAGGTTCCGCAGTATGTAGCCTCATTCGAAACTATGTCTCAACTCGTGACACTTGGCAGCTTCTGCAACCCTCTAGAAATACTTACGAAAGCAGTCGGGACTCACTTTAGTAATCACGTGGATGATGACACTTGTCGACCTCTGCTAATCACTGTAAGGGGCACGTGGTGTGGTCTGAATGCTCTTGTTAGTCACGTGGATGCAGACACTTGGTGCTTTCTACTTCGCTTCAATAGGGACACATGGCAATATCTACCAATTCACAAAAATAAAGTTTAGTGAGATTCGGATGATGGCACGTGGCACATTCCGATGAACTCCTTCCATCGCGTGCATTTCTCTCCATAACTGAGGTAGTCTTTGAACTTTTGAACCCGGTGCATTGAATCGATTGGGCGTTGAACAATTGGACCCGATGAAGTGCTTAACTCTTGCCAAAGATGTTAAACTTGCTGCTGGTGTTTGTCAATGAATATTTTTGTTCGAACCCGCTGAACCTGCTAGTCCCTTTACTGAAAAAGCTCAAATAATGAAGAATTTGAAAGCTCATAGCAAAATTTGAAAAGGGGGAAGACAATTTTGGTTATGCAGGACCAAAATAGTCATATGTTGTCTGAAAAATGAGGAACATTTTTTAGGACCAACAGATATCAAGTGGGAAAAGAAATGACTATTAACATGTTTTCATGGGTAAATATTTTGACCATTTCCTTTAGCTGACCATATGAAACGTGTGAGAAGACCCAAAAGAATAACTATAAATTTAGAAACTAGTCATTATTTGATGTAGGAACTGATTGACTTAAGTGGATAGTAGTGCACTATGCCCCTGTCTATCCAGAGCAGACTTGTCCGAAAAGGTCAAGGATCCAAGTTTAGAGCTGGAGATAATTTGATGGTGTTTTTATACGTATTGATAATTTGGCATTGAAATTTATATACAATGATAATGACAAATAAAGGGTTGATCCCACATATATAAAAATGGATTAAGGAAAGGAAAATAAGAGTCATGTATTTGAGCATAAGTCATGCGGTTTGTAATATGTCAAGAATTGGCATTTTCAAGTACATATGACCATATTTATGTGTCTATAGTTACTTGTTTTATGTTAATAATTGTATGCAATCCTATAAATATAGTCAAACAAGTAAAATGTGGATTTTCTCGAGATTCTTACACTAGACATCTAATTATTTCTTGGAGGGTTTTTTTTTAAAGTGTGTAATAAGGGAGATAAAATCCCAGTGTATAGTGGGTTGGTATACAAAGCATACAAAGTGTGAGTGAAATGGAAGTTGAGGACTTTATCCAAAAAATCATTAGAATTCAAAGAGTATGATATGTAAATTTATTTCATGAGTAGGAATTCACACAATATAAGTGCAAAAATAAAAAAATAAAATAAATATTGGTTTGGCATCAAGTGGCAAGAAAGTGTGCAACTAGAACAACTTGAGAAAACTCAAGACTGTGTAAAGTGGAGAGTACAATTTTTGGATTTTTGGGCCAATACTATGTTTTCAATAGGAAGGAAAGGCATAAGGGATAATTCAAATGAACATGGTGAATCCATAAAATGAGGTGCACAAGTTGTAATGCAAAACAATTATAAAATGGTGCACATAGCCTAGGAATGTGAAAGAAAATAAAAGAGATGGAAATGGATGGCATCATAAAGAGAAGCAAAAACACTCTCAATTATAAATGAATGGTTAATCAAGTTAATAAATGCACACTAAAGTATAATTGGGAAAAAATACATTTGAAATGGTCATTTTTAGATTCAAATATTGAAGACTTAAAGCAATGAGAAGAAGATCTTATACTAGAAGTGTGGAAAGGCATCATGACAAAAGAGAATTGTAGAGTGGTGCATGATGATATAGAGGGAGAGGTCATGAGTTTCAAGATACATAATAGATAAGATCCATGGCTATAAACGTGAGGGTAGTTAGATAGGATAGAAAAAGGGTTTTTTGGTTGAGGTTTTTTATGAAAGTGTATGACATTCAATAGGGAGACAAGAAGAAAGGTGCAAATACCCACAATGTTAGGAAAAATTAAACATGAAGTTATGGATGTAATAAATAGAGATAAAAATTCTTAGCATGGTCGAAGAGGTTAATATGAACTATAAAAGAGAAGAGTGGAGATATCGTAAAGACCACCACCTACTCAGAAGAAGAAGATGGAGAATAAACCTTTATTTATGGTACCACTCATGGCATATACAAAAGCATTGGTTGAAGGATATACTTTAATGACTTTCTTAAAATCACAAAAAGAAGGAATATCAATTGTTTCAAGGAGGGGAGTTGGAGTTTTAAAATGGAGATAATAAGAAAAAATTACTTTTTGAAGCCTACTTGTGTGATGGGATTTGACAAGCTACCATACTTCAGAAAGCTAGAATAACTACTTGTTGATGCACACATATTAGGGAAGGTTAAACATTACGAAGTGAAGTTTTAAAATATCATTCAAAATAATAAGTAAAATAATTACTCTCAATAATGAGGGTAAGATATGCTTAGTGTATTGAAGAAGGTTTCATTGATCACTGAGGTAGAAACTTCTATAGGGATATCAATAATGGGCACCACCATTAAGGTACAAAAATTGTTGACTCCATATATGAGGGTTAATTCATGGCTAATTAGATCCAATATGATCACTTACATATTATGAACTAATGTTTCAAAGGAATTTGTCTACTTAGCATGGCTTCTTGCAAAGTCAAAAATATTATTGAATTATGTCGAGTATATTGTGGAAGAAGTGGTGATAGCATGTAAGGATGCACATAAGAGGAAGTAAAATGGGAAAGAGAGGGTTTTTATTCCTCTTTATAATGAATTAAAAGTACCATGTGTTGAGGAAGTAGACTCAAATAAGGGAGAGAATGACCTCTTAAATATTTATACATGAAGGAAGCAAATGAAGACTCTACAAAATAGGAAAACCTTGAGCTAAGTGAGTGAAGAAATGTCAAATACTTATAACCAAGCATGTTCTCATTGGTTGAGGGACACATTCAAGGTTATAAACAAAAATTTTGTATAGGTAAATGGTGTTAGTTCACCTTTAGTGAAGAGCAGATTGATAAGAAGCCACAAGGTGAAGAGTGAGAAAAATAAATTTTAAAATATGGTACAATGATGGGTCCCATGCACATTAAAGAAGCTAGTGGAGGATCCTCATTATAAGGAATAAATAAAATAACCACAAGTTCAAAATGTTGTTGAGGTCATGTCTCATACAAACAATAAGGAAGAGGTGAAGCATAGTGTGTAAAAACCAAGGATGACATTGAGCATACTAAAGCCAGAGTTTAAACTACTATAAAAAAAAGTGGACTATAAACAAAAGGAAGAATTGCACAAAAAGGGTCACAAGTAGACATAAAGGGTACCAATGAAGAATAATTTGATGAACATAAATATAAACCAAGGACATGTGGTACAAGAAAGAATTCAAGGTGTCGGAGGTATAATCACTAAGAGGGGGGGTGAATCAATGATGCAAGATAGTTCAAACTTCAATTGTAATCCTTTATAATTATTAATCAATGAACATAAGCATTCATAAATCATACATTATGTTTGTAATGATGAATAATAAATATGATGCAAGATCACACACATAACACAAGATCTATGTGGGAAACCCTCTTGGAGAATAAAACCCACTCTCAAGCCTATAAACACATAAACTACTTGTCCTATAAGATGATCACAAACATGAGACCTTTTAGTGAAGCACCCACTTCAAAAAGAGCACCCACCCCTAAGTATGAACAAGCACCCACTTGTTATATATTTTGATCACCCACATAACACCTTATGAAATCAACAACTCCAAAACTCGGATTGCTTTGAATCTAATTGGAGAAATAATGTATAACACCTCTCTTTAACTCTTTACACACACTCATACTTGATCATATAATAAATGCATATAAACACTCCATTTGGATCACTCTAGGATTCTTTTCTCATCATTAATCTTCTCTATACTTCAGTCTATCCACTGAGCATACTCTCTATGATCTCTTCCTTCATCTCTATCTTTTTATCTCTCAACACATTCACATACAAGTCTAGAAACGATTGCCTTGGTCTCCACATTTTATAGAGTATTAATGAATATCAACATCTAGGTATGACATAATACCTAGATTAAACCTTAAGACATCTTTCATAGCTTAAGACCATCCTCACAGGTTGGCCATAACATCCATGGGTCACACTTAAGCAACTACACCTTTCAATTAGGCCTTAGTGGACCTTATACGTCTCATTGAGACCTATTACCCTTTTCATCACTTCATTGAGAAAAAAAAGAACACAATATCACTTTTAAATACATGGGTCCACTACGTATGACCTCTAAGACATCTTCAAATGAAAACTCCCACCAAAACATTCTTCTGCTAAAACACAAATTTCTTAAACATCTATTTTGTACATACAACCGCCATGAATGAACAAATAGTCAACTTTGAAACTTAATAACTTTTATTTTATAAACATTCACACCTTATAACTAGGTTTTCTAGATGTACCTTTAAATCCTCTACAACTTTTCCTTTTACACCACCATCAAATTCTACCTGGATCAAAAGATATAGCTCAAAAACTATAAACTAGTTTTCCCTTGCAAATTTAAATATTTAAATTCTAACGGTCACTGTGTAAATGTTAAACATCAAAAACTTTGACCTAATCTCATGATCCATGTAAACTTTAAACAAATGTGATTCGTCGATCTCCTTAGAAGTAGCCTAGTTTTTAACCTACAATCACTCACCATTGATCTTAGATCCGTGCTTCTGTGATTATGCCACTTGGTAGCCGCACGTGCCTTTTGTGCATTGAATATTTAACTTAATGTACTCTGTCGATCTCTAACTATATGAGCACTCACATTTCATTGATCTTTTGTTAACTTAATGAGATTAAGACACATGTCAATGGTGTATACCTTCTGATCATTCTTTGACATATTGACTTTTCATGCACCATTGATCTCTATCTGACAAGATCACACACTTCATTGGATCATTATCTAATTAGATTAAATCCTTTCCATTAGATCTTTGATCTGATTCAATTATCATCGTATATCTTCAATATCATAAACTTGGCTAAGTATGGAAACTTGGTAAACTTTATCTGAGAAGCCAACTTTAAAACATAATAACTTTTGTTGCGCTCCATTTCCAAACCTAAAATTTGAACCATATGATCTCCTCACATATGGGAATCCATCCATTTATCAAATTGCTCCTAAAACCTTCACACGTGTGAAATATAACATCATCAATCTGCTCACTCAACTTTATCTGTCAAGATGACTACTTGAGCTCAGACATTCATATGACTATTTTATAAATTTTGTTCACTTCTATAAGCACTCGTAGCATTCATAACACCCCATAGGGTCTTTGCAACATGTCCATATCATCAATATCATCCATCAATTGCCTCATTAAGTCAAGTACTCTCTAAAACATCAATCTGATCACTTTGTCATTAATTCACTATGATCTCATGCTTTTTTTGACATCAATGACAACCTAACATCAATGACCATGCTCAACAATCTCTCCCTTTGTCATTAATGCTAAAACACCATCAAAATGAATTCATTTGAACTCCTTCATTCTTATCTTTCTCCCCCTTTGACATTAATGACAAAGGGTCTCTTCCTCAACATAACAATAAACATTCCTCAACATCATGTATGCATTTAAATACTATTTAAGATGCTTAGGGTACTTACATGCTTTCAAGCATATGAATCAATTGCTCCCCCTTTGACATGCACTATTCTAAACTTGGACTTTTTTAATCTTTGGACATGACAAACTGCTCACAGATCTTAAAAATTTCCTCCTAACATTATGCACCATCTTATGTCATCTATTCTGAAATTGAAACATCTCACACATGCTCCCCCTTAGTCAATGCATACTTTTTAATTATTCATAGACAAGGAGATGACTCTCAAGATTTGTCTTAGATACTCAAATGTGGCCTTTGTCAATGATTTAGTCATAATTTCTGCAAGTTGTTCTTTTGTAGACACATATTCCAATTTAACAATTTGATTACTTACTTATTTTCTTAAAAAATGATATCTAATAAGAATGCGCTTAGTTTTTGAGTGCATAACAAAATTCTTAGAGATACTAATTGCATTATTATTCTCACAATAGATGGGATAAGGTCCATTTTGTCTTACCCTATAATCTTCCAAGGTTTGTTTCATCCACATTACCTGACTAAATAGGAAGTAACAACAATATACTAATCTTATGTAGTTGATAGAGATACTGAAACTTGCTTCTTTCTTAGCCAAGACACTAAGCATCCACCCATGAAGAAGACACCACCAATGGTATTCCTCCTATCATATACACATCCTGCTCAATCTACATCAGTGTATGTCTTTAGAGTAAATTCTTTACTCCTGGGTACCATAAACCATACTCTATTATGCTCTTAAGATATATTAATATCCTTTTGACTACTTTTAAATGAGATTCTCTGGGATCATCTTGAAACCTTCCTACAAGGCCCACTGCGTGCATGATATTAGGCCTAGAAGCAGTATAGTATACGAGACTTCCAATCATGGATCTATATAAGGTTTGATCAACTTTGGTTGAGTCATCTTGTTTACTTAACTTGCATCCAATGATCATTAGAGTACTCATTAGATTATAATCCAACATTTCAAACTTTATTAACATATATTCGATGTATTTTGCCTATGAAATGAATATCCCTTCATTAAGTTGGTTAATTTTTAATTCTAAGAAGAAAGAAATTTCTCCCAGCGTTGACATTTCAAACTCAATCTTCATAGCATCTGCAAACTCTCTACTCATATTGTCATTGTTAGAACTAAATATAATGTCATCAACATAGATTACTACTAGTAATTGATGAGTGCCATATATCTTGATATATAAATTACTATTAAATATCCCTCTTTTGAAGCCTTATCTCAATAAATACTAGTCTAAACTAACATACCAAGCTCTAGGAGCTTGTTTAAGACCATATAAAGCCTTCTTTAGTTTGTAATCATAGTAATGATTACTTATCATTAAAAATACTTTAAGTGGATCAATATAAACTTCTTCATCTAAGTTTCCATTCAAAAATGCATATTTCACATCCATTTGATAAACTTTTAAACCTTTGAAGCTTGCATATGATAGAAAGAGCCTCATTGCTTCCATTCTTGCTACAAGAGCAAATGTCTCATCAAAGTCTATCCCTTCAAATTGAGCATATCCTTTACACACTAATCTAGCCTTATTTATTTTTACCTCTCCTTTATCATTCATCTTGTTTCTAAAAACCCACTTAGTTATGTCACATTTTTGTCTTTTGGCCTAGGAACCAAATCCCATGTTTCATTTTTTACTATTTGATCAAGTTCCTCCTTTATGACAAATGTCCAATTATCATATTTGTCAGCTTCTAAGAAATTTTTAGGTTCAATCTTGGATAACAAAGCTATGTCTTATTGATTATGACTGATCAACCTTCTCCTCCTAGTCTACAAACTAGCATTCACATCTCCAATAACTTGGGAAAATGGATGATCCTTCTGTATTCTCCTAGAAGGGGCTTTAGTATCCTATCTTAATTTTTCCTCTTCATTATCTAATTTATCAGGTATGTTTTCACTATTTGAAATAACATCCTCAGTAGTGTCAATTGTCTTCATGTTGGGCTTCTTGATGTCTCCTCCCTCTTCAACTCTCACATTAGAGCTTTCAATAACTTTGTGGAGTCTCTTATTGAAACATCTATAAGCAAAACTTATGGAGGAATAACCCAAGAAGATGCCCTCATCAGATCTTGAGTCAATTTTTTCAAGATTTTCTTCATTCCTCTTGATAAAGTGCTTGCTCCCAAACACTCTAAAGTGTTTGAAATTAGTTTCCCTATTTTTCCATAGCTCATATAGAGTCTTATCACCATTTTTTCTAACTTGGCATCTATTTAAGATATAAACAGAAGTATTGGCAGTCTCTTCCCAAAAACCATTTGAAAGTTTGGAGTCTTGAAGCATGGTTTTAGTCATCTCTTGGATAGTTTTATTTTTCTTCTCAACTACCCCATTCTGGTGGGGTGTCTTGGTGGTAGAGTATTGTCTTCTAATTCCTTGTTCTTCACAAAAGTCATCAAATTCATCAGACCAAAATTCACCTCCTCTGTCTGATCTTACATACTTGATTCTTGATCCTTTTTCATTTTCAACAAGAGCTTTGAATGCTTTAAATTTTCCAAAAGCTTTTGATTTCTATTTAAGAAAAAATATCCAAGTCATTATATTGAAATCATCAATTAATAACATAAAGTAGTTATTACCTTGAATGCCTTAAGTTCTTATAGGTCCAAAAAGGTTTGTGTGGATCAACTCCAATGGTATTGTGGTAGAGTGATCCTTAAATCTATATCTTCTTTTGACTTGCTTTCCATGAAGGCATGCCTTGCAGAGAGTATGAGGAATTTTAGTGATTTTAGGCATATGCCTCACTAGTCCTTTTGAACTAATCTTACTAAATTATCAAAGTTCATCCAAATCCAACTTTCCTCTAATTGATTCATGAAGCACTTTTCTTTATTAGATTCATGGAACACATACAAGTTTTTATCTGCGTTGTGAATGTTTACAACTAATTTTCCAATTTTGAAACTTCTCATTTCACACCCTTTATCATGAAAAGTCACAACATTTCCTTGTTTACACATTTGGCTAACACTTAGAAGATTATGTTTCAAACCTTTTACATATATAATATTTTTAGTTCTAGTATGATCATTATCCAAACTTATAGAGCCTTTCCCAATTATGTTAGCAAAGTTGTTGTCACTAAATCTTACTAAACCTGAATTATGTTTTTTGAAAGAAATAAACTTACTCTTGTCTCATGTAATATGACTTGAGCATCCACTTTTTATCTACCATTTATTGTTTTCATCATCTTGAGTATGTAAGGCAGTTTATACAAACATAGATTATTCCTTTGAGTCTTGCTTCTTTCTTTGGATCTTGGTTTTTCCTTTCTTGAGCCATTTGATGGTGTCAATAACTTGACAGTCATTCTTTCAAAAGTCCCTTTTGAAATACTTGGCTATATGTCCTTGTTGATTGCAATTATAGTAGAGAACCTCATTTCTTGTTCTTGAAGAGTAAGTATAGTCCTTATATCTATGACCATATTCATTATAAGTATAACAGTGTCTATTGAAAACATAACTATAGATGTTCATGTTAATCACCCCTTTTGTTTGATTATCAATACCCCAAGACATCTCATCCACAGATTCTTTTGTAGAGCTATATTTATGCTTGTCTTTAGATAAAAGTGCATCAATATAAGTCATAACTTTACCTTCCAATTGATCCATTATTTGATTCAAATTTGTATCGACCACAACCTACAAATTTTTTACTGTTACTTTTATTATTCCTATTTGTGTCTTCAAACTATCAATGCTTTCAAGCATCTCATGACATATAGAAGAAGTCAGGTCTAAATTTTTACTCCCTTTCATGTTATTCAATCTTTCAATCTTTTCATTTAGGCATACATTTTCTTCCCTTAAACATTTGGGTTCTAATAAATCACATATTAGTTCACCTTAAAGAAAAATCTTAGCCTCTTTGTCTTTCATTGTACCTGTGATCACCTTCAAGTAGTTAAACTTGCAATGAAGGTCCTACTCTGATACTAATTATTAGAGGTACAATCACTAAGAGGGGGGGTGAATCAATTATGTAAGATATTTCAAACTTCAATTGTAATTATTGTCACCAAATCTTTCATCTTAGAAGAGGGCGTTCAAGCCTCTTTTATATTTGGGCAACATGGGAATATTTCCAGGTATGTGGGTGTACCTATATTGGAAATGAGCCTCTAGATTTAAGGGCTAGCTCCCTGAATTTATCTTGAAATGATCCTATCTATACCAACTAATTACTTATGGGGAAAAGAGTTAAAAAATGCATTAATAGAACCTACTCTAAAAGAGGTGATGCACTAAATTTTCAAGCATCCACTCTCAAGATTGACTCAGTAGCACACTAATAGACTATGAATAAAACTAATGCAATGTCTACAATGATTTCCAAGTAATAGTGTTTCACCTAAAGGTCAATTTAGTGGACTTAGGTTGGAAGTCAATGAGGGTAAGGTTTGATTGAAAGTGCTTACAGTCAACTATCCACTTTATACCTAAGACATCAACCTTAAGACACTCTAGATGACCTGCAAGAAAGTTTATTAGCACCTAGGTTGAATATGGACCTGTAAAGGGAAAATGACAACCACTTTTGCATATAAAACAAATACAAAAATTAAGCATAGATTAGTAAACAAATACAAAAATAATCTATTTATTACTCCAAAAGGTGCAAAATACATATTCTAGTAGAGTCTAGTTATACCAGCCTGAGGAATACTCAATAATAGCTCAAAGGCTATATTTATAAAAAAAGAGTAAGAGAGAGGGATTTTAGCACTGAGAAAAGGAATCAAATGAGCACAAATCCATTTAAACTAACATTACAACTATCTCTATAAATATGCTCATTCAGACCTTTTGATTGATCCGAGTCACTTTAAGTGGTTGCATAGTTACATTATTCCCTCCTTGATCTTCCCTGATAAATATAATAGTGGGAATAAATTGTTTCAAGTTGGGTTTCAGCATCAAAGTAGTTAGAATAATTACATCAATCTATTAGAGCTTTGTCTTAGTGATAATTTCTCTTCACTAGTTCGTCATGGTGTGCAAAAGTGGAGGGAAGGGTCCCTTTCATGTATTTGGTCCTAGAGATGAAACCATTGAAGTCTGTAAGTTTACCTCAGTGGCATCTTTCAAAATGTTGACTCTGGTCTGAACTATATCATGCTTGAACTTAGATCCATGCCTTTTATTTACCTTGCCCCATCAAAAATTGCTTTGTTGACCTTCATCTAAGTCACTTGGGCTTGCCTTCATTTGATTGGACATCGAAAAGTAGCTCGAATCATTAATATTTTGACTCATCTCACTCTATTAATCTACCTAACATGAATAAATACAATTTTATAGATCTTCTACTCAGACCCACATGCTTGTTATTGATACTAATTTGCATGATTAAACATGCTCCATCGATCTTCTATCAGCTTAAACATGCTCATGCCACTTATCAATCTTGCATTGACCTTAGGATCTTCCTATCAGTCTACTACTTTACGTGTTTATGCCACGTGGTGGCCTCTCAAGCTCTTTGACCCTTTGAATCATCTCATACCATCAAATCAAGATGAATGATGCAATGTGGATCGTCAAATTTGTTTGGACTCACCATTTGAACTCAAATGGCTACTTCATGAGGCCTAATTTTGATGTATATGTACTTCTCGATTGACATCCATGGAATGTCAAAGAAATTTGCACAATCATCAATCTTTGGACCCTAATGGATGACTATTGAGCTTAAACTTTGATATTTATGTGAATGTCACTTTGTTTCCTATGTATTTTCCCTATAGCAAATAATTCTTTCAGACTTTGTGTTTTAACCTTTTGTTGTGGAACATTTTCCTCAATATTTTGTTCATGACACTTGTTGCGGGATTTGTGCCGAGACATTTCCTCCAAAAATTGGTCTTCGAGACTTTTGTCATGGAAAAATTGTCTGAGAGAAATTGGTCTTTGGGTAAATTGTCAGGGGATAATTTTCTCAAAATAATTCATACTTAGATTTTCTATGGAACATTTTTTTCAACACAATTTAGGTCATCAAGCTTTTTGATATGGACAAGATGTCAAAGAGAATTATCTCCTTAGCTCTTTCTACAGACCTTTTGATTCGAACAAAATGTCTAAAAGAATTCATGCCTTTAGAATTTTTGCTTGGCCACTTTCCCCAAAATAATTCATACTTAGTCTTTTGCCTCAGACAAAAAGTTTGAAAGAATTTGGTCTTCAAAAAAATTATTGCGAAACATTTTTCTTGAAGGAAATCCATGCCTTAAGGCAAATTTTGCAAATATTTTTCTCAAAAAAAATTGTGCCCTTGTACCTTTTGTCAAAACTTTTTCCATGAACATTTTGTTGCAGACAAAATGTCTGAAAGAATTAAGTCTTCAGGAAAATTACCGTGGACAATTTTCCTAACACAAATATACTTGGCCTTTTGCTACATGCTTTTTTCATTTGAACGGTATTTGTTACCCTTCAAGATTTTTGTATAGGACACTTTAATGAAAAAATGACCCTTTGGGAAAATTGTTTGGACAATTTTCTTGAAATAAATGACCTTTAGGCTTTTACTACAGACAAAATGTCCACAAGAATTTGTGTCTTTGGGCCATTTGTTTTAGATAAAATATTCGAAACAATTCCCGATGCTTAGCCAAATAAAGTGAAACAATTTATCTAAGGGAATTATGCCTTGTACTTTAATACTTAGCCAAAAGTTGAAATATTTCCTGAGTGTAAACTTAGGCTTTCCTAGGCTTGTTCTTGCAATTTCTTGGTCACCATGAAAATCTACCATTTGCATTTATGACTCTAAAATGACCCTTAAGACACCAAATGGTACAAGGACTAAGCTAGACTATGACCAAAGTTTAGAAAATCATATGAAATGACATTGAATGAGCTGCAACATACCCTATAACATTGTAAAAAACCTTTATATAAGATTCTAACTATAGGGTGTTGATCCATTTTGGCCTACAGGAAAAAATGGTCAACATCTTTGGCAATTTCCCAAGGGTGGCATGCTTGTTATGCCATGACTAGTTACCTAATCCTGTCTATGGGGCTATGGAGTCATAAGTATATAGGATAGATATATAAATTGCCTCTACAATGTACCAAATAATAGAAAACAATAGGAAAAAAACATACATATTGGTGAGGTAAAATGGTGGAGTTTTTTCAGACCAATAATGAGGATGAGGTAAAATGGTGGAGGTTTTTTAGACCTAGTGGATGGTTCAACAATGGTATAAGGAGAATTTTCAAGAACAACATGGTCATGACTTTGATTTGAGGGTGAGACACTAGCAGGGATAGCAGCTAACTACTTTTGTAAGAGTTCTTTTTGACTAGGCATATAAAGAACATCCTAAAGAGAAATGAATGATTTAGTGTTCTTCAAAGAATCTACAGTGTTTAACGAAGCCATACCTACTTTATATTGGGATTTTTTAGGCTTATAATTACATGTAACTTGAGGAATAGGAGTAGACCTTACCATACTTTGACTTAATGGAGATGTACAAGCTTTTGGAACTGTCACACTTATAGCTACATCTTGTTGCCTTATAGGATAATTGGATGAGCCTGTGGGCATGCTACTATCACCTCCTAGATCCTTCCTGTTAGCCTTTGTATTGTCTATAATAAAGACTCCTTGATTTAACACAAAAGTGTCTTCAACCAAAAAATTGGTGAAGATTTCTCTTTGAGGTTACCAATCCTCATTAACTTGCATCATCATCTCATCCTCATTTGACAAGAGGGGAGTAACTACACCTTGATCCACTAGAGCTTTCTCTCTATTCTCATTAGCATCCTTGAATTGGTCTTCTTGTCAATCTTCTCCTTGCACTAAATTTCTATGAACTGGTATCATCTCCCTTGCATTGGTGGTAGAGTTAGGACTACATACATTGGTAGGCCTATTGGGATTAGGATGCCATTGGCCTCTTCCTCTTCCATATTGTTATTGATAGGGGTAAGGATTCTGATAGGCACCTTGTTGCATATTAGCTTGCCTAGTCTAAGCCTCTAATGCTAGGAACTTTACTTTCTAATAAGCATCATCTTCTGCCTACCTGGGATCAACTTTAGTCTTGGTATTGGCATTAGGAACTTCAGCCACTTCTGAAGCGATAGTAGAATCATGAGATAAGGGAGGCATAGAAATTTTAGGTGGAAATTTTCCAGCTTAGATCAAATTATTTTTAGCTTTGATAGCAAGCTCATATGCTTCAAGGAGAGTGGATCCTCCCATGGATTGAAGCATGATAACAATCTCAGACACAATGGATTTCAAGTAAGTATGCAACATGAAGCTAGTAGGTTGTCTCATGGGAGGAGGCAATCTATGCCAAGTCTTCCAAAACCTTTCATTGAAGTCGTGCATTATTTCTTTGGGTCCCCTTTTTATCACATTAAGTTGATGTTGAGAGAGGCATGGTCACTTTCATTTCTAAATTTGGAAGTTAACAACGCTCCAAACTCATCCCATGTTGTGATGCATCCACCTTCTAGAGTCCTCTACCAATCAAGTGCCTTACCTTTAAGGGACATGGCAAGGAGTCTAATGGCAATGTTCTCTCAAACAATATTTTAGAAACTACAAAAGTTAGAAATATCTTTAATGTGATAATTAGGTGTGACATGACTCTCACCATTAAATGTGGGCACACCTTTCATGGCATTAGGAGGGATAACATCATATACTAGAAGTTAAATTGGATTATCATTATTGAAGGTAGGAAAAGCATGAGATCTATCCATGTCTTCTTCAAGATCTTCAACTTCTTCAACCAATTCACCCTCTTCCTCTCTAGCAAAATCTACTCGTTCTTCAAAGGGAAGATTAGGCTGTGTCTACTGAATTGTAAGAGGAATGTTAGGAAGAATGGGTGGGTTAATAGGATTAGATGTTACAGTAGAGGATGACCTAGTGAGAACCATGAATTATGAGGGCATGTTTATAACAAAATAAATGGCCTTAAACTAGATTTACCATGAAGGAGTCATCAAATGCTAAGGAGCACACCATTTTGTAGTTGATGTTGTCAAGACCAGCATTCACCTTGACAAATTATCTTGAAGATAATGGGTCCCATTAGACATGACAAAATTGTTATCACCAAATCCTACACCCTAGAAGAGGGTATTCAAGCCTCTTCTAGATTTAGGCAACATGGGAACATTTACAGCTATGTGGGTGTAGCTATATTAGAAATGAGTCTCTAGATTTAAGGGCTAGCTCCCTGAGTGTATATTGAAATGATCTTATCTATACTAACTAATTAATTATGGGGAAAAGAGTTAGAGAATGCATGAATAGAACCTACTCTAATGGAAGTGATGCACCAAATGTTCAAGGATCCACTCTCAAGATTGATTCATTAGCACAATAATAGACTATGAATAGAACTAATGCAATGTCTACAGTGATTTCCAAACAATAGTGTTTCACTTAGAGGTCGATTTGATGGAATTAGGCTAGAGGGAAATGAGGGTAAGGCTTGATTGAAAGAACTTACATTCAATTATCCACTCTACACCTGAGACATCAACCAAATGACCTACAAAAAACTTTATTATCACCTACGTTGAACTTGAACCTATAAAGGGAAGATGACAACCACTTTTTCATGTCAAACAAATATAAACACTAAGCACAAATTAGCAAACAACTACAAAAATACTCTATTCATTACTCTAAAAGGTGTAGAATATAAATTCTGGTAGAGTCTAGTCGTACGCTCAAAGGCTCTATTTATAGAAAAAGAGAGGAAGAGATAGGGATTTTGTCACTAAAAAAAGGAATCAAATGAACACAACTCCATTTAAACAATAGTTATAACTACCTATGCAAAATATGATCACTCATACCTTTTGATTGATCCAGGTCATTTCAATTGGTTGCATAAGTACATTATTCCCTCCTTGATCTTCCCTAATGATTGCAATGATGGGATCAAATTATTCCAAGTTGGGTTTTAGCATCAATGTGATTAGAACAATTAGATCAATCTATTAGAGCTTTGTCATGGTGCTAATTGCTCTTCACTAGTTTGCGATGGTGTATAATATTAGAGGTAAGGGTCCCTTTCATGTAGTTGGTCCAAGAGATAAAACCATTGAATTCTGCATGTCCACCTCGGTGGCATACTTTAAAATGTTGGCTTTGGTTCAAACTAGACCATGCTCAAACTTGGATCCATGATTTTTATTTACCTTGCCTCATCAAAAATTATTTTTTCAACCTTCATCTAAGTCACCTGGGCTCGCCTTAGTTTGATTGGCCATAAAAAAACTGGCTTGGATCATTGATCTTTTGACTCATCTCACTTCATTGATCTACCTAATGCGAATGAATGAAATCCATAAATCCTTTGCCATGACCCACATGCTTTCCATTAATCATGATTTTCATGATTAAACATGCTCCATCAATATTTTATCAGTTTAAACATGCTCATACCACTTGTCAATCATGCATTGATATTAGGATCTTGCTATTTTATGTGCTTACACCACATGGTGGCCTCTCAAGCTCTTTGACCCTTTGAATCATCTTACACCATTGGATCAATATGAATGATGCAATATAGACCATAGGATTTATTTGGACCTACCATTTGAACTCAAATGACTATTTCATGAGGCCTAATTTTGATGTCTATGAACCCATCAATTGATATCTGTGGGAATGTCAAGAATGTATGCGCAACCATCAATCTTTGGACCCTAATGGATGACTATTGACCTTGAACTTTGACACTTGCATGAACGTCTATCACTTTACTTCCCATGAATTTTAACTACAACAAACAATTTTTTTAGACTTTGTGTTTCAGCCTTTTGTTGTGGACCATTTTCCTCAAGCTTTTGTTTGGGACACTTGTTGTGAGTTTTGTGTCAAAACATTTCTTCTGAAAGAATTAGTCTTTGGTAATTTTGTCATAGACAAAATGTTTGAGAGAAATTGGTCTTTAAGGAAATTATCATGGGATAATTTTCCCAAAAGAATTCATACTTAGCTTTTTAGTGGAACATTTTTCTCGAAACAATTTAGGTCATTGGGCTTTTTGTTGCAAACAAAATGTCTGAGAAAATTATATCTTTAGCTCTTTCAATGAACCTTTTGATTCAAACAAAATATCTGAAAGAATTCATGCCTTCAGGGTTTTTGCTTGGTCACTTTCCCTAAAAGAATTCATACTTAGTCTTTTGCCTTGGACAAAAAGTCTGAAAGAATTCAGTCTTCAGAAAAATTGTCATGAAATATTTTCCCCTAAGGAAATCCATGCCTTAGCCAAATTTTTAAAATATTTTTCCCAAAAAAATTTGTGCCCTTGTGCCTTTTTTCAAAACTTTTACTATGGACAAAATGTTGGAAAGAATTAGATCTTTGAGAAAATTGTCCTGGATAATTTTCCCAAGACAAATGCACCTAATTTTCCCACGTAGATCTTGCATCATCTTTCTTATTCTCTAAGAGGGTTTCACACATGGGAAACCCTCTTAGAGAATAAAACCCACTCTCAATCCTACAAACACATGGACTACTTGTCTTAAAAGATGATCACAAACATGAGACCTTTTAGTGAAGAACCCACTTCACAAGGAGCACCCACCCCTAAGTATGAACAAGCACCCACTTATTCTATATGTTGAGCACCCACACAACACCTTATAAAATTAGCAACTCCAGAACTCTGATTGCATTCAATCCGATTGGAGAAATAATGTATAACACCTCTCTTTCACTCTTCACACACACTCATCTTGCTCATACAAGTAATGCATCCAAACACTCATTTTGGATCACTCTAGGTTTCTTCACTCATCATTAATCTGCTCTGTAATTTAGTCCATCCACTAAGCAAACTCTCTATGATCTCTTCCTTCATCTATATCTTCTACTTTGTTTTTGGATTCAAAGAGCCAAAAACATATTTAACAATGCACAAAGAATATTTTAGAACATACTAATAATATTATTACTCACTCATTGAATTAATAATCATTTTGGGATATATTACAAATATATATGAATACCATCCTATAATCATGGAGTTATCAATCCCTACAAACCCTCAACCATATAACCACTTAAGTTATACATGATATATTGTTGTTAGAAGAATATACACTACTAACAACCTTACCCTATTAACCATATGGTTACTAACAACCCTCTAACTAATATTTTTCTCTCAATAAATCAACCATAGTAAATACTAATTTTATTAATGGTAACTAACCATGTAAATAATTATTCCTAATATTCCCCCCCTTAGTTTTTACATGGTGCAAAAACATTCACACTCTTATTTGTAGTATGCTCACCCCTTGTAGCATGCCCTATTTGGCTCATGACCTTGATATAAAGAGAGCCTCACTCCTCCCATGGTTTTACAAGTTTACCACAAACTTGACATGAATTGGACCCATCAACTATTCACCTCAAGTGGTTTTATGGATCTCTACCACAAACCCTTTTAATATCCATAGACTGACTTACATTGGTGCTTTCTGTCCTTTCACAATGTTTTCACACTAGGGAATCATGTTTTAGAATTACACAAATTACAAGTCTTAAATAGGCATATTTTTCTATTCTTATTTTGAAAAACACATGACATAAATGAAAAACACACCACATAAAATGTTGCCACATCATTGGTGTGGCCCCATCGATAGTGACTGATGAGAGGTTGCTGAAAGACCTCCATCTTTCATGTATCCTCTAGCCTCCAATAGGTTGTTGCTTACTTAGCTGGTATGTCGATGTAGCTCAGCTACATGATTTTTGAGGGAAATCCCCCTTATAATGAGAACATCGTGTGCAAGTGAAAATACGTCTGTGACTCTAAGACTAAATAACTTTGACTTTTTCAACATAACTCTTTTTGACGACTTTTGACTCTTGACAAAATGATAATTTTTTTACAATGGACCCAATAAAAAAATTTGACACTTTTGAATTTTTGATGTGACTCTTTTTGAAATATTTATTATTTTGACATTAAATCTAAATAACTTACTATGACAACTTTTTGATTTATAACAAATAAATACTTTGTTATATTGTCAAATATGACAATGAATACAAAAAAATAGACTTCTCACATATAAAATTATACCTATAAGAAATGGGTAAAAGAATAAACTCAACATATTTAGACCTAAACCTAAATGACTCATTTGAAACCTAAATACTATTTAAAGACTGTAAACTATTTTGACCATTATATGATACAGACATTTAAAACAAAGAATTTTAAATATAAATTTAACTATATACAAAAGTTAAATTATTTGAACCAAAACTCTTGTATTTTTTGGGAGTTGAGAACATAGATGATCACAACCATTGGCAAAACAACTATAGATGATATTGTCACAATCCACCATCCAATTCTTATTGTCAACAAAGAATAAAAATATTATATGCTTTTATGGACAAACATACATTCACCATTTAATGCATTGCAGTAATCTTGAGGTGATTTGGACTAGATTTGACATGAGGAGTTAAGTCGGTATGGGCTGGATCACACCAACAACAAACAAAATAAAACAAGCCACTCACCCATAGAGGTCTGGATCGATAGCTAGTACTATCTAGTTCTGATTAACTCTCCCAGTTCTAAAACAAAATAAAATCATTGCATGGACTATACGACTGAATGTGGAGATTGGTAGAGCAAGTTTATATAGTGGTGAGGCCAAGAGTTGAAGACCGGTTTGGGCAAGAAGCTTGCCACCATGTTTGGGTTGGGCAAAGTCTAAGGGGGTCATGATCTCAAGATGAACAGTGATCTATAGGATTGGATCATTGTTTACTTCTTTTGTTATATGCATAGATCCTCTAATTTATAGATGGGACATCGTGATGCCAAAATCACTGTAGGAGACTTGTAAAGAATATATGATCCATAAACTAGGTTTATTTCTAAGATAAATCAAACATTTTAAAATCAGACACTAAATTCTCAATCCCATAAAGTGAATAGAATTGGTTGCAAAATATAGGAATGAATAAAAGTAATCTGGCAACTCTATAATTCATTTCCCACATTAAAACACCCTATTTTGTACCATATTTAATTTCCTATAATTCATTTTGTTATTTCATTAATTCATTCGTGAACTAAATTAAAAGAAACCATAATCAGCTGAAATGGAATACTTGACAAAAAACATGATAATAGAGTTCACCCATCATTTGGGCTACGTCTCTTAGATTGCTTAACTACAATTTGATCCATTATAAAAGATGTAAATATACAATTAATAATTTACATCAAAATGGATTTTAGGAACTTGTAAGGTAATGCTAAAATATGATAGTGAAGGCTATGTGGCTCTGATGCAATCATCCTTTGTTAATAGCATTTATACTTCCTCTCTTTGCATGCGGGCAATATATTCTCCATTTAGAGTATCTATTAAACTCTGACAAATGGTCAGTAATAATAAACATGAGTAATAAAAAAACAAAAGTGTCTATGGTTTTTGTTCTGACCTATAACTCCAATAATAACCCTACAACTATACACATCCCTCCAAAACCACTAGCCTTAAAATAAATAAAGGCAATAAAAATAGTACAATTATAACTCTTTATATTAATATAGAGCCACAATACATATCTATTACATAGAAGGAAATAACCAAACTCGATCTTTGTCAATACCATCTCAGTCAAGTATTCAAGTTACATCCCTTCCTTGGCTCAAAGCCATTCAAATAGAAGGAAAACGTAATAATACCCATATGTTTCTTCCATGACCAAATATTTGTAAATAAAGGAAAACATACAAATCCATACATAAGAATACATACTTGCATACCTATTCCATGGCTATAAGGCCATACTAAATAGAATAAAATGAAGTCACCTTTCTATGCAGCTCTATGTTTGCATCATACGCCCTTTGAAATAGGTGTAAACCAAACTTGGGTCTAATCTTATAATCACTCCTACAAAAAGGAAGAAACTGTAACATCTTCGGTTCAGGGTTCTATCTTGTTCAAATAAATAGTCATTCCCTACATTGTGTGAATCAATGTCACAATGTGTCTCATTTCAATATTTCTAAATAGGAGTATGTATTCATGTTCTTCCATTCTAGACTATGTATCATGCATATAAATAATCATCAATATGCATTCTTCTCACCATGAAATGGAATTATCAAGACTTGATATGCCATTTCCTTTTATGAACATTATCAAATTAATGCTAATTACACATCAAATAGTTCACCTAAGAAAACTCTTCACCCTTTGGCTCAGGCTTGGTTCTCCCAATATGCAATCATGTCTTATCAAATCAATGCCATCAATTAACATGTGCCAAAACACCAACATAGTCTTGGCTCCACTAAATAACAACAACACCATTATAATTTCCATTGTGGCCCAAATAATTGACTCGATTAGTGAATAAATCTATTCGAGCTGTGCTTTTTATA
Organism: Torreya grandis; assembly: GCA_037957365.1. Taxonomy (NCBI): domain Eukaryota; kingdom Viridiplantae; phylum Streptophyta; class Pinopsida; order Cupressales; family Taxaceae; genus Torreya; species Torreya grandis. The sequence goes on from JARHVA010001060.1 coordinate 2,609,774, forward strand.
CATAATTTTAGATTGATAGATGGGCTTTGTCAAACAGATGCTTTTGCATCAAAATGACTCAGTCCATAAAATCCTTTGCCCATGGTGTAAGAGCCTTGTCAAATAGATGAATTCCCTCACCTCTCGAATCCAATTACTGCTCAAATTTTAATAACCATGCATATGTGCATGGTTCATCATTATATCTCCGTAATAAGTGAAGATGTGTTTTTAACTATGTGCCATGTCTAATCGATGAAGCCAAAATAGATGAATCCATAATACAGACTTTGGTGTTGGTATGCATAAGATGAATGACCTTCTCCTCTTTGAGAACCATGAATTATCTTTCCTTATTTATCCTTATTTGGGGCCTATCTAAGAACCCTATCTATTTCCTTGATAATGAATTCTTTTATGGTTCGATGGCCTTGTTGCATCCATATTAGACCAAGCACATTCTAGGCTCCCACAGGCTCGACCTTTGCTAACAGGTCCCCCATTTACTCATTTCCATTCTCTTTTTAAACCTCCACTTGACTCCAAAATGACCTTCCTCCGTATTACCAATGAAGTTTCTTCTTCCCCAATTCATGGCAAGTATTTTCTATTTGGGAATAAATCCCACATTCATCAGGCTGCATAGTTATAAAGCCTTTAATAGGTTTTTGTTAATAATTTAAATCATGGCTTTGGCCATGTCTCAAAACCAATTTTTCTTAAACAACTCTTCACAGATGGAAACCCCATGTAGATGAGCTTGGATTAGAAGCTTTGAATTAACCACTCTGAGGTTGGTGAGGTACCTTGCCAGAGTTGGCATGCATGATGAGTTGGATTCATTGGCAATGAGCTATCAAACACACAACTTGGTTTGGAACTCAAGTTGCTATCTAGTTGAGGTAGACTTGGGCCGGGTTGAACTCTGATTTGGGTTATCATGTGAGTTGGATTGGTAACTCGGGTTGAATTTAGGTTAGGTTGAAACTTGGAAATAAATAAGATGTGGTGGCAGGCTATGTGGTGGCTTGAGGACCAACCATATGGGCCTTCAATTGTTCCTCATCCTACCACAGGTCACAACCAAAAACACATAAATAACTATATGGTAAATAAATAATAGTGTAATTATGTAATAATAAAACACCATTATCATACATGACAATAGAGCCCCCTCCATCACAAAAGTGGGTTCCATCAGCTACGGTCTCTATAGTTAGACCTTTTAAATTACCAATGAAAATGGTGACCATAATCCTCTAGATCTAACCTCCCCACAAAGAGGTTTTTGTCTTTAAAAGTACCAAGAATTGAAATGAACCTACTACATGAATTTCTGCATCACACTAATGAACACAAATCTGCAAAAAAGTCATGGTTCAGCTACAATTGCAACCTGTATATGGAAAGTAGAATAAAATTTGTATCCATTCTACCAAATGACCTGTTACCCAAAATAGTAATATTATCTAGTGGCTTCTCTTAACCCTACACTGCATGAAAGTTAAGGTATTCTCCTTGTTATCAACATACACAAGAGAAACAAATTGTGCTACATACACCTATAGGATTTATAAACAACTGCACATATGTATATTGACATTACAAATGTTACCCATCTATGGGTATTTTGAAAGCACACTTACATGATGTGAATGCAAAAAAACATACATGTGTGTATAGAAAGTTTTTAATACAAACATTACCCATATTATTGTGGGACTTAAATGTATACAATGTCAAGTATAAAAATGTGTAATAAATTTTGTCTATCTTATGTTGACTAATGCATAATACTCATCATACCTAAGGATAATAAAGGGCTCTATAAACAACAAAATTAACTGTTGTGTCCCTCAAATCTTTCCATGTACCTATCAAACTCCAAAGTTATCTTGGAAATTTTTCATAAAAAGAGCTTCTTTACAAACTCACAAATCTACAAGTAATTGTAAGCAAATATCATTTAAAAGTGATAAAAAACTAGGTATTTTAAACCCGTCTCAAGGTTTTCTTCACCATTTGAATGCTCCCAGATTCATACCTCCACAACTCATAAAACTGAGTTAGTTTCCAAAATCTTATAACAATGGAAAACTAATTATGACATAACAAAAAATAATATTCTTCCATAACACTAGGATTATCAAATTCCTTCCTAAATCAAATTAGTTAGGAAATCTTTGAAATAGTGTTTGAAGAGTAACTAAGCATACTATTCTATTATATATTTATGCTTTATCAACTATTCAAATAAACCATTTTTCTAATAAGGGTTGTTCCATTTTCATGGTTTTCACAAATGAAAAGTAGCGGTTTCAACTTTTCAACTTTATCTCAAAGAGTTAGATGATCCATGTTATATTCTCAAAAGGCTTTAAAAATAATTTTGCATAAAGGAATGTTTTACTTACAAAGTAACCCACACAGAGGTTATCCTAATGTCAAGTATTCAAACCACAAGTTGTGAAAATATAGTTACACTGAAAATAACTCATACCTCTTTGAAAACTATGGAATATATCTTTTGAGTACTAGCTAGTATACTATTGGTATCTTAAATAGCTTCCTATTTGCATCCTGTAACCCTTAACAAAGATGTGAGACACACCAATCTATGAACTAGTTAAAAACTCAAAACTTAAAGTGCAATATCTTGTTTAATATTGAACAATGCCTTATTGCCATCTCCATATCTTACCATGGAACTAGTATTTTCACTTGTTCTTATATTCAAGGACATAAGCATCCATAATATGATTAATAATCCAAAATAACAAGGCCACACAACTGGTTAGCTAGACCAAAATATTGTGTCAATACCAATATGAAATCATATCATAAACATACCTCAATTTCCCTCTTTGTAAGACTGGTAATGGAACTGCAACTGATTCCTCTTAGAGATGCATTACTGAAAATGCCTTGTATTTTATCTGAATGCTTCCCAAAGAATAAAGGTGGTTCCTTTCACAAAAACCATCAAACACCTCAAGTGACAAAGTGATGTGTTCTTCATCTATGTTTATCCTGTAGGGCTAGTGGTTCCAGAACCTTGGATGTTAGAAGATTATATTCTTTCAGCAAATTGGAACACCTTCCAATTTCCCTTCGTACTAGCCTTCATGCACGGTCAACTCAAATAGAGGAATCAAAACCAAAATTTGATATTTAAAAACTCCAAATAGAAGTATATCACAATCGAAACAAGGTCCTGTAATCACTTGCTCTGATGACAAATTTGATCTATAAACTAGGTTTATTTCTCAGATAAATCAAACAATTTAAAATTAGATATTGAATTCTCAATTATGTAAAGTGAATAGAATTGGTTGTGGAATCTAAGAATGAATAAAAGTAATCTACCAACTCTATAATTCCTTTCTCACATTAAAACTCCCTATTTTGTACCATATTTTAATTTATCATAATTCATTCTATTATTCCATTAATTCATTCATGAAATGAATTAAAAGAAACCAAAATCAGCTAAAATAGAATACTTGACACAAAACATGATAACGAAGTTCACCCATTATTTGGGCTTTGTCTCTGATATTGCTTAATTACAATTCGATCCATTATAAGAGATGTAAATATACAATTAATAACTTACATCAAAATGGATTTTATAAACCTATAAGGTAATGTTGAAATTTGACAGTGAAGGCTCTAAGGCTCTGAAGCAATCATCCTTTGTCAACATCATTTATACTTTATCTTCGTGCATGTAGGCAATATATTCTCCATTCAAAGTATTTGTTAAACTCTGAAAAATAGGTAGTAATAATAAACACGAGTAATAAAAAAACAAGAGTGTCTCTGGTTTTGTTCTGACTTGTAACTCTAATAGTAACCCTGCAACTATATATACCCCTCCAAGACCACTAGCCTTAAAACAAATAGAGGCAATAAAAATAGTACAATCACAACTCTCTCGATCAATATAGATAAATAATACATATTTTCCTTATCTACCACATAAAAGGAAACAACCAAACTCAGTCTCCATCAATAGGGTATAAAATAAAGTATTCAAGTTACATCCCTTCATTGGCTTAAAGCCATTCAAATAGAAGGAAAACATAATAATACCTATATGTTTCTTTTGTGATCAAAGATTTGTAAATAGATGAAAACATACAAATCTTTACATAAGAATACATTTCACATACCTCTTCCATGGCTATAAGGCCACACTAAATAAAAGAAAATGAAGTCACCTTTCTATATGGCTCTATGTATGCATCATATGCCCTTTGAAATAGGCATAAACCAAACTTGGGTATGATCTTATAATCACTTCTACAAAAAAGAACAAACTATAACATCTTCGTCTCAGGTCTCTATCTTGTTAAAATAGATAATCATTCCTTACACCATGTGAATCAATGTCATAATGTGTCTCATTTTAACAACTTTTATAAATAGAAGAGTATGTCTTCATGCTCTTCCATTCTGGATTGTATATCATGCATATAAACATTCATTGGTATGCATTCTTCTCACCATGAAATGAAATTATATAGACTTGATCTATCATTTAATTTTATGAACCTTATCAAATCGATGCCAATTATGAATCAAATGGTTTACCTAAGAAAACTCTTCACCCATTGGCTCAGGCTTGGTTCTCCTGATATGCAATCATGTCTTATCAAATCGATACCATCAATTAACATAGGCCAAAATGATAATGTAGCCTTGGCTCTACTCAATAACAACCACACCATTATAATAGCCATTATGACCCAAAGAATTGGCTCGATTAGTGAAGATGTCCATTTGAGCTTGCTTTCTATACACAATTCTAAATTGATAGACGGGCCTTGTCAAATAGATGCTTTCACATCAAAATGACTTAGACTATAAAATCCTTTGCCTATGGCATAGGAGCCTTGTCAAATAGATGATTTTTTTACCTCTTGAATCCAATTACTACTCAAATTTTAATAACCTTGCGTATGTGCATGGCTCACCATTATATCTCCGTAATAAGTGAAGATGTGTTTTCAACTGTGTGCCATGTCTAATCGACGAAGCCAAAATGGATGAATCCACAATACAGACTTTAGTATTGGTATACATAATATGAATTACCTTCTCCTCCTTAGGAAACATGAAGCATCTCTTCTCGCTTATCCCCATTTGGGGCCTCTCTAAAAACCATGTCTATTTTCTCATCAATAGATTCTTTTATGGTTCAACGGCCTTGCTACATCCATCTTAGACAAAGCACATTCCTCGACTCCCACAGGCTCAGCCTATGCCAATAGGCCCCCTATTTACTCAGCTTCATTCTCTTTTTAAATTTCCACTTGATTCCACAACGAGCTCCCTCTATATTACCAATGGATTTATTCTTTCCCCAATTCACTAGTATTTTCTGTTTGGGAATAAATCCCACATTCACTAGGTTGAACAATTATAAAGCCTTTAACAGGTTTTTGTTAATACTTTAAATCATGGCTTTGACCATATCTCAAAACCACTTTTGCTTAAACAACTCTTCATGGATGGAAACCTTGTGTAGATGAGCTTGGCTTAGAAGCTTCAAATTAACCACTTAGAGGTTGGTGAGCTACCTCGCTAGAGTTGGCATGCATGATGCATTAGATTCGTTGGCAATGAGTTTGCAAACACAAAATTTGTTTGGAACTTGATTTATTATTGAGTTGAGTTGGACTCGGGTCAAGTTGGACTCTGAGTTAGGCTATCATGCCAGTTGGATTGGTAACTTGGGTTGTAACTTAGAAATAAATAAGATGTTGAGGCAGGCCACTAAGTGGCTTGAGGACCCACCATGTGGACCTTTAATTATTCCTCATCCTACCAAATATCACAACTAGAAACAAATAAATAATTGTATGGTAAATAAATAATAGTGTAATTATAGAATAATAAAACACCATTACCATACATGATGGCATATCCCCCTTCCATCATAAAAGTAGGCTCCACCAGCTATGGTCTCCATAGTTGGCCCTTTTAAATTATTGATGGACATGGTGACCATAATCCTACACATTAATATACAACCCTAGAGAAAGCCACACAATATTGTTCCATGACTAAGCCAACAAGCTTGCAGGTGATGCTTCCAAAAAACTCTTAAAAAAAAGTCGATTTGACTTAACAATCAACAACCCGTGTTCAAATCTTGATAGATCTAGTTGCCATACAGAAGCATTGGAACACACATGTGCACTATGTAAATGAATTATAACTACATACAAATAAAAAATGCCCCTTGATCTATACTAATGGAATCAATTTCTACGCTTCAATCTCTTCATAAATTAGAATAACCAACAACTATTCTAGTTGTTCCTTCTCATTACTCATCCTTCCATCACAGGGCAAGATAATTTTGCTCTGATACCACTATTGTGGATTCAAAGAGCCAAACACAGATTTAACAATGCACAGAGAATATTTTAAAACATATTGATAATATTATTACTCACTCACTAAATTAATAATCATTCAGTTATATATTTAAAATATATAGGAATACCATCCTATAATCTGGAGTTATCAATCCCCACAAACCCTCAACCACATAACCACTTAAGTTATACGTGATATATTGTTTTTATAATAATATACTCTACTAACAACCTTACCGTATTAATCACATGGTTATTAACAACCCTGTAACTAATATTTACCTCTAAGTAAATCAACCATAGTAAATACTAATTTATTTAATGGCAACTAACCATGAAAATAACTATTCCTAGCATGTTCTCTCAACACATTCACATATAAGTCTAGAAACAATTGCCTTTGTCTCCACATTTTATAGAGTCTTCATGAATATCACCATCTCGGTTGGCCATACTACTTACCTTAATCCTCAAGACATCTCACATAGTTTAATACCATCCTCATAGGTCAGCTATAACATCCATGTGTCACACTTCAGTTTTTGCGCCTTTCAATTAGGCCTTAGTAGCCCTTATAGGTCTCATGGAGACCTATTACCCTTTTTATCACTTCATTGAGAAAAACAAGAACATAAAATCACTTTCAAATACATGGGTCCACTCCATATGACCTCTAAGACATCTTCAAATGAAAACTCTTGTCAAAACATTCTTATGCTAAAGCACAAATTGTTTAAACATTTATTATGTACATACAACCACCATGAACAAATAAATAATCAAATTTGAAGCTCCATAAATTTGAATGTATAAACATTGAAAACTTATAACTGGTATCTCTAGATGCACCTTGAAGTCCTCTACAACTTTACTTTTTACACCACCATCAAATTTTGCCTAGATCAAAAGATATAGCTCAAAAACTATAGACTGGTTTTCCCTCACAAATTTAAATATATAAATTCCAATGGTCACTGTGTAAATGTTAAACATCATACACTTTGACCTCATCTCATGATCCCTAGTAACTTTGAACAAATGCACTCCATCCATCTCCTCAAAAGTAGCCTGGTCTTTAATCTACAATTATTCATTGTTGATCTTAGATCCTTGCTTCTATGATCATGCCACTTGGCAACCCCATGTACCTTATATGCATTGATTATTTGACTTAATATTCTCCATTGATCTCCAACTATATGATCACTCGCATGCCATTGATCTTCTATCAACTTAACAAGATTGAGACACATATCACTAGTGTGTGCCTTCTGAGCATCCTTTGACATATTGATTTCACATACGCCATTGATCTCTATCTAAAAATATCATGTGATCTATTAGATCATTATCTAATCAAATTAAATTTTCATCATTATATTTGATTTGATTCAATGCTCGTTGTAGATCTTCAATATCACAAATTTGGCTAAGTATGGGAACTCTGTCTGAGAAGCCAACTTTGTACCTTAATAAATTTTGTTGCACTCCATGTCCATACATAAAATTTGAACCATATGATCTCCTCACATAGGGAATCCATCCATATATCAAACTGATCCTAAAACCTTCACATGTGTGAAATATAAGGTCATCAATCTGCTCACTTAGCTTCATCTATTAAGATGACTACTTGAGCTCAGACATTCATATGACTATTATGATGAATTTTGTTCACTTCTATAAGCACTCATAACACCCCATAGGGTCTATGAAACATGTCTAGATCATCAATATCATCCATAAATTTCCTCATTAAGTCAAACACTCTCTTAAACATTAATATGATCACTTTGTCATTAATGCACTATGATCTCATGATTTCTTTGACATCAATGACAACCTAACATCAATGACCATGCTCAACACAAGGAATAAAATTAATTGGGGAAGTTAAAGTGCACATATAAGGGCAAACTGATGATCTAGGTTGACAACATAACATGTAGTAAATTTAACCTATCTGGCACACAAGGCAAGATTGATAATACATGCCACCCTAAAGAGTTATTCCATCAAAATATTTTCTAAAATAGAGTCCAACTATTTTTAAAATGATGCATGGGGGGACACCATAAATAAGGCAAATCTAGTTCCAAAATTAAATTATAACACAAAAAGATTATTATTTTCATTTTTGTTTTGGTTAACTATTCTTTGCTTTATGTGTATAAGCATGGGTAATTCCGTAAATCCAGTTGGGTGAGTTGAGCGAGGAATATCTCAAGATTATTATGGCGGATGTCTAAGTATATTTAGGAGAAATTGTTTTTCCAAGTGATAAATTTAGGAGAGATTGTTTTTCTAAGTGATAAGTTATATAAAATCCAATACATAAAAGGTTGGTATACAAAGCATATAGAGTGTGAGTGGAATGCAAATTAAGGACTTTATCCATCAAATCAATGGAACTGGAAGAGTGTGGCATGGTAAGTTATCGTGTGAGTATAAATGCATACAACATAAATGTGTAGATGGAAAAATAAAATAATTATTGGTTTGACATAAAATGGCAGGAAAGTGTGCAACTATAACTGCTTGAGAAGGCTCACTATGAAAAGTGGCAATTATTTTTATTTTGTTTTTGTGACAACATTTTAGTTCTAAGGGGGAAAAGTGTAATAGATGATGCATAGGAACAAGTGTAATCCATAAAACAAGGTGCACAGAGTATATATAACCCAATAATGTGAAAGGAAGGAAAAGAGAACGAAATGGATGACATCACAAAGAGGAGTAGGAACACTCTCAATCAAATAAATGGGTAAAAAAGGTAATAAATGTACATGTAAGTATAAATGGGTAATAGTGTGTATGTTGGTAAAATAGGGTCAAAAACATAAATATCCTCTAATATAGGTAATATAGAATACCATAATAGGAACAACTACATACATGAATCCCCACCACAAAGTGGAGCATAGGCTATAATCAAGTGTTGTTTGTAAGTGGGTATCAAGGATATAATAAGGAAACAACATGTAAGGAACTAACAAACAATGCCAATCTAGATCTAGGATGGTAATAATCTAAACTAATGTGGTGTAAATTTCAAATGGCTATAAATGTTTAGTTACATACAAAGGTGATTAAAACTAACGTATACATGGATAAAGGAAATACAACTATGGTTATATCTACAACCCTATATAACCTATATTAGGATAATGTAGGTGAGGATAAAAGTAATATCAAACATATTGCTCTAAAAATATGTAGAGCATATCTATCTCCTAAAGTAAATAAACGAAAGAGATTAGGGATAGGGATACTTATGTTGAGTATAATTTTTGGTATGCAAATATCCCCTTTGGAACTAGTGGTACCTTCCAAGTGATGTTGTAGGTGAAGACCTCAAATGGAAAGGATGAAGACCTAAGTGTCTTTTACTAGGGAATTCAAAGACTAAGGGGCACCTCTTTGATTAACTTCCTTCTATTGAGTTTCAAAGACCTTGAGCAAGACTAAACCCCACAATAATAATATCATATCTCCCAATTCCTCCTATATACTTAAAGTAGACTTTTCATGCATAAGAAGAGCAAATAATAATTTTTATTCTATAAAAAATGATATTTAGGAAATTATATATACCAATTACATTGTTAAAAGTGAGCTACTTCAAATACTGATAGAATCAATCTGGATAGATTCAGTATAATAAATCAAGAATGAAATAGTATTGGGTTGGCCATGTCGATATAGTACAAAGAGGCAAACAACTAAATCAATCAAGATCGATCTAGTCATAAGCGAGGAAACAACTCGATGGATAGAGTCAATTTGATAGGAAAAGGCCACATATACAAAATGAACTAGATTAACCATGATGATTTAGTAATAAATACAATAAATGATATATAAAAACTAGACTGATTTTGTTATGCATGGGATATATTGAGATGAGGGGTGAATCAATATATCATATATCTTATAAATATTTTACTTAATCAAATTCCACTTAACCATTCATTAAAGATATGCAATAAAACTGAAAGCAATATTCACCACACAAGAGGAGGAGAGAGACACCAACTTTTTACATGGAAACCCAAAATGGGAAAAACCACAGAGAATATTCTCAAGTATATGAAAGAGCACCAACTCAAATTACAAAGTTTGCAAGCACCAACTTTCAAGAGCACTAACCCCTTTATCGAGCACCAACACAACAAAAATTTGTGAGCACCAACCCACAAAAGCACCAACCCTTCTTGTGTATAAGATAACTATCTCTCAATGTTGCTTACTCAATAAATGATAAAACTCTATAATATATCTTTCTATTCTCTCCACTTTTCTTATATAAAACAAATACAAACCATGCACTCTCTTGCATATTACAAATGGCTTCTCAAGCCTTTATTTATTGTTTTCCAAATGACCTTTGGTATTCACCCTTTGTGACCCTTCAATCCTCATGGAAAATGGTGTCAAACTTGCATGACCCTTCATATCCTTACATTTGAAAAGTCACATGGTGACCCTTCATAAGTAAATACGTCCTTCCCTCTTTTGTCTTTATCTTGGTGATATTTCAAATTCCTTAAGGTGATTCTTCATGGAAAAATGCACCATACCCTCTTTTGTCTTCACTTGGTGACTCTTGAAATTCTACAAGATGACTCTTCATGGTAAAATGCATCCCATTCCTCTTTTGTCTTTACCCTGTGACTCTTTGACTTCTCCATGGGCCCTTTTGAATTTTATGCAACTAAAAATATATTCATTAATATTATATAAATATTAACACACATTAGCCAAGATATGAATATTAAAAACACCATTAAATGTTATGGGGCCTTTATCACCAATGTTAGACCTTTAACATCAATGACAATATTTTCAACAATCTCCCCTTTGTCATTGATGACAACCTCAAAATGAAACTTCTATATCCCAAAACCTGCACTACACATGCCAACCTACACATACTGCCATCTAAAAATCATACAACTCCCCCTACTATAACAACCTATACCTATTCCTTGTACTTATTTTTGCACCTATTTTTGGACCTTTTTTTGCACCTGTTCCTATATCTATTTCTGTTCTTCTCCCCCTTTGCCATCAATAGCAAAGGGCCTATCCTGGAGCTAACACTTAGCTCACCCTCAATTGATGTTGATCCTCAATGGTAGGAAGTAAAAGAAATTACTCCCAACTTCTCCTACAGATACTCAAATGTGTCTTTTGGTAGTGCCTTTGTGAAAATATATGTAATTTATTCTATAGTACTGATATATTCCATCTCAACCTATTGATCTACAACCTGCTCTCTCAAAAAGTGATATCTAATGGGAATATGTTTTATTCTTGAATGCATCACTGGATTCTTCAAAATATTAATAGCACTTGTGTTGTCACAAAAAATAGAAATAGGTTCATCATATTTTACCTTGATATCTTCCAAAGTTTGCTTCATCCAAAGCACTTGAGTACAACACAATACTGTTGCAATATATTTTGCTTCAGCTATAAAAAGTGATACTGAGTTTTACTTCTTACTTATCCACGACTGAGGAAGAAATCTCCTCCACTTGTACTCTTTCTATCATCTAAACAACCTACCCAATCTAAATTTGTATAAGCAACCAAAGTAAAATCTCTACTTGTGGGATACCATAATCTATAATCCAATGTCCCCTTGATATATCTAAATATTCTTTTCACCAACTAAACATGACTCTCCTTTAGGGCTGCCTGATATCTTATAACCATGCCTACTGCATGCATAATATTTGGCCTTGATGTTGTCAAATATAAAAGACTACCAATGATAGATCTATACAAAGATTGATCTGTAACAGGTGAATATTCATCCTTACTTATCTTATTCCATGTACCCATCAATGTACCAACTAGTGCACAATCCTGAAAACCAAAATTTTTCAATATTTCTTTAGCATATTTACTTTGAGATATGAAAATTCCTTTATCTTACTAAAAAATTTGCAACCTTAAGAAAAATCACAATTCTCCAAACATAGACATCTCAAATTCTTTTTGCATATTATTAAAAAAATCTTTTGTCATATTTTTAATGTTACCTCTAAATATTATGTCATCAACATATGCCACAATAATCAATTGATGCTCACCTTCTATTTTGATGTAGAGATTACTATCAGCAAATCCTCTCTTGAAACCTTGATCTTGCAGGTATTTGTCAAGTCTTTCATACCAAGCTCTGGGAGCTTGTTTCAATCTATACATTGTTTTCTTCAATCTGCATACATGGACACTATCATTTGAGAGAATAGATCCCTTTGGTTGCTCAATGTAGACCTCCTCTTCTAGATTCTCATTCAGGTTAGCAGACTTGATATCTATTTGAAACACTTTGAAATTTTAAAACACTGTAAATGCAAGACATATTCTAATAGCCTCTAGCCTTGCCACTGGTGCAATTTTATTTAAAAATCTATTCCCTCAATCTGAGCATATCCTTTACATACTAATCTTGCTTTATTCTTGGTCACTTCTCCATTTTCATTAACTTATTTATGTAAACCCATTTTGTCTAGGTAGTAATTCCCAGGTATCATTCTTTTCGATCTAATTTAATTATTCATCCATTGCCTTAACCTAATTCTTATCATGTCTAGCTTCTAAAAATTTCTAGGGTAAATTTTGGATAACAAAGAGAAATTAACTTGCTCATATTCACTTACCATCATTCTTATGGTGTGAATTCCTTCATTTATATCCCTGATGATGTCACTTTCATTATGATTTCTTTGGACATATTTGGATGGGTTTTGGTGTCTTTTTCTCCTTCTTCTCATCTTCATCTGATTCTTCAAAATCTTTCTCTTCAATAATTTCAAGAATGTCTACTGGATTACTAATTCTTTGTGCTCCATCTTCTTCTATCCTAATTTTTCATCAGTTCTCATTATGAAGCATCTACTATCAAAAACTTTAAAATAATCAACTGTAGCTAGTTTGTCTTTTCATAGCTCATAAGGAGTCTTGTCACTATTGAATCTCAATAATGCTCTATTCTAGATATGCACTATTTTACCAATGGCCTCTCTCTAATATTTATCTGTTATCTTGTATTCATTTAGCATTGTCCTCACCATCTCTCAAACTATTTTATTTTTCTGTTCAACTACAACATTTTATTGTGGAGTTTTGGCTATTGAATAATGTTTCTTTATTCCATGGTCTTCACAATACTCAATAAATTAATCTGACATGAATTCTCTCCCTCGATTTGATCTTAGGAACTTAATCTTCAAATTAATTTCATTCTCAACTAATGCTTTGAAATGTCTAAAAGCTTCTAATTTTTTTTTTAAATATTACCCAAGTTATACGTGAAAAATCATCAATAAGCAACATAAAATATTTCTCACCTTGAGTACTTTAAGTTCTCATAGGTCCACACAAATTAGTGTGAATAAACTCTAACATCTGAGTGGTTGAGTATTCTTTTGTTTTGAACCGCTTTCTAGCCTGCTTTCCATGCTGACAAGGTTCACAAAGCATGTTAGATGGCTTTGTAATCTTTGAAAGATTTTTGACTACATGCTTCTTATTGATGTTGATAAGATTATCAAAATTTATGTGTCCCATTCTTCTGTGTCATATCCAACTTTCTTCAATCTGACTCAAACAACATGTTTGACCTTTGATGTCTAATGACATACAAATTATTGTATATTCTCTAAGTATCTACAACCAACACATCTGAATATTTTCTCCTAATTTCACAACCTTTTAAATAAAACTTTAGTGTGTGCCCCTGATCACACATTTGACTTACACTTAAAATATTATGCTTAAGACCTTCTACATACAAAATGTTTTCAGTTTTAGTTTGACCATTATCCAAACTTAATGTACCTTTTTTGGCAATTTTGGCAGTAGAATTATCTTTGAATTTCAATGTGCCACCATTGATCTTCTTCAAGGTTATGAACTTGCTCTTGTCTCCTATCATGTGCCTCAAACATTTGCTATCAATGAGCCATGGCTTTTCTTCATTTCTTGCAGGCAAAGCTATTTGGACCAACATAAAATCTTCAAGTTGTTTCTTCTACCATGTACTTGTCTAAACTTTCTTCTTGATGAATGAAACCTTAAAATTATGATCCTTCTTAACTGACTCAAACATGCTTTTACAGTACCTAGCTACGTGTTTAAAATTATTACACTTGTAACATATTATAGCCTCTTCATCAAAACCTAATAGAGGAGGAAAAGAATTGTGGCTTCTGATAGACTTTACCTGAGTTTCCTTTTCCTTGATTCTTAAATTTTTAGCCCTTTCTTGACGTTATATTTTCTTATGACCATATCCATTACAATAAAAATAGTAACCATAAAAATAGAACCTGTTTGTGTACCTCTAACTTGATTACCTTTTGTAGCTCTATTCCTTCCAGCTTTCTTCGCTTGAGATGTCTTCTATAATCTTAACTTCTTCCACTTTTGTTTTTCCTTTTGTGAGTGGTTCAACATAGCTCTTTTTCTTTTCAAATCTAAAACCTATCTTCTTTGATATTGACTTTTTACTTTCTAATATCTTATTTAACATGTTAGTGTTATCTTCAAATTTTGAATCTCTGTCTGCTTTATCATTAACTGCATTAGTTGTTTTCTCAAGATCTACTTTCAAAGAAGTAAATTCAATAACATACCTTTTACATTTTTCACTTACTTTTACCAACTAAGCTGTTAGATATTCTTCAATATTTTTAGCTTCTTCAATGTGTGATTGTAGATCTTCAATTTTTTTTTGAGTCCTTTTCATTTTTCTTGATATGGAGCTTTAATCTTCAATTCTTCTTCTCAAAATATTTTAATTCTTCTAAGGCACAAATGAGTTCTCCTTCTAGATTCACTTAGGCTTCATCCTATTCTTCTTCTTGATCATCTATACTTTTGCTTGTAGAGGCATCTTCATAAATGGTCATGAATAGAATCTCTTTTTCTGAATCACTGACTCCACTATCTTCGACTGAGCTAGGATCTTTAGAATATAAACTCTTATTCTCAAATACTTTCTTGAATTTTCCTTTGAAATTCCTCTTGTATGTAGACTTTCCTTCTTCATTATCACCATTACCCTTATCTAGGCACTTAGTTGTAAAATATCTAAGCTTTTTACAATTAAAACATTTGAAAGGTAATTTTTGTTGATATTTACCTGTACCCTTTTTGGGCTTGAGAATGAATAGGGCTATGTTGTCATCTTCATCACCATTAAAGTTGTCACTTGATTCTTGAATTTTAACCTTCTCTTTCTTTGATGTCTTGAAAACATCTTCTATTTTTTAGGGTTTCTCTTATTTAGTCTGCATCTCATATACTGTAAGAATACCATGTAACTCATCCATCTTTAGCTTAGCTAAATTTTTTATCTCTTCAATTGTCAAAAATTTTAAATCATATCTCAATGGCAGAGATCTCAAAACTTTTTGTACCAGGATTGATTCTTCTAACTTTTCTCCAATACCTTGAATCTAATTAACTATTTGATCAACCCACAAAATGTAATTTGCAATATTTTCTTCCTCTTCCATCTTCAAACTCTCAAACTATCTTTTGAAAGTCTGAAGCTTAGCTTGTTAAACCTTTCCATCACCTTTATAAATATTCTCAAGCTTTACCCAAGTTTCATGAGCAAATTTATATTGCATAACTTTAATAAATTTTGATTCATATAAACCATATAAAATAGGATTTAAAGCTTTGGTATTATTTTTACTTACCTTCTTTTCCACTGGAGTAGTTACAAGTGTCTGTGGCTCTTCATATTCATCCACCATTGCTTGTTAAATATCAAATCCAAGGGCCATCAAATAAGTCCTCATCCTTATGTTCCAAAAAACATAATTTATCACATCAAACAAAGGTGCCTTATTTGTAGTAAAAACCTTATGTGATCCAACCATCGTGTTTTCTCTGATTTACCTTCAAGCCATAAAACTTTTTCAAAAAGGAACCTACTCTGATACTAATTGTTAAGCACATTATATATTGAGAGGGGAGGTGAATTAGTATATCATATATCTTATAAATCTTTTACTTAATCAAATTCTACTTAACCATTCATTCAAGATATGTAATAAAACTGAAAGCAATATGCACCACACAAGAGGGAGAGAGAGACACCAAATTTTTACATGGAAACCCAAAATGAGAAAAACCATAGAGAACAATCTCAAGTATATGAAAGAGCACCAACTCAAATTACAGAGTTTACAAGCACCAACTTGCAGGACCACCACCCCTTTACTGTACACCAACACAATAATTATTTGTGAGTACCAACCCACAAGAGTGTTGTCCCCCAAAAATATCAGCTATTTTGGAGACAACATTTGAATTATTTTGGTCCTACAGACCAAAATTATCTCTTCCCTTTCCAAATTTTGTCTCGGGCATTCCAATTCCTCATTTTTCAAGCTTTTTAGAAATCTACAAACTGCAAACAAGCTCATTTCTTCAAGTTCAATGGGCTTCATGACTTCTGCAGGTGGGTTCAATCAAAAGAATTGGTTTCTAACAATTGGTCATTTTCAGAATTGGTTCATCACCTTAGTTCAAAGAGTTATTTCCATCGGTAAGCATCAGCAGCAGGTTCAACGTTTGGTTCATCTTTTGGTTCAATGTCAAATGGTTCAATCAAGCAGTTCAACACTTTGTTTCAACATTTGGTTCATCCACTTAGCTTCAGCGCTTTGATTCATTCTTTGGTTCAATCAAATGGTTTGTCAGTCGATTCAAAGCTTTGTTTGAACCGTTGAACCAAAATTTGGCTCAACGTCTTGGTTCAACGAAAAGGTTCAAAGCCTTGGTTCGACGGTTAGTTCAAATACATGGTTAAAAGTCTTGGTTCAATAGAATGGTTCAAACATTTGGTTCAATGGAATGGTTCAACAATTGGTTCATCACCAAGGTTCAAAGAGTTTCTCAAAGAAGCCTGAAGGCCATTCAAAGACTGCTCGAAGGGTAGATACCCTTGCGGGAGACTCTTCCCGACTCAAAATAGGTCCTTACTTAAGGCCTGAAAGGGCAAGTTCAATCTAGAAAAGTGCCAAACAAAAAAGCCGAAAGAAGACAAAGGAATGACGTGCCTGAAAATGTCAAATTTAACACAATGAATTAGCTATTGATCCTTTAAACATACAGACTAGAATACATTCACATATTTCAAAAAAGAAGACCAATAGAAAGTGGAAAAGGAATAGAATCGTAAATTAAATCCAGGACCCGATTCAATTAGCTGGACAAGGATGAACGATGAAGATAAGATCAGATCGCCAGGTGGAACATTGAAAGTTACAAACTTTCAATAAGCGCGACTTATTTCCTTGCATTGATAAAATCAAATGGGTAAAGTGCCCCTACATTCTAGCGTGTCTTCTTAACAAATTCTAATGCAAAATGATGTATTGATTGTTCCCAAGTCCTTCTTGAAGAGGCTATATAAGGGACTTTCTTTTATTTTAATAAGGATCTCTTTTGTGACATTTAGAATGAAACTCTGCCCAAATTGTAAGGCATTATTGAGACTTTGAGCTCAGATTGCCGATCTTATATTGTTACTACAATAAGAAAGCAAGTAGTTTTTTAGACTTTGTGCTATAATATCTTTGTTATTAAGGAAATTGTTCTTATGTCCTTTTCTTCAGTATATATTCTATTCCTTTAATTCAACAAGCAAAATTAGTGACAGCAGTCAAGAAGGTATCCTAAAGAGTCAACTATGGAGAGACTTTGTGCCCTCATAATTGCCTTTAGTGTGTGTTCTTTTCATCTCTGTTTAAAGGACCTTGAGGTGACTTTGTGCCCTCATTATCCTTCGTATCTTACTCTTGAGCAATCCAGGTGAAGACTTTGAGCTGCATCTCGATTTGCTGGTTATCACATTCTTTACTACATTTTTGTTGTTACTGCCAGGAGTATTTTTGTGGTTTGTTGAATAGTACTTCTGAAAGAAGAGGAGTATTGTCTGTCATTTCCCTTGAGTTTTTCCTTTGATACGTGTGTAGCATCTCTGAAAGAAGAGAGATGGATGGTTTGTCCCTCTCATGAGTATTATTTTTTGTTTATATATATATATATATATATAGTATACCTACAAGGAACCTCCCCTTGATGAGAGGAGAGATCAGTGTCTTTCTGATGTGGTAAAACTACACATTTAGATGACTAATCTTCTTACTTTGGCTGATCAGACCTATTTTGTTTATCAGTACGCTGATCGACAAAATCTTCAACCAACAATTTTTAGCGACTCTGTTGGGAAAAGAGCGCACAGTTTGAAGTCTCAAACTTCAAGTTGAAGCAGATCCTGCTCTTTCTAGTTTTTATTCTATAATATGGAAACTTCATGATATACCAGAGGCCAGAAATCTCAAGGTGTTGTAGACCCTACTTTTGAGTTGGCATAGCAAAATAATTTTGAGTTGTTTCCTCCACAATCTCACCTTAGACGAACTACTGGTCGAGCCTTGCCTACTCACACTCCACTTGGATTAGTGATCCCACTTTTGCATAATCAAATCATGGCTCAAGGACCCTGGGGTAATTCTTTTGGTCCCCTAAATTTGACTCCACCTCTGCATAAGCTTCCACGTAGTTCAAGGAAGAACTTCTCTAAATTTTTTAGTGATGGGAAGGTTCATCCTAATGAACACATTATAGCTTTTAGCATAGCCTGTGGGGTAATATAAGTGGAATTTGAAGATATAGCAGTCAGGTTATTTGTGGAGACACTATAAGGTGTTGCTGCTGACTAGTTCTATCACTTACAGGCTGGGTTAGTGACTAATTGAGACACTTTGAAAGACAAATTTGAAGCCAGGTTCAAGCCTACAGAAGATGCACATGCCTTGCTGGCCTAGCTCACTCAGATGAAGAAAGAGCCTCATAAGCCTATGAGGGATTTTATTGCCAGGTTCGACAAGCTAAGGCATAGGATTCCCTTGGCTGTCCAACTGACACCTCAAAACCTCAAATGTTTTTTCATCAATTCACAATTGCCTGAAGTGAGTTTCTTGCTAAGACAGGCCAGACACGTAGACCTTGTTGCTGCTCAGGACTTGGCTACTAAGGTAGAAGATGATCTTATCTTAGCTGGAAAGATAAGGAGAGACCCTAATAAAGGAAAATCATCTTCATCTTTTGAGTACTCCCCTGCAGTCACTACTGACCCAATGGTACAAAAGCTAGCAAATGAAATGCTAGCTCTGAGAAAGCAAGTGGTGCAAGAGATGTCTTCTGCTCTTGCATATAGAGATATGTCCAAGAGGACTTTCCAGAATTAGGCGTACCAAGGCAATGTTGCTAGGAATCAGGGACAGCAAAATTGCCTTCCTCCTCCACAGAGGAATCTCACCCTTTAAGCACTTCCACAACTCAACAGTTGGATATCTTGAAGCTGAAATGAATTTTTCATTCTAGTCTGAGTTAAATCCTAAAGATGATGCTAATCTTTTCATTGAGGAAGATGAAGAATTAGCTGGCGACTCTCATATTGGTTTCTTGAACTATCAGGATGAACCCAGAAGTGAAGGCCATGCAGTTCAGGGGTCGTATGTTGTATTTACCTAGTCTAAAAATTAATTAGCTCAACAAGTTGATATAGAGAAAGCAGAGGAGCAACCTTAATCAACAGTTTTAATTGCTAAGCAGGGGTCCACTCTTCCTTTCTAACCAAAGGACCCAGTGGTTTCAAGAAAGGTAAATACCCCTACGCCTTCTACTTCAATTTCGCAGTCCAATCCTTCCCCTTTAAAAAATCAAAAGGATGAACTCCCATCCTCTACTCTTATCTCATTCTAGGCATTTGATATTATTGACCATATAAAGAGAACCAAAATTCAAATGTCTAAATTTAAATTTCTGTAGTCCCATCTCGTGCAGTTAGACAGACTGGTTCAATGTGTTAAAAATCAAAACATCCCTATTAAACGAATGATCCCCAAGGTGACACATGATGCTACAAGAAATGCACCCACCAGGAACAACCTTGTCACCTCTCCCCCTGCTGCTCCTGATAGGATTAAACCTTTTTATGTCACATTGCTGATAAATGGATATAAGTTGAATAATTGCATCATTGATTCTGGAGCTTCAAACAATGTCGTGCCTGCCAAAGTGGCCGAATCCCTTGGTCTCACACTGACCAAGACATTTGAGAGATGTTTCTCCATGGATAATAAGCAAGTACCATTGCTGGAACAAATCAAATATGCCCAATTTGCATTTGCAGCCTTCCCAGCCAAGAGAATCAAGATGATTGTCTTGGTGGCTGACGTCCCAACATCTTATGGCATTTTTCTTGGATGAAATTTTTGCAAAGACATGGGAGGAGAATTAAGCATGGATCTATCTGAGGCAAGGATCTCTGTACAAGGTGTGATGAAGAGATTACTCCCTAAAAAGGAAGCAAAATTTGTGGTCACTCAGACATCAACCCCTGAAGCTCAAATTCTTTTTGAATCTGTAGGTATGGGTAATTATTTTATGTCTACAGATGAAGTGCACGAAACACTTGAAAGTATCAACTCAGAAATCGGTTCAATAAGAATAGCAAAAAAATTGGTAAGCTGCAATACAGACCAAGGAGGATTCTCCATTTATGATGAAGAAAAGTCTAAAGAAAAGTCAGTATCAGATGAAATATGGACTTTGGAATTTGATGGCAACTATTCTTCTACCAGTTCAGGGGTTGGGATTGTTTTGATATCTCTTCAAAGAGATATGTTCCCTTCATCTTACAAATTACAGTTCAGCAATACTAACAATATAGCTGAATATGAATCTTTGTTGCTAGGCATGAAGGCTGCTCAAGAAAAAGGCATTAAGTTTCTTCATGCCAAAGGGGATGTTGAATTAGTAGTTTATCAAGTGAAAAATTCATACCAAACTAAGAATGAAAGATTACACCACTATCGTAACTTGGTTTGGGACCAAATTGAAAGTTTTGATGCTTTCAACATTTCTGCCATACCTAGAGAGTCTAATGACAAAGTTGATGCACTTGCTATTTTAACAACTCTCTTAGTTCCTCATTCAGATTTTAAAAAAGACAGGTATACCATTGAGCTAGTTTATAGACCAAGTGTTCCTAAAAATGTTGATCATTGGCAAGTATTCAATGATGATCATCAAATCATTGCTTTTTTGGAATGAAAAGATAATTTTGAACAGCTATATTTTAAAGGCAGTGAACTTCAGAAGAATGAATCTGTGTCTGAATTCAGCTCAAATATAAATGAAGAATTATTGTAGCTAAAAAGAAACAAAATTCCCAAAGGCCTGGTTTCTCTTGAAAAGTTGTTTGACAAACATGATAGATTCATTAAACAACAGCAAATAGACTCGAGTTTCTGTCAAGGATTCGATCAAGTGAATTTATCTACTGAAAAAAATCCCAAGATGATCAATATTGGTAAGTGATGCACCCCTGAAGAAAGATTTAAGTTCACTTCTTTACTCTGTCAATACATGGATGTCTTAGCATATTCTTATGAACACATAAAGTCTCTCAGACCAGATGAAATCTGCCATAACATTCCTCTCAAGGCCGATTCAATGCCATACAAGCAAAAATTCAGATAATATAATTTAAAAATGTCAGGTACTATTCTGTCTGAGATATAAAAGATGTTAAATGCTAGAATAATCTTCCCAATCCATCATTCTACATGGATTGCAAACATAGTGCCTGTAAGAAAGAAGAATGGCAAAATTTACATTTGTGTAGATTTCATAAATCTGAATCAAGCATCTTTAAAGGATAATTATCCTTTGCCAATTATGGATCAAGTGCTTCAAACAGTGACAGGTGCAGAGATGTTATCAATAATGGATGGCTTCTCAGGTTATAATCAAGTTGAAGTTGGTAAGCAGACTAACACAAGACTATATTCACCACGTCTTGGGGTAATATAGGAGAATGCCTTTTGGTCTAATAAATGCTGGTGCTACTTTTTAGAGAGATATGAATCTGGCTTTCAAAAATGAGATTGGTAAATTCATAGTGGTATACCTTGATGATTTGACTGTCTTTTCAAAGCGTCGATCTGATCATGTATGCCACCTACAATAAGTGCTGGAGCGCTGCTACCAGAATGGTATTTTCTTAAATCCTAAAAAGTCTATTTTTGGAGTAATAGAAGGGAAACTCCTTGGACACATTGTGTTCAAATAAGGCATAAAGATTGACTCAAACAGAGTTAAGTCTATTCAAGAGCTTAATCTGCCTACAAATAAAAATGTTGTTCATTCTTTCTTTAGAAAGGTGAATTTCTTACGGAGATTCATCTCCAAATTTGCTGAGAAGACTAGACATATTGTGAACATGATGAAAGGGAAGACCACCTTCAGCTAGACTAAAGAAGGCAAATCAACATTTCAAGACATCAAGACTGCCATTGCTCACACCCCTACCTTGGTTTGTCCAAATTACCATAAAGATTTCATCATATACAGCTATACGTCTCAGCATACTCTTTCAGTGATTATTGTTCAATAGGACAAGGAAGGTATGGAATCTCCCATCTCTTTCATGAGTTGTCCTCTCAAAACCCATGAAATTAAGTATTCAAATATAGAGAGGCACACCTATGCCTTGGTAAAAGTAGTCAAACATTTATGCTTCTATATTCTAAATTCACATACTACTGCCTTAGTTCATGACACTACAGTTAAGTCTATAATAACTCAGCAGGAGTTTGGCAGAAAGAGAGGTAATTGGATTGCAAAAATCCAAGAATTTGATCTGGATATCAAGCCGACAAAGCTGGTCAGAGGTAAGGGCCTTTGCCAATTAATGGCTGACAATAAACCAGAAGATACACATCATGAAGAAGCTGAAGTGGAAAATACGCCAACAGTGTTTTTTGTCTCCACTACCAATGAATGGTACTCAGGTATTGCCTATTTTCTAACTTATGGTGAATGTCCCGCTCATTTGTCTTACAAAGAAAAGAGGACTATCAAGTTGAAAGCTGCCAATTTTGTCTTTTGGGATAATGGCCTGTACAAGAAAAGCATAGATGGAGTATTCCTTTGCTATGTAAACAAGGAACAACAAACCCAACTTTTGAAATCTTTTCACAATCTGGCTTGTGGAGGACATTTTTTAGCTTCTGTGACTACTCACAAGATTTTGTGAGCCAGGTATTACTGGCCAACTCTTTTCTAAGATGCACATAAGTAGGTGAGAAAATGTGAACTCTGTCAGCAATTTGTTGGAAGGCCCAAGTTAGTTGCTATGCCTCTCAAGCCAATGATCATAAAAGAACCTTTCCAACAATGGGGACTTGATTTTGTTGGGACCATAAACCCATCTTCAAGTGTTGGACATGATTATGTCCTTAAATCAACTGACTATTTCACCAAGAGGGTAGAAGCAATCCCAACTAAGCATGTTACTTCAGAAGTTGTATGCAACTTCCTCAAAGAGAATATCATTTCCAGGTTTGGAGTTCCACTCAAAATTATTATTGATAATGCAGCTTGTTTCACCTCTCAGGAAATTACACAATTTTGTTTCCATTATGGAATTATACTCTCTCACTCTTCTGATTATTTTCCACAAGGGAATGGACAAGTTGAATCCAGTAATAAGAATATGGTAACTATTATTAAGAAGCTAGCAGATGAAAATCAAAGAACATGGCATAAAGCATTGGTTGATGCTCTGTGGGCAGACAAAATCACACCAAAAAGGGCAATTGGTATGTCTCCTTTTCAACTTCTTTATGGTATCAATGTTGAGATACCAATCACCTTAGAATTGCCAGCCTTGAAATTGGCAAAGGCAATTGAAGATCAAACATATGAAAGCTCTCTTAATAAAAGAATTATGTACCTGACTGAGCTGGAGGAACAGAGAATCATGGTGGTAGACATAATTGCTACTCATCAAAGTCTAGTAAAGAAACTCTTTGACCAGAAGGCCAGAAATCGTGATTTCTAGATTGGAGATCAAATCTTGCTATGGGACAAAAGGAGAGAACCAAAGGGGATGCATGGAAAGTTTGACTCCCTTTGGAGAGGCCCATTTATAATTCATCAGCACATTGGTGAAAACAACTTTTTACTAAAATATCAAGATGGCACACTCTTTTCTCTGCCCCATAATGGGCAGCATCTGAAACACTTCAACTCTTGAAGTATCAGATCATTGCATATGTATATATGTATATTTGTATAGTTTTTAATTCTATTTTTGTTTCGTTTGTTTCCATTTTTTAAGTCTTTCATTTTTGGGTAGCATGACTCTGTAACCCAATGGTACACATGAAGACACTGGAGATTCTAGATTCTACTCCTTTCAATTCTTTTGCAATTGACAGAAGTTCCCTAACTGGAGCCAACTATTGTCCCCCAAAAATATCAGCTATTTTTGGGACAACATCTGAATTATTTTGGTCCTACAGACCAAAATTATCTCTTCTCTTTCCAAATTTTGTCTCAGGCATTCCAATTCCTCATTTTTCAAGCTTTTCAGAAATCTACGGACTACAAACAAGCTCATTTCTTCAAGTTCAACGGGCTTCACAACTTCTGCAGGTGGGTTCAATCAAAAGAATCAGTTTCTAACAATTGGTCATTTTTAGAATTGGTTCATCACCTTAGTTCAAAGAGTTATTTCCATTGGCAAGCATTAGTATCAGGTTCAACGTTTGGTTCATCTTTTAGTTCAATGTCAAATGGTTCAAAAGCAGGTTCAATCAAGCGGTTCAATGCTTTGTTTCAACATTTAGTTCATCCACTCAGCTTCAATGATTTGATTCATTCTTTGGTTCAATCAAATGGTTCGTTAGTTAGTTCAAAGCTTTGTTTGAACTGTTGAACTAAAATTTGGCTCAACGTCTTGGTTCGATGAAAAGGTTCAAAGCCTTGGTTCGATGGTTAGTTCAAATACATAGTTCAAAGTCTTGGTTCAACGGAATGGTTCAAACATTTGGTTCAATGGAATGGTTCAACAGTTGGTTCATCACCAAGGTTCAAAGAGTTTCTCAAAGAATCCTGAAGGCCATTCAAAGACTGCCCAAAGGGTAGATACCTTTGTGGGAGACTCTTCCCAACTCAAAATAGGTCCTTGCTTAAGGCCCGAAAGGGCAAGTTCAATCCAGAAAAGTGCCAAATGGAAAAGCCAAAATAAGACAAAGGAATGACGTGCCTGAAACGTCAAATTTAACATAATGAATTAGCCATTGATCCTTTAAACATATAGACCAGAATACATTCACATATTTCAAAAAAAAAGACCAGCAAAAAGTGGAAAAGGAATAGAACAGTAAATTAAATCCAGGACCTAATTCAATTAGCCAGACAAGGAGGAATGATGAAGATAAGATAAGATCACTAGGTGGAACAATGAAAGTTACAAACTTTCAATAAGTGTGACTTATTTCCTTTCATTGATAAAATCAAATGGGTAAAGTGCCCCTAAGTTCCAGCGTGTCTTCTTCACAGATTCCAACATAAAATGATGTATTGATTGTTCCCAAGTCCTTCTTGAAGAGGTTATATAAGGGACTTTCTTCTATTGTAATAAGGATCTCTTTTTTGACATTTAGAATGAAACTCTGCCCAAATTGTAAGGCATTACTGAGACTTTGAGCTCAGATTGCCGATCATATTTTGTTACTAAAATAAAAAAGCAAGTGGTTTTTCAGACTTTGTGCTGTAATATCTTTCTTATTGAGGAAATTGTTCTTATGTCTTTTTCTTCAATATATATATTGTTCTTTTAATTCAACAAGCAAAATTAGTGACAACAGTCAAGAAGGAATCCTAAAGAGTCAACTGTGGAGAGACTTTATACCCTCATAATTGCCTTTAGTGTGTTCTTTTCATCTCTGTTTAAAGGACCTGGAGGCGACTTTGTGCCCTCATTGTCCTTCGTATCTTACTCTTGAGCAATCCAGGTGAAGACTTTGAGCTGCATCTTGATTTGCTGGTTATCACATTCTTTACTACATTTTTGTTGTTAGTGCCAAGAGTATTCTTATGGTTTGTTGAATAGTACTTATGAAAGAAGAGTACTGTCTATCATTTCCCTTGAGTTTTTCCTTTGATCCGTGCGCATCATCTTTGAAAGAAGAGAGATTGATGGTTTGTCCCACCCATGAGTATTATTTTATATATATATATATATATATATATATATATATATATATATATATATATATATATATATATATATATATATATATATATATATATATATATATGGATAGTATACCTACAGGGAACCTCCCCTTGATGAGAGGAGAGATCAGTGTCTTTTTGATGTGGTAAAACTACACATTTGGACGACTAATCTTCCTACTTTGGCTAATCAGACCTATTTTGTTTATCAGTACGCTGATCGACAAAATACTCAACCAATAAAGAGCACCAACATATTGCAAAAATTTGTGATTACCAACCCACAGGAGCACCAATCCCTCTTGTGTATAAAACATAATTATCTCTCAATGTTGCTTACTCAACATATGATAGAACTCTACAATATCTCTTTCTATTATCTCCTCTTTTCTTATATAAAATAAATACAAACCATGCACTCTCTTGCATATTACAAATGGATTCTCAAGCCTTTATTTATAGCTTTCCAAATGACCTTTGGCATTCACCCTTTCTGACCCTTCAATCTTCATAGAAAATGGTGCCAAACTTGCATGACCCTTTATATCCTTGCATTTGAAAAGTCACATGGTGACCCTTCATAATCAAATGCATCCTTTCCTCTTTTATCTTTATCTTGGTGCCCTTTCAAATTCTTTAAGGTGACTCTTCATGGAAAAATATGCCATACCCTCTTTTGTTTTCACTTGGTGACTCTTGAAATTCCTCAAGATGACTCTTCATGGGAAAATGTGTCCCATTCCTCTTTTGTCTTTACCTCGTGACTCTTTGATTTCTCCATGGGCCCTATTTTGACTTTTATGCAACCAAAAATATATTTGTTAATATTAAATAAATATTAACACACATTAGCCAAGATATGAATATTAAAAACACCATTAAATGCTATGGGGCTTTTATCACCAATGCTAGAGCTTTGACATCAATAACAATATTTCCAATAGATTTAGTCAGAAAAATTCATGAAACTAATCTGAAAAAGAGTAATGAAGTGGAAATAAACCTGAAGGAGGTTAAATACAGTCGAAAGCATGACAGTGACGATACACAACTATGATGAGAGGATATAGACATCTCTCATAAAGCATCATAGATCGACCCATCTCTTTCTTGGCATACTTATTAAGACATGCACTCCCCAAGATTAATGCATCGATGAGTCCTACAAAATATATCATCATTAGTTAAAAAAATATAGGTGTATACATATGCCCCACCCAAAGCTTACACGTGTCATAACAATGAAATGTGGGATGGTGCTTTAGGAAAGATACATAGTAACATAAAAACATAAAAGTAAATGATGTAAAGAGTGATGATAAATGAATGAAATAACTGAGAGTAACATATACATACCTCATCTTTAAATTGAAAATATATATGTAAATACCTTAATATTGGTCATGGCAAGCACAAAAATTGCATATGTTATCCCCAATGACACAAGGCTAAAACATAATAAAAGAAATGTGAGCATACATATAAGATTCAAGAAACATAAGTATATGGAACTCTCAAAAAATATTTTAAAAATAAGAGAAAATTAGCAAGTTAAGATGACAAAGTAAAATTATGACTGGAAGACCGAAGGAGAATAAAATCATATCTAAAATAATGTTGGCTAAAAGGGGCTAGGCAACTACAAAGTAAATGATAAATAGAGTTTGGACAACCCTAAGATAAAATGATGATGAAGGATAATAAATAATAAAGTAAAACAATAAAATTAGAAACGAGATGGAATGGACCAAAAAAATGTGAAACATGAAAGCATGGAAGGGAGAAACAAGATAGGGTGGTCCAAAAAAGATGAATAAAAACTCAAATTCCCAAACATAACTAAGATATATCCTATAAAGATAAGGCAATGATCAAGATAACATCTCACATAAACTTAAATATTCAACTCCTATTCAAATATGTGAAGTTCATAGAGGATTTGATAAACACTAACACATGTCATTGTGCTAACATGTATACAAGAGATGGAGAAAAGGATATTGATAAGATGAGATAGATTTTGAAATAAGTTTTTTGATAAGGGGAAATAATGGAGGAAGGGAAAATAGGGTACTACCAAGATAAAAACAAGTTATTTACAAAAAATAAGAGTCTCTAATCAATTTGGCAAGACTAAGAGTTTTTGACATCAATGGCCATAGAAAAACCCAATCCAACAAGCATAAAGTTTGGGATAACTATTGAAGAATAAGTATAATCCAAATAATACTAATACATGAAAGGTACAATGATCTTATCTTTCCACAATGCATTTGTCATTCCTTATGACCCCTTCAGATTGTAAGGTATTATAATTAAGCATGAATATGAGTGTAAATTACTAAAGTTGATTTGATAAGTGGCATGTGCTAAATATAGAAAACACTAAATAGATCAAGGTACTTATATTTTTTTGTTAACTGACTCTTTATGACTGACTTTTGACAGTAGAAGGGGGTTGGAAATAGGCTTGCGAGTCGCTTGAATCTAAAATTGATTGTTTGTGCATATAAGGTGAATAATGTTAGGATGGGGTGAAATTGATTGTAGGTTAATATTATTATCTTTGGTTTTTTTAAGGATCCATGATCTTACATTTAATTTCACCTACTTTCAATATCTATGTACGTGTAATCCTAACACCTAACTATGTGCTCAACTCTAGCAAGTAGTCTCCTCTTTAAAACCTTGAGTCCACTTGTGAAAGGAAAGAACCTGTAAAAACTTGGGAAGTGTAATGAGTTGAGTGAATCCAAATCACTCACATTGATGATTGATTATTGATTACATATCCAATACTCTAAAGAGAGAAGTCAAACCATATGTAGTTTTTTCCCTTAGTGTAAATGTGCAATTGTTCTCCTTTGTTAAACGAATGCACCCAGTGATTTAGCTTTTGACACTTGACAATGTTTGGTCTTTACTTAGCTTAGTGTAATTCAGACTTAGTTGATGATTGCTCCTGGTGACTAAATTAAAAAGTGTAAATAATAGCTATGTTTTTCTCAATATGCAGTAGTGTATATATGTGTTCTAGATTACTATTAGATGAGTTATAGATGGATAATAAGCTTGGTTTTGATTTATATTTATATGAGTCTATTCGGGTAATATCTCACACCATCGACATGTTAGGAATATGGGTCGACCCACAAGGATTGATTAGATGTTAAAAATAGTCATTGTTGGGTGAAGGACAATAACGTCACCCTCAAGATAGTTTCATTGATGAATTTGTTTAAGCTTAATGTTTATATCCAGGAGATAAAAATGGAAATTTGATGATCTGGAGACATTTGGGTAAGATATTTAGTTGGTTTGACATAGAGTGATAGGTTCGTATAAGTGAAAAATATAAATATAGGAGGATTAAACTCATAGGAAGCATGTGTATGTGAGATAATGGCAAATAAGAGGCATATATGTGCACATGTCATGTATGGTGAAGGTGGGTCAAACGTGACATTGTCAAATGTATAATACTAGATTTTAGTACCTACACATATTAGAAGGTGATGTGCCAATTTTGTTTATCCATTGCAACCAACATATATTCTAACCATTATTATAAAAATGTAAACTAAAACTGGTTGGCAGGGTGTATCACACATATGCATGTTTCAATAACCTTTGCCACATGATCAATTGGTAGATTAATATGCCCAATTAATCCTAGACGAGGTATAGTGTGTTGTAATTCATCAATGTCATGACTTGGTTGTAATAAGAGTGTAGTATTACACATTCTTGGAATTTATCTCTCATTAATTTGAATGTGTTGTTGATAAACACCCTCAACGTATACTTTAATAGTCAAGATTATTTGTCGTGGATGCTTATGACTTGTGCATGTTACATTTGACTACTGAGATTTGTTAGAGCTTAATGTTGATTTTTTTTGTGGTAGTTAAATTACTAAATAATCCTTTCATTTTTATAATTTTGAATTTTGTGTTGTAATGTTGTACAATTGTTTATTCCATGCCTAGTGATTTTATAGTAATCACAATATATTTTGCCTTCTACATGTTAGATGTCTCATAGTTCTATGTCTAGTACTCAGTAATGGAATCAATATTTTATCAAGTAAAATTTATAATATGATGTTTGATTTATCTTAAATACTCATAATTTATAATGTTGTGGAAGGTTTCATAGCATAAACTCCACATTGTTCATTGAATTGTACTATAATCCTTTATTATAGTGCAAAATGTATCATTGTTCTTGTGCTCAAGTTATGCTTGATTTTATAAAGGTTTGTCTTGATAGGTAATTTACCCTGTAAGGCTCTTGGTGTGGCATAATGTTGCAATGACTCTTTGCATTTTAATTATGTTGATCATCTGGAATGATTATCTTTCCTTTTCCCCTTGTAGATTTTTATTGAGTAGGAGCCTTTGAATTATCATTGCTCTTTGTATATAAAAGATCCTAGTAGGTGTAAACATCTTGTGAGACTTGAGTAATTACATGAATCAATAGGATTTAAATTTAACTTATGCAAGTGATTGACTACGTTCCCTTCCATATCATTATTAACATTATCACTATCAACATTATATGAGTATATGCGATTTGGTTCTTTTGGATTGACCAAAAAAGGGAGATCTAGAATTATCTCTTTTGGATCGACATTAGCTTATGTTGATTTAGTTGTGTCTTCATTAATGGTCATAACTAACTCCTTTTCATTTATTTTACTTGATTGTCCAACCTTGTATGTATGCATTTTTTTTCTACTGGGATAGGTAATGATGGAGGTGTTATATAATATTATAATATAATCTAACTGTGAATTACCATCGTTATTAGATTGCATAATTTTATAATACTTGAAGGGATCATTATCTATGTGACATGTATACAAATACACATCATTCATGAAGTTCACACACCTATGCAATATATATGGCATTACTTTCATAGTTTGCATCTAAGGTTGACCCAAAAACAAATTGTAGTGTAGATGATTAGACATGACCTGAAATAGGGTAGGTTATGTCTCGATTCCTACTCTCACATCTAATGATATTGATACAAGTACATGATGTGGAATGCCATCAAATCCTTTTACACTTTGATATGATTTTTAATAATATTCATATTGACAACTAATTATTGTAAGAATGTTATATTATAGATATTAATTCCTAATCCATTATTTATTAATATTCATTTTCCCGCTTTACTTTTAATTTGAGCTTGAATGAACAATGGGATATTTTTCTCTTTTGTGTGTTTTGTGGGTAAATCTTTATTTTCAAAGAAAGTTACTTATTTGGTATCCTTTAATTCATTCAAAATGGAGGCAAAGTATGCAGGTTTTTTATCACTCAACAAAGTTATCTCACGTAATGCCTCGTATAAGATGTCCTTGTAAACAATCAGTTGATCTCTTTAGTACTTCAAGAGATAAATATTAGCATGGGTAGCTTTTAGTTTGATCAATGATATCATGCTCTTTAGTTTGATTGGTTAGCCTTGTGGGAGGTAGAGGGGGATGAAGAGGAACATGTTGACTAGAGGAGGATGAAGAGGAACATGTTGACTAACTCAATTATGTCACACATGGTGGGGAATTATACCTCTTATAGTAGTGACAACATGGACCGCATGATCCAATATAAGCTTGGGGCAAATAATTGTTGTGGGATAGTAGCTGGTACAACCTTGAGGTCTTAAGGGAGGAGGAACAAAATGAGTCATGCATTCCCCTTGGCACCTAGTGGTAACATGAATCATATTAAACTAAATTTTGAAATAATATAAATTAAGGAAGGCTAAAGATTATTCATCATTAATGTTAGCATTATTATTGCATAAATATTTGACTTATGGAATTACATAATTGCTAAATATTTTGTATATTAAAGGGAGACAACATGTAATGATTACAATCATAGCTTGAGTTAGAAAATAGACAATGTATATACCCATTATAGCCATGGGTAATTTGTAAATGAAGGAAATTTAGAAATCAAGTTTGAAAATCAGATTTAAATACAAAAAAATAAAACCCTATATAGAAGGATGAAACCCTGAGGACAAATCAAAGGTTTTGTTATGTTCTAGATAAAAAATAAGTTCACCAATATGCTTTAATTTATTTTTTATTTATGTGATCTAGTTAAGATTAAACTTTGAACTATTTAGAATAAATAAAATACAACAATGATACACTAATATGAATGTTAATGGTAGAATAAAATTGAACATGTACACTTGCTATTTAAAGAAAGTATTAAAGAGATATAGATACGTTGTGTATTTTTGTTCTGTGCAAGACTAAAACTGCATGTGCAAGTGGAAAAATGGCTGAAAGTAGATTATGAGTCACTCAAACTAGGAATGAGGTGTTTGGAACTACTTGAATAGTAATAAAATTGTGTAGATGCATGCTCTAGATGGTAGCATCTTTCTTATATCAGATTTGTCTATATGGACTGTGCCTCTCTATTTCAATACATGCCATTGTGCTTACTTGTAATATGTCTCTATGTGTGGTCTCAAGGGCTCGTTGTCTGTGTGGTATTTAAAAACTTGTCTCCTTCTATTTGAAACCCAAGGTCCACTTTATACATTAGGTTTAGGCTTGAAAATATGTGTAAAAGGTGTATTGAGATGACCTTAACCACTCCCAAATTAATAGTTGAGTGTTGTTACGTATCTAATACTTTGAAGAGGGAAGTCTAACCAATAGATATTTGTACAATAGTGCTCCTTTTATGAATGCAACCTTTAATTTAGCTTTCAATAGTTGAAAAATGGAAAATTTTAGCTTGGCTTGTATGCTTCAAAATTTAGCCAGGACGTACTCCTTGTGATTGATTTTAGAATTACAAAATTTAGGGCAACCCCTTTGAATGTGTAATTGTCAAAATAGGTTTACTTGACAATGATAAATAGATCAAATAGGATTAGACTGATTGTGTATTTATATGGGACTCTTTGGGTACTTTCTCATGCCATTGACTTGGGAAATGTACAAATTGATATGTGAAGATGATTTGAATTTGAAAATGATCGATGCTTAGCATGGGAACAATTTTGACATAATTATACAAGTAAAATTTTTTATAAGCATTTGAGTGTGACAAACTCATATGAAAGACATGGCTATTGATATGATGATTTGGAGATATCTACGTATGATAATGAATAAGTTTAACATAAACTAGAGAATTCATGTAAGTGACTGATAGCAAATCGGGAAGGTCAGACACATAAAAAACATGTGGATAGAGAATAAGGGCGTGCAAGAGCCATATGTGTATACACAAGTCATGTGTGTTAAGGATAAGTCAAATTAATATTTTTCAAGTGTTTAATACCATATTTTGTGTCTATAATTACCCTTAGGGGAATGGCCATATTAAGGCTTTAAATAAGACTATCGTTATATTTTTGACTAAGATAGTAACCAAACTTGGGGAAGATTGGCATAATCAGATTGTTATGCCCTTAACAATTAGCATGTAATGGGATATGTGTTGTTGACTTGTGTCTAGCATAACCTTTTACTTAGTTGTATGATGATTTATATATCTTGAATTAGTAGTAGTTTCAACCTATGGACTATCCGTAGCCTTAGTAGAGTATACATAGGAGATAGTGGTAAGTATTATACCATTATATTATAATTTTTTCTCTTATTGCAAGGTTGCAGAGGTTTACCCCTTGAAGTAACCCGGTGTTTTATTTTAAGTATTATACTTTGTTTTCAATCATATTATGTGGATCTACTCTTTTTTTTTCTTGTTGTTGTAATATATTGTTATTGATATGCACTTTATATTTATATTTCCATCCATTGTTATGGATTTT
The DNA here is from genome assembly GCA_037957365.1 of Torreya grandis. Lineage (NCBI taxonomy): Eukaryota > Viridiplantae > Streptophyta > Pinopsida > Cupressales > Taxaceae > Torreya > Torreya grandis. The sequence continues at coordinate 2,644,105 of JARHVA010001060.1, forward strand.
CTTTATCTAGCTAATTAATTTCACTATAAGTGTTATTAGAGCTTTGATTTGGGCAAGGTTTTTTCATGATATTTTTTTGAGTCAAGATCATTGTATGTTTGGTGTTGTTGAAGGATAAAACAAATATAACTTTTGATCCAAAAGGAATTAAAAAATATAGTAATTTTTGGAATCATCTCGATGAGGAAATAACACACACACACAAATATTTGTCAACCTTTTTTCAAAATTTTAGTGTTTTTGGATTTTTTGTACCTTTGTGAAATATTTCAGTCATTGGATTCATCTTGATGAGATGATCACTATGGTATAATTATTTAAGAAACTTATTTTGAGCCCTAAACCCTATAATATTTGCATGGTCGGTTTGCACATTAGGAGTTGATGCAAGGGTTCCAATTTTCCAATAAAAATGCCTAAGAAAGAAAAGATGGAGTCCAAAATTGGTGGATCTTCCATTCTAGGGTTTTTGAAGATAGATCACAATTTGTAGAACATACAAAATGTAATGGCCAATAAAGGATATATGGATAAAATCAATTAACAATTAGATGAGATAGGGCAAAGTTTTGATCAATTATTTACCATGCAATTATATCTACAAAACCAACCTTAATTCACCAATGCATAACTCAACCAAGGTTGATCATCTTCTCAACACTTTTTGAATCTAAATATAGATCAACCCCAACCCCTGGTTAGTTCCAATTTGGGTACTTAAAACATGTTACCCAAAGTGGACATGCATAATTTTGATGGAAAATGTCTAGTCAATTGGATCAACCAAATGGATATTTTTTACGTACATTTAATCCCATGTGAATATAATTTTACAATGGCATCCTTCTATTTGGAATGTCAGTCATTTATTTGGTATCAATGGTTTTGTGCTCAAAATAAGAAGACTATCAATGTCACTTGGTTAGTTTTTATTTAGGAGTTAAAAATGTACTATTACAATAATGTGATAAATAATTATTTTAGCCAATAGCAAAATTACATCAAACATGATCCATTAGGGATTATATTTAGCAATTATAAAATCTATCCTTACATGCAGATACGATCAAAGATGAGAAATTGAATGACATATTTCCTAGGGGACTCAAGTATCACATCCAATATGAGGACATGTTTAATCTACTTACTATATATGATTGTATTATCATGTATAGTAGGGTGAAGGAAAGAGCATTGGTCAATAGAAGGCACACCTTCACAAACATCAAAGTTCATATCAATCCAACACCATCATTCCCTCAACCTACCATATTCAATCCTCAATAAATTGAAGAGAAAAGGTGAAGTGGGTTATGTTTTAACTATGATTGCAATATAGTTATGGGCATAAATGTGATAAAAATAGGTTTTTCTACATTGATGGCACTAATAAAGAAGAAGATGATAATAAATTAGAATTAGAGAGTGTTAATGACCCTGATGAGGAGACAACATATATCTAACCATTTATTTCTCACCATGCACTTTCATAATTTATTACCCCACAAACCCTCAAGATAGTGGGTTTCCTAAAAAAATAGAAGGTGACAATATTGATTGACTTAAAAAGAACCCCCAACTTCATCAAAAATAACTTGGTTGATCCTTTGATCTATTTTGTGTATCTAGATCTAGAGTTTTAGATCATGATTGAAAATGGTGGTACAGTCAATTGTACAACAAAATGTCATAGCTTCAAAACCACCATGAGAGACTACCTACTATATAGCTTTATGTTCGTCATTCCCATGGGTGGCACAAACATTGTGTTGGGAGTCTAATGTCTCACTACCTTGGGAATGACTAAGAATGATTGATTTGAATTTACAAGAGTTAATTATGTGTTTTCATTCATATGCAATGATATTTTAACTATGTAGGTTACTTGCAAAGTCCTTGTAATTGGTTAGCTCTAATCAGATGTCAAAGATTATTAAAAAAGGAAACATATGGGTTTGTGGCACGAGTTTTTTCATTAGAAGCGCTACCAAAAAAGGTGCTTACATCTCCATGTCTAAAGGGAGTTATAGAGGGGCACTCCATAGTTTTAGAGATATGTCAAAAAGATTATCACCTAAAAGAGATCATGATCTTTCCATTCAACTATTAATAGGGATCCAACCACCCAATGTTAAACCTTTTAGGCATCCATATGTACAAAAGAGTGAGATTGAGATGATGGTATAGGAAATGTTTGAGTTGGGAATTATTAATCATATCCATAGTGTTTATTCCTCTCCAATGGCAATGATACATAAGAAAAATGACACATAGTGCATGCGTCCAGACTACATAAAGCTTACCAAATACATCATCAAAGATAAGTTTTGAATTCATATAATTGATGATTTGATATATGAGTTACATGGTGTGGTATACTTTAAGAAACTTGATATTTTATCTAGTTATCATCATATTATAAACACACATAAGGATATACATAAGTTAACTTTCAAAACCTAGAAGGGCCACTATGAATTTTTAGTGATGCCCTTTGGCCTCACAAATACATCTTATACATTTTATAGTTTAACAATGTTTGTTGAATAATAATGCATAAATTTTCCTTGGTGCTTTTTTATGACATCTTAATATAGAGAAAACCATGAGAGGAGCATATGCAACATATGAAAAGGTTACATATATTTTGGCACAACATCAGTTGTAGACTAATCATTCTAAGTGTGTTTTTGGAATCAAAGAGGTGAAGTACTTGGGTTAGATTATTTATCATGAATGCATAGTCCCTCACAATATCAAGGTCATGGTTAAATGTAAAGTGTCTAAGACCCTAAATCACCTACAATACCTCTTAAGGCTCACAAGTTACTATTATCAATTTGTAAAAAATTAAGGTAGCATATCAACACTTCTCAAAACTTATTGAAGGACACATTCTATTGGAATAAGGCAACAACCAATAAATTTTAGAATTTAAAGGAGGCCTTGTAAAGCACTATAGTTCTATCTACCCTAGATTTATCCAAAACTTCAATTGTTGAGTGTGATGCTACTAGGTATGGTATGGGCACAACACTCATGCAAGAAGGATGACTTGTTACTTTTGAGAGTTGTCAACTCAAAGGTGTAGATGATATTTATGAATTATATAACACCTCAATCTTGTACACTTGGAAAACTTAGACCTTGGTTGTTCCTCTCAATTCTAAACCTTTCTTACTTTTATAAGTCTCGCATCTGCTCTTTCTTGTGCCCTTTGGCCTATTTCTTAGTCCAATCAGTCTTATGTTGATGACCTAGGCCTTCTATCTCACCTGGAATGTTTAAAAACTCTTTATATTATGCCTCTACAAGTTTTGAGCCTATGCCTATTTTCCTGCTCCCTAGATGCTTACGTCCCAAGCAAACACTTATGTTGACATAAGTGTCATATTTTGATGCAAGTGGCTAGTGACCTAAAGTCATATAATTTGTAAATGAAATGTATCCTAATGGTTAGTCTAAATGTTATTATGTGAGATATTATCCTGATAGGAGTGGTATATATGCACAATCACTCCTCATTCTAAACTCACCTAACACAGACCTAGATTCATATCGAAGAGCATTCAAAGAGATTTTAATTGAGTAAAGCTTACTTATTTTCTCTTAATTCCATATCAGTCATAGGGAAAGCACATCTACAGGTTTGAGGTACTGAAGTCACAACCCAAAATCCATATTTACCAAGTTATAAACTATGTCATTATTGTACTTGTTTATCACACGTTGCATGATTCACACACAAGATAACACATAGGGGAGAACGACATAAGTTTGAGGCCCTCTTAGTTGTATTGGCTATGTAGGCAATGGTCGTTTATAGAGGGGTCTTTGGGGTAGATCAAGATTATGTGCCCACTAACCCATTTTTCTCACAACCACTATGAAGATGAAGAACCAAGTGTTTTGATCATTTGACAAGGAGTGACAATCAATGACCCATATCTAAATGTACCAGAGTAAAGGTGATGATAAACGTATAAGCATCCAAGTGGATGCATCTTGTTTTAGTAGTTATTTTGTACTAGACACCTGCATCCAATCTAAACACTAGTATTGATACAACCATCCCAAGCTAACACAAGTGTCCATGGCTACAAAGACACTTAATCCAAAATTTAAAAGAATATTCTTCTAGTTTGATTCCTACTTATTTAAAATCTATATTTGTATTAACTTGAAAAGTAGCTAAGTATCTTGTTTTAATTATCATTTCAATATCTAGCATTACTATACTTTCTATTTTTAGCATATCTCAACATAATAATTTTAGTATATGTTATATCAAAGTTTTGTAAATAATTGGCCTATTATAGATATGTTTATCTCCCTTGTGCTTATTCATTTCTATATTATTAACCCTATCTACCCATGTTAGGATCCATGTCCAATTTAGGGTTAAACAAAGGGTAAGAATCTATTGAAGCCCATTTACGAGAATGAAATGATGGCTATCCTTCATGCTATAATGAAGACCTTATTTTATGGGAAGACACTTCAAGGTGAAGGCAAATCATGATGGTCTATAATAGTTTTTAGAATAGAGGTTATCATTAAAATAACAACAAAAATGGGTCATAAAGATGTTGGGATATGACTTTGAAATCCTCTATGAGAAATGAAAGGAGAATGTAGTTTTTGATACACTATCTAGGAATGATGAGTCTACAAAATTAATATTATGTGTTGTACACATATTACAAATAAATTGGATTGAGGAGGCTAAATTAGAATAGGCCAATGGCATAGGTATACAAATTCTCGTTTAGAATATCCAACAAGATATGAGCATGTTAGAAAAAAATTATATGGAAAAGGGATGCTCTATGGTACATGGCTTGGTTATACCTATGTAAAACATCAACCATAAAGTAAAAGGTTCTTATGGAGCTACATGATTCACCAATCCATGGGCACTCAAGCTTCTTAAAGACTTATCATATATTCAAACAATAATTATTTTGGTAAGGGATTAAAGGGAAAAGCTAGAAATTTGTGGTGAAATACATGGTGTGGTAACAAAATATGGGTGAGATAATTAAGATATTGGGTCTTCTCTAGCTATTATATATTCATATCCAAAGATGGGAGGAAGTGTCCATGGATTCATCATAGCGTCGAACAAGTTTGGAGGGGGAAATGTCATCATGGTTATCGGGGATAAAATCACCAAGTATGCATAATTTTGTTTACCTTGTTGCATCCTTTTGTATCAAGTACAATAGCATCAAATTAGATGGATATAATTCAAAAGTTACATGGAACCCAAATATGGTAAGTGATTGTGATCCTATATTTACTAATAATTTTTGGATTGATTTATTTTCTTGATTGGGTACTCACCTGGCTCGTAGCTTGTCATATCATCTTCAATATAATGGAAAGATTGAGATGGTTTACATTTTTTGATAGGGATATCTCTAATGTTTTGCTTTGGATAAATGTGAGAGATGAGTTCTATGACTACCACTAACATAATGGTATCATGAAATTTATTTCCATAATTCATCCAAAATGTCTCCATTTTTGGCATTGTATGGGCACAAACCACCATCCATCACCTCAGCTGTGAGGGTTTAGTTAAAGGTTCAGGTAGTTGAATACCACATATAACACCAGTGTGAGGTACTCTCTATTTTCATAAAGAATTTGTCAATGACACATAACTAAATGAAGCAAAAAGTTGACCAACACCACACAAAAAAACATTTTGAAGTAAGAGATTGGGTTTTATGGAATTAAAAAAATACAAGTAAATGTCCTTAAAATAATAGAATTGATAGGGTGTGGAGCTAAAAGCTTCAACTGTTTGTAGACACAAAGAAGAGGATGTTGAAGAACCAAAAGAACCGGCGTCGGCAGCATGACCAACGTCGGTCACAGACAGTGGAGAAGGAAACCGGCGACGGCAGGGAGTCGACCGACGTCGGTAGCACCAGGCAAGCAGGGACCGGCGTTGGTCGCCTGTGCATTCTAAAACTGCTGTTGACGAACAGTCAGTTAAGTGAAGCAAGTGTTTGCATGTCAAATGACTAATTATAGTCATGAGCTGTGTGTCTAATTATTGTAGTTGGATTTCTATTTTTGTAACCATGGGATTCTATTTAAAGACCCATGAGACATGTATTGTAATAATCAAGAAGGCAAGTAAAAGCATTGAAGCAAGCAAGGTTAAGGACATCTACAGGTGTAAGGTCAAGGAGATCAGCTAAAGCATTCAAGGAGGGATAATAACTCAGGCTATAGAGTTGTTGTGTTGAGCAAGAGAGAGAGGGAAGAAGGTCTTGAGGTGTGGCAAGCCTTTGAGGTGGAGGAAGAAGTGGCATCTTCCTTATTGCATTTTCTTCTAGTAATATCTAATACAAGAGTGTGTATTGTCTCTCAAATTCTTTGCTGTCTCAAGTTTCTAGTTACTTTATCATTCTGGTATAATTCCGTGTTTAATTGCTTATAAGAAAGTAATCAATTGTGCTTCCGTTGGATAAGGGGTCACCTAACAGTTGGTATCAGAGCTACGGTTTGCAGGAAGCAGGTTATTTTTGATTACAGGTCATTCACAGGGTTTTCTGATTGAGTGGGAGTTCAGCAATGGCAGAAGAAAGTAAGCTACGAATGGAGAAGTTTAACGGTAAGAATTATCATCATTGGAGGATGCAGATTGAGGATTATCTGTATCAGAAGGATCTGTACTTACCGTTGGGTGGGGTTGCATGCAAGCCCACATATATGAAGGATGAAGAATGGAATGTTCTTGATCGGAAGGCTCTCGGTTCCATAAGGTTGAGCCTTACATCATCTGTGATTTCCAGCTTATCACAGTGCAAGACAATGGAAGAGTTGATAAAGTCCTTGGTGAATTTATACGAAAAGCCCTCGGCTTCTAATAAGGTATATCTTATGAAGTAGCTATTTACTTTGCAAATGCAGGAAGGTGGATCGGTACATACTCATCTCAGTGATTTCCATGGTTTGGTAAACCAATTAGCTTCAGTCAATATTGTTTTTGATGATGAGGTAAAGGCTCTCTTGATTTTATGTTCTTTGCCTGAAAGTTGGGATAGTTTGGTTATGGCAGTAGTAATTCTGCATCTACTTCTAAAATCTTAAAAGTTGATGATGTTGTGAGTGTGATCTTGAATGAGGAAATACGCAGGAGAAGCACAGGTGAATCATCAGGGAATGCTCTAAGTGCAAAAAGCAGGAGAAGGCAAAGGGAGAAGATTGAGCAAGGGAAATCAAGGTCGGGAAGGAGATCCGAATCCAAAGGTATCACCTACTAGTTTTGTGGAAAGAAAGGACATACAAAGAAGGAGTGTTGGTTGCGAGATAAAGAGAATCAACCTAAAGGTAAAGAAGAAGCAAAAGATGCAAATATCATGGTACAGGATGCTCTCATACTTTCTTTGGATAATCAGGTAGGATCATGGATTTTAGATTCTGGTTCATCTTTTCATGCATCCCCAAACAGAGATTTGTTCCATGAGTATGAACAGGGAGACTTTGGAGTGCTTTATTTAGGGGATGGTACGCCTTGTCAGATAGTTGGCAAAGGGAAAGTGCAGTTGAGATTGCAGATTGACAACACATGGGTGTTGAAGGAGGTCATGCATGTTCCAATTATGAAGCAGAGTTTGATTTCTATAGGAAGGTTGGGTGATGAGGGATGCATAATAACCCTCACAGCGGATTCTTGGAAGGTTACCAAGGGAGCACTTGTTTTAGCAAGAGGTAAAAAAGTAGTTACTCTTTATCTATCTACTTGTATTACTGATTCTACTTCTGGTTTATCTACTTCAGCTGTAGATTCGAAGATGTGGCTTAATAGGCTGGGTCACATAAATAAGAAGGGAATGGACATTCTTGATTCAAAAGGTATGTGTTCAGATTCGGAAAGCATAGATAGAGTTCATTACAGAAAAAGGAAATTTGATGCTTTTGACAAGAACAGGGAAGTCTTGGTGTTTTTGGAGGAGATGAAGGCCAGAGAACAGTTACAGGGGCTGAATAAATCTGAGCAGGGCAACATGGACAGAGATCTGATCCAAGATGAGCTCGCAGATGAAGAATTCATCACTCACAGGAACACACAGGCACTGACGTCGATCATCAGGACCGACGTTGGCAGGGGCGACACCCGCATCGTCCAGGGGTAACGACGTCGGCGGTCAGGGTCAGTGCAGGGAACCGACATCGATCGGGAGCAGACTGGGAGGTGGCCAAGATCGGTCACTGGAACGGATGATGGGTGGACAGTTAGCTGTCAAGGAGTCTCAAACACCCATATAGAGGTTAGAAAAGGTATGTGAACCTCATATTCGTTGTTCACCTTCTTTATATTGCTTACTGATAGTCATGAACTAGGAAGATGGAAGAAGCAATGTAGGTAGAATCCAAAAACAGTGGGAGCTTGACATGGATGAGGAGTGTGAGTCCTTGGAGAAGAACCAAATAGGTATTTGTTGGTAGAGTTGTCAGCTGGAAGGAAGCACTGGATAGAGGGATGGATTCCCATTTTAGAGAAGAGAGTGGATGGACATCTGAGACAGAAGGCTAGGGTATATGGTCTTGAGTTAGCTGCAGGACAATGGAGGTTTGACCATTGTTTTTTATCTTTACCAGGTTGGATAATATTAGCTACATTATCCTGTTACTGTATTGTGTTACTTTTTGCAGGGTTTCATATACAGGGAGTTTTCTGAGCTAAGGGTAGAGTTGGTTCAGAAGTATGTCATGAAGAATCTGGGAGCAGCAAAATTCTTTTGGCATAAGTGACAGGTATAGCATCACAGGTTTGCATGGTGGTTGGTCTTCAAGAGTGACTTTGAAGAGGGATACAGGGCCAAAGGAACAAAATAGATGGTGTACAGGTACAGGTATAGTAGCAGCTGTTTATCTCCAAGTGGGAGATTGTTAGGGTGTGGAGCTAAAAGCTTCAACTATTTGCAGACACGAAGAAAAGGATGCTGAAGAACTAGAAGAACCGGCGTCAACAGCATGACCGACGTCGATCACAAATAGTGGAGAAGGAAATCGGCGACGGCAGGGAGTCGGTCAACGTCGGTAGCACCAGGCAAGCAGGGATGGGCGTTGGTCGCCTGTGCGTTCCAGAACTGTTGTTGACGAACAGTCAGTTAAGTGAAGCGAGTGTTTGCATGTCAAATGACTAATTATAGTCACGAGCTGCGTGTCTAATTATTGTAGTTAGATTTCTATTTTTGTAACAATGGGATTCTATTTAAAGACCCATGAGGCATGTATTGTAATAATCAAGAAGGCAAGTAAAAGCATTAAAGCAAGCAAGGTCAAGGAGATCTACAGGTGTAAGGTCAAGGAGATCAGCTGAAGCATTCAAGGAGGGATAATAACTCAGGCTATAGAGTTGTTGTGTTGAGCAAGAGAGAGAGGGAAGAAGGTCTTGAGGTGTGGCAAGCCTTTGAGGTGGAGGAAGAAGTGGCATCTTCCTTATTGTATTTTCTTCTAGTAATATCTAATACAAGAGTGTGTATTGTCTCTCAAATTCTTTTTTGTCTCAAGTTTCTAGTTACTTTATCATTCTGGTATAATTATGTGTTTAATTGCTTATAAGAAAGTAATCAATTGTGCTTCCGTTGGATAAGGGGTCACCTAACAAGAATAAGGATAATAAGATTTCACCCAAGTATTATGGGCCCTATGAAGGCTTGTAGAATATTACCAATGTAGCATACAAACTTGAGTTGCCTCATTCAGAGAAAATACTTCCAATAATTAATGTTTCTTACTTGAAGAAGGTCACTAGACATGAAATTTCAACCTAGACAAAGTTATTGGAGTTTGACAATGAGGGAATAATTAGATTAAGACCTAAGGAAATCATACCAATGTATACAAGGAGGTTTTGAATGAAGGTGATTACTAAGTATCCAATCAAGTGGAAGAATCTAGCCAATGAAGACACAACATGGGAGGATGAAGTAATCCCACAAAAACACCTAGATATAGTCAACCTGGAGGATAACATTAGTTTCAAGGGGAGGGGTATGCTACACCCTTAACCATGAATGTGTATTGGGATAGGTGTGGCTGAATTGTCGCTAGCATAACCTTTTACTTAGTCATATGATAATTTCTATATCTTTACATTAGTAATAGTATTGACTTGTAGACTATCCATAGCCTTAATAGAGTATATAGAGGATGTAGTTGTTAATATTAGACCATCATATTATGATTTTTGTTCTTATTTCAAGGTTGTAGAGGTTTCCTCCTTGAAGTGGCTTAGACATATATTTCTAGTATTCTATTATGCTTGCAATCATCTTATGTGGATATGTTCTATTATACTCTTATTATTGCAATATACTAGTATTATTTTATATATATATATATATATATATATATATATATATATATATATATATATATATATATATATATATATATATATATATATATATATATATATATATATATATATATATATATATATATATATATATATATATATATATATATATATAAAATTTAGGATTTGATTTACCTATATAATTAATTTCATTAAAAAATGATATACACATTATGGGTGTATAGAATAAGTGTAAGGACAGATACACGGGTTGCCTCTTATTCTCTGGTCTAGGATCTAGAAGTAATATTGCCTTATAATTTGAGATTTTTTCACTTTATGTGTTGATAAAAGGTATTATTAATTACAATGATACAAAGATAAGATATACATCAATTTGAAATGTTAGGTGAAGCACATGTTCATGATATTGAGCACTTGAGAGTTTACATAAATCTCCTTAAGAAAGCCTATGGTAAAAAGATTCAATCAAGAGAATTCAATGTGGGTAATAAGGTTTTATAAGAAAATTAAAATAATAAAAATGTAGATAAATAAAACAAAGGTAAGTTTGAACCTAAACATTTGGGTCCCTTTGTTATAACATAAAAACTTGGTTCAGTAGCCCATGCCTAACTACATTAGAGGGCAAGCCTTTGAGGAATCCAACGAATTTCATGCACTTGTGTACATTTTACACTCGAGTTTTTTCCTTTTTCTCTTTCTTTTTGAATCTTTTTATTACAAGTCATTTTATTTGATTACATGGATTTTAATGTTTCTTTCTATGATTGATTGAGTCATTCTATTTACATAATTGCACATCCTTTTCAAAAAAATGTACTTAATTTTGTTGCCTTTTTGTGTCAACATGCATCTCAAAGTCTTATATTTTTCATGTTTTATATATCACATCTTGTCCACATTGGGACACATTATCTTTTGTGATTTATTGGTTATATCTTTCCTGCACATGGAGTAACATATTCATACACTCATATCAATTGCATGTTAGGAACACATTATTGTGCTTCATTGCTTATATATTTATCATCAGGGGCATGATATGCCCATTGGTGTTTATAGATTAAACATACATTGATTATATTAGAGTAGGATTTGGCCACATGTCCTCTCATACATCTTGTCCACACTGGGGCATATTATTATTTGTTCCTTCATTGTTATATCTTGTCCATATTAGGGCATGGTATTACACTAGGGCATATCACTTGCACCCTCCTTTCCTCCCTCATATTCATGCAGGTGTAACCTACTCCCACATTTGCTTATATTATTTTTTATTTGGCATATTAGTATAAGGTTACATATTATTATTGGGTTTTAATGATTATATCTTTATATGATTATATATCAAAATGTCTTGTAAATATGCTTTAACTGATGACATTGCCTTATTATTATACATCATTATGTCTTTAATGGTTATCTTACGTTAGACATGGTACGTTTAATCCTTTTATTTGAAGATGAGTGATATGTAAAAACATCATACACCCTCAAAATGGAGGTGTATGATTTACTTATTCTAACTTTAGATTCATGATGACGCATGTTAGAGAGTTTTTTTATTATTTTCCCCCACAATGTTGGAGGTGCACAACAAATATTTATATGATATTCTCTTATTCACCTTGGAAGCACACAAAAAAGAATCACAAGGAATGTTGTGTAGACCGGAAAGTTATAAGTCATCTCCTACACATTCAAGGCTTTTATAGAGACATTGAAACAATTTGCATACCACTAGGTGTATTCATTTCTACTTTTTTATTTTACTCAATTATTTCATCAACTAATTTACTATTAATTTATATAGATATTGATATACTTGTAAACATTAATGTTTTCCTCTATATACACCAAATATTTGAAAACAAGAGCATTGATGCTCATTTGTAGACACTCAGTGGCAGTGAGGACATTTATGCAGATAGTGAGAAGACATGGTTTTTATATTTTATAGGTCATAAGAGTTAGATTATGTGGTAAGTTAACCCATCTTGTTTTTAATTCTAGATCATTATCATATATAATATTAACTTCAAGCATGACTTACAAGTGTCGGTCATAACTTCATCATCAAGCCCTCTTAGGTGCGCTTATTTGTTTTACTTATATGTATACATACACACACATACACATCAAAATGGTGCATTATGTAGACACCTAATTTTGGTACAAGCTTAGTATTTTTAATGTGATTAATGTGTTTATGTGTATATGGATCATTGGTTGATATTAGGATCTTATTTGTGCATTTGCATTTGTGTTAGGTCTCATATAACCTTCCCCTGCCTTAGAAAATTTACTCTCAATTCATCTAGGATAATAGCAATGCCACCATTTAACTTGTAATGCTTGAAAAAATTCAAATCAATTATTTGTTTACCTCAAGATGTTCCTTGAAATCCCCAAATCTTTGTTTTAGGGTTTTTGGTTAGCTTTACCAATATTGAACCAGTTCTATGTTTGTTTGACCACTATCAAACTAGTTCAATACTAGTCTAGCCACTATTAAACTAGTTTGATAGAGGTCATGTCAGTTGTGGGTCCATTGGCCCATTTCCCAATTTTTGCATGGTTTTTGGTGCCCTGATTGTTGACTTTCTTGCTTTCAAAATGTTAGCTTACATGCTAATAAGGTTTTAATTTGAATTCAAGAAGTCTATATATATACATAAATATGCTAATATATACTAATGCATTTAGAATGAAGCATCACACAAAGAGTTCACACATCGTCATGATTATGCTTTGGTTTATCCACATAAACTCTACTTTATTGCATCACCATTTATTGAAGTGTTATAACCGTATAACTGTACCAAAAGAAGGATTAATGAAAGAGCACATAAATTCAACTATTTATTTGCATCTCATCCACAGGGATAAGGGTTAACATCTTGATACACACTGTAATGCTTGTTAGAATACATGAGTGTTAATTGTTACATTGATGAAGAACATGGGTCTCACTAAGTTTAAAAACCTCATATCTATCCCAAAAATTTATGCTCTTATAAAGTATCTTGGATTGGATTAGATTTTGGAGTAAGGAGAAGGAATTTTGGAAATTCAAACAATCAAATTGACAATCTGAGAGAGGTTTGTGAAAACAAGGAGTTGATGAAGACAACCATTAAATTTTAGATTGATTTTATATCATTTGCAAGGTTCAAACTAGACAACCACTATCGAATTAGTTCAAAATGGTATTCTAGTATTGAATTATTTCGAAAGTGGTCATTTCCTATGCATCATCAAATCACTACCTTTTTTGGGGGTTTGCCTTTGTACTACTGCACGACCTTTTTTTCATCACTTTTAGTCACTACCAGTACACATGCAAGTAAAAAATCAAGTATTCATCTACAAACCTCCTTTGTCAAATTTCAATCATCATAAAACCCTATTTTGGCACATTTCAAATATGTATGCATTGTTCTTTTAATGTATGTAGATTAGATTTGGCTTATGTCTTGTTTTATTGGTTTAATGGAGTGTCTCTTAACTGAAATCCACTTTCTATTAAAACAAATTTCCAAAGTAAGCTACGAATGGAGAAACTGAATAGCACGAATTGTCTGATTGATGGAAAGAAAGAGTAGGTAAAGGAAGATTGTTGGTCGGTAGAAGATCAACGTGTAGAAGCATATGTTGTAGGGGTTGTTGCACATGTTGCTCTGGATAAAGTAGAATCTTGGTTTACATATTCTTTTGCCTCTTTCCATGCAACCCGAAATAGAGCATCTTTTCATGGGTATGTCTTTGGAGACTTTGGAGAGATTTATTTAGGGGTTGGTGAGCCTTGTCAGATTATTGGCAAAGGGGAAGTGAAGCTGAAATTGCAGACAGATAACACACGGGTGTTGAATGAGGTCATGCAGGTACCAGTCTTGGAGATGAGTCTAATTTCTTCAAGAAAGTTAGGTGATGAGAGATGCACAGTAACTCTCACAGCGGATGCACTTGAATTAGATAGTGGTAAGAAAGTAGGTATCCTTTATCTATCTACTTATATTACTGATTCACCTTCTATTGCAAAGATGTGGCTTTAAAGGCTTGGTTACATATGTAAGAAGGGAATGCATGTTCTTAAGCAGAAGATAGATATCTTTGACAAACTTAAGAACTGAAAAGCCTTGGTGTTCATGGAGGAGACGATGGACAAAGATCAGCTGAGGGGACTGAATTATTCTGAGCAGGGCTGTGTTAATTTGAATAGGGTTTGGACCCAAAAGGAGCTCATAGGTAAAAAGTCATCACTCACAGGCGAACACAGGTACCGACATTGGTCAGGAGGAACCGATGTCGAACAGACAGGCACCGACGTCAGTCATGTGCATATCAGCAGAGTCGGTCGTGTCGGGCAGTAGGAACCGACGTTAGTCAGACAGGAATTGACATCGACAAGGGGTACACCGGCGTTGATCAGGAAACCGATGTCGATAGACAGGGTTAGTCGTAGGGAATCGACGTCGGTCTGGTGCAGATTGGGAGATGGCCAAGATTGGTCACTGGAACGGATGTTGGGCAGACAACGAGCTGTTAAGGAGTCTCAAACGCCCATATGGAGGACTGAAAGGGTGAGTGGACCTCATATTCATTGTTCACCTTCTTACTTATTGCTTACTAATGGTCGAGAACCAGGAAGATGTGAAGAGGCAATGCAGGTAGAATCCAGAAATAGTGGGAGCTTGGCATGGATGAGGAGTGTGATTCCTTGGAGAAGAACCAAACGGGGGTTTGTTGGTGAAGTTGTCAGCTGGAAGAAAGCACTGAGTTAGGGTGTGGAGCTAAAAGCTTCACCCAGATGCAAACAGGAGGAGGGTTGCTGAGTCACAAATGTCGACGTCGGCAGGCCACACCGACGTCGGGCAGGGGTCGACAGAAGAACAACCGACATCGGCAGGAGTCGGCCAACATCGATCACCTCCAGGCAGACAGGGACTGACGTCGATCGCCTGTGCGGTTCTAAAACTATTGTTGATGGACAGTCAGTTTGTTGAACGGGTTGTTTGCATGTAAAGACTAGTTCGAGTCTTTGAGCCGCTTGTCTAATTATTGTATGCATGAGATCTATATAATCGACTCATGGGCTGTATTATAAAGGTGTAGAACTAGGAGAGTTCTTCCCATGGTAGAATCAAGTAGGATTCTTCATGTATGTAAGATCAGGTTTGATATGCAGGGTGTTGCAGGATCATGGTGGAGATCTACATGCGATAAGTAAGATCAGGTTGGTCTGCAGGGGTGTGTGTATGCGAGGGTCAGAAAGGAGATCTGTGGGGGAGCAAGATCCAAGGTGACAACAATACATCAAGGAACAAGATCATGGTGAGATCTACTTGGAGTACCGGTTCGTACTCGATTGTACTAGAAGTACAATGAGGTGAACAATAGCTTGTGTTAGCTGTGTGTTGTGACCTATTGAGAGAAGATTACTCTGGAGGGAAGATTACTGGGAGCCCTTGAGGAGGAAGCCTCACAGAGGTGGAAGAAGAGTGTGATCTCTTTATTGTAATTTCCTTTGTAATGAGTTGAATACAATTGTGTGTTGCCTCTCATATTCTATGTTATTTCTCATTGATAGTTATTTGTTCTTCTGGGTATTTTCGCATGTTTAGTTACTTATATATTAGTAATCATGTGTGCTCTTAAATCTGACAAGTTGTGTCAGAGCTTTGGGGAACTTAGGTCCTATCAAATGGTATCAGAGCGAGGTTGAACGTTCTCAGAGCGAGCTTGACTAACAGGTGGTTCAGATCTGTTAAGTGTTTGTTGATTACAGGTTACTCATAGGGGTTGCTATTTGAGTGGGAGTATAGCAATGGTAGAAGAAGGTAAGCTGAGAATGGAGAAATTCAGACACATGTGTAGCACCACAGGGTGTGTGGTGGGTTGTCTTCAAGTGGGAGTTTGAAGAGGGATACAAGCCAAGATGCATAATAGACAAAGTACTGGTATAGGTACGGTTGCAGCTGTTTATCTCCAAGTGGGAGATTGTTAGGGTGTGGAGCTAAAAGCTTCACCCTGATGCAAACAGGAGGAGGGTTGCTGAGTCACAGACGCCGACGTCGGCAGGCCACACTGACGTCGAGCAGGGGTTGACAGAAGAGCAACCGACATCGGCAAGACTCAGTCGATGTTCGTCACCTGCAGGCAGACAGGGACCGACGTCGGTCGCCTATGCAGTTCCAGAACTGCTGTTGACAGACAGTCAGTTTGTTGAACGGGTTGTTTGCATGTAAAGACTAGTTCGAGTCTTTGAGCTGCTTGTCTAATTATTGTATGCATGAGATCTATATAATAGACTCATGGGCTATATTGTAAAGGTGTAGAACTAGGAGAGTTCTTCCCATGGTAGAATCAAGTAGGATTCTTCATGTATGTAAGATCAGGTTTGATATGCAGGGTGTTGCAGGATCATGGTGGAGATCTACATGCGATAAGTAAGATCAGGTTGGTCTGCAGGGGTGTGTGTATGCGAGGGTCAGAAAGGAGATTTGCGGGGGAGCAAGATCCAAGGTGACAACAATACATCAAGGAGCAAGATCATGGTGAGATCTACTTGGAGTACCGGTTCATACTCGATTGTACTGGAAGTACAACGAGGTGAACAACAGCTTGTGTTAGCTGTGTGTTGTGACCTATTGAGAGAAGATTACTCTGGAGGGAAGATTACTGGGAGCCCTTGAGGAGGAAGCCTCACAGAGGTGGAAGAAGAGTGTGATCTCTTTATTGTAATTTCCTTTGTAATGAGTTGAATACAATTGTGTGTTGCCTCTCATATTCAGTGTTATTTCTCATTGATAGTTATTTGTTCTTCTGGGTATTTCCGCATGTTTAGTTGCTTATACATTGGTAATCATGTGTGATTTTAAATCTGACAAGTTGTGTCAGAGCTTTGGGGAACTTAGGTCATATCAATAAAACCCTATTTTAGCACATTTCAAATATGTATGCATTGTTCTTTTAATGTATGTAGATTAGATTTGGCTTATGTCTTGTTTTATTGGTTTAATGGAGTGTCTCTTAACTGAAATCCACTTTCTATTAAAACAAATTTCCATTGTTTGATATGCTTCTCCATGTCTTTTATATATATCATGTATGTATTTATGATTTCTATTTGTCTAGTATGTCTAGATTGATTTCATAGTGCATGTTGTGATTTTGTATATTTATGCTTGAAACGACTGCTCCATGTATTGTCTTATATTTTTGGCATTTATTTTATTATGACTAATGTTTCTCCAATTTGTTTAATGTGTCTATTATGTGCTTAATGTGATTTCACTACCCCATGCATTTTTTATGCCCTTGAAGAGATTGCTCTTGTAGAAACCTAATTTTGGTACAAATCATGTTTTTGACATGTCTTTCTTGTGCACTGCCACTCTTGGCATATTTTTGCACATTTGATATTTTTTGGACACTTTCCCTTCATATGGGATCCTTCATAGACTTGCAACTTCTGCATTCTCCCATGAACACCTCAAATCAGTCAATTATCTGCATCGGGTTACATTTGATCATCCTTAGTCTAGCTTAAACTTTGTTTCTAGGTCTTTTTTTGCCATGATGAGAATTGTTGTATGATTTTGGTCACCTAACATTATCAACCATATGATTTTGGTCACCTACATTTTGTGGGTCCTTTGTACCATATGTTGATTTCTCATGCCTTGATTGTCGGTTCTTACTATTTTCCATAGTAGGCTTATGTGCGAACGTGTCCAAGTTTGAATTCAAAGGAGCCTATATATACACATGTATGCTAAGCCATTTAGATAGATCTCATAATCATGAATTATATTGATTACATATTTCACACACTTGTCAAGGAGCGCATATATTGATCCTATTCAATGTTCATCATCTATTGAAGTCTTGTGCCTCCACACTTTTACCAAAAAAGGGTTTTATTACAAAAATTGTAGTTGCTTTTGATTATGAAGGGAGAGGAGGTGAAGTCTTCTCTCTCATTTTGGGTTGGAACATTCACAAGCACTAGAACTACGTCGAGCCATGATTTTAACCGTGCGAGATATGTAGTTGAAACCCTCAATAGTGCCCAAGCCAATTAACCTTGCACATTTTATATGATCTTCGATGTTTTGTGGAGAATTAGGTTTACACCAAAAGATAAACTATAATGACATATTCGAGATTCATTATATCATTTTGAGAGAGGTTTTTGTGCATTAGCTCCCAATGAAACATTCTTGAAAGTTTTAGATCTATTGGAGTCATATAGTCAGTTATAATGGGTTTCTAAAATTAGTGATATAATTATGGTCTATTTATTATTGGTAGTTGTCAATTATGGTCATTATCATGAAACATAGTTTGACTTTTGAATTTCAGTGTACAAAGTTTTAGAATCTTCCTCTCTACATTTCCAAGCACTATTAAGATCCACATGCATTTGTTTTAGTTATTTATTTTTCTCCCTCTCTTTCTTTTCATTGCTATTGATAATTTATAATTCACAGTACTTTCAGCTCCTCCTTTTGGCCATAGGTAGATCTGAATCATTCTTTATATTTGTATTTAGCTAGATTTATTTTGTGTCATAGTTTTATATAGTTGGGGTAGTGTATTCACCACTTACCCATCATTTTCATAAAATACTTATGTGTCTTATCGTATATTTGGCACGTCTTCTACATGATTGTCTTACCCATGTGTTTGGTGTGTTTTATGTTTCCATGATCTGTATCATGCAAAATACTTTCGCTATTTGTATCAGTTGCCATGTTTTTTTAATCATAAATCCATTGGAGGTATGGTATTCTACTCGTGCTTACATTACTATATCTTACGACGAAAATAATATATTACTTATACCATAAGCCCACATATAGACATATTGTTCTTCATCATACTTATAATAATGAGCCCATATGGGGAAACTTATTTGAATAACATATATGCTTCCAATATTACATCTTTATATACAATACACTTGTGATTTAGTATCTTATCTTACACATGGTGCACTTAATCCCTTTCTTTTGAGATGTGAGTTTTGATATCATGGCAAACCTTAAAAAAATGACATATATCCAACCCATCAAATTAAGAAACATGTTTTTTTGGGTATGTGCATCATTACATCGATATTATGGAAACCCCTACTTTATTTCAATTCTATTTCAGATGGTCCCCGATGAGGGTGTTAGTCAATTCTATCTAAATTGATATCTTAGAATGATGTCACTAGGATGTTATTTAGACATGTTTAGAATATTTGCTTATAATTTTACTTAGCTTTGCTTAAAATGTCGTTAAAAGTTATACATGCCTATAATTTTGTTGAGCTTTTCATTCAAATCTGAGATGCTTAGTTCCATGCAATAATTCTTTCTTGCTCCCACCAAAACGCAATATCTTAAATTTAGATTCATATTTTTCAATAAGATATTCCCAAGTAAATTAAATATCCAAATATATTATATTCATATCACTTTTGTTCATTTTATTTAGAGAATTCAATTAAAGAATCATAACATCTTAACCATAATATGGAATTTAACTCTATTTTTTTCAATCTTTTTAAAAAATAAAATAAAAAAGAACACATTAAAATGACCAAAGAAAATGCTCTCAATCGGCCTTCGTTATACACACATATAGATAACAGAGGACTCTTTTCCCACTTTTTAAAGACGGTCGCTCGATGGGAAATACTAACCTTAGTTTCCCTTAAACTTTGAAGCAATTACAATTGGAGCAGATCAGGGCAGAGAAATTAGCGGTATTTTTCTTAACTCTTCGGCTGCAAGTAAAGGACAATAGAATTTGCTGTTGCATTTTTGTACAATCTTTCTTCAAATCTCTATTTAATAAATCTTAAAAAACAGTTAGATTTTTGTTTACCCCATAAACCCTATACAGGTCTCCATTAGAGATTTTTTGAGAGGATCTGAACTCGTATGTGGTAGAAAAGACGGATCTCCTTTGTCATCCACCCGATCCAAATTTACAGGTGGGTCGGGACATAAATTGTATTTTCTTTTCAATTTTTATTGCAAGGTACATGAAAATTATGATGGTTTGGCGCTCATGTTACAATTTTGTTTTTGTTCTGGCTGTAACTAGATCTGATGTATCCACATTTAGGGCGTATCCCATTATCATTTCATCCCAAGACAAACAGGTTTTTTATGGGTCCTGTTTATTTTACGGAAATTTAATTAATAACGCAGCATGTTTGTTTTTGGGATATAACGAGGGCACTATTTCATCGGATTATTTGTGGGCTGTTTTGCAATGATTCCTGCCCTTTGATTTCTTTTCATTGTGAGATCTGGTCTATATTATAATCACCCAGGTTTATATTATAATCACCCAGCCAGCTGGATCTTACTGTAAAACAATCCGAGGGTATGAAGTTTGAGGTTAATTTCACGGTGTTGCATTTATGCGGAGTTTTCTGGTGTACGCTATATGTGTTTATAATCAACAGAAAACTCCACAAATCTGAGTTTATTGTAGAATATTCTCATTCTGACTGTTGTTGGAATTGATTCATTCCCTTTTGTTTTTTCCACCATATGAATTTATTGGATCTTACTTAGAAAACAGTGTCTATCCAAACAAATCATTTGCACCTATAGAGGTCCTGGACCTTGTCATCCTCATAGTCTTGGGCGATTGCCTGAAGACAGTTGAGCCCTAAATCAATTAGGTCAATGCTTCCGGGTGTTGAGCCCTGGAGTTAATGGATTACATTCCCTCTTGTTCTTTTTGGACGATCCGATTCAGAACTGAGGGGCATAGTTCGAACCCTCCAAGTAATCTATCTTCGTTCACCACTTGAATAAATGCGATTCGTAATATGGCTGGCCACTTCGCTCCTATCGGTCCATTTGAAGTGGTAATTCTGCTTCAAACCTGTGTTTTTTGTAGCTCTTGCCAGTTGTATGGAAGATGCGGAATAGTGCAGATGCAATTCCCATGTAATTCAAGCGGATCTACGCTGCTCCATTCTGTGCAACTATTTGATGTATGGACATTTCCATTGGAAAATTTATTATCTAAGATATCTGTGACAGAATTTCTCTGCATTTTTTAATTTTCCCCTAGTGATTAATGCTGAAATTCCTAAAGCATATCTATTGAATATATATAGGATTTCTGTCTGCCTTTTTTAATAATGCGGTGGTTATGGTTTTTAGCTCTAAAGTGTAAGCATGTTTGTGAGGAGGGCCTGAGTAAGATCGAGTTTTTATATTCCTCTAAAGTTTTTGTTTTATTTTAACAGTGCAGTGTGAATGCAATAATGTTGACCAAGTTTGAAACGAAGAGCAATAGGGTAAAAGGGCTAAGCTTTCATCCGAAGAGACCATGGATCCTTGCCAGTCTTCACAGCGGAGTTATTCAATTATGGGACTATCGGATGGGAACTCTGATAGACAGATTTGATGAGCACGATGGACCTGTTCGAGGAGTACATTTTCACAAATCACAGCCGCTGTTCGTGTCTGGTGGTAAGCAATGCACATGCATGCATATAAGTTGATATATTTAAATATGAGATGATTGTGAGCTCTTCAATTAAAAACTTAACAATCAAGTTAAGAATCTGTCAAAACTAGTTGCATTGGGACTCTTGCAGGTGATGATTACAAGATAAAAGTTTGGAACTACAAGATGCGCCGGTGCCTTTTTACATTACTTGGGCACCTTGACTACATTCGCACTGTTCATTTCCACAGCGAGTATCCTTGGATTGTTAGTGCAAGTGATGATCAGACAATAAGGATCTGGAATTGGCAATCTCGGGTTTGCATATCTGTTCTTACTGGTCACAATCACTATGTGATGTGTGCCTCTTTTCATCCTAAGGAAGATCTGGTTGTTTCAGCATCATTGGATCAAACTATTCGTGTATGGGATATAAGTGCTTTAAGGAAAAAAACTGTTTCTCCTGCTGATGATATATTGAAGCTGACTCAGATGAATACCGATCTCTTTGGAGGTGGTGATGCTGTAGTGAAGTATGTTCTTGAGGGACATGACCGTGGTGTAAACTGGGCCTCATTTCATCCCAGCTTACCATTAATTGTGTCTGGTGCCGATGATCGCCAAGTCAAACTTTGGCGGATGAATGGTATGTTTTACTTTCTTTCTATCCCAGGTAAATTATTATTTTCTTGTATTATATGAGGAAGGGATTCTGATTTTTTGATAAAGAATCACTTTGTTTTGTAAATCAGATACAAAGGCTTGGGAAGTTGACACCCTACGAGGGCATATAAACAATGTCTCTTGTGTATTGTTCCATGCACGCCAAGACATTATTGTTTCAAACTCTGAAGATAAAAGTATCCGAGTGTGGGATATGTCCAAACGTACAAGTGTTCAAACGTTTCGTAGAGAGCATGATCGGTTCTGGATTCTTTCTGCACATCCAGAGGTAAATCTTCTGGCAGCTGGGCATGACAGTGGGATGATTGTTTTCAAATTGGAGAGGGAGAGGCCTGCCTACTTTGTTTTTGGGGGCTCACTATTGTATTTCAAGGATCGTTTTCTGCGCACTTATGATTTTGCAACTCAAAAAGACAATCCGTTAATACCAATTCGTAGACCTGGTTCTAGTGGCCCAAATCAAGGGCCAAGATCTTTGTCTTACAGTCCAACAGAGAATGCCGTCCTAATATGTTCAGATGTTGATGGTGGTGCATATGAACTTTATGTTGTGCCAAAGGATAGTCTTGGCAGAAGTGATACAGTACAGGAGGCAAAGAGAGGATTAGGAGGATCTGCTGTGTTTGTGGCGAGGAATAGATTTGCTGTTCTTGACAAGAGCCATAACCAAGTTACCATAAAGAACTTAAAAAATGAAGTGACCAAAAAGTGCAATCTTCCATTCACTGCAGATACAATTTTTTTTGCAGGGACAGGCAACTTGCTTTGTAGATCAGAAGACAGTGTAATTCTTTTTGATCTGCAACAGAGGACAAATTTAGGGGAAATCCATGTACCAAATGTCAAGTACATAGTTTGGTCAAATGAGATGGAAAATGTAGCCTTGCTTAGTAAGCATGCAATTGTTATCGCAAGCAAGAAGCTGTCACATAGATGCACTTTACATGAGACTATACGTGTTAAGAGTGGGGCCTGGGATGACAATGGCATTTTTATTTACTCGACTTTGAATCATATAAAATATTGCCTGCCAAATGGAGACAGTGGTATTATCAGGACACTTGACGTTCCAGTATATATAACAAAGGTTTCTGGAAGTTCTCTTTATTGCCTTGACAGAGATGGTAAGAACCGGGTGATACAGATAGATACTAGTGAGTGTGTATTCAAGTTGGCATTGATGAGGAAGAAGTATGATGAGGTGATGGGCATGATTAGGAACTCTCAGCTCTGTGGACAGGCTATCATAGCTTACCTTCAGCAGAAGGGATTTCCAGAAGTGGCCCTTCACTTTGTTAGAGATGAGAGAACCCGATTCAACTTGGCTGTGGAAAGTGGCAACATACAAATAGCTGTTGCTTCTGCAAAAGAGATTGATGAGAAGGAACACTGGCATAGGCTAGGAATTGAAGCCCTTCGGCAAGGTAATGCTGGCATTGTAGAGTATGCATATCAAAGGACAAAGAATTTTGAGCGGCTCTCCTTTTTGTATCTCATAACTGGTAATCTAGACAAGTTGACAAAAATGTTGAGGATTGCAGAAATAAAAAATGATGTCATGGGCCAGTTTCACAATGCATTGTATTTGGGTGACATTCAAGAGCGCATCAAGATTTTGCAGGAATCCGGTCATCTGCCACTTGCTTATGTTACTGCATCTGTTCATGGTCTTACGGATATTGCTGAGAAGCTTGCAGCTGATTTGGGTGGCAATCTTCCAACTTTACCTCCAGGAAAGAAATCATCACTTCTAATGCCTCCTGCTCCCATTCTGCGTGGCGGTGATTGGCCTTTGCTTAGAGTTACCAAAGGTATTTTTGAGGGTGGTTTGGAGAATTCTGCTGCTGCAGCTTATGAAGAAGATGATGAAGGAACTGCTGCTGACTGGGGTGAAGACATTGCTATAGAAAATGTTGAAGGGGAAAATGGTGAAGCTGTAGTGGTGGATGACAAAGAAGCTATAGGTGGAGAGGATGAGGACGTTGGATGGGACATGGAGGATTTGGAACTTCCTCCAGATGTTTCTGCATCAAATGTTGGAATCACTAACAATACATTGTTTGTAACCCCAACACCGGGTATGCCAGTAAGCCAAATTTGGACACAAAAATCTTCTCTTGCTGGTGAACATGCAGCTGCGGGCAACTTTGATACAGCTTTGCGGCTACTAAATCGTCAACTTGGGATTAATAATTTTTCCCCACTGAAGCCTGTAATTTTGGACCTTTATATGGGCAGTCATGTGTTCCTTCCTGCCCTTGCTTCTGCACCTGTGGTGCCATTAGCAGTAGAGAGAGGTTGGAGTGACAGTGGGAGTCCCAATGTTAGGGGTCCCCCAGCCTTGGTATATAGTCTTTCTGTAGTTGAGGAGAAACTCAGAGTAGCTTACAGGGCAACAACAGAAGGTAAGTTCAGTGAAGCATTGAGGCTATTCGTGAACATTCTGCACACAATCCCAGTTATTGTGGTAGACTCAAGAAAGGAAGTTGATGATGTAAAAGAATTGATTGGAATTGCCAAAGAATATGTTCTTGGTCTTCGAATGGAGGTCAAGAGAAAAGAAATTAAAGATGATGCTCTTCGGCAACAAGAGCTTGCAGCTTATTTCACTCATTGCAAACTTCAGAAAGTTCATATGAGATTGGCTTTACTAAATGCAATGGGCATCTGTTACAAGGGAGGGAACTACAGTACAGCGGCAAACATGGCTCGACGACTTTTGGAAACTGACCCTCCTCCAAACCATGCAACAAAAGCTCGGCAAGTCCTTCAGGCCTGTGAGAAAAATTTGCAAGATGCAAAACAGCTAAACTATGATTTCAGAAATCCTTTTGTTGTTTGTGGGGCAAGTTTTACTCCAATATACCATGGCCAGAAGAGTGTTTCATGTCCATATTGTACATCACGCTTTGTTCCTATTGTTTCTGGAAAACTTTGTCCAATATGTGATCTTTCAATTGTCGGTTCAGATGCATCTGGACTACTTTGTTCTGCTACTCAAACAAGGTGAGCTCAGTTTTCCACAACCATGGGGTTGGCATTGCCTTTTCAATGCTGGAGGAGGTATATTGCCTGCTGCCTATTCCTGTTGATAGCTGCAAGTAGTGCTTCCATTTGCATCGAACTTGATAGTTATGTAAGGATAATTTGGGTATGATGTCAGGGATATTCAAATGACATCTGGGAATATGCATTTTGACATTAGAGAGAAGGCAAAAAGCATAATGCCGTTTTGTTAGATGTGTCAGTTCTCAATTAAGAATGTTTTGCTGTTTTTCTTGTATTGCAAGGTGAAAAGCACACAACTTTGTAAGATGGGACCTGAGAAGTTCATATGTACTTCCAGGGTGGATATACCATCTGTTTTGTGCATTATGGTGAACAACTTCCTTATTGTTTTTGTTTAGCATTGTAGGTTTCTGGCAAGGTAACATTCTTGATGAGGCAATTGAATTATTAGATTTGCTTTAAGACGTAATCATTTAATTCTATCAGCTAATAAGAGCTGCCCCTTGTAGCTCTTCTATATTTTTTACATATTGTTTATGCAAGCTATTTGCATTTTTGAATGAGTGCACAGCTGTATTTCAAAAATGACAGAATTGGGATTCTTTGTATATCATTTTCTCCTGCAAAAAATTTAATTCCCCAAGTTTTGATATATATCCTTATCCAAGTTAGATGGACTGGATTGTGAGGGAGACACTACTGCTGAGATTTTGATTTTCAGAAGGGAATATTTGTCACCTCCAGCCGACATTTATGCCCTAGCCACTATATTTTGACTGATCATGTCAAGGTTTAAGGAACATTGCTTAGAAGATTGACTAATTTCTATAGGTGCCATCCTTTCCATGCTAAATTCTAATCTATTTTTTCACGCTTCTTTTTGATATAGCTCTATAAACCATGTCATTTGTGTTCTGAACTCCACCTTTTTCCTGCTCTAATTTGTGAGTAGCTTGTTATCATTCAACAGAGCTGAGGTTCTTGGTCTGTTAGCTGTAGTGGTTGGTGTTTCTAATTGCATAAATGCATTTTCACATTGGAGAAACTCCTTTATTTCAGTACTTTTCAGGAGTAGATTTGTGTACATTTAGAGTGGTCTTTTCAAGGTTCTTAAATTTGAGATAAAGAGGTGTGTATGAGAGTCTTTCCTGTTGCTATGAAAGGCCATTATGCATTATGGAAAGTATATTGTCTATATTTGTAACTATATCTTTCATTTGCGGATCCAAATATGACAACGTATGACATTGTAAGAGTAGGATGCTGAGTTGATAGAATTATGTGTTCTGCAGTCTCTCTTCTCTCTTATTTAAAAGTCTAAAGTATGGATATATGTTTCTTGTCTTTGACTATAGAGGATCAGGAAGCCAAGATTAAGACAAACAGTGTTGATAAGCATTAGCAGGATATTGGAGAATTGCAATATGCATTGTGAAATGTAGAACTTACAAAATCAAGTAGTTTCTGTTTAGTCTCGTCCATTCTCTATTGATAAATCCCATGACAGCTGTCCCTAGCAGTTCCAACTATTGGCTCCCACATTGTCGAGAAGTTATGAACGCACATCCACAATGAGCTGCGAAGGATAATTGATTTCATTCTTTAGCCATAGTTTCCTAATATAAGAGGTTAGCTCAGCCATTTGTTGGCAACCGTATCTTCTCATAAGATGATTTTTCTTTGATCTCTCTTTATTTCACAGTGGAATTAGTGATGAACGTTCTTGATGTGGGGCTAATTAGTTATCTTCTGTAAACTCTGTAGGTACAATTTTAATGTGATTTAATGATTAGAAAACATGTTTTTCATACATTTTTCGCCCAATGACACACCAATACCCGGATTGCACTAAGTTCGTGACATTGTAGGAAATATATCTATAATAAGCAAGGCCAATTAAGATATGGTTGGAAACATTGTCCACGTGACCAACATTTCCACTCTGCTTTTAAAAATTCTGCTTCAAGAACGCTGAAAAGAAGGGCACTTACTTTTCTTGGCATTGGTGGCATTGATGATGTTGATGAACATCACAAGATACCAATATGGTAACACGTGGTCTGGCTTCTTTATTTGTCAAATTCTTAAACCTATTGCTGCACGGTATTATTTCCTTTGAATTTTTCGTCTTTACTAAATCGAATGTAAGACGTTTATTCCCTATAATTCTTTGATGGACACTAAGCTAAATGTGTTGAATGTAAATACATCCTGCCTCTTATCTTATAAGTTGAGTTGTAAGGCTATGGTCCCGTGGAGTAGGGCTTCCTAAGTTTTATTAGTGGGTGCTGCTGAGTAAATTTAGGAGCCCTTTTCCATTTTAGTGGTCACATGGATTTTTAATTCTTTTGTCCCGAGAAATTTTTGGTGAGATATTCTAACAATTATATATTGTGATTTTTATTAAATTTTAAAAACTCAAAATAAAATTTATTTAAGGTGCCATGTGGACAGAAAATCCTTTAGTTGGTGGGGAACTTTCAACCCCCCTCTTTAGCAGCATCTGAAAGTCCATTGGCTAAAAATGTGGGCTCCTATTTTTGAGGAGGAGATATAAATTTATCCTTGTAGATGTGTTGTTTCAACTCAATAGGACCAACCTTGGATTAAAAATAGGAGCCCAAGCCCCTTCCGTGGGATCACAACCTAGGAGTTACAGCATTTTGACTTCTAAACACTTGGCCAACTTTTACAATTTACAAATATATAACATCTTTATTTAGTAAAAAAATTAGTATTGATTGGTATGCCATTTATAGTGTTAAAGACTTTCACTGAGGGATGCCTTCTATAGTGCTGAAGGCTTTCGCTCGGGAATGCGATTTTATTAAAAATAAGCAACAATTCTTCATGCATCACACACCTGTAGTCTAATTTCCACATCTCCCCCGAAGAATTTTGAACCCAACTTTAAGTCAAAGGCTGCGAAGCAAGGGTAAGGGATTTTAACATGATATAGAAGAAACATTATTTTGATTGATTTGGTGATTGATTTTTAGCTAGACCTCTTCTTTCTTAGACAGTTCTACCTGGCTATAACAACATCTAACCATCAGAAAAAATCCTTTCAGCAATGTCATGAATTCCATTGCAAGTCCTGAAATCATGGCTTGTAAGTCTCAAAAGATGCAATCCTGGTCGTTAGACTATCACAAAGCACATTATTGAAGAACTAAAACTTATTTTTACACTCCGGAAAATTCAATGGATGAACACAGGTTCATCTCTCTGTTACTGCCTCCATTTAACCCAAAATCATATTTGTTAGGAATGGTATCTGAATCTGAAAGTACAGTTATATTTCGCTTCACAATTCCATGCAGGTGTTCGGGATGTGCTTGCGCTTTGACGCAATCTTTTGACTCATGGCATATGGTATCCTCCCTTTTGTGCTTGCACTTTGACACTATGCATTAGAGGGTAGACATTAATTTTTTTGAAAAATATTGCTATTTTAAAGAATTATTGTATTATGGCACTTAATTATTTGCTATCATTGTATACCCTCAGACTCGCATAGATTCCAACGTTCTACAATATGTAGAGAAAACAGCTTATTCATAGATGCCACCATCGTACGGCATAAAAAGCAATGAAAAAACTATCCTTTCCCTTGAGCAAAATAAATTGTAGTAGAGAACAAATTGATTTATTCTTGTCCAACCATATAGGAATGTTAATGCTTACATAAAAGGTGCATCCTTGAATTGCTTTGACTCAAAAGCAATTGTAGGGACTTCTTTACTTCTATATAACAGTAACATGTAAGACAAACCTTGAATTTTCTCAGTGGACAACTTTAGATATCCGTTAAGGGTGTGGCCGGTGGACCGATCGGCATCAGCTGACTGCCTTGCCAGCATGAGGTTGGCAGTTTGAAACTTATGTCTCTGGGGTCTCTCTCACTCCGGGCGAAGTTTACCCAGGAGAGATGGGGTATAGTTGCTGTTCATAAGAATTGAACCTCTATCAATGCAATATAATGATAAAGATGCAACTGATTCCATGTATATCAAAAAGAAAATTTTAGATATCTGTTAAGAGAAAATGATTGATTGCGATTCAAGTTACAACTTGAAAATGTGCTTTGTCCTCATTAGTTGACAATTCATGGGGTAGATCTTGGGGCATGTCCTTAGATACTTGGTTTTCAAAAAGTCCCAAAAACAGGTATTTTAATTGGCATAGGGATCTCACTTCTTCAAAATTGCTGCATCCAAGATTGCAAAATGTTGATTCAAATTTAATTCTCATGAGGTGAATAAGCCACTTTATTTTATTTTGGTGTGTTGTTTTGTATGATGCTGATTGAAAAATCGGCTACATTGTTTTTTCCAAGAGCTCTTTTCCTAGTTGTTTTGTCAAAAGTTTTAAAAAACCACAAATAAAAAAAAGTTTAAGAAACTTGACTGCATTCTTTGTTCAACTTAACGATCTCAAAGATTTTGGAGTCACATGGATCATGTCCCTGTTGATGGTTTGAAATCTCTGATTGAATGTAGTCCACATTTCAGTGACAACATGGGATGTCTTACCAGTGTGAGATTGCTCTTGAAAGACCTAGATAACTGATTTTGTTCCTATCCTAGTGATACTCTACCTAAACTAAATAATCCTCTTAACACTTGCAGGTCAAAATGGAAGAGAGACACAAAAATAAAAGTATGGCGATGTACCAAGATGGAGATCTCTGGGATTGGGCTCCTTTGCATGATTATGACATAAAACTTCCTAACATACAAGATAGATTGAAACACAATATTTGAGCAAATGTGGGGGGCAATAAACAAATCAAATATGAGCATGGAGTTGTCACAATAAGAAGAAAACCAAAGCGTAGACAAGATAGAATCACAAAAGCTTTTATCAATTGCATGACAATATGCACAATTGTAAATATGCCATACAAGGGCTATTCTTCTTTACAAAATTCAAAACATATGTCATGACAACACAATAAAATGTGGCCCAGGTGGGTCCAAGAAAGAGCCAACAACCACCCTTTTTACAATGAGGGAACTTTGCCTTTTATAGGACACAAAAGAGAGGAGAAAGGAAAAAAGAATTAAACATCACCAACTTATGAAGTATAGAAGTATGAGAGATTTCTGATGTTCACGTTTTGTTCTATAACTTTCTTGTCAAGCTCTTGTAGCTATTGTGACTTCCCAAACTAAAGCTCAGAGTATTAGCTTCTTATTATAAATGCCTAGCATGGCCTAACTTCTTGTGTTACATCCATTTGCGTACTCGATTTAATTGAGTAAAGTAGCACATGGTGTCCTTGCAAAGCTCTGTCTTCTTATTTCACCCACTCTGAAAATAACGACTTTATTGTCCTTTGAGGTGCTGACATTTTTAACATTTTCAAATGCATTTTGAAGCTTAGTAGATCCTTTGACACACTCAAACCATTAAGTCAAGCTACTTGGAATTAAAGAGAAGCTTTCAAATGTCTCTATGAAGAAAGAAGAAACGACTCCATGAAGCTTTATTCATTTAATTGCAGAAGAGCACTACATCCAATTTATTAAAAACATAAATGGTTGAAAAGCTCTATCTAAGAGCTTTCCAATGAGATATAGATCAAAGATGATGGATGTTTGTAGTGTAAGATATAACTATTGAAAGTTTTGGAGGTTGCTCGTGTTTCCTTTGCTTTATCTTATGTCTTGATCATATCACTTGAGGGTAGCGCTAGAGAAGCTAATTCAATGACATGAGCCATTTTAATATGTTGGCGTTATCTCAAATCTTCAAAAATAGCTCATGCCATCAATCTTTGAGATGATAAAATGACATGAGTTGCTCCTTTCAAACCTTTAAAACTTAGCTCGTAGTTGCCCCTAGCACTCAACTTGTCAAGCTTCTGGCATGCTCCACCTTACAAACCTTTATGCCTTTGAGCTTTGACTTTTCAATATAAGCAGAGCGGATGACATGAGGAGCACTTGTATATCTCATGGCTTGAGGCATATTTAGATGACGATGTTACTTCTTTTCATAACAACTCACATTGTTAGATCAAAGATAATCAAACGATTGGAGATCCCCATCAAGCTTCTCAAGACTTACACTGTATAAGAATAGTCACAAGCTTTGAATTTTCTAAAATGACTAAGGCATTGTGCCTGCTCAAAAATGTTGAGCCTTAGGAAGCTTCGCTAATAGCAAAATTTGAAGAATAGCTTGCCATCGTGGAAGTAAGCATTTGCGAGGAAAAAGATTGTGAGCATCAGGGACCTCATTGCAAAGTAACTTGAGCTCTTTTAAACTTGTTGAAATTGTTTAGTTGCCATTGAAGGTTTGTTGAAGCTTTGGAAAGCCAAAAACTTTGAGAGAACTATGCTGAGGTTAAAGAGGAGCCAAAAGCTTTGTAATTTTGATGAGGAGGCCATTAAGCATGAAGAAGATATTTGTTGAAGAAATCTAGGCTAAAGGGCAACTTTTACTCAACAATGCCCTTTTCTTCTATAATTGCCCTTGCTTTGTCCTACAAATGTTCTAGTGAATCAAGCAAGGCATTGTTGCTCCTTCCCACCTTGATGATTATGGGGTCAAAAGACTGTTGTATCTCATCATTTAATGAGGATTGTCATGACTTGTCTTTAACAAGTAGTTTGAGTGTCATATATATAATTTACCTCCAATAAGGGAGTTTGATCGTTCAATACCTTTGCTTAAGAACTATGATGCAAATACATTTTGTGATTATCATGGAATCAATGAATATTCTTCAAATAAATGCATATTGAAGTATAAAATCCAAGGTCTCATTGACAACTGCACAATTCAAATAGATAGAATCAACAACAATTTGAATAATTGTTAACACTACCAAATCAACCCTTGAATATTTTCAAAAATCCTCTTCCAAATCATAACAATACAACAAGTGACAAAGCAAATGTCCACATGGTCGATAATGAAACTTATAACAATGTGCCATGGGACCATAAGACTCATCCACTTGATGGTTTTATTGGTGTTGTAGGTTCAATCAAGAGAACGAAGGCTTTTATTTAGATTATCTTGACAAGAGTGATATTTCATATGATAGTATATACAATGGGCCTCTATTTATAAGAGCCTTCATAAAGGGAAACAAAAAGGATGGAGTAATAATTGAAAATGGCTTAATTATGAATATATGCATTGATGAAGTTATTTATAGTCTCAAACTTACTTAGAGTGATTTAGCATACACTTAAATGGTCATTACAGAATATGATGGTATAGGTAGAGAGCCTCTTAGTTACATTTTATTCCCTATTCAAGTGAGTACTAAGACAATCCAAAGCCTATTTCATGAGGTACCCAAATAATGGATCATACAACATGTTATGTGGTAGACTTTCAATATGTCAAATAAAAGCAATTGCATCTACCATGCATCAATGCTTAAAATTTAGACACCGAGTCAAGTGATTAAAATTAAAAGAGAACTTTTCCGAGAGACCAAATTCAAGAAGAGGTTTTGCACAAAAAGATACCAAGAGAAAAACCAAGATTTATACCTAAGGCAAGGGATCATAAGTTGCAAGTGCACAAGTCTATTTCAACAAGAATGTATATGGCACAATCTATAGTCACTAGGAAATTAGACGCATGTCAAAATGATACATGTAATAAAGATAACATAAATGAGGAACGTCATGTCGTGGATAATATTATTGAAAAAGACTTGGAAGAAGAATCACATTGGTTTCATCCTTGGGCACATCGACACGTATT
This sequence comes from Torreya grandis, assembly GCA_037957365.1. NCBI lineage: Eukaryota > Viridiplantae > Streptophyta > Pinopsida > Cupressales > Taxaceae > Torreya > Torreya grandis. Next base: position 2,677,358 of record JARHVA010001060.1, read on the forward strand.
TGCATCTAATTCTTATACTGCTTTGCCTCATTTTTATTGTGATGATGATATTATTTTTTTGCTAAGTAAATTTTTTATTAATATCAAAATATCTCCAAATTACAACTTGCATTCACAATCAAATTTCTAGCTTTTCTAAAAATGCTAGCTTTCTTTATTCCTTGCTTTTTCAGTCCCACTTATGCATGCTTTCTAAAAAGATCATGCAAGATTTCCCTGTTTGCTTTCTTTTATCATGCATGTTTTTCTACTAGCAAGCATGCATGCATGCATGTTTATACTTTCAGATCACACATGTCTGCGTTTTACAATTTAATTCTAGAATTATAAGGAAACAAATGAAGTGAAATGCAAGAAGTCTTGAGAGCATTTTATAAAAAGACCAAGGAATGATTAACTCTTTGACGATCATTTTTTTAACACGATAATATCCTTGAGATTTCTTAGATTTTTATCATTCATGATCATTGATTCATCTCCTCCACTTGGGTTATTTTTGGAGTAGAAACTCAAATTAGCGATGCAATTGACAACCTTGTTACCCTTTCTCAACAAATGAATAAATTTGATCTCTTCAATTTTCTTTTCAAAAATTTTCATTTCCAATATTAAATTTTGCAATCTCTAAGTTGTGATATTTACCATTTTGTATACCATTAATAATTAACAAGGAATCTCTATGAACATAACTTGGTGATTATTGTTATCAGCAAGTAATCTCCCTCAACATACCACAATGATTATTATGACTCGATTATTGGTTAGCTTCGCTTGCCAGTTTTTATGCTTGCAAGTGAACATTACTTCGCTTCTTTGTCTCTTCAAGTGATTGTAAAATTCTATTTTCACATGCTTTTATTTGGTTCATCCCAGTTGGGGTTTATATGTTTTTCTTCTTCCGTGTTTTTGTAAATTGTTGATTTTATTATTTTTTCATGAGTGATTATGCTTTGTTTAATGATTGTTATCTATATTGCATCGTGGATATTTGTGCTTGATATACCTTTCATTTCAAACTTGATTTTGACTTGATTTCATTGATTTATGATTGTTTCAATGTCTTATTTTTTATTGTGCTTTGATTGCTTTCAATTTGATTTTACCTTGCATTAATAGAATCTTATTAATTTATACTGTGTTTGTTCTTGTTGCTTTAACAAATTTATTTCGATTTCTTCACCTTTCCTCTTTCTCTTGTTTACTCTTTCTTTTCTTAAAAATACACGATCATTTTGGGCTTATCTTGGTAATTCAAAGTGCTCTGATAAAAGGGGTTTCCCTTTCTTACCTTCAACCTTTGTTTGCTATTACTTTATTTTATTATAAACATTGTTATCTTTTACATTGATTGTTGCAATTGTTTACCAGTGTTTTTTATAAGATGTAATGATCCAATTGTGTAATGTTTTAATTATGATAAATCTTGATTTATTTTATATGTTATATTATAATTTGCCAATTATATTATTTGTTATATGTTTGCAAAATGATTGTCTGCATTGTGATTGTATTAGAACAAAAAAAAAAGCATATATCAATATATACACATGCACATAAAAATACATATAATCAAAAGAGATTGTATTATCCATCAATAGGGTATGAAAACACAGATGGAACATGGACCATACAACTCATATATCAGGTGCACGGGTATGATCTCCTTGCCTCTCATCTCTAGCCATTTCCTTGAAAAAGACATTGTGGACATGGGAGTTTGTGTCCTAGCCCCAGACCCCAACCTCAAGGCTTCTCACCCTTGATATCTCACAATATCTACCATAACATCTGTGTACGTATGTTGTATCTACATTTACTGCTCAAACATGCTCGGGGAAAATATATCACCAACAAGAGGAGACATCATCACCCCATGCCTCTGTCACTGCTACCAGTGAAGTCTCAAGTTGGGAGAGGTGTGTTTGTGCTTGTGAGCTTTGTGCTCAGATCCTCCAGCCCAGAAGATACCTAAAACTATGTTTTCGTATCTCTACCGACTGAATTGAATATGTAGGCATGCTTCTATGCTTCAAAATCAGTTTCTAAGTCATATCTAGAACATCTTTTGATGTCTCACGTGAGTCTCTATATCATGGCCTCAATGGTGGTGGTATGATTTTCCACCATAATTGTTTTGCATTAAAAAAACATTAATCAATGAACTCCCAAACATTAATAAAAGATTAAAAAATAAGTTTGTTTGACCTATTCACTTGGATCTTCTCACTAATATCTTAGCTCCCTTTTCACTTAGATAAGAGAAACCGCAAGTGATTCCTTCTCTTCTTCCATTGCTCTTGAATTTTGAATATCCTTTCCATGTCTACCCTCAACATAGTCTCCTCCCTTGGGATAGTGTTCCTCTCCCTCTATTGAGAATACTGATGTTGGGTGAACCTCAACCCACCATGCTGTCCATCCCTATATGAATCTCACATCATCTATCTTGGGGCATGGATGCCTCTTTTCTTCTCTTCATCATATGTGAATCCATGTGCCTCAAAGGTAGCAATGCCCCGCTCTTCATCCCTTCGAGAGTATCTCTATGTTTTGAATTAGATAACAATGGTTGGGGCAGATCTTATCTCAACCCATACTATCTAAGTAATATCATATACTAAAATCACCCAATGGTGCTAGAGGATCAACACTGGTACCATTTACTCCACATGACTTGCTACATCAAAGTACCATCCTTATCCCAACTTGGATGATATTTATAGGACCATCAAGTGATGTATATATCCTCTAGGGAATCTATATCTCTGCTTAGGTGTGATACATCAAATGATCGTAGCCTCTTCTACATCGATAAATACCATATTCAGTTATGTGGTTTCTCACTATCCTCTAGGTTAATGAGTAAGCTGATAAGTAGTCAAAGTGATGTAGGAACATCCAAGGTGTATCAAAAATATTGCATCACCCAAAAACAAGTAGGGGTGTGTTAGTGTAGACTGGGTTATGTGTTTGTCCTTTTGGCATAGTTGAAGTTGATCCTTGAGAAACACCAACATTTCAAATATTCAAGGATAACAAGGACATCAAAGAAGATCATTTTTTGGGATCGACATGGTTTCAAAGGTGGTGTTCAAGTTACTCAATTATGACTAACATTTAGGAAGCAGATGCATTCATTGAAGACACATAATTAACGTGCTTTTGTGCAAAGTAAAAAAGGGCATGAAAGACACATCAATACTAGAATTTGATTGCATATTTGGATTGCATTCGAAAAGTTATGCAATTTAAAATGACATCTCATTTCAAGTCTGTATGCAAAATTTATGGCCCCTAGAAGTTGTAGGAAATTTGAGAATGATTCCTTGCGGCCAAGACATGGACTTAAAAAAAACCCTGGATTGCCTTTGTTTAGGCCACACATTTCCATAAAAAAGCACAACACCACCACTTTTAGTTACAAAAATAAAGTAACTATTTAGATTTTAATATTTTCAGTTGGTAATAGATTTTAAGGTGCTTGGGGAGTTCAAAGAGAGACAACACATTGCATAAAAATAAAGGGAAGGCCTTGGCTTAGATAGTTTAAAGTGGAGGAAAACTTCCAAGTGAATTTGGAGAGTAGGAATTCAAGTGGAACAGAGATCAATGTTCATTACAAGAAGGGGCAATGTAACATTCTTACCTTATGTTATAGTCATAGGGAGAGTGAGTGAGTGTGCATGTGTAATATCTATACTTATCAAGATAAATACAAGTGTGTTTTACTTCCAATTTCATATTCTATTTGTGTAATTAGTGGTAGGCTGCAAGGAAAACGATATCCTTTATTGGAATCCCTATCCTTGATTGCATCAATTGGTATTAGAGAAAGGTAATAACTTTTGGATGAGTGGGAGAGAGTTCATACTCCATTAGGAAAATACTAGGTAGAGGGCATGTGTAGTGAGAATGGAGTTCAATGTTCTTCATCTTATGTAGGTGAGTAGAGAAGTGTGAGTTGAGAGAGAGGTATAGAATCCACACAAGATTGCAATAGGATAATTGTAATAGTGGGTAGAGATGTGTGTGAAGAAAGAGGTGAGAGAGATGGATGAAAGGTGTGAAACCCAAGTGGGTGAGTTGAAAGTTGTGTTGAAGGATATGCAAGGCTAAGTGAGAGTTGAGGCAAGGAGGAGGAGGAAGGGAGGTTCCTTACCACTGATATCAAATATTGAGGAGCTAAAGCACAGGTTAGATATTGTGCAATCCATGTTAGAAGATATGGAAGATGAAGAGAAGTAAGGTCTCTTGGAATAATATAACCTTGAAGCTTATTGAAGAAGCTTTAATGGAAGAGGGAGCAACATAAACATGTATTTTGTAAGTCATGGAGGTAGAGGTGAAGGGTGCAAATGATGTGGATTTGGAGAGAGCATTGAGTAGAGAGGAAAAATATCTTCTATTAGAGGAATATGGGGAGGTTGTGGAAAGAGTAGATGCAATAGTTGAAGTGATGGTTCATGAAGGTCCTATGTTTGAAAAAGGAGGAGGATAATACCATCTCTTAATTGAAGAGGAGATATGTGTGATTGAGGGTATGTTTGATTCCATTAATGCTGATTTTGTTGCAGGTGATGGGGAAAGTACCTCAATTGAGGAAGGGAGGGAAGATATCTATTTTTAGAATATTTAGAAGCACATGAGGAAGGGGTGTTGGTGGAAGAGTACCATGTGGAATAAGTGTTTCCTCTAGAGCAATTGAATATTCCCTTAAGAGGTAGAGAGGGAATAAATCAATCGATAGAAGTTGTTGATGTGGTCCTACAAGGAAAAATGGGAGATGTGTAAGCTATTGTAGGTGTATGGGAAACCCATATAATAGTTGGGAAAAAATAGAGTGAGTAGATGATGGTGTTATCATCCCAAGCAAGTGCAAAAGAGGGTTAGCTGTAGCGGATGTGGAATAAGATGAATAAAGGTTGTAAGTTCTATTTCTTGATCAAAGAAGTATATTTCGTGACTCTTGGTCTCTCTCGGTCTGGATAGTTCAATAGTCATATTTAATTTGTGATAGAATATTTAGTGGTAAAGTGTCTAGATATATGCCCCTTTTTAAGCTGAAGGATGTACATATTCCTAAAAATAAGTCATCTCAAAATAAAGATATTAAACACATTATGTGTAACATATAAAAATAGTCTTAGTTGCTTTAATCATGGAAAGCACATTTGTAACACATGTATATAATTGTAGAAAGATATCATTGTGTAAGGATCAATTGGAATATGCGATCCATGTGAGGATGATATAGTAAAATGTGATCAATAATAGTAGGAAGGATGGAAAGTGACATGCCCTAATGTAACCTAGTGAAGAGGGACAAATGAAATGTTCCAATATTGTAGGATATGGAAATAAAAGTACCTAATGTATATAGTACTCCAATGTGACTAGATGTAAGGAGGACAAAGTGATGTCTTTGTGTAAATAATGTGAAATCAATAAACACATGGGTGCATCATTCTCTCAATAACAATATATAGGCATCAAAATTATAGGGACTTGTGGGTATGATCCCAATGGAAGTGTGTGTGTGTGTGTGTTCAATGAATCTTACGATATAGGCATGGGTATGATTCCCCCAGTGGTTGTGTATAGTTCATGAGGTCAATAGGATAGGGATAAAAGCTATGCCCTAATGTAGTGATGTGCTCCTAAGAGGACTAGATATAACAATTGAGCAAACACACAATAGTTGTAGTATGCCTAAATAGATGCATGGTGGAAACCATGGAAACATTGGCAACACACATAGTATACCACAAGTAGTAGTATGAATGATATGGATCATGGTATAAAACATAGGATACCACATAGTATAGGAAATTTAATCAGACATAGTCATGTAACCACATAGAATAAATGTAACCATTGAGAAATAAATATGACCCAAAAGAAATCATGACACAATGTAATCACTAGAGGATCTTTTATGTAAATCAATAAACAAGAATTCAACAAGAACCACACACAATCACACACAAGTACAAGTGCACACATGAATGTAATCGAGCAATCATAGAGCATAGACAAGAGCACACAATGTATCCATGCAACAAAAAATATGTAAGCTATATATATATATATATATATATATATATATATATATATATATATATATATATATATATATATATATATATATATATATATGTATAGTCAACTATATAGCTCTATATGATAAATGGAAAGTAAGAAGGATCAAACTTGAGACCCACTAAAAAATGCCCCCACTATAGGCATGCTGCTAATTTGAGAATGCCCTCAAGTGTGGGCGTAATAAAGACACATAACATATGTAATTCCATGATCATATGTAACATGAATAACATGCTTCTCACCCACTTAAATAATACTATGAGGAACATGTGTATAACATGTGTATGTAAGCCTTTAGCATAAGTATATAAGCATTTTTTTCATTTTTATGATTTTATATAAGAAGTAGATGACACAAGGAGGAAGCCAAGTGGCATAAGAAAAAAGAAAAAAAGTGAGATTGATCAAACAATAAGGAATCCAAGGGTCTAAATAAAGGATACAAGAAAGTAGACCAAGGGGGAAAATTGAGAAGAATCAAGAAGAGAAGGATTCCGAACAACTTACAACTTCCCTTATAACTCAATGCATGCTAGGGTGGAAGGCCTTAATATATATGTCATCATCACTAATAAGTATATGTAGGTGTTTGGAATGGGGACAAAAATTAAAGGGAAAGGATCATAACAACATAGGAAAATAACATAAACCAAGGGCCTACAAGAATGTTAAGGAAAATTGAGGTAAGAAAATAGTAGTCAAACCAAGAGGAACATTGAGGCAAGGCACAATCTAAAAGGAGGAAGGCAAATGAAAGGCATAATCTCAAGGTAGGAAGGTACATGAAAAACACAATATCAAGGGAGGAAGGCACATGGAAGACAAACACAATAAATAATAAAAAGAATCCATTTACATTCGATTATATCTTGAAGCACATGAGATAGGCTAACAAGGCTAACTAATAATCATGTCTAAACATCTAGTAGAAGAATGCCATGAAAATGGGGAGTCATATGTGTCATTATAAGTATTATAAATGTGATCATGAGATATATAGTAACTTAAATCGTGATCACATTTTAATCATTACAAGGATGGGCTATAGGAGCTAATTGAGCCTCTTGGGAAGAAACACACGTGCCATTTCAAATGTGTTGATGTATAGTTGAATTATTTTTAGGTGTTTGAGCATGACCATACACAAGAGGTGGTAAAAAAATATTTTGACATGGACAAGTAGGTTTTATAACTCTAGGTGGCTTAACTATAGGAGATATAACTTTGAGAGTTGTAGCTGTAGGAACTGTAACTTGAGGAACCAAAATTTTAGATGTAAGATCTGTAGGGACCATAAATATATGAGGTATAAATATATAAGATGTATCTTGAGGATGCATGATTTTTTATTTATGAAACACTATATCCAACACATGAATTTAAAGTTGTTGGCATTGCATAGGTAACTCATACGGTGTGTTGCTAATGGTAAACACTTTTTTTATCATGCAAAAAATTAAGACATTGGTGTAACGCAAAAATAATAACTCTCATTTTATTTAACCATGGTCATATAAGTAATAAATTGTATGTCTCAATACATAAAACCATAGCAACAGGTTATTAGGACATATGGTCATTGGTACTGTGATACCCACAATAGGTGTCCATGTAAGACTATTATAGCTCTTAAAAACCATAGTTGTATCAAATATTTAGTGTTAACTAGTTAGTTAGAAATGATATCGTACTTAAATTTTGACTTAAACCATTGTCTACTATAATTCCATATATAATCATCGGATGTGGGTAAACAAAAGTATGTATAAGTAGTGGACCATTATGAATATCATGAGTTGGAATATTGTGATCATATATAATGTGAGAGATGAATATTGCTTTTGTGAACCTATGATCATACGTATAAAACCATCTAAGAAATATTCAATGGAAACTATTGTTTTATGTGTAGATATTTTCATGTGATCAATTTATTGCTTTGGAGCATTGTGATATGGAAGTGAATTTTTAAATATTTTTAATCATTGGTTTGGTGTGGCAACATATTTATTTAATGTAGTATTATGTCCTTTGACTTGAATAACATTACTATAGATTATATCTTGTGTCATATGTCTCAATGTATAACATTGATTGGTAGTACGTACTTAAGATATGTTGATGTAGATGCAGTTAGGGGGTCCAATGAAGGATTGCCTTAGACCACACAACCCACATATTCAACACAAACTGAATCACTATTTTTGTGCACAAAAACATAATACAAAATGAAAAAAACATTGTTTTTTATTGATTCAAATGATGAATTATAACTTGCACACATCTAAAGTCTAGTTACAAACATTAAGATCAAATGCAATCCTACAACAAACCAAATGGGATGTGTTACAATCTCTTTTACTTGACTACCCATGTTGGATGTCTCCTAGTTCTAGATGTCTTCCCCCCTCTCTCATAACTATAGGGGTATGTTTATATAGATACATGACCCACCTACTTAAATTAATGCTCCTAACTAACTTGCCTACTCATGTCATAATCATTAAATACATAATATATTACTAATACCCCATAACACATCACTAACAAGAAACAATTAAGAAGTTGGAATAATTCTTCTTCCAAATATTAGATGGCCATTATTCTCCATCATGCATGACACTTGGCACTCACAAAAAAACATGAATCAAAATATGTGTGTCCAATTGATTATTTCATTGTGCAAAAATAAATCTCTCTAATCTATTAGGTAGTCATTGGCTACACAAGATCCCACTATACTTGAAAATTTTGCAAGAACATTGCCCACCATAGACAATGCACAAAGATTGTACATTGAAATTCTACATTGAAATAATTTATAGGTAAAACTGACATGTAGAAGACTATAAACAAGGTTTAAACAATAATTTCCCCACATAGTTGTACACCATTGCTTCTTTGCAAGACAAAGTTGTGCACTATTATTATGGCATAGTGTGAAACTTCCCAAACTAACTTGTGCAAAGATTTGCAAGTTTTATAAAGATTAAGTCATAAGATTAATTGACAATCCAAATTGCGCACAATAAAAGGGCTTTAAAAAATTAATTATGTGCATGAAAAAATGCTACATAGAAACTCAAAAGGACTTACACACAAAAAAATAATTGTGCACAACACTGCAAACTACTTAATTCTACTCTAAGTGTTTTTGTTTGATGCAATTTTATTTATGAATTTGGATTCTATTTCATCTTACTACTGGGTAAGTTAAATGAACCATGAGTTCCATCTCATGTGTATTTCGTGAGTTTTTACATAGGTATTCAAAGTTTAGTAGATTTTGATGCACTCATCCATGTCACATCCTAAACTTCTTGACCTTTCCACTTTACTAAGTATTCCATGTGTTCTCTTGCATGTGTCTGATTACTGACTCTAGACTCAATCACCTTATCCACTTCTTTGGACTCCTTCTCAGGATTCTTATATGTCTAATCAACTTCTATATAATATGTGATTTTGATTCCATCACTACTTTTCCCCTCATGATAAAGATATAATTCAATCACATTGAAATTTGGTGAAATATCTATGCCTTTAGGCAATTCAATATCATATGCACTAGATGTAAAATTTATCAACACTTTGCATGGTCTAATATTCTTCAAATTTAACTTATCCTCCTTTTGGAAACCTTTAATTTCTTAGGTGTGCTAAGACCAAGTCATTAAAATGATACTCCACTTCCCTTATCTTCATATGTACATGCTATTTATATTTCATAACACTTCTTTCCAATTGTTCTGACATTTGTTGGTGCCTATCACACATATAATCAACAAAGTATTCAACTTCAACATTCTTCCTTATTTTATCTCTTATGTCACATAATTTTTTGACTCCTCTTGGAATATTCCCATAAACAATATCAAATGACGTCCTTTCATTGATTAGATTAACTAAATTGATTTAAGCAAATTCAACTTGTGTTAGAATTGAATCCCACGTTCTTGGATTATTAAGACATTTGTTGACTACCCTATCTATCCATACATATAAGGATGATGTACTAAACTGAAATATATATTGATATTCAACTTCTTCCACAATGTTCTTTATAAATGTCGATTTTTTATATATTTCTATTAGATCCTATGTTGTGCAAACATCCATGCAATCTCATAAATGCCTTTAAAAATAAGTTAGCAACATGCGTAGCACGATTAGTTTTGACACTTGCAAAAAAATTGTTCCATTTTTGAGAATCTATCCAAAATCACAAAAATAGATTCATGGCATATGTTCTAGGAAATCCTAAAACAAAGTGCATGTAGATATTTCCCTAGTCTTTCTGGGATAGGTAGTGGTTGATATAACCTTGCATTTTAATTTCTTTCTTTTTCCAATTGGAAGACTCTATATTCTTAAACATACTTGCATACATCCAAATTCGGATTGGGATAAAATTAACTCTCCTCCAATTGTGCATATGTTTTGTAATTTCTAAATAACCTACTAGTTCACCACTATACTTTTCCTTGATCAAAATTTCATGCATCGAAACTTTGGGTATATGAAATTATTTTCCTTTAAAAAAAATCATTCTTGTATGAAATAGTCTAACCATTATGTTCTATCCACACTCAATGGTTTTATGCATGCTTTCAACACGTCCTCAAAATATTCATCCTTTACATAAATCTCATTCATAAAATCAAATCCTATGACTTCTACCTTCATTTCATTCAACAAGATACACATTATACTCAACAAATCTACAAATATATTCAAATTTACACACCTATGCTTCAAAAAAATTGTGTAACTTGATAGAAACTCAACCCAATTCATATGTCTTTGGTTTAGATGACCTAATATTGATGAATTTACATACTCAATGGTCTGTGTACAACACAAATTCATTCTGCAACATATAATGCCTTCACTCATTGAGAACTTTCACCATGGCATAAAAATCCTAATCATAAATGGAATAATTTTTATTTGAAACATTTATTTCTGGTTAAAGTAAGCATTGGGATTACCCTATTGATTCATCACAACTCTTATCATTGTGCCACTCACATCGTAATCAACCTTAAATATTTTACCAAAATATGAAAACATCAACATTAGTTGTTCTGTAAATTTATGCTTCAAATTCTAGAAGATATGCTCCAATTTTATTGTCAAAAAAAATCTATCCTATCATCTCACATTGTTTCTTTTATAGAAACATGCATCCCACCAAATTTGTGAATGAAATTCTTATAAAAACTCACTAATCCATGAAAACTACACAATTTAAATGTACTTATAGGTGATAACTACTCAAGTATAACTCACACCTTCTCTAGATCCCTATTCAATCCTTCTTAGGAAATCACAAAAATAAAGTATACTAACTCATCTTTCATGACCATGTATTTCTTCTAAAAAACCAACAACTTTTCATCTTGCAACTGCTGCAACACTTGTCTCAGATGTTTCAAGTGTATTGCATCTTGCTTAAAAATAGTATGTCCTCTAGATACTTAATGAAAAAACTACCAAGGAATACTTTCAAAAGTTCATTTAATAGTCTCATGATTGTACTAGGTGTGTTAGCAATCCCAAATGGCATGACCAACCACTCATAATATACTTATTCCATTTTGAATGCTACCTTCTTTTAATTACCTTCTTTGATGTTGATTTGGTGATATCCAATATTTAAGTTAGTATTTTTGAAGTATTTTTCTCCACTCAAATCATTCATCAAATCATCCATACGTAAAAATGGAAATATATAATTTAAAGTGATCTTGTTGATGGATTTGGATAAATAATGTTGTACCCAGAAGTTGATTCTATGTGAATACCACATGTAAAGTTGATCACAATCGATCAAAATGGGTTAAGTGTTGCAAATGTGTTATCTTGGTTTGAGTGAGTGAATGTGTCAAGATGGAGTTACTTATTTTAACAAGTGAGTTCAAAAGTATTCATTCATTGCCTATCATAACTGGTACCCTGATTTGCACTTGATGAATAGTAAGGCCTACTTTATAACTGGTAAAATCCAACACCTAATTTGTAGCTAATAGACCATGTCAATTGCAAAGCAACTCTTGAAACTGACTCTTATGATGTACCTACCATTAATATGGTTGTTACTTGTGCATGAGAGTGTTTCAACCCTCCCATACTTAACCATTTTTCCTCATTTCCTATACCAATTCATTTCAATCACTCCATTGACCTCAAAAATCTTGTATTCATTCCAAACATTTGTTCCATTCTTCCCATACAAGTTTTTTCTAAGTTTCTTTGTCGTTAAGGCAAATGATCATCCTTGAAAGGGGTTTGGGTTATTTGGCTTTGATAGACAACTCATCAAACTTCACCACATTTGTTCCCACTACCTATTATAATCTATCTCCCTATTTACAACTCATTAGAATCCATCTATAAAAATCTCCCTAAACTTTTTAACTCTATTCATAGCTTATCAGATTATACAAATTTCTTGATAACCCCAAGACTCTACCTCCTAGAATCTATAACATGCCAAGTATCTCCCATACTCAATAGTCTATCAAGTAGCTCCCAAACTCTACCAATTATTAAGCAGATCTCAAACCTCACCACCTACAGAATACTCATCAGACTTTGCTGCCTATTTTCTAGTCCCCTGATTATGCTACTCACCAACATGCATGTTTTGAACCAAAGATTTCATTCTTAATTTTAAATGTTGGAGACTCCAAAGAATAAAGGAGATATGAAATATCAATTTTGTTGGGGATCAACCAACAATTTGATTTCACTTATGAAAGCAATAAACCACAGAATTAAATCAGATAGATAAGTAACTAGAATGATAAATAGCAAAGAACAAGAGATACAAGAAACCACCCTGAAAACTTGTATTAAACTCTTTACAGAAGGAATACAATTGAAGAAACTTCTTTCTTCCACACCTCTCTCAGATGTACAGATCTCTCTCTAGATCTCTTTCCCTCAAGAGCTCTCTCTCTCAAGTACAATCAACTCCAACAACCTGGATTGATTCACCTATACAATTCTGTACTATTTTTTCAACATTCAATACATTGAACTACAATAAGCTAAGAAGATCTAATTCTACATATAGAATTAGGAGACTTGAGCATGCACTTACAACCAACAGTTAAGCCTCTTGAACAAGGGCTCTAAAAATAGCCTTACTAATAATAGAGACGCGGACTTAAGACTAAGACTTAAACTCATCATGCAAACACTCGGTTCTGTCCTCAAAAATAGCTTTCTGGACGCACAGGTAACCGACGCCGGTTCTTGCTTGCTTGCCTATGACCGACGTCAGCCGATCCCTGTCAATGCCGGTGTCTCTTGAACTGTACTTGACCGACGTCGGTCGCTCCTGATCGACGCCGGTGACTGTGTAAACCTGCAACTTTGGTAATGCGCTCCTTGGTGAAGCTTTTAGGCTCCACACCTTAACAAATTTCAAGGGGTCACACCTCGATCCAATTTAGAGTAAAATAATGATAAAATCATTGACACTAATTTGGGGCATATCAGTCTATTAGATTTATGAGAAAGGATCAATGTTGTTATGAAGTTTGACTAGATTTAAAGTATATATGATCTTGGGATACCTCAAGTTTTAGCCTTCCAATTATCAGTGCAGTGCCCTGAGTTAGTGTTAACCCTAGTAAGTCATTACAATACAGAAAATATGGAGGTCAAGAAATCAAAATATAAGTACATTCATCACCTTGGTGCATAGCATATTAAGGACATGTTGAGGATACCAAACCATGAATCATTTTTTGACCTCACCCTTGAATCCACTCAACAATTATGGTAATCCAACTCAACTTATTGTTCAAAAAGGGTAAATATACATTGGTTGATAAAGCCAAAAAGAGATGCTATCATATTGCCTAAGTCCACCCCACAGTTTGATTTCAAGATGGAGATTAATGAAATCATCACACTCTTAAATTGAATTGTCAAAAATCCCACTACCAGGGATTTTAAAGAGTGGATGTACATGCATATTTAAATAATACATGAGAATAAGAAATATACCAATTATGTAGAGCTGATTAGTGACTCTAATCATAAACAACTATGTAAAGTATACCAAACAAGGAAGTTCTACATGAATTCCTACCTGGTCTATGCAGTCACTTGTAGGAGTTTTAGAGTGGATTGAACATAGTTGGGAAAATGTTTGTAACTTGGATTTATGAGTTCTACTATCAACTAACATTGAAGGCCATCTCTATTTTTTTTCAAAGCTAATGATTATTTTCTGTACTATGTTATTCAAATGTTCAATCTAAATCCATACCAATTTAGGGTGTCTATTCTAGACACTACCAAATTCTTTAAATGGGGTGCTTAGTTCACACAATTCCACACTTTTTTGTATATCAAGGTATGCGTATTTGAGAATGCCCCCCTATATGTTACCAAATTTTGTTGATGATAGGTGGGCCTTGATAGAGTTAGTGTGTTAGGTACTGAAAACACATAAGCTCTTATTTAGCAAAAATAAGGCAGAAGTTCATTTCCCAATCACTATTGGGAGATAAACTTGCTCCTCATTCTTTTAGGAAAAGGAAATAAATGCAGAGATAACTTGGGTTAACCTATAAAATTTTCATAGTATACCTTCCTTTGATATCAAAGTAGTGATTGAAAATACTCCTGATTATTCATATCATCATGTCCTATATTTTTAAGACTACTAGGTTATTGATTACAATATTTCATATATTATAGAGGATGTTGAGGACAATTATGACAAAGTGGATCCAAATTATCATGATCAAGGTATAGATCTTAGACCCTTGCCCTAATTAGATTGGATCAAGCCAGAATCAATGTACTTAAAAGATAGGACACAAATAATCTTAAACACAACTATCTCATGGCTTAAAATCAAAGGTATTAATGTAGATAATTTTGGATTTCTACCACCATTGAGGGTTTAAGATATAGGCCCCATGACCAACTAAAAAATGAAAAGAGGGAAAATCACTTGTGCGTTATTCTTCCATTGCTGGTGGGAGCCAATTATAATTGAAGAAGAAAAGGACGAAGAAGTAGTGATCCCACATGTTAGTCAACCTCAAAATTCACCTAAGCTCAAAGTCTAGAAGTCAACTGGAAGGGATAAATGAAATCTTGGGATCTATACTATTTTAAGTGACCCATCTTCAAATTTTGTCCATTTTCAAGGTTTGATTTAGAAAACCACATTACAATACATGGCCACAAACTCTCATCTAGTAATCCTTGTTTCAAATTATTTTCTAAAGTTCAAGTCTCCTCATCTTTCTACTAAAGTAACCAAATTGCCTCCTCAACCTTCACTTATGGCTGTAAGTCCACCTTTATATTTTTTTCTTGAATCTAAATCTAAATCTCCTAATTAAGATAAGGAAGATGTTTCACCTACATTAGTCTAAACCCTTGCAATCTCTCCTCATATTTCTAAGATCTAGATGAGATAAAAAAATGATCTTTACAAGAGACTCCTAGTGCAGAGATCTTATATTGGTTAAATGAGGTAGTGAAAAAGATGAAGACAATGATTCAACCATAGGAGGTTGACATCAATGTGCTCACTGATCCTACTTCTTATACACTAAAGAAATCTAAAATAGTTCCTTGCCTAGTGATGGATGGACACAACGAAAGATATGTTGAAGTTACAGTTTCTCCTTGTAAAAACTTTAAAGAATAGATAAGTGTGGAAGACTATCAAGTATTGAAAGTTCACCCTTGAAAATATACTTGTGATGGAGTAAAAGAGGATGCAAAAACAACCATTGGCACATTGTTTGATAAGTTTGACCAAGATGAAGTAACCAAATACTAGCTGAAGGAAAAGGTTGAGCAACTCTCATCATTGATACATAAATTGGTAAGCTCGATTTGATCCCTCCTGCATGATTATTAACCCAATACCAAAATTTGGAATGAAACTAAGGAGATATGACATATGGGTAGAGCCACCAAAGAATGGTTAGATAAATTGCTTCTTTAAGGAACTAGGTCAATAAATACAACTATGAATAGTTATGTAGAAATTGAGAGAGCTCAATTATGTTAGGAAAACTAAAGTTATATATAAAACATAAATTCAAAAATGGAAGCAATTATTGCCAAAGTTATAGATATTCTCTAAAACAAGTCCAAACACTCTCCTCTCAAAAAAGGTTTTGAGTTAAGAATGTCAGGGTGACCACATTGAATTCGTAGGTGCTACTAAATTTTGGATTCGTATGCTTAAATAATACCTTGAAAAATTAAAATATTCTCATGTGATGGTAGCCAATGTAACAAATGATATACAAGAATTAATTGAAAAACTCGTGCATTTCTTGACAATAATGTAGTAGTACTTATAACATAGACTATCAAGAATGAATTCAAGTAGTTTATGGAGAAGGATTCAAATCCTAATTGTGCCTTTAATTTTGAGTCTATTAAGAGGTTCATTAGATATCAAACACTTTTGATAAACTTAAATATTTTAATAATTTTAGAGGTGTTCCACATCAAATAATATATCTTCAAGTTGAAGGGGAATTCAACTACCTCCATTCAGATGGTCTAGATGAAGATACACTCAATGAAACCATGAATAAGTTTGATAATTATTAGAAGAAACTATAATAGGACAAGTAGAAATAAGTCCAGGTTGTTTATGCTGAAGGTAGTGTTCAGAAAGTGGTGGAAGAAATCCTCTAATTTGCAATTTTGAAAACTACATTTTGATAAAATCACTTTTGTAGTTTTTAAGTTATCTTTTTACAATTTGTGAATGTCATTTTTTAATTAAAAGCGTAATTATTCTATTTTTATAAAAAGTGATTTTTGTAATAGTTTACCGAGTCAAGAGATAGAGTCCTCATTTGTAACTACCACCTTCTAGATTATAAATATAGTCTTGCATGCCATTTGAAAGGGAATTGTAACTTTTGACAAGATACAATTTTGGAGAGAAGGAGAAAAGGAAGAAACTTTGTGTTGTTCCCAAAAATTAATAAATGAGATTATTATAGGACTTTGTGCCTCTATTATCTTTATGAACAAATGTTCTTATGTTCATTGATTCATTATATTAATTTCTACACATTCTTTCATGCAAAATGCTCATGGTTACATAGTCATATTTTATTTTTGTCTCAAGAACACGTGATATAATTGAAATCTATATTTTCTCAATTATTAATGTTATTTCCTTTTTATTTTGTTAAATTTCATAGTTATTTCTATTATTCATCCATCTTCCTCTCAGTGAGATTCCTTTCTACACACATTCAAAACCCAAAAAAAACCATGTATATTTGTAAATAATTTTCATTTTCAAATTTTATTTACTTTTAATAAAGGTAGCCTCACCTAATAATAGAGGAGGGACTTTACCCTGTAGCATTATTGTCTGTGATACACACACTTTTGTCTACATACAAAATTTCTAGCCAACAAGTACACATCCTCCATCCTCCACCTTTATTTGGTGCTAACACCATTGGAACCATGCACAAGATCAAACTTTTTCTTATCAACCCTTTATCCAAAAACTCCTATATTTACCTTTACACCTTTGAAAATTTCCTTAGGTGTTAATATTTATGCCGCTTTATTTGGAAAACTAGATCTTAGAATCAAATCCATGTGATGAATAATAATTCTCACTAGTGTCAATCCATCTGGTAGATCATTATAATGATCCCACAAACTCATTCAAAATTTATTTCACTTCACATGGATGTGTGTCTTCATATCCTATGTTCATAACTTGTATGGGACTAGAAATGAAAGAATAACATGTTCTATCCTTCACTTCTTTCAGGTATTAATTTCTCAAAACCATCAAAATCCTTGGACCATTGTCCACTTCTTCACTCTTGTCATTCAAAGGGTTCAAAGTGTATTTTATTCCATCATTCACCAAAATGTATGTATTTTCATGACCATCATGTTAAGCTTTTCTATCAAACTACCAAGGTATTTCAAGTAACACATGACATTCGTCCATGGGTTTTATGTTTCACATGCCTTCATCCTTGTTTAGAGAAATTTGGATACTTATCAAATATTTATTATTCACCATAATATAATGTACCTCGAGTAACAAATAATTCCTTATATGAATTAAAATGCGTAATCTTATTCTAACAAAGTCTATATACCATCTCCTTCAAGACAAGATTATTTGTGCGACCACTATCAACAATCACTTAAAAAACTTACCTCCAAACTTAAAAATGGTTCTAAATAGATTATTCATTTGTGTAGGAACATTATCATATTTAGTTGGTTTAAAAAACATGCTCTATGCCAAGTTTTACCATATTTGAAGTATGTACCTATGAATCCTCTTCCTCTTTGATATGATCTTCTACCTCAGGTAAAAGTTCATTTGCCTCTTTATACAATATCATGTTGCTGATAAGTACTGACATCTATTTATTTCACTAAATAACCTTTGCCATTGCTTCCTTTCCCTCATACAAGTAAAAAATTTTCATTCCCTCATGTTGTGCCTTGTTGTCTATGGAACAAATTATCCTATACCTTCAACATGCATTGATAAGCATATTTTACAGAACATACTTGCATCATTAATAACTCATCTTGAATATAAATACACAATAAATTCATGTGTACCTTGAGATATTATTAGTTTCATATTCAACATGACTTGATTTGAAAGTGAGTCTGTAAAATCTTTGGTGTAATATTTTACACTCTTCTCCTTTTGTCTCAAGTTCTATATTTTTTTGAAAAAAATTAACTGGTAACTAGGAATAAAAAACTTAGACTTCAACTTCACAACTAGTATATCCCAAATCATGAATATTTCTTTGCCTCGATAAAATATTTGTGTTTGCATAAGCTCACATGACAAGGATGCATGACCCTTCAAATTTGTATATGTGAACTTCATTCTCTTTGGATCATCTATATGTTCATAATCAAAATATTTCTCTTAGTGATAAAATCAATGAGTTCTTTAGGATTTAAAATCACTCAATAGATAAGGGTGTACAACCTTGGCTTAATACTCATTATAAAGACAACACATAAGAATATATCATCTAGTTCATCTACCAGTTCTTTTACCTAGAACTCAAATGATTCTTTTTTGACTTCATTATTGATCTCATCATCCATAAAAATTCCTCCATGTTGCGTAGTCCCCATAGCCTCCATACAAGCTTTCATTAATTCATCCAAGTTTGCAATTATTGGTTTATAGGCATTCTCAATACTCTTATAATGAAATATCCTATGTGTACCATTTGGATTCCTTGAAATCAAGAATAACCACACACCTTATAACTAACACAATCCTAGTTGGAAAATGCTTTTAGTTATTTCTATCCATACTCACAAATATGGAAAATACACTATACTCAACAAGAGTCTCACTCATTCACCAATAAGGATAACCTTGGTCCAATAAAAATTAATGCAGTCATAATTAATGGGTCTAATGAAAGGTAAACTTAGACCACACAACCAAAAAAATCAACACAAACACTAGATTGATTTGTAGTTTGCATGCATGGAAACAAATATAAAATGCAACAAGAATGGTTTTCATTGATTCAGATGATGAATTACAACCTGTGCACACCTATAGTATGGTTACAAAAACTACAATCTAATACAATCCTACAACAACCTCAAATGAGATGCATTATAATATCTTTTAATTTACTATCCTCATCGGATATCTCCAAGTTATAGACCTCTCTTGCCTTCTCTCTCAAGTGCAATGGTATGTGTATATAAATAAATGACCCACTATCTTACCTATCATTCCAACATCATCAAATGCATAATATATTACCAATTTCCCATAACACATCACTAATAAGAAACAATTAGGAATTTGGAATGATTCTTATTATAGTTTTTAGATAATTGTTATTCTCCATCATGCATAACACTCAAACCTCACAACAAAAGATGAATCATAAAATTTGTGTTCAACTAATTATGTCATTGTGTATACATATAACTATCTAATCTATAAGGTACTCATTGGATGCACAAGATCAAGTGAACCTTACACACCATAAAGAATACATGGATATTTTACATTGGAAGTATAAGTTTTAAAAAACTTCAAGCAAAACCAACACATAAAACACTATGCATAAGACATTTTCACACACAATTGCATGCCCCTAATTCTTTGATTTATGTTGTAATCTTCATAAGACAAAGTTATGCACTAGTATTTTGGCATTGTGTAAAACTTCCCAAATTGACATGTGCAAAGCTTCACAAGTTTCTGAAATATTAAATCATTTGATTACTTGAGATCGCAAGTTATGCACATTAAAAGGGTTGCATGTAAGTAACTATGCACATTGGAAAATGCTGCAAAGCAAATACAAAGGAGTTGCCTGCAAATAAATAATTGTGCACAACACTGCAAACTAATTATTTCTACTAAGTGTTTTTGTTTAAGTAATATTATTTGTAAATTTAGATGATCCTACATCATCCATGGTATTCATAGTCTGCATTCACTTCATAGTTTCAATATAAAGGTCTATATGTATCCAACTCATGTATTTGAGTAAATATATCATGTTACATTCAATAAATTGTTTAAGACTTTAGCGAGGATTCTTAGGTAAGCTTGTAAACTTCATAAATTCTTGAAGAATAATCTTATCAGGTGGTTGTGAAATTATGTTTACTACATTTTTGGCCTTATTCTTTGATCGAAAAGTAGGTGTATCATTAGCCTTAGCTTTGAATGATGATTTACCTTGATATTTGGAATTAGTAGAGTTAGGTTCATTAGAATAAAATTTAAGCATGTTGGCCTCTAAAAGTTTTATCTCATTTTTGTGAAACATCAAAATATTTGTGTTAAAACATCACTTTTTATTTGAGAGGTTGAAGCAAATTGTTAGAGAACATACTTTGAAAGTTGATATTAGCTAATTGGTGAGACATTTTCATAAGCATAATCTTTAATCTAAACACATAATCAATAAAATTCATATTAGGTCTTTCTTTAAGTCAATAAAGTTGGAATAAATGACATTTTTTGCTGATAGAAAGGTGAGCTAAGAAGACATCAAAAAAATCATTAAAATGACACACAAAGCCTAGAGGTAGTCTATATAACCAACCAAGACATAATTATTAAGAATTATATGTAAGATCTTGGTAATTAATATATCATCGTGCATAAAACCAAAGAATGAATAAAAGAAATATTGAATATGATGTGAAACTTGCCATTGTATGCTTCAAATTTAGGCACTATAAAATTGGCATGAAGAGGGTAGATGATAACCTCATGAGTCAATGGATTATGTAATATAGTATGATAAGTGACTACATGGCTAGGTCTTTGAGATCCTTGTGCAAGTTTTTTTATTTGTGCTTGCATATCATGAATAAATTTTAGATTAAATGCATCCTTAGATGTAATTCATGAATGCATGTTTTTTGTTCTAACTAAGACCAAGACTAATATATAATGCATTAGGAGTAGGCCCATATAGTCTAATAAGAGTAGGAGGTACAAAATAAGCTTAAGACTATGTGGGAGTAGCGTTGGGAACTTGACTAGGAACTATAGGTGGAGGCATAAAAGTATTAGTGGGAGCACTAGTAGTACTAACCTCACCACCTGATGTAGAAGAGCCTCTAGTAGGTGGAATATAAACATTCTAAGGATAATTGGTAACATTCCCATTCTTAGGTGCATATTCCTTATCCAAACCTCTATTTTTTACATCTTTTAATGTGTGCAATAATTCTTCTAAGTTTTTATGATTTTTCTTAATTAGTTATCTAAAACAAGTATTTCAACTCTTGTGGATCTATATCATCAAATTTATTCACATCATACAAAACATTGTCCTCTTAGTCATGTTCATCACATGTAGTTTCATCATTCAAAATCACATAATTTATATTATTAACAATATAAGAAGCATGAATTTCACTAGCATTTGATGTTTTTAAATTTAAAGAAGTGCGAGTACCAAACAAAGGACACTAAATAAAATCAAGAGTAATACCACTAAATCTAACAATTTTCCTAGTAGGGATTGTATATATAACCCTCTTAATTGATGTAATATGTAAAGATGAGAAACATGAAAGTATATAATTCTAGTGATAATTAAATAAGGAACATACACAAATAAAAATTTTAGGTTTAACAAGTGGAAATCAAACCTTATAAGGTAATGGGAAATGAAACTTGAAGGTTGGATGATTGGCAAGATAGGTAGGGGTTAAACAAAATATAAGAGTCATATTTGAGAAGTTAACCGATTTGAAAACATAAGGATAGGAGAAACAATTGAGAAGAAACAAAATGTGAAAAATCATATATGAAAGGAAATTTCAGACCCTAAAAGGAAACAATCTAATCATAAAAAGGTTGATAGGTTCAAAGAATGGGAGGGGTTAAAAAAAATGTTTTATCAAAATAGTGAAAAATGGAGATTACACTATGCACAACATGTTAAAACTAAGTAAAAATATAGATTTAAGATAATATAATAAATAATAGTAATTAATCTAACCTAGTGTCAAAAATAGAGACTTAAATAGAGAGATAAGTGACTTAAATAGACACACCTCAATGTTGTGACTAAAATTTGAGATTGGAAACATGATTCTAAGACTTAATAAATTAATACACATGAATTTGAATCTAAACTATACCAAGGAATTTTTTTATAGAGTGTTAATTTTGACTTGATATAGAATCAACCCCTGCTTATGATCATGTGTTACTGATTGTGACTTGCTGCTACAATTCTGATCTCTTCTATTTTTCAAGATCTGAAAATTTATTTGCTTATCCATTGGTAGATGATGATCATATTCATGGTTTTTCTTGATATAATTGATACATATAATTGTCTTAAATTGATTTCCTTTCTTGTGACCCTAATTCACTATAATGTCATAAGAATATAAAAATACACAATGTTAGTGGCCAAGGCATCCTATTGAAAGGTTGCAACTAGATATTCCACATACTTATAACTAGGGCATAATGTATTTCTAGTGCTTGTAAGTGTTCTTAACCTAAATGAGTGAATATAATTCACCTCCTCTCCCTAGATAATCAAATACAACTATAGGCTTGATTATGACCACATTTTGCTACAAGTGTGATGACACAAGACTTGAAATGATATTGATACAATGTAGGCTCAAGTTTTAAGCTCCTTTAAAAATATGCAATGGATATAATCAATGTGTAACTTGATAAGGAAATTATCATGTGGAATCAATGTATAGGGGATGATAAATGACTAAGGGTACATTTATATTCATAGGCTTCTGAAGGGCACATACACACATAGGCTAAACATATGAGATAGTGGTAAGTGGTAATCAAGGCATGGGGAATAAATACAAGGTATAATGGACCAAAAAAAGAACAGGGTTGTGTTTTACTTATTTTGTGATTAATGTAAAACTATGAATATTTATGTTATGTAAAATAGGGAAAAAATCACATAAATATGAATGTAAAAGGGTAGATTGATAGATTCTTAAATCTAGATTTATATGTTAAACTGGTCTTGTACACTTCAAAAATATCACTGAAGTCTCTATCCTTCATTTTTTGACCTTCCTAATAACCAATAGGCTCACATTCACCACCTCACTAGGCCAAAATGCTTATCTTATAGTTTGACCATGTTATTTTGATTATCTAGATCACTTGTAGCCCACAATACACCTAAATTATGATATATCCTTCATTGTCAATTATAAAGCTCCAACAACCTTATTTTTTCTTGAATAGTTGATTTCAAACTTGGATAGTAGCATCGACACTATTATCCTTTCTCCAACATAAGTTCCCATGCCTTTTAAACATTATAATTTACAAATATTTTGAAATGTATGGGTCAACCTATTATGTTTCATTAACCCTTCCATGAGTAACTTTTAAAAATAAGGGTTATAAATAAAATTTAAATCCAATTCATTATTCATTTAGAAAATACCAACCAAGCACCTATTCAAGCTCTTTGAATCAATTAGACAACTAATTTATACTAGCCTATTCTTCCCTATTTCTATATCAGTCATAGGAACAATCATATTATAGGTATGAAGCATTCAAATAATAACCCATGAGAAATATTTGTCAAGTTACAAGCTCTATCACTACATGAACTTGAATATAACATTCTACAACATTATTCACACACAAGCCAACACATAAGGGAGAACTACATATGTCTGATGCCATCTTTGGAGTATTGTATATATAGGTAACTCTCATTAATAAAGGGGTAATTGAGGTTAGTTTAACTTTTTGATCCCACTAACCTATGTTTAGAAAGGTGACAAGACCCAAGTAGAGGATCTAGGGTTTGAGCTATATTCTAATATCAAAAGCCTGTGTGTGTGATCCTAGCACATAATTCAAAAGGTAAAAAAGAAATAGAAAGACCTAAATGGAAGTCTTAGTCAACAAATAATAATCCATACATGTTAGATGCATTTAATCATGGACAATAACATCAACCCAAGTGTCCATAGGGAGACATAAGTGTCTATTCTTCCAAAAACAATATTTTCAACATCTTATGCTTGGATCCTGAGCATCAGTCTACTTGATTCCACCTTTGTACATCATAGATTTTCCTTTACATCAATGTATAAGTTAAGTATAATTTATCCTTTTTATTGATATTATCAGAGTATTGAATGTTATACTTTATATATTTGGCATATGCTTAGATTTATTAATTCTTATCAAAATATCAACAAAATCTTAATTCATTAATTGGTAAGCTTTTTAGAGTAATTTACTCCTTGTTTGATTAGGATACTCTCCTTCATATTAATCCTTATTTCCAAAAAGGGTTAAACATTTTGTGAACCCAACTTCTGAGTCTTCTCATGCACCTAATAGCTTGATCTAGGGTTTTCAAACTACAAATCTTATTTTTTAAATTATTTGTGGTATCTTTGTTTGCATTTAGCCAATATGAAAAATGTTAAAAAGATCATTTCAAAATGGAGGATAAAGCAACCTTAATCCACCATTTAAATAAAATCAAGAATTAATTAATGAATTCTTACATGTTACACAAGAATAAATCAATAAACATGTTAAGGCTTGTGTATCCACATCTAATAATGGGGAACCCTTAGATGATATAACTCTTGCTACATCCTCTATGGAAATAATCAATACTTAAAATAAATTGCCAGTTTCAATGAATATATCAACACAAGTGGTATTTTCATCCCCTTTGGTTACTTATCAAGTTTTAACTCAAAATCCCAATGACTCTACCATACACACTCTTTTACAAGTGATGCAAGCTTTGTAAGATAAGGTTACCAACAATGAGCAAAATGCTATGAAATCAATTCATGTTTTTGATTCACAAGATGCATTTCATAATCATCTAGCCCTTGAGATATATTTTCACCCTTTTCCAACTATTTTTTGCACCCAAGTTCACACTTTATGATGGCAAGGGTGATCCTAAACAACATCTTCGATCTTTCTTTGTAGCATGCATTGATTATACTTAAAATGATAAACGTTTGACTAAAATATTTCTAATAATTCTAAAGGACTATGCTTTGAGATGGTTATATGATTTACCAATACAGTCCATAAGATCATTAAAGCCTTTTATGGATTAGTTTTTAACATAAATTTAAATCAACATTACATAAAATATGTCATATGCATGAATTTCCAAGATCAAACAAGGAACTAATGAGCCTATTAATGAATATGTCTTGATGTATAAGAAAATGTTGGCCAAAATGATAAATCCAATGGAAGATAAAGAGTTTTAAGATATATTTAATCAAAGTTTGCTTGCTCCCTTACATAAGTCTATTGGTTTCAAGAAGTTTAGATCTTTTGATGACTTATATCATATTATTTGAGATAGAGAAATGAAACATATTCATTGAACAAGCCTAAGAATGTAGTAAACACACCGAATACATCCAATACAGAGTTTCATATCAAACCAAGATATAAGGTCAAACCTATTGAGGCTAAAAATGAAATAACCAATAGGTTTAATATAATTTCAAAATAACCTAATCAGCTTATCTTATCCAATGTACCTAAGAGATAATTTACAAAATTGCCTAAGTCTCTAGGTTTACTACTTTTGAAGCTTGAGGAGTTTCATATCATATATCTGCTTCCTCATCTGGTGGTTGATATGAGTCAACCTCTAACAAAAGTATATGATGCCATTACTTATTGTGACTATCACCAATGTGTGGGGTATTCTATGAACATATGTTTTAAATTGAAGCACAAGATACAATATCTTATTGATAGTGACCTAATCATTTTTGAGGATTCTCTAATGGATTCAGTATCAGAACCTAATGATCATCAAAATCAAAATATATTCAAAAATCCATTATAAGATCATTCTAAAGAATTACCAGAAGTGAAAATAACATATCAAGCACATCCTCCTCCACCACATTATTGACACCCACTAGATGGGGTTATTGGTATAATTATACATAAGATACCTCCTATAGTTTTGAGGCCTACTATTTCATTTGATGACATAGAGATTGTGAATAATGACTCAGATCTTCATTCTTTATTTATTAGGGCACATATTGATCATCAACCTATACACATTGCTATGGTTGATAATGGTTCTATTGAGAATGTATATAGCATGACATTACTCACACATTTGGGATACACATAGGATAATTTATTTACTTTGACTAAAATGGTAAAATCATTCAATGAAATGAATCAACAGGGTTTTGGTGAGATTGATTACCTTTACAGGTTGGTATAACAAGTGATCAAATAATTTTTAGTTATACCACATACACAAATTTTTGATATGTTATTGGGATAACCTTCGATTCATAAGATCCATGCAATACCTTCCAAAGTGCATGGGTATATTATAAATATTCTTGCCAATGGGGTAATTACAGTTTTAGGGATTTAATAGGAATATCTTTTTCAACTAGTAAAATTTGTTCCATGACAACTAATTATATAACTTACTAAGGTTAATCATGTGTGAAAAGGTAAATAATATGTAATCCCATTTCCTAGGTGACCAATACTTGAGTGGCCATTGCATCAGAGATCTACAATGAAATCTATGAGATCCTCATTTACATCTCTATGAGCTAGCCAATTATTAACAATAAAGCACCATGTTTCAAAATGGGTATAAAGACCTAATACTACAACAAATAAATCACACATCATTAAAAAATGAGTTCCATGAACTTATACACCTTATACTACTAACTCATGACCATAGAGTCCTATGAGGCATATGTAAAGTATTAAGGATTCTCTAGTTATATATTTGGCACACACACTTGATCCTTAGTAGCATGACTAATTTACCATACCATATGCAAAGTATAAATCACCATATGAACATCCCTTAGATGGGATCATTACCTAGAACTTTATTTTCAAACATTCCTAAAAATTTAAAAAAATAAATTAAAAAATTCAAAAAAAAAATAAAAAGAATCAAATATTAAAAAATATAAAAACATTCAAATAAAACAAAAATTTAGAAATATTTAGCATTTCACATGTTTTACTATTTTTTGCGAATGTTATTTACTTTATTTTAGTAGACAACATATAATTTATACACACACATATGTTTCAGATGTACCTAAGTGTGATATAGGCATACATGAGATCTATGATACATGAGCATGCAAATGTTGAACCTTTTCATTTCCCACGTGACACACTATGCTGGGGGAATCTTGTTTCTATATGATCATAATTGACATGGGTGCTATTATTTTATGATCATTCCCATTATCACTTTGATATTATATATTGACATTGACACATGCCTATAATCATGTTTATATCTTAAAATTTTTACTTGATATGCTATTCTACATGACATTTTGCTAACATATGTAAGGACTAGTATGACATGCTTATGCTAGTTACTTCTATTTCATTTACTTCATCACTTCATATGGATTACTTGAAGTGTGATTCTTGTTTGATTCTTTGTCTTTCTTTGGTGAACATTTGAACATGTTCCTTGCTTATTGGCCATAATGCCCTAAATATTTCTTGTTTATTTAGTGTGTGGATAATTTCATATGTCCTCCCATTGAGTATGTGACATTTAACATGCCCTGTGTTTGTAGTCTCACTAGACCTCTCTTTGTGTGACATTTGAGTACTCTTGTGTGTGTGATTGATTGTTTTCTTATATTGTTACCTTATAGACATTGCCATGATACACATCATGCATCTTAGGGATTATTATTTATGCATACTACAAGTTTAATTGATATATCTACTTTGACGTGACACTAATTTATGTTTTTTTACTACATGGTTCACACATATACAACATAGCTATCTTATCATTTTGAGATAAGGTGACTTTTAATTTTTCATTACCCTCACCTCAAAAGGTGGGACATATCAGTGAGAGCATTTCATAGAGATGATACCACATACATACATTTGAAATAATTGGTAAAATTTGATTTAGTTTACATGATTTAGATAAACACATGGAATACAATTTTATATATTTTGCATAGATTTGGGATAAAGTTTTTTATATTTGTGATATACATTATACACATTTTATAGAGAAGAGGTTAATTTTTGACATATAATTCAGATTGAAACATATTTGAAGTGCATATGCCATATGAATACACCAAATTATAGATACATTATTCACATTATACTAATATTCATGCACCAACCCTACCAAGATGAACCATTTTAGATTTTATCTGCTATAATAGATATCTTTATTTGATTAGTGTGATCAAGATTCTGTACCCCTAATATAATTAACACTATTTTCTATTATTGTGAGTTGATATGGTTATACCATTTGACTCAGGTGGGATTGGATAGGTTATGGTACACTATAGTTGTGTGATTGAGATTTTGAGATATCAATGGACTTAATACAACTCACCCTTATATTAGATTAGGGGCATGATCACCCTCCAATTTCCATATTAACATCTCCAAGGTTTAGTTATGAACCTCTCTCAAATTATTCAACTAGGAATCATCATTACCAAAGTAAACTATTAAGGGCTAACATCGTTGCATCGACACATTACTCTCTTTTCTTTTAAGTAAATTTCAAATATTCATTTTTAGATTATATGCACTAATTACACCTATAACATGCTCTTGGTTGGAGGTCATACACATTCAAAAAATTCAAATAGGGATCAATAAAATCAAGGTGTGTTGTACATACTAGGGTACACATTTATTTCCTTTAAACTAGTAATTTAATCCTTATGCATTACTAGATTAAAGGGGGGTAATTATATATGATTAAATCTAGATTTATATGTTAAACTAGTATTGTACACTTGGAAAATATCACTCAAATATATACCTTTATTTTATTGACCTTCTTGATAATTGATAGGCTTGCATTTGCCACCTCACTGGGCCATAATGCTTATCTTCTAGTCTGATCCTATTATTTTGATTATCTAGATCAATTGTATCCCATAATATGCTTAAATCCTAATATATATCCTTCAATTTTAGTTAAAAATCTCCAACAACCTTCTTTGTTCCTAGAACGTTGTATTCATACTTTGACAATAGTGTCAATGCTACTTTTCATTCTTCAATGCAAGTGTCCATGCCTTATAAACACTCAAATTTATAAATATTTCAAAATGTATGAGTGGACATATTATGTTTTATTAACCCTTATGTAGACACCAAAAATCTACACATGATGGTTTCAAATATCACAATCCCCTTGGACCACCTTAGGACCCCCTTGGGCCCAGCTTAGATCATTTGACCCCAAACCAGGCCTAACACTAGTCAATTTAGCCTACTAGATAAACCCAAATTTTAACCCACCTTTACCTTGGCCCTTGATCACTGACAATCACCTTAACCATTGATGATCGCTTTGACCATCAATGGTCAGGTTTCACCATCTTAACCAGCTCAACTGACCCTTCAATCTAACTTGTTTTTATATAGTTAAAATATCTAATTTATGTGTGAGCCCATGCATGACTAAGTTAGAATTAGACAACAAGTTAGAATCCATGTTAATGTCTTATTGCACCTCTCCTTCCTTATCTATAAAAAGAGAGGAGCAGGTGGTGAAAAAAGATCCATCCAAAACTATAAAGAGCTTTTGCATTTAGAGATTCTTTTATAGGTACTCTTCTAGCAATCTAGAAATCTAGTGATCCAACCATTATGTCAGAGAGATGACTTATCACCACTTGTCAGTCGATAGCGAAGTACCATTACTCTACCAGAATCATGCCAGACTCTATTAATGAGCTAACCACCTTGATTATTCATTTGACCAACCTCCAAAAAGCTAAGTATTTATTTTAGTCTATTATTTACTTTGTTTCCATTTCAAAATCAGCCTAGTATAAACCAATCTCTTAAAATTACCTTTTGTGATCCTACCAATCTAAATTTTTATTACCTAAACCCAACACAGTAACCACCGATGGTCACCTTAACCACCGATGGTTTGTCCAACCACCGATGGTTGCCTCAACCACCTATGGTCACTATGGTAGGACATAAAAACAAGCTATTTTCATCCACTTACCCTCAATCAAATCCAATTTTCTTTTTGTCTACCTTTTCATAGACCCCAAACCTATTTTTTGAAGCACATATAACATGTTTAGCATTAGTATTGACTTACATATTTCTATATTAGTCATTTTAGTTTATTTATTTATCAAACATATCTTGTATTCGATTTCAGTAGCTTTTGATTATTGATGCAAACACTTTACCTTCTATTTTATAAACTTAATTATTTAAAACGTGTAGATTGATATCCTTCGAGGAAACTCTTGCTTCTGAGATCTAGCTAGTGCTAGGTAATCCACCCAACTATCTATCTACCTAACCATTTGCTTTAGTGCTATCTTATTTGTAGGTCATCCTCCCAAACCAAAGAGGAGATCTTCATAGTCATCTGATTCAATGTGCACATAAACAAATAGGTTTTTTAACTATACCCATATCTAGTTTCTTCTTCTTCCTTTCATTAAATATAAAATAAAATTCACTAAAACATTTTGGCATGCTTGGTGGGACCTTGACTCTCGTTTTGGGTTTATTTTATTTGCATCTATATGATTTTTTCCCTATTCTATGCTCATAAATGAAATTGAGATTTCTTTTGGGTTTAAAATTAACTACATTCATTGGTTTTTTGCAAGTTTAGCTCACTTAGTTAAATTAAAAAAAAATAATTTAATCGTAGCATCACTTGTATCACACACACAAACCAAATCACCTTCCTCAATCAAACATATAAACAACTTGAGACAAGGCCTGACTAGGATTTCATCACCTAGTGGTCACCTTAACCTTTCCAAACAATCCTACTTGGAGGTCATTACCAAGGGGAGAACCAACTTAGATCTTTGGTTGAGTATAAACTCTAGAAATCAGTATATATTGGCTAATCATTTGACACCCTTATCACTACAATGTGTGAAGTCAGGGGGTAGGCCCCAATAACAAGCCACGTATTGATTTCTAATACAGATCCTTTTTGAGAGCCTAAAAAACTAGAAACCATCCATAGATTTCATTTCTAGTACCTATTATATCAACACAAGTGGAGTCACATAATTTCTTGAAAGCTTAAGACATAAGGCAAAAGAGAGACTAAAAGGAACTTTAGGACTTAACATACTTTTTAAAGGGTGTTTTATTTCCTTGATCATTTCTTGTCTTCTCTCTATTTGAGTGGTGAGATTGTTTGTTTATTCTCTCCTCCTTATCTTGTATGGTTTTAACTCATCAATAATGAAAAAAGCTAGCAGAGCAAAACCCATCACCAAACCAATCAACCTATTCTACCTCCTCATCCATGGAGTACATTTATAAACCAAAAAACTCTCCTCATCCTTTGAGAAGTCCTTCTTTCCCTTGGGAAATTCCTCAAGTAGATACAGACTTTGCCACCTTAGATAATAATCCTATGGCCCTTCAACATTATCTTAACACCATGCCTCACCATACCCGTGCTTTAGTTCCACCTATGGACCCACCTTATGACATGCCTTCCCACCTTATGGGAAACATTTATATTACCACAATCACCACCCAACCATTTGCTACCCAAGATTATTCATCTATCAATAATTCCTTTGACACTACTATGGAAAACTAACCTGCCCAACCTATAAACATCCTTATACCTTCCACCACCACCAACAACTCTTCTTTCATAGGATCAACCCAACCACTAGCCACTTATACCCCCTCACCATGGGAGTACCTACCACTAGCATTGCTAACCTTCCTTTAACTACCCCTAATCCGCTAACCACTAACCCAATTCAAAATCTTGTGGTGTCTATACCTTCCACCTTACCACAAATTAGTACAAAGGTCATTACCCTTCCTTTTATTACCAACCCAACCACTACTTCTACCCAACAGGGGCCCATTACACCAAACCCAAGTTACATCCCTAAACCATAAGGGCATGTACCTATACCTACTACCCAACCACCTGCATCTACCTACCCCTACATAACTTTCACCCAACCACAAGTGTCCACATACCAATATATGGAAGTTCCTCAACCTCTCACCAACTATCAATATATTACCCAACAACCACAACAATATG
This sequence comes from Torreya grandis, assembly GCA_037957365.1. NCBI lineage: Eukaryota > Viridiplantae > Streptophyta > Pinopsida > Cupressales > Taxaceae > Torreya > Torreya grandis. The sequence continues at coordinate 2,710,093 of JARHVA010001060.1, forward strand.
GCCTTCACAAAATTTTAGGCACACAACCCCAAATATATCTAATGAAAATGCTCATGGATAAAATGACTACTTTAGAGTCATCCATTTTTGGAGCTAACAACATATTCTCATATGACCAGATCTATAACAAACCCATTCACCCATCTATCCCTATCAGACCATATCCTCCTCAGTGAGATATTCCCAAGTTTCTTAAATTCCAAAGTAAGGAGGATCCCCAATAGCACCTCAAGGCATTTAGGCATGCATGTTATTTGATTACCTATAATGATGCCCTCCTTCTTTATACCTTCCCCATGTCCCTATCTGGTTCAACATTAGACTTGTATAGTGCCATAACCAAACACTCTCTCTTATTCTTTACCTAGCTGGCCCAAACTTTCTTGGATCACTTTTAAATAAACATCTCCAAAAAATTTCCCATCAAGAACCTTTACTCTATCCAACAATTTGATGATGATTCTATTAATTATTTTGTATCTCATTGGAGGAGCCTAATCAATCAACTTTCCTTCTCCTTACCCCAACCTAAACTGATATAAATTTTTGCTCAGGCATGTGCTAAGCGCATCACTTCTACATTACATGTTCAGGGTTTCATAACCTTTGATGAAGATTTCACCATGGAACACAAGCTAGAAAATAGAGCCATTGATGAAGGAAGGCTAAAGTTGAAAAACAAAAAATCTACCTACAAAACCAATAAGGTCTCTTCCTCTAAACCAATCAACCAAACCAATACCAATGCCAAGAGTAAGGGAACTGTGAATGTGGTTATCCTTAAGACCACTCCTCCACCATCTATCAACTAACCAAACTCATCTAACTCCTCAAAACAAAACATGGGGAACCAAAACCAAAATAATCAAAAGTAATTTAATCTACTTAGGGAATCTTATGCTTCAGTCCTGGAAAAGTTGATGAAAGCCAATACCATACATCTTCCTCCTATCAAACCTCCTCAACAATTTGATTCTTCTCATCTTGCACCCAACTAATACAATGAGAATGACTTATGTGTTTTCCATTGAGTAGTGGGGCAAGACATTAGTAGGTGTAATACCTTCAAAAGTGTTATCCAAGCCCTCATTGACAAGGGGGAGCTTGTGTTGGATAACCCAAACACACCTCTAAACTAAGCCCTCGACATATTTAGACAAACTTTTCCCAATTGTGTACCTACTAAAAATGAGAGCAACAAAGATGGGTGTTCTCATAATGCCCATACCATCAATATGGTTCTTGACACACTCATTACTAAAGAACCTACTGCCCAATCTACCTGTTCCTCACCCTCTCCACTTATTGAGGTAGTGGAGTTACCTACTCCTCTTTTGGAGACCCAATCCAAGGGATTAACCTTTTCCCCTCCACTTATTGAGGTAGTGGAGTCACTTAACCCTCCTTCAATTGAAATACCTAAACAAGCAACCATCACCACTCTACCTTCTCCCTCAACTATAAAATAATTTAATTCCCCTTTGGAGATCATTCCTAAAGAGGAAAACACCATATCTGTACCTCTCATAGAGAAACTACCTATCCACACCTTACATCCTTTGATTGAGGAAAAGGATGAGGTTACCATTCCCCTTTCTCAACGTATGGGCTTATTTTTCAAATCCACTACTTAGGGAACACAAATAGTCTACAAACCATTCTTTAGATTAGTGAAAAAATTGGAATTTATTTCCAACCCTAACATGGATCAATCCACCTTTTGGTAGAAATTAGGGATCATTTATATCACCAAACAAGAACCTTCAACCCTCACTTTGATGGACCAACCCACTAATTCTATTGTATAAACTCCTATCTTATCAACCAAACCAATAAAAACCTCTACCAACCCAACCATTTCTCAACCATCTAAAGCACCTAAACCCCAAACAACCAAACTGACCAAAAACCTTGGCATCTTCCCCACAAAGAGCCTTAATCATCCATCCTTGAAACTAGAACTTACCTCACCAAACCCAACAACCAAACACCAAACCAAATCAAACAATGAATTAAAACCACCAATAGGCTAGAAGGCCAAACTTATACCTCCCTCAACCTTGCCCTCTATCTTGCGACCTCAACCAAAACTTAACCACTACTATTGGTTATACCAACACACTTACTTTTTGACACACCCATATTCACCGAGCCATCAAAAACCAAACCACCTACCTTGAAACCTCCTACCTTTGATTTATCAACATACACCTTACCAAAACCAAAACCATCACCTAAAAACACCGCCTTACCTAAAACCTCTAGCACCAAGCCCATTTCCAAGAAAACTTCCATCCCACCAACCAAGGCCAAAACCTCTAAACCCCATCCAAATTTAGTTGAATCTTACTTAACCATTTTCTAATGGTTATTGCAAGCCTCTTTCTTGACCTTACCTCCTATCAAGCCATTTAACCCTTTGGGTCCAAAACTAGTCTGATATAATGACTGCTAAGTGTGTTTCTATCATATGACACCAGGACATGACACAAATAACTACAAATATCTCTAAACCATAATCTATCAGCTCTATGATGAGGATGATCTATTAACAGATGAACCTACCATGTGCCTACTACCAATATAATAGATAACAACCACTACCCAATGCCTACCCACTCCCCCAATCTCACCCCAAAGTGCCAAGAAACCAAACCAATTTCCTACCCCAACTCTTCCCTCTATCTATACTATCCATGTGGTCACACAATCATACACTCAGTAAAAGGATAAGGGGAAGACTAAAGTACCCATCCCATGGACATACCCATCTTCCACCTCCTAACCAAGTCAAAATCAAGCACCTTCACCTTCATCCAAACCCAAGGTATCTATCTTGGGTATCTCTCAATCCAACCCATTTGAATCAATTAGAATAGTGGTTCTTAAACAACTTCACTAGACCCTGACAAATATGAGCTTATATGAGTTAATTTCTACTTCACCTCATCATCACCAAGTAATGATAGAGGCATTGTAATCATTAGAGGTCCAAATTGAAAACCCTCAACCTCTGGTAGTCTTTGTTGGCACTCTCCAAATTTCTAACCTCATCACCTTCAAGGATTTAGAGATACCTTCTATCCATCCAGATGACCCAAATCCCCTTATTTTCATCATTGCCTACATAAACCAAACCTAAATCAAGTGGGTTATGATTGATGGAGGATCTAGTATTAATATCATCTCCTCCCATGCCTATGACCAACTCAACCTACCTACCAACATCATGTCCAAAATCTTGACCATACTTTGATCTTTTAATGACACCATGGCCACTACTTTGGGAACTATTGTCCTCCATATCCATTTAGGACCTTGCATACTCCCAGAGCTTTTATATGTAGTGGAAGGAAAATTACAATATAATGTTTTATTGGGATGACCTTGGATCCACTCCATGGGTTGCATCCCCTCTACCCTTTAGCATTATATTAAATTTGAACACAAAGGTCAGGTTGTCACTGTAAAATCTAACCCAAGCCCATTTTCATCATGTAACATAACTTATCAACCCAATGGCATCCTGCTACCTCCATCTAACACACCCTCATCAGCCAAAGATAATCTCTCAACCATAAATAATGAACCCATAACTTCTTCTATTGACATGAAATATACTAGCTCATCCATCCCTTCAGACCAAATCCCTACCATAGAGCACTTGAAATCCACATTCCAACATCTCTCATAGGGGGAATATCACCTCCTCACCCTTGATGATTTCCCTACTCCCCAAGAGTATGGGAAAATTGAACACCAACCTAGATATGATCCCAATATTAGAGTCATTGTTCCCTTTAGACCCTCAAACTATCAAACTTGTTTCATCTATGGGGGACTTGACAAACCCCTTGGTGCTTCTACCATTTCCTCTTCACCTCAGCCATTCAATTCTAAATTCTCATATCTAGACAACCCAAACTTTTCCAAGACATACCTCCATAGGTGTGCTTGGAAAATATTTATTTTGGGATGATATTTTCATGGCCCACATGAGTTGATTTCCATTAAGACAAGAAAGCCTCATGATAAACATGGACTTAGTTTCATTTCACCCAATAAGTGGAAAACCAAACCACTTACTATCATGATCATTGAGGAAGATATCCCTTACTCACAAACCTCTCCTTCACTTGCATGTTTATATGATGATATCATCCTACCTAATTTTTTTTCCTCAATATGATCAACTTCAAATCCATAACTTATCAAAAAGAAGGGAAAATCATAACCATCCCTTTGACCCATCATGAGATGATAGGGGATGACTCTCCTATCATTAATACCATTCAGTGTTAGGATGATGATTCCATTCTCACATATCTTGGTGCACCAAATTCCTCCATCTATAAATGTTTTCCTCCTAAAACTTTGACCATGTTGAATTAATCCACCATGGATATCAACTTGGACACTCTAGATAACCCCCACATTGTCAAACTTAGATAATCGCTAAATTGTGAGGAACTTCAGGATTTCCCCTTCTTATTTCAATACCATAATGTAGCTTTCACTTGGTCATATGCTGACATGCCAAGAATTGACCCCACCATAGCTACCCATAACATAGTCACCAAGCATGATACCAAACCTGTTAAGAATAAACTTTGATAAATGCACCACTGCATAGACCTTCTCATCAAAGAAGATCTTCAACATTTCCCATCTATCAATTTCATTCAACATATTAACTATCCTTAATGGGTCTCAAATGTCATGTATATCACCAAAACCATAAGGATACTATGTATTTGTGTGGACTTTAGTGACCTCAACCTCACTTGCCCCAAATATGACTTTACTAAGCATAAACCAACTAGTTGATCTTACAATTGACCATGAGATGTTATCTTTCATGAATGGATTATTGGGTTACAATAATATCCTAATCACCCCTAAATATAAAAAAAAAACCATCTTTATCACCCCATGGGGAACCTTCTACCATAGGGTCATACCTTTTAGACTAAATAATGCTAGTGCAACCTACCAATGTGCCATGACTTACATCTTCCATGATCTTATCCATAAAATTATCAAGGGCTATGTGGATGACCTTCTTGGGAAATCCAAATATCATAAAGATAATTTGGATATTCTCAAGATTATCTACCTCATCTATTACCATGTTCATCTTAACCCTAAGAAGTGCATTTTTGGGGTCTTACTAGGAAAGCTCCTTGGATTTATCATTTTCCTTCAGGGAATCAAAGTCGATCCTACCAAAATCAAAGTAATATTTGACATGCTTCCTCTAATCAACCTTGAGCAACTCCATAGATTTTAAAGGAAGATCCAATCCATCCATCACTTTATCTCCTAGCTCTCAGACCAATGCCAATCCTTCCATCACCTTTTGAAGAAGGATGTATCTTTTGAATGGAATAGTGACTGTCAAAAGTCCTTTGATTCACTCAAAAAAGTACTATTTATCTCCACCTATCCTCACCCCTCTTAATGATGCCAACCTTTCTACCTTTATATATCCACCACCAACCACTCCTTAGTGGCAATGCTTGATCATCGAGATGAAAGACACAAAGAGTAAGTAGTATACTACATTAATTATATGCTTTTAGAATATGAGACTCATATACCCATATCGAGATGCTTTGCTTAGCCTTAGTCTTTGTGGCCACCAAAATTCACCACTACCTTCTTAACCACAAAACTTATGTCATAACCAATACCAACCCACTCAAGTATGTGCACTCCAATCCATGCCAAAACCAATGTATGGCCAAGTGGCTCATGCTTTTAGTTGAGTTTGACCTTGAGTTTATTCAATAGAAGTCAATTAAAGGGCAATTCATTATTGACAAATTAGCTGAAGCACCATTAAAAGACAATTAACCTCCTCTTGAGTTTCTTAATGAGTCCATCATGACCCTCTCTCAGGTGGACTTCACCTATCAAGTCACCATGTTCTTTGATGGATCAAAGTGTCAATGTGGTGGGGGATCTGGTATTATCCTTATCCCCTTTGATGGTGAACCTCTTCTTTTGTCTTTCAATCTTGATTTTGAATGTACCGATAATATGGATGAATATGAAGGCCTAATCATAGGCCTTCAAACTATATTAGCCTTGGGAGTCAAAATGATCAACATCTTTGGTGACTCTCAACTTGTGGTCAATCAAATCAATGGCTCTTACTAGTGTAAAAATGATGTTTTAGAATAGTACAAACAACTAGTTGATGAAATTATGACATCATTTGAGCACTACTGCATCTAGTCAACCCCATGATCTACCAATAAGTTTTTTGATACCAAGGCTTCCCTTGCCTCTCATATCCCATATTTACCCTCTAACTCTAAGCTATCTATCATTATCCATAGACTTACCCAACCTTCCTATGTCAAACTAGATTATCCCACCATCTTTAATATGGAGGAAACCCAACCTAACCTTTGGTATCATTAGACCTTTGACTACCTCAACCTTGCCATCATTCTTTATGGTATTTTTAAGAATGCTCAAAGAACATTTATCCAAATCACCTCACATTATACCATTATGGGAGGAGTTATTTATAAATATGGATTTTATGGTCTCCTCTTCCATTGCCTACGCAGTCATGAATCCTCTCATGCTATAAGGGAAATGCATGATGGGATTTGTAGGGGATACTTTAGTGGCCTCACCATAGCTAAGCACATCCTTCACCTTGGCTATTATCAGCCCACCCTTAACAAATACTATTGTGATTATGTGAAAAGGTGTGTTAAATGTCAACAACATGCCAATTTACATCATGCACCTAGCCATAGTCTTCATGTATCCACATATTTATATCCCTTCTCATAATGGGGCCTAAACCTTATTGGTGAAATTAACCCCCATTATTCATAGTGACACCATTTTATCATCATTATGAATGAGTATTTTACCAAATGGGTAGAGGCTATTCCTCTAGTCTCAACCAAAGTGAAAAAGATTTTTGACTTTAGCAACCATCACATCATCTACCAGTTCGGTGTTCCTCACAAAATTATCACTGATAATGGTAAATATTTTAAGAAAAAGCAAGTCTAGGGTTTTTGTGATGCGTTCAATATTAAGTTAAGTTTCTCCTTGCCTTATCACCCTCAAGCAAATGGATAGGTTGAGGCCTCTAACAAAACTCTCAACAACATGCTCACTATAATGGTTAATGCATCTTGTTAGGGTTGGTATTTGCACATCCCCTTTGCCTTAAGGGCATATCGTACTAGCATTTGAACCCCTACAGGTGCTACACCTTTTTCTCTTGTATTTGGAGCAAAGGATGTCTTACCTCTAGAAGTCCAAATCCCATCTCTTCACATATCTTTATGGGATCTCATTTTTGAGGATGATTATCATCAACATTGTTTAGCCTAGCTTGAGCTACTAGATGAGCATCATTTATCTACCCTCACCCATCTTCATGTCTATCAAGAGCATGTCAAGCATGCCTATAACAACCTTAAAGTACATGAATTTAATATTAAAGACCTCATCATAAAGGATAATCAACATGCCACTAATATGGAGAAAATCAAGCAGGGTAAGTTTGCTTTCAATTAGCTTGGACCTTATATCATAACCCACAAGTATAAATCAGGAACTTACCAGTTATTCTCTCTCGAGGGAAACCTAGAAATTGATCCCATCAATGCTTCACATCTATATCCTTTATTTTGTTAAGAAGGATCAAGCTCACCTTTTGTTTAATTTAAGCTCATCCCTTGATTTCAAACCACATTGATCTCCATATTTTAGGAGAAATCAATTAAAATTGAATCATGTGATTACCCATCATAGTCATAGCCTAATATTGAACAATGGGTACCACATCTCTACCTATGGCATGATTCTCATGGTACTTTCCACCTATTTTCACAAGGATGGATTCCATGATCATTGTCACTTAAACCTCTTTACACCTAAAAAACCTTCTTGTGCCTTTAGTTTTGACTTCATAAAGGTGAACCCTTAAGCATATATAAGCAAGTCTATGTCAAGAAAAATTAAACAAGGTAAAAATCCAAGTCATAACCAAAAAAAATATTGGGTCATTCCTAGTATTCGTAGACTACTCCCTTAAATGACAATTATCGAAATCATGTTCAAAATTTCTCAAAGTAAGGTGGACTACTCCCTTGAAGGACAACTATAAAAAGCATTAAATAAAACATAGAAACTTAGATCACTCCCTCGAAGGATGGCTGAGTAAAGCATTTGTCAATATAAGTAGTTTTTTAGAAGCTTCCCACATCAATCATCTTCCCCAACCCCAAGCAACAACAAAGAAAAAAACAAAAGACCCATTTTCAAGCCATGGCAAAATGAAAATAATTTTGAAAGCCATAATTGCCTCTCATAAGCAAAATATTAAATCTATAATCGACTCTCATGAGTAGACTTATCGTATCGATCAGTCTACACTTTGTATGACATAGACTTGTTTATATTAAATATTTGGTAACCTCTAGAAGAGGCATGCTAGTCGCACAAGAAGGTTCCATCTTTCATCCATATCCCCTTTATACACTATAAGCAAGGGATTTTGAGATCACTTGACATTATGTGATCAAGACACCTTTTTAACTAACTAATGAATACTAATGCAAAGCATTCGAAGGGATTATGTTCCTTAAGCCAATCTAACATTAGTTTTATTATATTCCTTGTCAAATAAGAAGCATCATGTCCTCTTCCTATCCTATTATGACTAGTTGATATATTCACTAAGACATTTGTATCTTGATTATATTCTTTGTCCTCACATCTAGTGTTCTTAATTAAATTACTTTATGTGTTATACCTCAAGAAAATTAATAATAACCATAATCATAACCAAATCAAATCCACATATATCATAAGAAAAAGCGTACATCATTAGCACATCCATCAACATGTCAAAGTTAAGCATACATGAACAATAAAGCAATCAACCATTTTTACCATATGTTTAAATCCTAATAAGGAAGCATATAATTATTAAATTTTAGCATAAGCATCATCATCATAACCAAAAATAACTTGAGCATCATCAGTATAAATAAAATCCATCACATGCCTGGCTAGGTGAGTCATCATCAGTAATCAATATAACATCATCAATGATAAATATAAACATCACATGACAAACATCACATCAAAGTAAGACATAGACCATGAACAATAAACAAGGATCATATATATAAACTTTGAGTCTAAAATCATAATGTATACACCAATATACACGTCTCTCTCTCTCAAAATGTACATCTCACCACATCAGCTGATAGGCTGGTATCAAAATGATATACAACATAATATAATATATCATAAACTATATCTTGACTATGCCCCTAGGGCACCACTATCTCCTAGAGTACCACTATATCCTAGTGCCTATCTTCCTAAAGTACATACTAATCCACCTATAAAATCCACCCACTGACTTGGTGTCACCATATTAGCACCACCTACCAAACTAGCTTTGTAGTCACCCCATTGGTGCTCATTAGGACACTACCTTAGGACTATAGCCTCATAGTAGCGAAACTCCTCCATTGTGGCTAGGTATCATGCCATGGGAATGGTTTCTTATGGTCTTATGGATGCTATGGATCCTCCTCCTCTCTATCTCAAGGAGTCTCTCTCCTAGGTAACCAAGGCTAGTGAAGCTCTAGCTTGGTCCCTATCACCTATAAGTGTTGCCACTTGACCTTATAAAATAACCACTTGACCTTGTAATGCTACAACCTATGTCTATGTAGTGGCTAACACCACTCCTCCCTATGCATCTAGGGTACCTCCCTGAACCTATGCCTACTGACCTTTACTTGATGGGTCTACATCCATAGGCTACTTGCCACCATCGTATCCATCAAAATCTAGTACTACATATAGAGCTTGGTACCATGCAAGGTAACCATATATAAAGCCTACATCATCAATCACTGGCCACGTTGGTAACTTCTTATGATCCAATAAGGTCTATATTGGATTTGGCTCAGGTAATAGGATTTATGCATCCTCCTACCTATATCTAGGAAATGGGCCTGGGATACTCTATACTAAGCCAAACTACCTCCATACCCTATCAAATGGGATGAGCTCTACCTATCCATCCATCCTATCAAAGATCCACTTATAGCTTTACAGGGATAAAGTCTACCTCCTATATCCAAACCACTCTAAAAACCTAACATAGGGCCTCCAATTAACATCACAAATGACCAAGGTAGCTAATGCACCTTTAAACCAATCTACATCATGAGCTCCTCTTCCTACACCTAAAGTGAAAAAATCATCTCTCCACCACATGAAACCAATTGGGAAATCCATCTAAGCAAACCCACCCCATGGTATCCTCATCAACCTCAACACTCAGATGTGTTCATTGGAAAATTAGTGTAGGACAAGCCTAATGCTAATGTTGTATCTCTTGTGAGCTCTAAATCCCCACAATTCCCTATATATTTGAACAAGTAGCACATGTACCCATCTAAACACTATGCAACCTAGTAACATCTTTACCAACACCCCCAATAATAGATAGGTAAACCTCCCATTTCTCAAATCTAGAAGGGAAAATTATGACACATCCATCATCATCATGGTCATTAGTCTCCTCTTACCACTTTCCCTCTAATAGAGTGTAGAGTAGCTGAAATCCCTAGTGTGCCACTTGACATGATCATGGTTAGCTCTATATATTATCTCCAAGAGCTCCTCCCATTCCTCCCACTCAATGTGATATATCAGATCACTCTAAAGGGGAAACTAAGTGATCTTGTGCACATCCTCTAGAAAGATAGTCATCTCACCAATGGGTACTACAAAGGTGTTCATAATCAGATCCCATCTCTTAATGAGGGCCATGATCATCACCATATCTCTCAACACATGATGTTAATGTCACATCACTTTGATCTTGACCTCCTCCATATGTGCCCAATTCATTAGGGTCATCTCATGGTGAATATCCACAAAAATATAAGGTACCTAATCCCACATCTGGATTTGCTCCTACACCTACAAGGTTTTTTAGAAGACACATTTAGTCCCCTTTACTATTGTTGTTTAAAAACTTAACCGCTAACACCCACCTCTCCTAACCTATCCTATTTTTAAACTTATGCCCAAATCAAATGTTACCTGTACCCTAATCAAGAGTCAATCCCCATCATTTCCACTAACAAAATCAATAGACCAATAACTACCACAACCAATCTCACCCTCTTTCACACCTACTCAACTTTATCTATCTAACCATTTCTTAACCTCCTATGCTCAATACCTAAGATTTATTTCCTACACCAAACGCTTACCCTATCTCATTTTTCACTCTGATCAATCATTATGTATACAACCCTTTTAATTTCTTAACCTTCACTTTTACCACCTGACTTGAATGATGATGATCATGGTGACCATCAATGGTCAAGTGTCCATCTCCTTACAGATGTCAACCATTGACGGTTTGTCCTGACCATCGATGGTCACTATGGGTATTCTACGAGTGGAACACCAAAAACCTAATCTACCTAAAATTCACCCATACCCAACATAATAAAATCAATTTGCCCTCTATCCCACCCCTACCTAACCTACCCTTACCCATTTGCTAAATAAATAAAAAATTTAACCCAACAAACCAAAAACCCTAATTCTTAGGGCACAACACAAAACCCTCCCACCACATCCATAACACAACACAACACTATCACTTTGAATGTAATACATATTATAAACTAATCTACCAATTAAAGATACCACCTACCTCATTCCTTGAATATCATCAAGGAGGAATTTAGGGACATGCTACCCATCCTCATCCACATCTACACACACCTTACATCCTCATTGGTCTATTCAATTCACTCATCCAGTTCAGCAATCAATCACTTACTCAACTATCACTATCCACAAGTTTGCCCAATATGATAAAAGCCAAAGCTCATAAGTCAAAAAAAGAAAATGAGTTCAAATGACTCACCTTTTGATTTTTGACCTTTGAAATTTTAGGGTTTCAACCCTAACCATCAATGATTAGGGTGACTACCGATGGTCAACCCTAGGCCCCTTGACTATCGACGATTAGGATATTGGGAAATATTTTCCCCTACCACCATCAATAATCTTCACCCAAAATTTATCAAGACACCCACCCATAGAGACTACCTTCTCCACCCACCTCAACCACCTTGTCACCTTGCCATTGGTCCATTTTTGCCCAACCTAGTGCATGATTTATGACAAGTTTTTCTTGGTCCTTTGACTGCAATGATAACAATTACCATGTTGAACACTTTTTGAACTTGTGCTAGCTCACATATACTTGACCCACTTATGTCTTCTTAGGAGCACTTCCCACCTTAGATACCCATGACTTCACCTGACCAAATTATATTTTTTTATGGATCACTTCCTACCTTGGATACCCAAAAAAACATCAACATCACCTAGGAGACTTGTGTTTATGAGTGCAACCATCTACCATGCCTAAATGTGGTCACACAATCCACTAGTCACTTGTCTTCCTAGCACTGACCTTTATTTTTACCAATTATGGAAACATAGTCTATGAGCAATCTTGGTTATCACACTTTTTGTTGCACTTTGTGTACATGTTTGTGCTTCAAGTGCCCAACCTATTACCCACCTTCATTATGTTTACCTTCATCCACCTTATCAAACCTACACCTAATTCTATTTCACCTTATCGACTCCTAGTTTGAGGGGGAACACCCTCTCCCATAATTTGAGCAACCTGACCTTTGACCTGTAATTTATTTTTATTTCACAACTTGTTGATACAAACTACATAACAAAATGGAAAAATGTAGACACCAAAAATCTGCATATGATAGTTCTATATGTCACAATCCCCCTGGACCACCTTAGGACCCCTTTGGGCCCAACCTAGACCATTTGACCCTAAGCTAGGCCTAACTCTAGTCAATTTAGCCTAATAGCTAAAACCACATTTAAACCCACATTTACCTTGGCCCTCGATCACTGATGGTCACCTTAACCATCGATAGTCACCCTGATCATTGATGATCAGGTTTCACATCTAAACTAGCTCAACTGACCCTTCACTCTGACTTGATTTTTTAAAATTAGATTGTCTAATTCATATATGAGCCCATGAGTGATGAATTTAAAATTAGCCCTGTTAACATCTTATTATACCTCTCCTTCCTTGCTTATAAGAAGAAAGGAGCAGGAGGTGAAATAGGATCCATTCAAAACTATCAACAACTTTTGCCTCCAAATCTTATTTTGTAGGTACTCTTTTAGTAATACAACATTCCTATGATACAACCATTACATTAGAAAGCTAACTTGCCACTACCCCTTGATTGACAACCAAGTACCATTACTCTACTAGAATCATGTCAGACTCTACCAATGAGCTAGCCACCTCGACCATTCATCTAACCAACCTACAATAAGCTAAGTATTTATTTTAGTCTATCAATTACTTTATTTCCATTTTGTAATTAGCCTAGTATAAACCAATCTCCCAGAATTACCTTTTGTGATCCTACCATCTAACCTTTTATCACCTAAACCCAACATATTAACTGCCAATGATCACCTTGACCATCGAGGGTCTATCCAATCACTGATAATTGCCTCAACCATCAATAGTCACCTCAACTACTGATGGTCACTTCAACCACTGATGGTCACTATGGTAGGAAATAACATCAAGCTATTTTTACCCACTTACCCTCAACCAAAGCCAATTTTATTTTCATCTACCTGTTCACAGACCCTAAACCTATTTTTTGAAGCACACTTGCCTATTTAACATTAGTATTGACTTGCTTGTTTCTATATTATTCATTTTATTCAATTTATCTATCAAACATCTCTTGTAATCAATTTTAGTATCTTTTGATTATTGATGCAAACACTTTACCTTCTATTTTATTAACTTAATTGTTTAAAACATGTGGATTGGCAGCCCCTGAGGAAGTTCTTGTTTCCAAGATCTAACAAGCACTAAGAAATCCACCCAACCATCTATATAACCAACCATTTGCTTTAGTACTATCTTATTTGGAGGTCATCTTCCAAAGCCAAAGTGGAGCTCTTCACAATCATCTGATTCAATGTGTGCACAACCAAATAGGTTTTTCAACCATACTTGTATCTAGTTTCTTCTACTTCCTTTTTCAAAATATAAGCTAAAATTCATTGAAACACCTTATGTGAGGAACTTTTCAAATTAAGGGGTATAAATACAAGTTAAAGCCAATTCATTATCCATATATCAAATACCAAGCAAACGCCTATTTAAACTCATTAAATCAATTACACAACTAAGTTATATTACCCAATTATTCCCTATTTCTATATCAATCATATTTACAATCTTATTATAGGTCTAGATAATTCAAATAACATCCCATGAGAAATATTTTTCAAGTTAAAAACTAAATCACTACATACATTTTCATATAGCATTTTACACCATTGTTCACACATAAGCCAACACATAAGGGATAAAAACATATGTTCGAGGCCCTCTTAGGAGTATTGGCTATGTAGACAATGCTCATTAATAGAGGGATTCTTGAGGTTAGCTCAACTTCATGAGCCTACTAACCTAGTTTTGGAAAGGTGATAAGACCTGAGAAAATTATATAGGGTTTGAGATATATTATGATATCTAAAGCCTGTGCATGTGATCTGAACACATAATCTGAAAGGGGATAGAAAAATGAGATACCCAAGTGAAAGTTTTATTTAATTGTCAATATTCAATATAAGACAGATGCATTAAAGCATGGACAATAACATTGACACAAGTGTCCCTAGTGAGACACAAGTGTCCAAGTATCTAGAAATAATATTTATAGAATATGATGACAAGATCTTGAACATCAGTCTACTGGCTTCTACATTTGTACATCTCAGATCTGCTTATGCATCAATATATAATCTAAGTAAATTTTCTCCTTCATATTACTATTATTAGAATATTGAATGTTATAATTTTTATGTTTGGCATATGCTTGTCAGGATCCATGCTCACTAAGAGCACACTTGATTACCTTTGTATAAGCAACTAAACATGGAATTTAACTAGAATGATAAGTAACTAGAATTCAAAAACAACACAGAATTTGAGAGACAATACACACTTGTATTAATACTCATCCAGAAGGAAATACAATAAAGAGATCACACTCTTCCCACACACCTCTTGGGCATACCAGTAATCTTCCCTCAAGAGTTCTCTCTCTCAATTACAAACAAAACCAACTCAAACACAGAGTTGTTGTTTCAACCAGTCAGTATCAACACTGCCAGTACCACCGAGTATACACACATACTCCATGTCTGAGTACACCACGTACTCCAAGTAGATCTCACCTGATCTTGCTACCTATTGTGTTGCTGATCTCCCTGATCTTGTACACCTACTAATCAACCTAGTTTTGCACACCTGCAAACCTAGATTTCACACATACACACACCTGTAGATCAACCGACCTTACTTACCATGTAGCTCTAACCTGATATTGATATACCACAGATCAACTTGGCCTTGCACACCTGCCGACCTAGATCTTACACACCCGAAAGAACCCTTGTCCTTGCCTCACCAAGTCCTTATGATTCTCCCTTGGATAGAACCCTTTTGATTCTACCCACCAGCACCCCTGTGGATCTTCTACCAGATCTTGCTCTCTCACAGATCTACCTGATCATACACACTTGGCACTATGGCACTATGAGGAGCTAACCTTGCTCTCTTCCCTCTGAAGGAGCTAACCTTGCTCTCTCTCTCTAGCACACTTTATAATACAACCCCATGAATCTATTATATATATCTCATGCAAACAATAATTATACTTTTAATTACAATAATTAGAAACGCAGCTCCAAGACTAAAATTAGTCTTTACATGCAAATTGGCCTTTCAACAAACTAACTGTTCGTGTAACTAATAGTTTTGGAATGCACAGGAGACCGACGTTGGTCCCTATCTGTCTGGAGATGACCAACATCGGCTAATCCATGACCGATGTCAGTTGCTTCCTGTCTACCCCTGACTGACATCAGTTGGCCTGACTGATGCTGGTTATTGTGACACTCAACACCTCCTCCATGTTTGCATTAGTGAAGCTTTTAGCTCCACAACCTAACAATCTCCCACTTGGAGATAAATAGCTGCACCTGTACCTGTACCTATACATCATCAAATTTTGTTTCTTGGCTTGTATATCTCTTCAAGCTCAATCTTGAAGACCAACCACCACACATCCTATGGTGCTACACCTATCATCCAAGTACCCTACCATATCCATATCTACATACCCATGTAGAGAAGTCCCTGACCTTGCATTGCATGTATACCTATTGCTAGTCCCTCTCAGATACCTGAGAATCCACTAAACTACATTCCAGTGCTCCTTACCTGGATTGGCTACAAACTTGCTGACAGCTCCCACTGCTTAGGAAATATCAGGTCTAGTACTTTTGTACTCAACCTCATCATGTGAATTGGGACACTATTATGTGAACTATCCATCCATAGGTGTGCTAACCGATTCTGCATCCTGCACTACCTTATTCACACAATCATCTGGAGATAAAATCAACCTGTGATCTTTCCTATCTCTAGAAAAACTCATGCCAAAGATTTTTGCTCCTCCTAAATCCTTCCTGGCACACCTCTGAACTAACTTTAACCCTTAGCTTAGCAAAACCCTGCATGTGTGACCCCACTACATACAGTAACAAGATAATGTTGCAATCATTATCCAACCTAGTAAAGTAAACACAGTGATTACATTGACATTGACTAAAGCCATGCTTTGTCATAAACCCGTCAAACTTGTACCACTGTCTTGGAGCTTGCTCAAGACCATATGACCTGGCCTTCTATCTCATGTGTCCATTCTCTCTCTTCTTTAACCAAGGAATCCATTCATCTTTTAGTGCTTTCTTTTCGGCTGGAAACTCTACCAAATCTTCCGTTTGGTTCTCTTCCAAAGAATTCAAGCCATGCTCCCACTGTTTCTTGGATTCTACCTGCATTGCCTCTTTAAAACTTCCTGGTTCTTGACCATTAGTGAGCAATAAGTTTAGGTAGTATAAAGAAGGCAAATAATGAATTTGAGGCTTACTTACCCTTTCAGTCCTCCACATGGGTGTTTGAGACTCCTTGACAGCTTGCTATCTGCCCAAAATCCATTTTTTGGTCGACCTTGGTTTGCACTCAACCGATGTTGAATCCTCCTGATCGCCGATGCCGATTCCCTAACCGACATTGGTGTCCACCTGGTCACTGACACTAATTCTCTACCTGATGTTGATCACCACCTACCCAATACCACTGACTCTGGTCTGCACATGACCAATGTTGGTACCTACCTATTTGATGTCAGTTCCACTTGACTGACATTGATAACTGTGTTTTCCTTTGAGTGATGACTTTTTACCTGTGAGCTCTTTTTAGATCAAAACCATGTCCAAACTACCCTGCTCAAAAATATCCAGCCCCTTCCACTGATCTCTGTCCATCATCTACTCCATGAAAACCAAGGCTTTCCAGTTTTTAAGTTTGTCAAAGACATCTAACTTCCTCTTAAGAACATGCATTCCCTTCTCACTCATGTGACCAAGCCTACAAAGCCACATCTTTGCAACAGAAGGAGAATTAGTAATACAAGTAGATAGATAAAGAGTACCAACTTTCTTACCACATGCTAATTCAAGTGCATCTGCTGTGAGAGTTACTGTGCATCCCTCATCACCCAATTTTCTTGTAGAAATTAGACTCCTCTTCAGGATTGGGACCTGCATGACCTTCTCCAACACCCATGTGTTTCCTGTCTACAATTTCAACTGCACTTCCCCTTTGCCAACCATTTGATAAGGCTCACCAACCCCTAAATAAATCTTTCCAAAGTCTCCATGGACATAAACATGAAAAAATACTCTATTTGGAGCTGCATGGAATGAGGTAACAAAATCTATAATCCAAGATTCTACTTTATATAAGGAACTTACAAGAGCATCCTGTGCAACAACACCTGCAACATCTGCTTCTTCATTTCTTTCATGCTGATCTTCTACCGACCAACAATCTTTCTTTACCTACTCTTTCTTTTCATAATTCAGTAATTGAGAATTCTTGCCTTTGAATTCCTCCATTCTTAGTGTACTTTCTTCTGCAATTGCTTTACTCCCACTCAATTAGAAACCCCTAAGAGTGACCTATAATCAAACACTAACCTACTCCGAACCAGGCTATGATGAACCTGCAACCTTGCTCTGATACCACTTGTTAGTGTACCTAACCAAGCTCTGATACCAACTGTCAGTTGGTATCACTTGGTGATCCTAGCTCTGATACCAATTATCAAGATCCCTGCTCACTAAGATCACACTTGATTACCTTTGTATAAGCAACTAAACATGGAATTTAATCAGAATGATAAGTAACTAAAATTCAGAAACAACACAGAATTTGAGGGACAATACACACTTGTATTAATACTCATTCAGAAGGAAATACAATAAAGAGATCACACTCTTCCCACACACCTCTTAGGCGTACCAGTAATCTTCCCTCAAGAGTTCTCTCTCTCAATTACAAATAAAACCAACTCAAACATAGAGTTGTTGTTTCAACCAGTCAGTATCAACACTGCCAGTACCACCGAGTATACACACATACTCCAAGTCTGAGTACACCACGTACTCCAAGTAGATCTCACTTGATCTTGCTACCTGTTGTGTTGCTGATCTCCCTGATCTTGCACACTTGCTGATCAACCTAGTTTTACACTCTTGTAAACCTAGATCTCACACACACACACACACACACCTATAGATCAACTGACCTTACTTACCATGTAGATCTAACCTGATCTTGCTATATTGTAGATCAACCTGGCCTTGCACACCTGCCGACCTAGATCTTACACACCTGAAAGAACCCTTGTCCTTGCCTCACCAAGTCCTTATGATTCTACCTTAGATAGAACCCTTCTGATTCTACCCACCAACACCCCTGTGGATCTTCTACCAAATCTTG
Source organism: Torreya grandis (assembly GCA_037957365.1). Lineage (NCBI taxonomy): Eukaryota > Viridiplantae > Streptophyta > Pinopsida > Cupressales > Taxaceae > Torreya > Torreya grandis. The sequence goes on from JARHVA010001060.1 coordinate 2,729,123, forward strand.
CTCTCCTGCAGATCTACCTGATCATACACACTTGGCACTATGGTACTATGAGGAGCTAACCTTTCTCTCTTCCCTTTGAAGGAACTAACCTTGCTCTCTTTATCTAGCACACTTTACAATACAGCCCCATGAGTCTATTATATAGATCTCATGCAAACAATAATTAGACTTATAATTACAATAATTAGAAACACAGCTCCAAGACTAAAATTAGTCTTTACATACAAACTGGCCGTTCAACAAACTAACTATTCATGTAACTAACAGTTCTAGAATGCACAGGCAACTGACATCGGTCCCTATCTATTTGGAGATGACTGACATCGGCTGATCCATGACCGATGTCGGTTGCTTCCTGTCTACCCCTGACTGACGTCGGTTGGCCTGACTAATGCCAGTTACTGTGACACTCAGCACCTCCTCCATGTTTGCATCAGTGAAGCTTTTAGCTCCACAACCTAACAATGGTTAGATTCAATATTTATTATCATAATATTAGTAGAATCTAAATTCATGAATTGGATTTATTTTTAGAGTAACTTACTCCCTGTTTGATTAGGCTACTCTCCTTCCTATTAATCCTTATTTCCAAAAAGGGTTAAACATATTGCATAAAGATAATTATAATTTGACAAACCAACATGGAATAGAGATACTTAGAATATTCTTATTTTTTTTGTTCATCATTTTCCCTCAAAATGTTATGTGTTTGCTCTATCACTACTTAGATCAGGAAATAAGAACTCAAACCCTATGTGGTTACTATTGGAAAAATGAAGACCCCTACGATGACCAATATTATTCATGCTTTGTTGGTAGTGTCCTTGTTGACTATGTAAATATGTGACACCTCATAACACTTTAGATACACTTATAAATGTATCTTATGTGTGATCTCACCTTCATTATTATGCATTTATCTTTATTTTCCTTCTCTTTTTATTGAAACCCTAACCATAATTTTGACAGCAAGATGACCCCTAAAAAATAGGTTAGTATATCAAGTTAGAAAATCCTAAGCACTCCTTGTTAAGTGACTAAGTGTTTCTTACATTTTAATACTATGAAGAGGGATTAACCAACACATAGTTATCAAACCTAGGTGTGTGTGTGCACCATCATAATTAATCTAGAATGCAATGCAATGTTTGTATTTCACCACTAGGAACCATGAAACTTGGACCTATATTTAAACTCAAAGTTAGCTCTAGGAATTAAATTTTGAGGATATTTGGATATGTATGCCTTTGTGATAATAGCTCAAGAGAATGATAATGGATTTATCCATTTTGTTTGGACTTTCCTACATGGGTATAACCTAAGGATTGATTTGTATTTATAAATGACCTTTTTATATTCCATGCTATGACCAACATATGAAATGTGTCTAGGGAATGATAATAGAGACTTAAAATTTTAATAAATAACTATTATGTGTTCCTAGACACTACCAACAGAGACATGCCCCTATAATAAATCATAATTGTTTGATTATTGTTGGTATTATTCTATAAGTGAAAACCAATAATATGAGATATGGAGATAACAAGTTTATGATTATGAAATATTTTTTTACAAATTAGGGTGATCCTAAATATATGTATTTGGTAAATATTGTTGGCTAAGACTATAGGGGTAGATGTAAAGAGGAAAATGTGCACAAGAGTAAAATGTGTGTGCAAAGTTCCAATATGTCAAAGTGTGCCAAAGTTGATGTTTAAAAGTGTATAATACCAAATCCAGGTGTCTATAAATGCCTCATTTTAGTCTAGTATTAACAATGCTAGATTAAAAGGATAAAAGATTTTTTGGTACTTATGATGATCACACTTGGTGTTGATTGGTATGACTCAAATCTCCCAATTTATCCATGCAAACTTGGAAGGAAAAATATGTAGATCAATTTCCATTCATGCTAGAAAATCATAAATAATCTATATATATATATATTTTGAAATTGAAGATTCAAGTAATGAATACACCTAATGATACATGAATCAAGATGATACTTGTTGAATTCATTTGGAGAATTTCATGATGTTTTTATGCCCCAAGAAGAAGCAAATTCTAAATCCATGATTTGAATAATGCTAATATATCAACCACCATAGGAGAGCGAGGAGTGATAGAAGTTGAGTGCCATAAAAACCTTAACTTCATTACTCTAAATATTGTAATCATACTTCCCATGACCCTACTTCTCCTGATGATTTTATATAAGCTCATGTCAATACTTCCAACCTCATAAGTCTAATTTGAGACTATACACATGCTTGGACAATTACTTAACCTATTATGCACCACTCCAGACCTTTACTGCACTCTCTTAGCCCTCCTGCTCAGTACTGGACCCATCTACTACTTTTTGGGACACTTATAAAGACCCTTTAACGACCCCATAAGTCTTGGTTAATGTAGGTCACTGATTTTGGGCTAGGCTATGACCTAGGCCAGATGTTTTATCCCAAAATCAGTGGCTTGGGCTGTAATTTGTCAAGAATACACATGTTTAAGCCTTGTTTGGCCCTATACGGCTATAAACGAGAAAAATTTAGACTCTTAGACACTTGGGTGCCCTATATCATTCCAAATCACTCCTATGTACTCTTATTATTCACTCTTTTGGATATTACACCTTATTGATGTTAAGCACGGGATATAATATATCTTATAAATCTTTCCTTTAACCAAATTCCACTTAATCAAACATTCAAGATATACAATAAAAATCAAACAATAAACATCACACAAGATAGAGAGAGACACCAGATATAACGTGGAAACCTAATGTGGGAAAAACCATGGAAAACAATCTCAAGTATATTCGTGAGAACAAACCCACAAGAGCACCATACCCCTTTGCTGAATACCAACCTCAGCTACAATTCGTGAGCACCAACCCACAAGAGCTTCAAACCCCTTTTCTGAACACCAACCTAGCTACTATTCATGAGCACCAACCCATAGGAGCACCAACCCCTTTGCCGAGCACCAACCCAACAACAATTCATGAGCACCAACCCACAGGAGCACCAACCCCTTTGTGTATATCACACACCTATCTCTCAATGTTGCTATCTCAACAAATGATAGATCAGTACAACATCTCCTTCCTCTCTCTCACCTTTGCTCTTCTAAGCTAGATATAACAAATACAAATCATATTCATCTCTCACAATTACTCTTCTAAGCTAGATATGACCATATCAAATCAACCTCTATCTCTCATTCATATTACAAATGGCTTCTCAATCCTTTATTTATAGCTTTTTAAATGACCTTTGGCCTTCCCCCTTTGTGACCTTTCAATCCTCATGGAAAATGGCACCAAACTTGTATGACCCTTCATATTCAAGCCTTTGAAAAGTCATATGGTGACCCTTCATGACCAAAAACATCCTTCCATCTTTTGTCCTCATCTTGGTGACTTTTTGTATTCCTTAAGGTGTCCCTTCATGAGAAACTACACCCTTACTCTTTTGTCTTCACTTGGTGACTCTTGAAATTCCCCAAGATGACTCTTCATGGGAAAATGCATCCCATCCTTCTTTTGTCTTTACCCCGTGGCTCTTCGACTTCTCCATGGGCCCTTCTTTTGTCTCATATGCAACCAAAAATATATTTGTTAATATTAAATAAATATTAACTCATATTAGCCAAGATATATTTATTACAAACAAAATTAAATGCAATGGGGCCTTTATCACCAATAATACTAGACCTTTGACATCAATGACAATATTTCCAACAATCTCCCCCTTTGTCATTGATGGCAACCTCAATCCTGAAATTGCCACATCCTATCACCTGCACATACCATCATCTAAAAACATATAGTAACTCCCCCTTACTATAGCAACTTGTACATGTTCCCTGTACCTATTTTCTACACCTATACCTGTAGTTGTTATTCTCCCCCTTTGACATCAATGGCAAAGGGCCTACCTGGAGCTAACACTTAGCTCCTCACTTGATGCTAAACATCAATGGCAGGAAGTAATAGAAATTACTCCCAACTCCTCTCGCCGATCTTTGAATGTATTCTTTGATTGTGCCTTTGAGAAGATATATGATAATACATACACATTGTTCCATGTCCTTTGAGCATCTGCAATCAAGTCATTTGAATATTTTCTTCTAATATCACAACCTTTTTTATGAAACTTTAATGTATATCCTTGATCACATATTTGAATAACACTCAACAGATTATGCTTAAGACCTTTTACATACAAAACATTTTTAGTCTTAGTTTTACCATAATCCAAACTTAAAGTACCTTGTCTGGCTATCCTGGTAGTGGTTTTATCTCCGAATCTCACTATACCACCATTGATCTTCTTTAGAGTAATGAACTTACTTTTATCACCTGTCATATGCCTCAAACATCCACTATCAATTAACCATGGCTGATCTTTACCTATCACATGCAGAGCTGTTTGCACCATCATAGAATCTTCAGGTTGTTTCTTCTGCCATGAACATGTCTGAACCTTCTTCCTGATGAATGGAGCTTTGACATTCTGATCCTTCTTCTTGATGAATGGAGCTTTGAAACTCTGATCCTACTGAATTGACTCAAACATGCTTATGCAATACCAAGCTATGTGTCCAAAGTTGTTGCACATGTAACACACTATGGTCTCTTCATCAAAGCTTGATAGAGGAGCAAAAGAGTTGTGGCTTCCGCTTGACTCTACTTGACTTTCCTTCTCCTTATTTCTAAAATTGTTAGCTCTTTTTCTACATTATAATTTCTTGTGACCATATCCATTACAATAAAAACAATAACCATAGAAATAAGACCTGTCTGTATATCTTTGACCTGATTGCCTTTTGTAGCTTTGTTCCTTCCAGCCTTCTCTGTTTGAAATGTCCTTTGTATTCTTCACTTCTCCCCTTTTTGTTTCCTCTTGTGTAAGAGCTTCAACATAGCTCTTTTTCTTTTCAAAACTGATCCCTATCTTATCTGAATATGCTTTTTGACTTTCCAATATCTTATTCAGCATGTTAGTGCTATCTTCAAATTTTGAATCACTGACTGCTTTCTTAATATCTTCTTTTAAAGTGTCAATTTCAATAACATACCTTTCACAATATTTTCTTGCTATTTCCAACTATGCTGTGAGATCTTCTTCATTCTTCTTGGCTTCTCTAAAGTGTGCTTGTAGATCTTCAATCATTTCCTTTGACTCTTGTTCATTTTTCTTGATCTGGTGCTTTAATCTTCGATTCTTCTTCTGAACAGCTTCTAACTCTTCTAAGGCACAAATGATCTCTCCTTCGATATTCACTTTAGCTTCCTCCTCTTCTTCTTCTTGATCATATTCATGTATAGCCATGAATAGAATCTCTTCTTCTTCTGAATCACTGACTCCACTATCTTCGCCTGAGCTAGGATCTTTAGAATGCAGGCTCTTCTTCTCGAATCCCTTCTTAGATTTGCCTTTGAAATTCTTCTTGTATGTAGGCTTTTCTTCTTCATCATATTTAACTTTATCTGTTTCTCTTTTTGTCTTGCAAATGAAAAGTGCTCCATTGTCATCTTCATGATCACTTGATTTATCACTTGATTCTTGAATCTTAGCTTTCTCCTTCTTTGATGTCTTGAAAGCTACTTCTCTCTTTGAGGGTTTATCTTGTTCTATCCGCATCTCATATGCCGTGAGAATACCATGAAGCTCATCCATTTTTAGCTTGGCTAAATTCTTCATCTCCTCAATTACTAAAACCTTTGCATCATATCTCATTGGTAGAGATCTCAAAACCTTTTGCACCACCATTGACTCATCCAATGTTTCTCCAAGACCTTGAATCTGATTTATGACTTGATCAACTCATAAAAGATAACTTGCTATATCTTCTTCTTCTTCCATATTCAAACTTTCAAACTACCTTTTAAAAGTCTACAACTTAGCTTGTTGAACCTTTCCATCACCTTTGTAAATATTCTCAAGTTTTACCCAAGTTTCATGAGCAGATTTACATTGCATAACTTTAAAAAATTTAGATTCACATAAACCACATAAAATAGCATTTAAAGCTTTAGCATTACATTCACTTGCCTTCTTTTCTGCTAGAGTAATTGTAGATGTTTGTGGCTCTTCATATTCCTCCACCACTGCTTTCCATATGTCAAATCCAAGGGCCATCAAATAAACCTTCATTTTCATGCTCCAAAAAGAATAATTCATCCCATCAAACAAAGGTGCCTTATTTGTAGAAAATCCTTCCTGTGACCTAGCCATCATGCTTTCCTAATCTACCTTCAAGCTGTAAAACTTTTCACAAAAAAACCTGCTCTGATACCAATTGTTAAGCATGGGATATACTGAGAGGGGGGGTGAATCAATATATCATATATCTTATAAATCTTTCCTTTAACCAAATTCTAGTTAATCAAACATTCAAGATATGTAATAAAACTCAAACAATAAACATCACACAAGATAGAGAGAGACACTAGATATAACGTGGAAACCCAATGTGGGAAAAACCACGAAGAACAATCTCAAGTATATTCATGAGAACAAACCCACAGGAGCACCATATCCCTTTGCCGAGTACCAACCTCAGCTACAATTCATGATCACCAACCCACAGGAGCTTCAAACCCCTTTGTCGAGCACCAACCCAGTGACTATTCGTGAGCACCAACCCATTTGCCGAGCACCAACCCAACAGCAATTTGTGAGCACCAACCCATAGGAGCACCAACCCCTTTGTGTATACCACACACCTATCTCTCAATGTTGCTATCTCAACAAATGATAGATCAATACAACATCTCCTTCCTCTCTCTCACCTTTGCTCTTCTAAGCTAGATATAACAAATACAAATCATATTCATCTCTCACAATTGCTCTTCTAAGCTAGATATGACAATATCAAATCAACCTCTATCTCTCATTCATATTATGAATGGCTTCTCAAGCCTTTATTTATAGCTTTCCAAATGACCTTTGGCCTTCCCCCTTTGTGACCTTTCAATCCTCATGGAAAATGGTGCCAAACTTGTATGACCCTTCATATTCAAGCCTTTGAAAAGTCATGTGGTGACCCTTCATGACCAAAAACGTCCTTCCATCTTTTGTCCTCATCTTGGTGACTTTTCGTATTCCTTAAGGTGTCCCTTCATGAGAAATTGTGTCCTTACTCTTTTGTCTTCACTTGGTGACTCTTGGAATTCCCCAAGATGACTCTTCATGGGAAAATGCATCTCATCCTTCTTTTGTCTTTACCCCGTGGCTCTTCAACTTCTCCATGGGCCCTTCTTTTGTCTAATATGAAACCAAAAATATATTCATTAATATTAAATAAATATTAACTCATATTAGCCAAGATATATTTATTACAAACAAAATTAAATGCAATGGGGCCTTTTCACCAATAATACTAGACCTTTGACATCAATGACAATATTTCCAACAATTGAATCTATCTTGTTTCATTCTTAGTGATCTTGAGATTACATTGTGATAGAAGTTTCCCTACACATCTGCATATTGATTGGGAGACTCCATTGTTGCTTCCAATTGTTCTTGATCCATTATGGCTTGCTCCCAACTTATACAAGTTTCATTACACCTAATTTGTGCACCTAGATTGGGATTATATAGTCTTGAAAATTTTTCACTTCACCTCCTTCTTATTGTTTGGAAATTGGTTTAGACTTGGCCCTACATTGTAGCCTTGTCTTCCTCCATAGCTACCTCATACTTGGATTTCTAGTTGGTAGAACATTTGGAAAGTATTTTGAGCTTTATTTAAGGGTACTTTGTTATGCAAAGTGAAACTTCATTGTTATAGAGTAGTGTGATTGCTAGGGTTTACTATTTTTATGCTAGTTTAGCTTAGTTTTAACATGTTTTAGACTATATTCTAAAGTTTATGCATTATCGTAAACCTTAAAACATCTCTCCTCTTGAAAATGTTTTTCATTTCATAGGATTAATAGATTCTAAATCATCTTATTTCTTGGTAGATGCTCTTTTGTTAAAATAGCCTAGTTTACTTTCTTAAAATGGAATTCCCTTTGCTAAGTTAGATATCACATGCTAAAAGGTAGTTTTGTTTGAATAAAAGGTATTATTTTAGGTTTATGAAGTTCACACACACACTCTCTCTCTCTCACTCTTGACAACTCATTCCCTTCTAAAACCATCTTTCAATTATTAGAGTTGCATACTTTTGAAACACATTTCTTTCTTAGTAATGCTATTTTATTCAAATAATTTACTTTCTTATTATTTATGTATTGAATTCCCCCCTTATTTACTTAATTTACTATGGTTATACCTATTATAGATATTTATGTCATTTTTGCACTCAATCTTGTTAACCTTAACCTAGTTTAAAAGTCTATATATAGCTTAGCACAAGTTGGCAAACTAGATAGCCTTTATATATCTCTAGTAACCCATAGTTCCCTTGAGCCTAGTACCCTATGTACCCCCTTGCCAAAATCTCATGGATCCATTTGGATTATTGAAGATACATTCTAGCATACTCAATGGGACCTCAAATATGATATCATGCTATCTATAACTCATTTAGATCTCTCTTATCCAATCCCCCTTTGATAGCCATAAGGCTTTACTTTTCATTATATTTTGGTTCTTTATTTGGTTATTTGATCTTATTTTGGTTTTATGTCCTTATCCCTACTAGTTCACCAACCATTTTAATCTTATTTTGTTTCCCTTGTTGCTCTTGTTTCATTTCATCTATGGCTAGTCTCTCACCCTTGGGATACCATTCCCATCAGAATAAGGGTCTTATCCCTGAACTCACTCATAAGTAAGTTGAGGCTACAATGGAACACCATAGACACCATAGAACCTAGGAGGTTACCTCACCACGTCATAGCGACCTTGACCCTCTCATGTTTCATAGGGAGCAAGATTGGAAAATATACACCCAATGGGCTCACTCACCTTTTTAATAGTTTGAACTTTACTTGTCTAAGGATACCTCCCCAAGACTTGAGACTGCTTTGCATTCAACTGTAAGAGGTGAAGATGATCCCATCACTTGGGTGAGTATTGATGAGTTATGCATGATCATTGACAATTATCATAGGCAACTTCATGTGAATGAAGATCACCTTTCTTCTCATAGGAGTAGGCAGTGTGCTTCTTATGGAGATAAAGATCGCACCCAGATCAGTTCAAGTCCCTTGATTAGTTCTCATGCGAGTCTCCCACCTCTTTCACACTAGGAAACTATATGATGAGAACCCCCTCATGTCTATGTTGAGAGATATGGGCACCCTAACTCAACTTGTCATCCACCTCTCACAGAGCCTTCCCATCTTCCTAATCCTTCTTTTAGGGTCTTAGATAAGAACACTAATTTTTATAGCCATTTATGGACTACAAATCCATGGGATGCCTAATCTAAACATCAGTGCCCTTATGTGGACCCTCATCTTATTGCATGTGGTCAACACTATGAGGATTTAGGTCATCATGACCACCTTCATATCCATGTTCCATTGTCTTTTCATCTCCATAAGGAGCAATTCCTTTCTCATGACTATCCACTACCACATGATTAGGAAGATTCTTGTCATGAGCATCTCCCATATTGGGAGCTACATCAACAACATCCCCCACACAACCATGTTTATGATGACCTATACTAGTGTAGGTAACATCATGACCCCTACAGACCTTTATATGGAGCTCGTCACCAACCCATTATCAACCATGCCTAAGAGAATCTCCATAGTAATCATTTATCCCTTTGGGTATGTGTTATTCCTCTTCCTACTCCAATCCCTAAATTACCTAAGTTTAATGGAACTAAGGATGCTAGTCCCACAGAGCATATCATGACATTTATGATGGTGTGTATGGATTGGGAATAATAAAAAGGCATGATGTTGAAGCTCTTTGCTCATTAACTATGAGCTAAAGTTTTAGTTTATTTCTAAAATCTACCACCAAATTATCTTTCTAGCTTCCAGTTCCATTTAGATGACTTCTTCTAATACTTCAATATCTCTAGACCATTCAACCTCAGCATTCAATCACTCACCTCCATGGATTAGGCTAAGGGCGAGTCAAAATTTGGCTTTGTGTGTAGCTAGAATTTAATTATCCATACATGCAAGATAAGGTTATCTAATGATCACCTTTATGACGTGATCATACAAGTATTGAGTTAGGAGGTTCACCTTGAGTTCCTTAAGCATGAACCCACCTCTTACGATGAAGCTATTAATGAGTGTCTAAATATCAAGGTATTTGAGATACATGCATGAGTTTAACCTGTACATACATATAAGTCATCCTCATCATACGATTATAACCATAATGCAACTGATGATGGTGTCACAAATTCAATACTAGAGAAGGACAAGAATGATGACTATGAGGTTAACACTCTATGTAATAGGACAACTAAAAGGAAGGACCCTAAGACAAGTGTATAAGGGAAATAGGTGTCATATCCCTATGATCCTACCAAATTTTATAACTTTCACAAGATTAATACACATTCTGACAAGGATTGTGTCACCCAATAATCAAGTACAAAGACTTCATCTACCCCTCAAATCTCTCCACTTGTAGAACCCAATTGCAAGTTGAATGTTTTTAGGGAGCCTCTTCTTGACCATGATAAGGGAAAGAATACAAATAATAATAAGAATAAATCCAAGGATAAGGCCCATCATTATACTTTTCCCTATTCTACCTCTTTTCATTCCTCTTCCTTGACTAACTTGCAAGGAAAGGCCAAACATGAACTTAATAATGTTGTTACTACTGTTGACATAGCCTCTACTGAGTACAAGTGCTTTGTCAACACACACTCTGATTGGGCCACCAACCCCATTGGAGAGACTAGAGATGTGGGGCCTATATCCCTAACAATGGGAATAGGAAGCCCTAAAATTAAATTTTACTTTTAGTTTAATATCCCTCTCCAAACTAGATAACATCCTTATTCTATTGTATAGGATATGTAGTCCTTTTTTTTTGGGAACACCATTTGAGACCTTCTTCACCTTTTCCCTAATCAAAGAAGACTCATCTCTGATGAGTTTCATCTCACTCATGAGGGTACACTATGGGATGACATGGAGGTCTTATTCAACTCTAATATCTCTGATTACCCTTATCCTCTTATGTTATCCTTGGACCCCACCTCTTTGCCCGAAACTTATGTTATCACAAAAGGGGATAGGTTTTTGATCTAGATCGAGACCTAGATCAACAATTTACACATAAAGAGATGCATCATTGATGAGGGAGATACATTGAACATAATGCCACTATGGGTGTTTAACAAGCTCAAAATCAGCTGTAAGAAGCTCTCTGATTCTCACCATAACTATGTTGGTTTTAACAATGATATAATTATACCAGTGGGAAATGTGAAGCTTTGATTCAAGTTTAGACTCAAGATAGTTAGGATTAATTTTTATGTGTTATACCTAGATCTCTCATACAACATGATTTTTGGCTATCCTTAAACTATTTCCATGTAAGCTATTGCATCGACAACATTTCATATGGTCCAATTTATGCATGAAGGTGAGGTTCATACCATGGAGGCTGACCCAAATCCCTAGGCATTGCTATACATAAATACAAATCCCTATGATGAGGCTTTGGTTATATTTATGTGGGGTGATCTAGCCTCTCCCAAGGTCCTCGTATATGAATCTTATTTTCTCAATATGAACACCTTTCAAACTAACTAAATATCAGTCAATGTTTGATCTTCTTTCACCTGTTGCACAACCATTGATGCTTCCTAATTCTAGGCATCTATTTGTCTCTTCAATATTAGGATACCTCTTATAATATGTCTCCCTAAATGTTTATCTTCTTCCCCTCTTGTCATAATTATCTCATTGTGGCATTAACATTCTCAATGCCTTTCCTATTGAGGTATCTCAATTTGCTAAGTCGAATCTCAAGTTTTATTCCATCCATGTTATAGCACATGATGTAGTCAATTAGCGGAAAGCTTATAAGAAGCTCATGCATGCACATCATACATGTCACCATACTCTTACTTTTATAGTTTCAAAGGTCTTTTTTACCAATAATGACCCCACCTTTAGAATTCCTTTGTTTTGGGTTATGACTGGTGAACCTAAGGATATGGATGCTCCATCTCATTCTTCCCACATTTTCCCTACCATTTGGCCTCTATGAGGCTAAGTAGTGGCCTTCCATTTGGGGTAGGCCTAGGCCCAAGACTAAGGTGTCTTGGTAAGTATTAGAACTTATAAAAACACCCTCTTGAGGCCCTCATTACGTGGATTACCTCTCTCATGGAATTATCTATCATACCTTGTGTGTCTCTTTGGCTGTTTAGATTGTGCACTCCTTTTTAGATGCACCTTGAGATATAAGTAGAGTCTTTGGCTTCTTTCATTCAGTGGTGCTATTATTTGCTTACAACTAGTCCTATAATGAATCCCTCTCTCATTTGACGTCATTCCTATAGGTTATGTGGGTTAGTGGTTCTAGTTGTTTAAAACTTGCTATGGACTTCTTTGGCTACTCTTCATTTATCATAGGCCTCCTACCACCCACCCTCACCTTTCACCATGGATTGCATTGGGATACTCTCTCTCAATTGGCCAACACACTATAGTGTTGGATCTACCAATTGAGATGCCTATCCTATCTCTTGTACTATGACTCCTCTTCATGTCTGTAACATTGCATGTTGAATCAAGATGTTAGTGTAGAAAAACTAAGTGAAATACTTGTATGATCCTGTTGTTTCATTTTTTTCTCCCTTTTGGTGACTTGTTGGGTCTTTTAAACCCCTACCAAGTAGTTTTAGAGATCCCAAAAGTTAAGCTGCATGTTTAAAATAAAACTAATGGCTTATTAGTGGTCTAGGCCATAAGATTGAGCAAAATCCATAGATTTGTAGTGTTCTAAGCCATGGTTTTTGTTTTAACTTGCTAGAACACATGTTTCTAGCTTTTATTTCATCTATTTTTTTGGTAGGATGTCAAAACATTCATATTAGGAGTTTTGGTCCATTCTAGATGTAATAACACAATCTATTTTCCAATTTGGGACCTTCTTACGCCTGGTTTTAAATCTTTCTGGTCTCTTAGATCCTTAAGTACTATAACCTATCAAGACTATGTATGCCTTTCTAAGTACACCTTTGGATAAAATTATCTTTGTGTGCTTCTGTTAAAGTTAGTAGTTTCCTTGCTTATTTGCAAATAATCCCTACTTACTCTCTTTTCCTCTTTCACTATGTTTTCTGTAGGTGGTGCAGGTTACTGGTTGTAGTTGTTCAATATTTTCTCTGGTCTTTGCTGAGTGGTCTTCATCTTATACAAACCTCCTACCACCCTCATCACCTCTTACTATGGTCTGTGTTGGTCATTTTCCTTGGTTATGACTTAGTTTTGTTCTTTATCTCCCTCATGTAGCTCACTTTCCCTACTTTGCACTGAGATAGTCCTTCCACAATAGTCATGTAGATATGTTAATGTGTATGGGTTGAAGGAGATGTTGACATGTGGTACACACCCCCCTTATTTAGTAAAATGGGTCTAATATATTAAGATAATTGAGTAACTTGTGGAATTAATGCATCAGGTAATGGTCTGCCTATATTGGGATTAGGAGGTTAACCATCCATTATTAGTTCAATAGAGGTCTATTTAAAGGAGATGGTTATCATTTTAAATTAATCATGTAAGCATTAAGTCTTTTGCTGTAAGAGGATATTGGAGGTTGTCCCTTCAAAGAGACATTGTGGAGTTATTCCTTCCTAAAAGAGTATTATATGGTGTTGCCCTACCTTAAGGGTATTCTATTTCTGCATATATTAAATATTTGGGCATCTTGGCCCACTAATATCTATTATGTTGGGTTTATTTACATTATATTCTGCATATATCAATTATTATTAGTGTAGATCATAACAAGTGGTATCAAAGTTTTGATTTGGGTAATTTGTGTACAGTAAAACCCTAGTTTTATGGAATTGTCAATATATTTTAATTGATTGCAAATTTATGCACAATTGTTTTACTAGAGATGATTAATATTTTAAAGAAGTCACAATAAAAAATAGTCTTTATGATTAGTTTTGAGGGAGTTATTGATATTTTAGAGTTTGTACTAATTTCATCATATCATCCAAAATATAAGGAATTTGCCTATGAAAATTTTATTAATAGTATAAGAACATACAATAGAAACACATTCAAAATTTTAGATTTTTTTGAATTGTTTTGAGATATTTATTGTGATTTTATGGTTTTTTCATATATTCACTTTATAGGACAAAATTTGTGGATTTTTTTCACAAATGTTTTACTAAAGTTTCAATATCATAAGGGGAAGAAAAAATAAAAATTTAGTACTATTTTGATCAATTTCGAATGAGTTATTGACATATTAGGGTATTTCATTAACCCTAGTTTTTTTGTGGATCATGAAGTTTCAAGAATTTTTAAGGGAGGATGAGTTTGATGCTAGAAAATGGTGGCTCATTTTTAAGGAGAATAATACTCAAACAATTTTGTGGCAAACATGCTTGTTTCTTTCTTTGTCTGAGCCTGCATAATATTGGTTTAAAAAGTTGAGCTTCACACAAAGGTATTCATCATGGGAAGAAATGGAACAAGTCTTCCTAGATCGATGGGATATAAAATAAAAAGAGGATAATGATGGTAATGAAGAAGAGAATGGAGATGATGAAGAAGAAAAATTAGTGGAAGAAAATAATAACAATGAGGAAGAACATGAAAGTGATGAAGAAGAATAAGAAATCAAGCGTAATAATAATGAGGAGAGTACAGATGGTGCAAAAAGAGAGGTAGAGGATCTCAAATGATAAGAGAAGAATTGGATGATAAGGGTTCAAATAATTTGGCTCCAAATAAATCTGAGTCAATTTTTCAATTTCATGGATGCATTCAAAAGAATAAGGTTTTTGTGTCCATAAACCCTACTAGCAAGGATAACTTCATCAACATGAAGGTGGCCAAGCTCTGCATGTTCAAGCAAAGAATATCAATGAGATTCAAGTAGATGGTAAGAATATTCCATTTTTTGAAGATTTGAAGCTCATTATGGAAAAATATGTTATGCATCTAGATTTTTATGCTTTAGATATGGATGATGTGGATATGGTTCTTAGATATCCATGGTTAGAGACTTTGAGAACAATCAATATTAATGTTCAAAATAAGTTCATGAAGTTTTGGTATATAAAAAAGGTCATTTTATAGGATATCATAGTTAGAAAGGCATAAAAAACAATCAACGTAGATCATAAAGATGAAATAAAAGTAGGTGAAGAATGTGAAATATTCAGATGAAGACATAGATGAGAAACAATAAAAGTAAAGAAAAACACTTCATATACTCAAGAGACAAAGGAAACACCAAAGAAAGAGGTGGATGAGGTAGAAGAAAAGGTTGATAAGGTCAAAGTATCATAAAAAGTTGAGGTATATAGACACTCACATCACCATGAGAGGAAAAAATCATGGAGCCATGTGAGGGAGTGTCATAGCAATAGACACTTTGGCTATACAATAAATTAGAGTTAAGATTACTATGAATATGCATGGAATCTAGGGAGAAACTACAATGACCATGTATGGAATCATAGTAGAGTAGTGCAACAAAATATGGTACATGGAATCAAAGGAGGAAAAATTATTCATAGATACCAAGGTGATATAGTTATGATCATGAATGTAATTAGAATAGCACATTGGAATTCAGAAATAGAGTTGGAAAGATATCACCTACCAAGATCACATACGGGTGTTTGGATGATTGAGATTGGAGATAAGTGTGTAATGATTTGAAGTACATTCATTATTTGGTTTCTTCCTATGTTTTAGGGATGAAAGATGTCAAGGAAGAAAGGAATGTTATGTACCTAGGGATATGATATATTAATGTATATGGTTGATGGAAATGTTGACATGTGGTACACATTCTCCTTAGTTATATGAGTCTAATGTATTAAGATAATTGAGTTTCTTATAGAATTTATGCATTGGGTAATGGTCGGCCTACATTGGGATTAGAGGCTAGCCATCCATTGTTAGTTAGATAGAGGTTTATATAAAGGAGATGATTATCATTGTAAAGGAATAAAGTAATCATTGAGTCTTATATTATAAGAGTATATTGGAGGTTGTCCCCTCGAACAGACATTTTTGAGTTATTTCTTCCTAAAGGAGTATTGTATGGTGTTGCCCTACCTTAAGGGTATTCTATTTCTGCATATATTGAATATTTGGGCATCTTGGCCCACCAATATATATTGTTTTGAGTTGATATACATTATATTATACATATTTAAATTATTATAATTGTGGATCATAACATCCACCAACATCATGGTGCACTTCTCAGTGGTGATTCACATAGATGATGGTATTTGGGGTAACCCATGACTTGCCACTATGCTTACTGTAAATAGTTTATTTATTACCATAAAGATGAATAATGTAGATAATTATCACATGATTATTGGTGCCTTGACTAATGCTCATGTGATAAGTGCGTGGTATGTGCAATTGTTATTTGACTTACTCTTAGTCATGTCTCAACTCATCAGAGTTTAGAATGTCCTTAGCTCTAAGTTGATCCCCTTATTTAAGGTGGCACATATTTTGCTCATCTTTTGAGGACTTCCAGATATCCCACATTCCTCACACAAAGAACACTAGAGTTGCAGCTTTAGTGATCATCACTCTGGATTTTATGATTTGATATCACTTGTGTCCCTTCTATGCAAGAGATGAAATTGGAGCTGGAGTTGGATTTGGATCAAGTAGAGTTTTCACTTGTACCCATGGATTATGTTGTTGAATATTTATTCCACTTCCATCCCTATCAGGTAAGTGTAGGAAATGTTATCTATTTTCCTTTTCTTCTCTCTTTCTTGTTTTTGTGTAGATTCTAGGTATTGCATAACACTCCTTATTCCTTTTGAACATCGATTGTTTATACCTCATGGGCATAAGTAATCATGATTCCCATGATCCTGCTCCTCCTAACAGTTATATAGTAACTCGTGTGAAGACTACCAACCTCATAAATCTAATTTGAGATTATCCACATGCTTGGACACTTCCCTAACCTATGGTGCACCCCTCTAGACCTTCTTTGAACTCTCTTTGCCATCTCACTCACTATCGAATCCTTATAGTGCTTATTAGGAGCCTTATCTAGACCCTTTGACCACCCCATATGTTTTATTTAGCCATTAAATTTTCTATAGGTTATGACCTAGGCCACATGTTTTGGCCCAAAATTAGTGTCCTAGGCCAAAACTTGTCCACAATGTATAATTTTTTGCCTTGTTTTGCACTAAACGGTTAGAAAGGGGAAAATTTTGGAATCTTCAACCCTTGAGTTCCATATATAACTCAAAATTACTCCTCTTCACTATTGTTCTTCACTCTTTTATCTCTCACACTTTATTGAATCTCTCTTGGTTCATTCTTGGTGATCTTGAGATTGCACTGTGATGAAGGTTTCCCTACATAGTTGCATACTAAATTGGAACTCCTTTGCTACTTTCAGTTGTTATTTATTCATTGTGGCTTGATCTTAGCTTCTATAAATTACATTTCACCTAATTTTTTCAACTAGTTTGGGATTATAAACTCCCAAAAAGTTATCACTTCATCTCTTCCTTATTGTTTGGATATTGGCTTAAACTTAACCCTATATTGCAGCCTTGTCTTCCTCCATAACTACCTCATACTTGGATTCCTGGTTGGTAGAACATATGCAAAATATTTTTAGCTTGATAAAAGGTCAATTTATTATGAAAATTCAAACTCCATTTTTGTAGAGTAGTATATTTACTAGGGTTTACTATTTTTATGCTAGTTTAGCTCATTTTGAACATGTTTTAGAGTAGATTTTAAAGTTTATGCATTCTCCTAAACTTGAAAACATCTTTCCTCTTGAATTTTTTTTCATTTCATAGGCTCACTTGACTATGAATCATCTTATAGCTTGGTAGAGGCTCTCTTATTCAAATCTCTTAGTTTACTTGATTAAAATGGTATTCCCTTTGCTAAGTTAGATATCACACACTAGAGATAGTTTTGTTTGAATAAAAGGCATTAGCTTAGGTTTTTGAAACTACATACTCTCTCTCTCTCTCTCTCTCACACACACACACACACAGACACTTGAAAACATCATTCCCTTCTAAAACCATCTTTTAATTACTAGAGTTTCATGCTTTTGAAACACATTTATTGCTTGGTAATGCTCTTTTGTTCAAGTAATTTACTTTCTTATTATTTAAGCATTTAATTCTCCCCCTTAACTGCTTACTTTATTGTGTTTATGCTTGTTAGAAATATTTTTGTCCTTTATTCACTCAATCATGCTAACCCTAACCTGGTTTATAAGTATATCTATATCTTGGTGGAATTTGGCAAACCAAATAGCCTCTATAGATCTCTAATATCCCATAATGCCCTTGATCCTA
The DNA here is from genome assembly GCA_037957365.1 of Torreya grandis. Taxonomy (NCBI): domain Eukaryota; kingdom Viridiplantae; phylum Streptophyta; class Pinopsida; order Cupressales; family Taxaceae; genus Torreya; species Torreya grandis. Next base: position 2,747,603 of record JARHVA010001060.1, read on the forward strand.
ATAGGTGTTTGCCTAGTACCCTGTGTAACCCTTTACCAAACCCTCATGGCTCCATTTTATATTCTTGGAGCTACAAATATCATCATAATTATTCTATAGAACCAAAAAATCAGGTTTGATATGCAAATTTATAATCCACAAAATGGTCATGTCAAAATGGAAATTTAAAATGGGTTCGTATGTAAAATGTAACTATGCATCAACTATTGTATAAAAATTATAGACCCAAATTGATTACATAGGACCATCATTCCCATCAATCCATAATAGAAAAAAGAAAAAAAGTATTTTCATGAACATTCATGTCCCAAATTTGATCCATTTATACTTAAAAGTGACATAGAATTTCATAATTTGTCTATCTTAGTGTCATATAATCTCTCTCAACTATTTAATCTAATAAATCTAATAAATATGCTCAATATGAGCCTTATAATTTGTCTAAGAAGGTCATAGAATTTTTTAATTGTTCCTCAAAAGCATGTAGAATTTCCATATACGCCTAACATATGTATAATCTATCCCATATGTATCATATAATGTGACCCAAAGTGTTAAATATACATATTTTATGGCCTAAATATCTAATACAAGCCAACTATATGCCAATTTTTATATGAGGATAAAGCCTGCAAATCACCCATCTCAAAAGAAAGAGTTGTGTATTCCATGTGTTAAATATAAAAAATTATTCATGTAAATTATGTATACAAACATGATGATATATGTCATTATATAAATATTTGATCATCCAAGCATATCTGAAACATGAAATCCAAGGAAATGGGCACACACGTGTCATGTCATGTAGATATATAAATTATGCATGCATAAATAAGCAACACAATAAATGCATAATATAAATCATGACATTACACATAATATAGGTGTACATGATATAAATCATGGTACCAAGCTCAAAAATAGTCATAAATGTAACCGCACATTCACACACAATATCATGATCATGAATCACATGAGCACTCAAGACACGACTTAAATTTGGCTTGAATCTAACCTGACACAGATAAGACATGGCCATGACATGCATAAGAGAATTATATAACAAAACTAACACATGAGTGACAAGACACAATCAATGTAATTATAGAACATGTAACATAACACACACTAATGATCACACAATGTAATAATCTTCAACATCAAGCATGAATGTAACAACCAATGTTAGTTCACATAATCAATCAATATCATCATCCAACATGGGAAAACACCATATGCATAGGAAATATCACTCTAGAAAGTATGAGCAGTATAAAGTCATGTATAAAACCTACTATAATCAATGGAATAATATAACAAGATACAACCTAATAAGTTTTCAAATATTCCACTAATGTGGGCATGACCTCAATGTATAAAGGTAGCATATAGGTGTAAATAATGTCACACATTTGTATGTCTATGTATCATATGTATATTTTATGTCATGTATCCCACTAATGTATACCGTGAAAAGATTGTGCTTAGAAAATGGATGTGTAATTCACCATGTGCACGGTAGATAACATCAATCAATCATGTATACTATAAAAACATGTCATGCATAGGTATTAGTTATATATATATATATATATATATATATATATATATATATATATATATATATATTGAAGTTTTTAATTTTTTTTATAACCCTAAGATCACATAGGATCTAGTAATAGATTGCTTATCTATAGATATAGAATCATATCAAATTCCCATAGGTTATTCTCATTAGATTCATCATACCTAGGTTTATATATCATTTTTCCCTTTGTCTTCTCAAGATGTCTATGCATACGCATTTTATTTATCTCAACACTATGTGAGGGACTTGTTGTCACCAAATATTGCACCTTAAAGTTGGTTTTTCAATCCTAATATAATATTTGGACAACATTATAATACCTCTAGGCCTGTGGGTTGCCTATGATAGAGGTAGACCTCTAGGTTTAAGGGCTAGCTCCCTAGATTACTCTTTGCTTGCTTATCACCTACACTAACTACTTTCATGGATGAAAAGAGATATAAATAACATAGAAAATAAAATAATATACTGAGGTGATACACCAACAATATCTCCACTAGATTACCATACCATTTCACTATGAAACATGACCTACAACACTAGTCTCAAAATCTTGAATTGCTCTAACCTTAGTATTTCAAACATGGAGGTGATATGCATTGGAATACTCAAGGTGAGTGAACTAGAGGTCATATTTTAGACTAAAAGGATACTTTTACACTTGAATATAGTCAAACACACTAGCTACACTTCATGTGACTTTTTAGAGTAAGAGCTACTTGCACCAAACATGAAAGGACAAAGAGAAGGCAATGATAGATACTTATCACTAGACACTTCAATATGCATCACTTCACATAATTAGAAAATAATTTTATGAGATTAAAAACAAATTGAAAATATTATTTCAAATTCAAACTACAACATCAAACTAGTAGGGCTTTTCCATACTAGGTGTGGATTCTTTACAAAAGCCAAAATGGCTTGCATTTATAGAGTGTGTGATAGGAGAGAGAAGAAGTAGAGATCAAAGGTCACAAAAACAAGTGTCCAGTGATGAGGACCAATTATATTGTAGGATAATGGAGTGTATAATATACAATTAAAGGTTTTTCTTGGACAAGTGTCCATATGAAGCATGAAAACTCCTCAAACTAGTGTAGGGTCCTCAAATGGCCTTCTTGAAAACTGCCTTCATAACGAGGCATATCTTGATTACTCAAAACCAAACTAGGGAGAGTTAACACATCTACACTATCTTATGGGGGTTTTAAAAATTCCATGAAAACCATCATACGAGTTCCTAACTTTTAGACATCTTCATAACACTTGTACTCATCATCTACAATCATTTATTGGTCTTCTAGGCCCCATTCTTCACATTTGTCATCCAAGTGGCCTTAAGTTACTAAATAAAATAAATGGAAGAGGTGTTAGGAAACATGTGTTGAGTATATTTTCCTTCCAATCCATGAATTATACGCTAAAAATATCTTAAATTAGACTTCTCATATTTTCACTAGGCAGTCACTCCTCATTTTCAATCTTTGTCTAAGACTACCTATGATAAATGGTGTAGCAGAGATGTTTCCCTGCAAATATATGGTGATAAATGAATATGGATAGTGGGAAAAGGTATATATATACCTCATTAAATGATTATCATTCCTTAGTTCTCTTCCACACCTATAAAACACTTAAAAACCTATAAGAAACCCTATTTTTAGCTTGTCCGTAAAAGTAAGGTAAAAAAAATTAGGTATCCAAGATCCTAAGAGAGTATTAAACAATTTTAAAACAATTATAGGTCCAAAATACACCATTTTGATGCATCTTCTCCATCGGGTCCTAAATAAGGGTTTAGGAGGGTTTTAACATGTTTGTATTGTCATGGATTGTTCATAAAATCTTGACATCCAAAATTTGAAAAAATTCCATTAAAACCAAGTGTGGAAACCTAATTAACCATACCTATATCCGTGGGGCACCATGCAATGTGTCCATGCAGGTATGAACATTTGAAGATGGCCTATCGAGCTCTTTCATGCATTTTAGGTACCCCTGTTATGATTTCAGATCAATTTGACCATTTTGGTGCAACTCCATAAAAATTTATGGATGAGACTCATCCCAAACTTCCTCCTTAAGGTCATCAATAGGATTTTATGTTTCATATGGCCTTATAAGTGAATTAAAACCCCTATAGGGCTTAGGCCTAACCTGTGTCTCTGCATACATGACCACCTTTGAGTGGTATTAATGGCTATGAGTTAGGATTAACACTTGCTCATCTAAAAATTAACCTAAAATATCATTATAAACTACTCAAAAACACTACCATATCATATATCTCTCATTCACACATTCTACCTCCAACTTTGGATTGTCTGGGAGTGCCATCTATTTGAGATAAAATAGAGGGTATCTCCCATATTTTCAAGGAAAAAATGATAGCATAGAGGGTTATAATAGGTATTTGTGTTATTATTCACCAAATTTAAATATTAGATAACTCCTATAGATCTCCTCACATCCCAAAATCTTTAAGACAGGTTTACAAGACTAGACTATGCACAAACTTTAATTTGAATGTAGGCTAGGGTTTGAACTTGTCTTGCTCTATCTCTTTGGTTTAAGAACATAATTTATTTTATGGAATTCCCTTTTAATTTGGTTTTAAACATGTTAAACATATCACACCTCTTACAACCTCTTCAATCTACATATTTCTTTTACCATATTGGTTTGTCTACTATAGTAGACTATAGGAACTTATCTTAGTAAAGATGGTAGGTTTCTTATAGGTGAAGGTGCATGTTTTAGCCCTATTTAACATGATTAAGGTCATTATTTAAGTCATAAAGATCATATTTATACTTGGACATATCCATAACATGCCTTAGGGCCATGCCAACATCCAAACTACCTGCTCCCAATGTATTGTCAGTCTATAATTAGACTATAGGTGATATTTTGAAATAAAAGGGGATCCTGTAGGTGATCATCTTTGTATGACCACTATGTTTCAAATCATCCAATTTATCCTTGGGTCAATAGTGTTATTATCAATAAAATGGATTCACTTTGTCAGTAAATCTTGCAACCAATCTGTCATGTGGAATTATAAGACCATTTAGGCTTCCATAGTACTATAGATTATTGAGTGTCTTTAGTGAAAGTTTGCTTGAAATGGAAACATATTCACACTATCCTTTCATGACCAACAAATCAATTTTATATGTCAATGCATTGAACCTATGCTTGGTTTACATGATGGAAACACTCAAACTACTCAGACCTCAATATACTCTACCATAAGATGGCATTGAATATGGACAAAACCCTGATCCAATGAAATTAAGGTAATTTATCCTCAAATACAAATTTACAACTTGTAGATATGATTCTCAAGTTTTCCTACATGAAATAACATCACCATTTCCATATTGATATTATCCATGCTCCAAAACCTAAATTAAGGTTTCAAACAAGCTCAAACACCTTCATTCAACTCTGCTCAGACCTCTATGGAGCTACCTATAGGTGGACATCAGATTCAGGACTGTATGCATATTGAATTGGTTGTCATAACCAATATCTTAACCTTGTGAGGGACTCAATATCACTATTTCAAATTTAGAATCCTTCTCAAAATCTTTGAAAACTCCTTATATCACCAATGTGACCAGTGAGTTCCTTTACACTTGACTGCAGGTAACAGTTGTAGGAAGATTGATTGTGCAATGTTTCCAACTGTGTTTTACTTCATCAATGTCACTCTTTAGACTCAACCTAAAAAATATAAATTGGTAACCATTCTTAATAGAGGTTGGAGGTAATAAATCTCCTTTATCTTCAAGGCCATAACAAGAAAACAAACATTTCAACTGTTAAAACCTTGTTTGTAGATTGACAATGGAGTCTCTCACTAGTAAATGAGATGTTTATCCTAGATCCTTCACACCACACATGTAAACTAAATTTAATCCAACATGAAGAGGGATAAAATTTCTTGAAATTACACATTCAATGCTTGATATATATGGACCAATACAAATAAAAGAGAAAACTATTGGCCATGGGGATGTGCAGGTAGAAAATAGTCATTAGCACTCTTAAAAATGGTTAAAAAAGCATAATACACCAATCCTATGACTATTGTCATTAAGTTGGAGTAGACAAAGAGTGATATCATCCTTGAAAATCATTTTCCCAAACTCACCTCCTCCTATCTGGACCATGCAAAGATTGGTTGACCATTTGTACTTGTCTAAGAGAGTGATAGGGGAGATATGTCAGTTTTGACCCATTTTAGGTCTATCATATCTTCTTAAGTGTGGAAGTGAATTGAGGGGATCTTAATAGCACTCTTAGAGTAACCACACATGCTATAACTATTGAAAAGGCCATACAATAGCTAAAAACTTCCTGATCTTCTTGATTTAAATGTTGTACTATAGTTCTCAATCCTAGACTACCATCTATAACAAGAATATAAGATGTAGGACATTAAATTACACTTCAAGACCTTTTTTTTCCATAAAAAACTCATACAATCTCATTTAATGACTTAAAAGTGACCTTATATGACAAAAAATAATGTAAGGTACTAATGACCAAGCTATAACACATTAGAAATGAACTCATTAAGACCATTAGGCACATTACACCCTAGGAGACCCTATAATAAGTTTAAACTACATAGGGGGTTGACCTAATTTGACTTGTGGTTAAATTAGTCAACATTTTACTGATTTCTTAGGGGTGGAAAGCCAACTATGCCAAAGACTAGTAGCCTACTCCTATCCAGTGGTCTATGGAGTCACCTATACACTATATGGACATTGAATTCCTCTGAAAGAACATAAAATATGTACCAAAAAACAAGAAAGAGACACATAAAACAATACACCACACTTGTGTCCTCAAGAACACTTAGGGAAAACATACAACATAAACAAAATATTGCTATCCTAGTGTGTAGAAAACCTCAAACACTTGAGGTTAAGGACAATCACCATGCTTCAACCAAGGTCAAAGATAGTACCTCTTACATCCTTGTTGCTCCATGAAAGCAATCCATCATGTGAAGTATGTTTATCAATGAATACTTGCTTATGTAGGCAATCATATAACTTACCATCTTTTGATCTTATTTTGTTTGTAAGTGTACCATTTGGAACTTTCATGAATCTTCCACCTTGTCCTCCAAGATTCTTGTTTGGCTCTAAAATTTTATTGACTTTGTTAGGTTGTGGAGCTAAAAGCTTCACTAATGCAAACAGAGGAGGAGGTTTCAGAAGGTTGCTGAGTGTGTCAGTCACCGGCGTCGGTCAGGCCAACCGACGTCGGCAAGAAAGGGACAGAAGGCAACCAACATCGGTCAAATGTCGGCTGACATTAGCGACACCCAGGCAGACAAGGACCGATGTCAGTCACCTGTGTGGTTCGATTGCGAGTATATTACGGGCAGTTAGCTAACGAACCATGTGTTTGCATGTTTAGAGCCAATTTTAGACTGAGAGCTGTAGATCTAATTATTGTAATTAGGTGTCTAATTATTGTTTTGGATGAGATCTATATAATAGACTCATGGTTGTATTGTAAATCAGTGCTAGAGAGTAAGAGAACAAATAAGCTCCTTCAGGGAGAAGAGAGCAATGGTGTGTTCCTCCTAGTGCCACAGTACCAAGTGTGGGTGCTGGATTGGAGAATTAGCTGGGTTCTTCATGTATGTATGATCTTGGTCATCAGGTGAGCATGGCTACTTTAGGAGATCTACATGGGTAAGTAAGATCATTGATTTGCATATGTATGTGTGTGCAAGGTCAAGGTTCACAGGTGTGCAGAACCAGGTTCATTTATAGGTGTGTAAGATCAGATAGGACATCAACACAACAGGGAGCAGAATCAGGCAGGATCTACTTGGAGTACAAGTGTGTACTCAAAGAGAGCAAGAGAGGAAGGCAAGGAAGATCCTTCCATAAGTAAGGTCTCTTGAGGTGTAGGTTGTTGCAGGTTCAGGGGAGATCTACTTGAAGTATGTTTGTGTACTTGTGGAGTATGTTTGTGTACTTGTGGAGTGCGTGGAGCACAGGTGTAAGGTGAACACCAACTCAGTGTTTGAGTTGGGTGTTGGGACCTAAGAGAGAGAGATTTGAGGAGAGAATTACTGTTCACTTGAGGTGTGGGAAGCCTCTGAAGAGGTGGTGGAGAAGAAGTGGCATCTTCTTTATTGTATTCTTTTCTGTATGAGTATTAATACAAGTTGTGTATTGGCTCTCATATCATGTGTTATTTTTGGATTCTAGTTACTTGTTGATTTTGGTTATTTCCACATATTAAGTTGCTTGTATTTGGTAATCAATTGTGTGCTTTCGGTATTCATATCCCAACACGTGGTATCAGAGCTAAGGTTGTAAGAAGCAGTTTTGTGTTTGGTTACAGGTCACTCTCAGGGGTTTCTAATTGAGTGGGAGTAGAGCAATGGCAAACCAAAGTAAGATAAGAATGGAGGAGTTGAAAAGCACAGATGGTCACTTACGGTCCTATGGAAAGAAAGAGCAAGTAAAATAATATTGTTGGTTGGTAGCAGATCAACATGAAGGAACTGAAGATGCAAATGTTGCAGGGGTTGTTGCATAGGATGCTTTGGAAGGTTTCTTGGATAAAGTTGAATCTTGGATAATAGATTCTATTGCCTCTTTTCATGCAGCCCCAAGGAGAGGAGCTGGTGAGCCTTGCCAAAGAATTGGCAAAGGGGAAGTGAAGCTGAAATCGCAGGCGGCCAACACATGGGTGTTGAAGGAGGTCATGCAGGTCCCAAGTTTGGAGATGTGGCTAATTTATTCAGAAAAGTTGGGTGATGAGAGATGCATAAGAACTCTCATAGTGGATACACTTGAATTAGCTGGTGGTAATAAAATAGGTACTCTTTATCTACTTGTTTATATTATTGATTCTTCTTTTGTTGCAGAGACATGGCTTCGTGGGCTTGGTCACATGAGCAGGAAGGAGATGCATGTTCTTAAGCGGAAGATAGATATATTTGATAGGCTTAGGAACTGGAAAGCCTTGGTGTTCTTGGAGGAGATGGCAGACAGAGATCAGTGGATGCACTGGATACTTCTGAGCAGGGCAGTTTGGACATGGGACTTGATTCAAAGGAGCTTGCGGGTAAAAATTCATCACTCACAGGAAAACATAGGTACCGGTGTCAGCAAGAAAACTGACATCGATAGAGGGTAAGACCGACGTCGGTCAGAGGACCGATGTCGGTAGCAGGAGACACCAACGTCAACAGGGTTGGTAGTCAGGACAGGCACAGGAACCGATGTCAGTTGGATGCAAACTATGTGGTGACCGAGGTCGGTCACTGTAATAGATTTTGGGTGGACAACAAGCTGCCAAAGAGTCTCAAATGCCCATATGGAGGACTAAAGATGGTAAGTAAGCCTCAAATTCGTTGTTCCTCTTCCTTATACTAGTTGCTGATTGCAGAGCAGGAAGGATCCAGGAAACAGTGGGAGCATGGCATGGAGAGATTGTAGAACCAAGCGAAGATTTGGGAGGGTTGCCAGTGGGTATGAAAGCATAGAGACGAATGGATACCTTAGTTGAAGAATAGATAGAACGGACACGTGAGATGGAAGGCCAGGGCATATGGTCTTAAGGGAGCTGCAGGATAGTGGTACAGGTTTTGACAGGGGGATGACAAAGCATGACTTTAGTCAATGTCAGGGTAACTACTATGGTTTGACTTACCAAAGGGATGTTGATTGCAACATCATTCTGTTACTGTATGTGGATGGTATGTTTGATAGCAAGTTTTTACATATAGGGTTTTGCTGAGCTAAGGGTAAGATTAGTTCAGTGGTTTGCTATGAAGAATTCGAAGCAGGAAAATTCTTTGGCATGGGAGACATGGGAGATCACAGGGTGATTTTGTTTCCAGTGGGAGCTGATGTGAATCAGGTGTTGGCGAGGTTCAAGATGCAGAATTGGAGCACACTAAGGGCTGGACAGTTTAGTGTCTAAAATCAAATGAGGTCTGGTATAGACCTAAGTTCGCCCAAGTAGTGGGTGTTGTTAGAGAGTTAGGAGCCAATTCAGAGAAGTGAGTTCTCAGGTATTTGAGAGGGACCAGTAGCATGAATTCATGCTATTCAGGGTTAGGACTTCACTACATGGGATTGTAGGTTCGGATGCGGCAGGGTACTCGAATGACAAAAGGTACACCACAGGTTGTGTGGTGGGTTGTCTTCAGGATTCATCTTGAAGAGGGATACAAGCTAGGAAACAAATTAGATGGGGTACACATACAGGGACAGTGCAACTGTTTATCTCCAAGTGGGAGATTGTTAGGTTGTGGAGCTAAAAGCTTCACTGATGCAAACAAAGGAGGAGGTTTCAGAAGGTTGCTGAGTGTGTCAGTCACCAGTGTCGGTTAGGCCAACCAACGTCGATAGGAAAGGGACAGAAGGCAACTGACGTCGGTCAGATGTCGGCCGGTGTCGGTGACCCCCAGGCAGACAGGGACCAACGTTGGTCACCTGTGTGGTTTGACTATGAGTATATTATGGGCAGTTAGCTAATGAACCATGTGTTTGCATGTTTAGAGCCAATTTTAGACTGAGAGCTGTGGATCTAATTATTGTAATTAGGTGTCTAATTATTGTTTTGGATGAGATCTATATAATAGACTCATGGTTGTATTGTAAATCAGTGCTAGAGAGTAAGAGAGCAAATAAGCTCCTTCAGGGAGAAGAGAGCAATGGTGTGTTCCTCCTAGTGCCACAATACCAAGTGTGGGTGCTGGATTGGAGAATCAGCTGGGTTCTTCATGTATGTATGATCTTGGTCATCAGGTGAGCATAGCTACTTTAGGAGATCTACATGGGTAAGTAAGATCATTAATTTACAGATGTATGTGTGTGCAAGGTCAAGGTTCACATGTGTGCAGAACCAGGTTGATTTGCAGGTGTGCAAGATCAGATAGGACAGCAACACAATAGGGAGCAGAATTAGGTAGGATCTACTTGGAGTACAGGTGTGTACTCAAAGAGAGCAAGAGAGGAAGGCAAGGAAGATCCTTCCATAAGTAAGGTCTATTGAGGTGTAGGTTGTTGCAGGCTCAGGGGAGATCTACTTGAAGTATGTTTGTGTACTTGTGGAGTACATTTGTGTACTTGTGGAGTGCATGGAGCACAGGTGTAAGGTGAACACCAAATCAGTGTTTGAGTTGGGTGTTGGGACCTAAGAGAGAGAGCTTTGAGGAGAGAATTACTGTTCACTTGAGGTGTGGGAAGCCTATGAAGAGGTGGTGGAGAAGAAGTGGCATCTTCTTTATTGTATTCTTTTCTATATGAGTATTAATACAAGTTGTGTATTGTCTCTCATATCATGTGTTATTTTTGGATTCTAGTTACTTGTTGATTTTGGTTATTTCCGCATATTAAGTTGCTTGTATTTGGTAATCAATTGTGTGCTTTCGGTATTCATATCCCAATAGACTTCTACCATGTTTGATTGGCCCTTCTCAAACTACAACTTTAGAGTCATCAAAACTATCTCAACCTTATTTTCTTCTAAGACACACTGTACTTAATGTATAGGATCATCAAGTTTATCTTCTTTCTACTCCAACACATCTAAAAATGGTATGACTTCAAGTTGAGGTCTTGACTGCTCTTCAAACACATATTTTTTTGCTTTGTGTTCATTTGAATCTTCCATGACTACAAATTCATTGATAGTGGTTTGATATTCATCTTCATGCTCAATAAGACACTCTCCTTCATGCTTATGAGATTCATCAACCACCTTATCATCAGGTTCACACTTCTTAGGAAGGGAAGTTGGTCTGCTTAACTATTCAAAATCTTGACTTATGGTAAGGAACCTTTGCCATAGGTCATCTTCTTCTTCATGGCTATCATCTTCAAGGGCTTCTCCATATTGTGTAGGTAGAATGGTATTGTCCTTCTCACTATCCTATTCTATCATTCTTGGAAAGATATCATCATGCATATGAACAAGGTAATTACCTTCAACATCTTGTGGAAAGGAACTATCAATGCTTACCTTGGATTATTCATATCCTCTCTCATGGATGATGTATGTGCCAAGGTCAGTTTTATCAAAGGTGTATGGATCATGTTCATAGGTATCTACACCATACTTATCTAGGAAAGGCTAGATATTCCCTCAATCTTAGAAGATGTTCCATCATCCATAATAAACTCTTCTTGATCATTGATTGTGAAATTGAGATTAGAGCTTGCTTCTACATAATGTTCAATATGAAAACTATCCAATGGTTGAGTTCTGATGGTTACCTTTTCTCCATACCTTATCTTTAAGTCCAAGAAGGACTAATAAACTAAGAGGTAGCCTCCTATCTTGGCTGTGAAATCCATTGAGAGGCAAATAACAAAGTGAGCAGGCAAGTCAACCATTACTATGTCTTAAAAGATAGGAAAACTAGGAAAATCATGCAAGAAAACTCTCAACCCTTTGATAAGACCTACTGACTTATCATGCATCCCATCAAATTTTATAACTCCCTTACTATATGTTCCATATTTCAATCCTAACTTATCTTCTGCAAGCTTAGGCATCACTGAAGTACTAGTCCTACTTTCCACTATACAATTGTGAATAAGTTTATCTCTAATAATGAGAGTGAGGTAGAAGGGTGAAGGCTTATCAGATTTGGAAGAGGGATCAACAATATGTGTGGGAGCATTGGTGAGGGAAACGTTAAAATTACTTGATGGTTGAGGTCTGTGGTGAATTTGGAAAAGTTATTCTTGAAGGAGCTCTTTTTGACCAGGTAAGTGAAGCATTTCCCAAAGAGACATATATATACAAAATATTCAAAGTAGGAGTACTAAATTTTTTTTGAGTCTTTAAAGGCAAATAAGTGCCTTGAGCTTGAGGTATTGAAGTACCTTGATTTACCTTTCCAACTTTTGATTTTGAGGAGATGCAAAAGTTGTTGGGACTATCACACTTGGACTCACACCTTGATGCCTTATAGGAGGACTAATTGAACTTGTATCAATACCATTAATATCTCCTAGAGCCTTTCTCTTAGATCTGGTATTATTTTCAACTGAACTATTCTGATTGAGAACAAATGTGACTTCCACTAGAAAGTTTTCAAGGTTCACCTTTTGGGGATGTCATCCTTCATTTTATTACATAAAGTTCCCATATTTTACTAATAGTTGAGGAGTGACTCCTCCTTTAGAAACCAAATATTACTCCCCACCTTCATTTGCATCCATGAATTTACCTTACTTCCATTCCTCTCCTTACACTAAGTTACTATACACTGGTACCATGGATCTTGTGTTGGAGATGAAAGTTGGGTTATATGCATTAACTAGCCTATTGAAGTTAGGATATCCTTTCCCTCTACCTTGACCATATTGATAAGTTGAGAACCTATTTCCTTATTAAGAATAGGGGTAGGGGTTTTGTTTAACACCACACTACAAATTTGGTTGCCTATTTTGAGCCTCTAAGGCTTTATATCTTGCCTTCCAATCAATAGTATCTTTTGCCTTCTTAGGGGAAACTCTAGACTTGGCATTTGCATTTAGGATTTTATCAAAACTTGGAGTAGTAGTAAACATGTTTGGTATTAGAGGAATGGATAATTTTAGAGGAAACTTCATAGATTGTATTAGGCCATTCTTATCTCTAATGACAAGGTCATATGCTTCAGGTATAATGTAACCACCCATGGATTACAACATTATAACTATGTTAGTAGTAGTAGCCCTTAGATATGTATGAAACACAAAGCTTACAGGTGGTCTCATGGGAGGAGGTAGCCTATGCCAATTTATTTGGAATATTTCATTAAATTCATGTATAATCTTAGGTGGGCTCTTTGAATCACATTAAGCTGGTGAATAAGTGATGTGTGATCACATTTGTCTTCAAACCTTGAAGTTATCAACTCTCCAAAATCATCCCAAGTTGTGATACAACCTCTGGGTAATGTCTTATACCAATCAAGTGATTTAATTCTAAGGGACATGCAAATTAGTATAATGGTAATGTTAACCTCAGTGACATTATAGAAGCTACAAAAGTTTGAGATATCCCTAATATGCTCACTAGGAGTGACATGACCTTCACTATTGAATGTGGGAACACTTTTGGTAGCATGAGAGGGTATACCATAATATGTGTTAAGGTGGATGGGATTTTTAGATGATGTCTAGCCATGATATCCTCAAATTCCTCTTCACTCTTTTGATCTTCTTAGATTGCAAAGTCTTCTTATTCTTCAAAGGTTAAGATAGTTTGAGGATGTTGAACTTCAAGAGGAAGTTCAGGTTGAAGGAGTGCGTTTATGGGATTGATACCTATACTAGTAGATGAACTAATAAGGACCATGAAGTATGATCACAATAACTAATAAAAAAATGGTCTAAAACTAGATATTACCTTGAATGAAATTGCCAAATGCTAAGTAAAACATCGTATGAAACTGTGATGTTGTCAATACCAACATTTACGTTGACAAGATGTCTTTGAGACAATGGTCTCATCAGGTGTGATAGAATTTTTGTCACCAAATATCTTACCATAGATTTGGTTGTTTAATACTACTAATATTTGGGCAACATTTGAATACCTCTAGGCCTGTTGGTTGCCTATGATAGAGGTAGACCTCTAGGTTTAAGGGCTAACTCCCTAGATTGCTCTTTGCTTGCTTATCACCTACACTAAATGCTTGCTTGGATAAAAAAGGATAGAATTAACATGGAAAATATACTAATATACTGAGGTGATAAACAAAAATATATCCACTAGACTACCATACCATTGTACTATGAAACATGACCTAAAACACTAGTCTCAAAATCCTAAATTGATCTAACATTAGTATTTCAAACATGGAGGTGATATACATTGTAATACTCAAGGTGAGTGAATCAGAGGTAATGTTTTTGAATTTAAGGATATTACACTTTAATATAGTCAAACACATTATCTAGACATCATGTGAATTGTTAGAGTAAGAGCTACTTGGACCAAACATGAGAGGACAAAGAGAAGGCAAGGATATATACTTATCACTAGACACTTCACTATGCATCACTTCACATACTTAGGTAAGAAGTTTATGAGATCAAAACTAGATTGAAAGTATTATTTCAAAGGAAAAATATAATATCAAACTAGTGGGGCTTCACCATACCAGGTGTGGATTCTTTACAAAAGCTAAAATGGCTTGCATTTATAGAGTATGTGAGAGGAAAGAGAAATGGAGCTCAAAGGTCAAAATAAAAAGTGTCAAGTGATGAGGATGAGTTAAATTTTAGGATAATGGAGTGTATAATATACCATAAAAGGTATTCTTGGAAAAATTTCCATATGAAGCATGAAAACTCCTCAAATTGGTGTAGGGTCCTCAAATGGCCTTCTTGAAAATTATCTTCATGATGAGGCATATCTTGACTATTCAAAACCAAAATAGGGAGAGTTGAAACATGTGAAATATTTTAAGGGGGTTGGAATAATGCCATGACAGTTATTATATCCATCCCTAACTATTATCCATCTTCATGACATTTGTATTTATCATTTGCAGTCATTTATTGGTCTTCTAGGCCTCATTCTTCACATTGTCATCCAAGTGGCCTTTAGTTACTAAACCAAATCCATGTAAGAGGTGTTAGGAAAAATATATAGAGTATATTTTCCTTCCAATCCATTAATTATACCCTAAAAATATCTCAAATTAGACTTATCATCTTCTCACTAGGCAGTCACTCCTCATTTTCAATCTCTATCCAAGACTACCTATGATGAATGGTGCAGAAGAGATGTTTCCATGCACATATGTGGTAAAAAATGAATATGGAAAGTTTTAAAAAGTATCTATTTACCTCTTCAAATTATTCTCATTCCTTAGATCCCTTCCACACTAGCAAAACACATAAAAACCTACAAGAAACCCTATTTTTAGCTTGTTTGTACAAGTAGGGTATATACCAATTGGGTATCCAAGATCTTGAGAGTTTTCAAAAAGTTTAAAAAACTTATAGGGCTAAAATAAAACATATTCATGCATATTATTTCCTATCTTCTCCATTGAGTCCTAAATAAGGGTTTAGGAGGGTTTTAGCATGTTTGGATTGTTAAGGATTATTCATAAAATCTTGACATCTAACCTCTAAAAATATGCCACTTAAACTAAGTGTAGGACCATAATAAACCATCCATATCTCATTGGGGAACCATGACATGTGTCTGTACATGTACAAGTATTTAAAGATGGCCTATAGAGCTCTTTCATGCATTATAGTTACCCTTGTTATGGTTTTAGGCTAATTTGGCCATTTAGGTGTAACTCCATGCAAATTAATGGATGTGACTCATAAAAAAATTAATATTGAAGTTAGTCAATGGTATTTCAGGTTTCATATGGACTTATAAGTGAATTTAGACCCCTATAGGGCTTAGGCCTAGTTCTAGGCCTAATAGGCATGCCCTGTGTCTCTACATACATAACCACCTCTAAGTGGTCTTAATGGTTGCGAGTGATGATTCACAATTTTTAATCTCAAAATCAAACTCAAATATCATTACACACTTATCTAAAACACTACCATCTCATCTACCTCTTGTTCACACATTCTACCTGTAACTTTGGATTATCTGGGAGTGCCTTCTATCTGAGACAAAATAGAGGGAATCTCCACTATTTTCAAGGATAAAACGAGACCATATAGGGTTAAAACATGTATTTGTGGTCTTCTTCACCAAATTTTTGTATTAGATAACTCCTACAAATCTCCCAACATCCCAGAATCTTCAAGATAGATTTACAAGACTAGATTGTGCACAAACTTTGAGTTAACTGTAGCCTGGGGTTTGAACTTGTCTTGATCTATGTATTTGGTATGAGAACCTAATTTAATTGATGGAATAATTTTTAATTTGGTTTTAAACATGTTCAACATCTCACACCTCTTCCAACCTCCTCGATCCACATATTTATTTTACTAGATTGGTCTATCTACTATAGCAAACTTTAAGTATTTATCTTAGTAGAGATGGGAGGTTTCCTGTAAGTGAAGGTGCATGTTTTATCCCTATGTTAGATGAATTAGGTCATGATTCAAGTCATAACTATCATATTCATACTTTAACATATCCATATCATGCCTTAGGGCCATGCAACATCCGAACTTCGTGCTTCTAATGTATTGTCAATCTATAGTCAGACTTTAGGTGACATTTTGAAAGAAAAAGGGGCTTCCATAGGAGGTCATATTTGTATGACCACTATGTTTAAACTCCTCAAATTTATATTTAGGTCATTAGTGTCATTATCACTAAAATTGAGTCAATTTTTCATTAGATCCTATAAGCAATGTGTCATGTGGCATTATAAGACCATTTAGGCTTCCATAGTACTATATATTACTGAGTGTCTTCAGTGAAAGTTTGATTGAAATTGAAACCTATTCAAACTATCCTCTCATGACTAGAAAATCAATTTTATATGTTAAGGAATTTCACCTATTCTTTGGATACATGATGGAAAAATTCAAACTACCCATACCTCAAGATACTCTATGATAAGATGGCATTGAATATGGATAAAACCCTGATTCAGAGAAATTAAGGTAATTTATCCTCAAATGCAACTTTCCAACTTGTAGACATGGTTATCAAGTATACCTACATGAAATGACCTCAACATTTCCATATTGATATTTTACATTCCCCCAAACCTCTAAAGGTTTCAAATAAGTTCAAACACCTTCATTCAAGTCTGTTCCGACATTTGTGGAGCTTCCTGTAGGTGGACATTAGATTCATGACTGTATGCATATTAAATTGGTTATCATAAACAATCTCCTAACCTTGTGAAGGACTCAATATCACTATTTCAAGTTTGTAATCCTTGTAACAATATTTGAAATCTCCTTATCTCACCAATTTAATTGGTTAGATCTCCTTTACACCTGACTATAGGTGACAGTTGTTGGAAGGCTAAATGTGCAATGTTTCCAACTATGTTTTACTCCATCAATGTCACTCTTAAGACTCAACATCCGAAAGATAAATTGGTAACCATTATTAATATAGGTTTGATGTAACAAATCTCCTTTTTCTTGAAGACCAAAATACAATAACAAGTATTGCAACTGTTAAAACCTTGTCTGCAGATTGAAAATGGAGTCTCTCACTATCAAAATAGATGTTTATGACATATCCTTCAAAACACACATGAAAAATAAGTTTAATATAACATGAAGAGGGATAAAATTTTCTAAAATTTCACATTCAACACTTTGTATATACAGACCAATCCAAACAAAAGAGAAAACTATTAGCCATGGGGATGTGTAGGCAGAAAATAGTCACTAACACTCTTAATAATGGTTCATGAAGCATGGTACACCAATTATCTAAATATTTATATTAATTTTTATTATAAAAATAGTTATATCATCCTTAAAAATAATTTACCAAACTCACCTCCTCCTATCCGTACCATGCAAAGACCAGTTGACCATTTCTACTTGTCTAGGAGAGTGACAGGGGAGATAGTTCAGTTTTGACCAATTTTAGGTCTATCAAAGATTTTCAAACATGGAAGTGAACTGAGGGGAGATCAAGAGACAATCAGAGTAACCACACATGCCAAAACTAATGTAAAGGCCATACACCAATTGAAAACTACCTAAAATTGCTTGATATTCTTACTTTCAACATTGCACTTATAGTTGTCAATCCAAGACTATCATCTGCCATAATAATCTAACATGTAGGATGTTAAATTACACTTGGAAACCTTTGTTTTCCATTTTAAACTTGTAAAATCTCATTTAATGACTTAAAATTGACCTTATATGACATAAAATGACACAAAGGACTAATGACCAAGCTAAAGCACATTTTAAATGACCTCATTAAGACCATTAGGCACATGTTACATCCTAGGGGACACTATGACAAGTTTAAAATTCATAAGGGTTGGACTAATTTGACATGTGGTTAAATTAGTCAATAGGACCAATTTCATCTTATTAAGTGATGCCACTTCACTTTTTCATAAATATTTGACCTTTTAATTCTCATTCTTTCCATCATGATAAATTTTGATAGCATTATTTTCAAATTTAGATGTAATCACTTGTTTAAATTATCAATGGTAGATTTCATTTTTTATAAATACTATTGTGCAAGTGTAGCATGTAATTTTTATTTGGTACACATCAATAATAACAATATGTCTATAATTTTAGCCCACAAGCAATCGTTAATACAATATGACATATTGATCCTTTGAAATGTATAATGTATTGTAATTATTTTATTGTGTGGCCCAAATATTATAAAAATTTAATGTTACATTTATTGGCCCCTCACCTTCATCAATTTTAGCTTCATGTTGATAGTCACCCTTGATAAATACTTCAATAATTAATAGTGAAGTTCATGGATGGTTTCACACATTACACGATCTTTTCCTTTATTCATCCTCTTTTGGAGTCACAAATGGTGTATCCATTTTATGTGTCTCTACCTATAACTATATTATCATGATGAAACCTTCATCCTTAAACTTCCAAACATTTTTTTGTAATGCCTCAAAACTATGTATTTTATGTCTAGTTATTCTATAATGTCTGCAATATGATTCTCTTCTTGATGTGATAATCGAGCTACAAATCTATGTCTAGTGGAAGGTCGAATGATCAAATTATTAAGTAAAATTTGTATTATAGTACTTGGTTTATTCTATAAAATAGTTACTTAAAATGTTGTATCATGGTATGTGGAAGGTCTCATTTCTGTGAATTCTATGTTTTTGATTAAATTTTACATGGACATCATGTATTCATCATTGATACATTGTGCAATGTGTAATTATTCTTGTGATCAAGTCATAATATATTTTATAAAATTTTGTCTCTATGGAGCACTTATTATGAGATATTTCTCTCATGAATTGATATTACAACAAGCATTTACATTTATGTCTTCATGGTTGCTTGGAAGGGGTAATTCTATTTTATCTAAATTTTGTTGTCCATGGAATAAAACTCATAATTTATAAATTCTCACCATGTTTGAATCATCTCGATACTCTCTTAGGTAGATATGTGTAAATTTTAGATGAGACAGATGATCATTTATGTTTTTAGGATAATTTTTTATTTTTTTGTGATTAATGCGATGTAAATGAAATAAAATTATGAATATTTATATTATGTAAAATAGGGCAACAATCATAGAAATATGAATGTAAAAGGGTAGATTAATATTGCACTAGATAATTAGAATTTGAGAAAATAATATGGAAACTAGGGTCCTAGTTTATTTTTATATTATGTTACTCATTATACTCATCATTGTCCTTGAAAATGGTTTGTGTCTACTTTGTAACTACTTAGATTAATAAATAGGAGTTCAAAATATGTGGGGATGTTAGTAAAAAATTGAGACCCTTACAATGATTGATACTATCTAAGCATTTCCCATAGTGTCCATGTTAATTGTGTACATGTGTGATGCCTCAAAAACTCACCTATACTTATATATTATTCATGTGTGTGTACTTTCATTTGGTGTTATGTGTTACCTTTGTTTTCTTTCTCTTTACTTTGAAACCCTAATCACACTTTCAACACCAAGATGATCCTTGAAATAAGAGTTATCATGTTGGGTTGGATAAACCTAACCACTCTTACTTGAATTACTAAGTGTTTCCTACATTAAAATACTCTTAGGGTGGCTCAAACCATACATATTTCTCCCACTTAGGAGTGTGCGTGTGTACCATTATGATCAATCTAAAATTAAATGCAATGTTTAGATTTATACACTTGAAACCATGTAAATTTGACTTGAATTTTTATTTAAACCTGGCTCTAAGACTGTTATTTTTAGGGTATTAAGATATATATGCCTTTGTGAAAATATCTCAAGAGAATGCTAATGGATTTCTCTAGTTTTTAGGAATTTCCAAGATGGGTATAACCTTAGGATTGATTTGTATTTATAGTTGACTCTTTGATATTTTTTGCTATGACCAACCCATGAAATGTGTCTAGGTTGATATAATAAAGAATTCATAATTTCAAAATTATCCATTGGTTGTTCTTTGACACTACCGGTATAGGTAGAAACTTATAGAAAACCGTAATTGTTTGAATATTTTAGGTATGATTATAGGAGTAAAAACTAGTAATATGAGATATGTAAATAATCTTTTTAGGATTATGGTAGATTCTTGTATATACTAGGGTGATCCCAAATATGTGTATCTAATAAATTGAGTTTTCTAAGACCACAAGTGGGTAGACAGATAAGGGAAAGTGTGCACAAGAGTAAAATGTGTATGAAATGGCCAATATGTCATAATGTGCCAAAATTTATGTTGCCAATGTGTATAATACCAAATTTATATGTCTAAAAAACTCCCCCTTTTAGTCTAGTATTGAAAATGTTAGATTAAAAAGATAAAAGAAGAATTTTGATACATGTGATGATTGTAGTTGGTATTGATATGTATTCCCAAATGTCCCACTTTCTCCATAAAAAAACTACAAGGAATCATTCATAAATCAATGTCCACATAATATAGATCATTGAATTATTTGAAATTTAAAATTCAATGAACAAATACATTTGAGGGTATATGAACCAAGATGCTACTTGTTGAACTTGTTTAGAAAATGTTATGGGGTAACTATGCCAAAAGGATATTCAACCATTGAAACCATGAGTTGAGGAATATTAATGACCATTGGAAAATGAGGAGTGCTAGACTATGAACACCCCAGAAACCTTAATTTCACTACTTTGAATATCATCATAATTCTTTTATGGAGCCCTAAAATTAGGTTCATATGCAGAGGTGGAACCCAAAAATAAGTTTGTATATCAAAATGGAACCCTAGAACATGTTCATATGTAAAATGAAATTCTAAATCAATTATTTTAGATGGATTATAGTTTCAAAGTAATTACATAGTATCATTGTTCCCCATCGATCCATAATATATAAAATAACAAAAGTATTTACATGAAAAATGTTCATGCCCCAAATATGATACATATATTCCTCAAAATAATCTAGAATGTCATAATATTTCTATCATAATGTCATATAATGTCTCTCAACTACTCAATCTAATAAATCATCACAATCTAAACCATGTATTCTATCTGAAAATGTCATTGAATGTTATAACTATTCCCCACAATCATGTATAATTCTCTACATATGACTCACATATGTGTATAATCTATCTCATTTGAATCACATAATATGACCCAAAGTGTGAACTATCAATCTGTCATGGACTGAATTTCTATGACAAGTTCATTATATTCCCCCTTTTTGATAAGAGTGATAAATCTTGAAAACCACTCATCTCAAAAGAAAGAGTTATGTGCACCGTTTTATATATAAAAAACTACAATCATTTAAAGTATGTACACAAACATGATAAGATATGTCATCATATAAAGTTTTGATCATTCAAGAATGTAATAAACATGCAACCCAAGGCAATGGGCATACAACTATCACATCAAGTAGATATATAAATTAGGCACATGTAACTGAAAGTAATGAAAATACAACTATCATAGTAGATGCATGATGTAAATCATGGCATTGCACACAATAAAAGTATGCATGATAGAAATCATGGCATAAAGCTTAGAAAAAATTATTTATGTAACAATGTATACATGATAATAACAAAATAATGAAGCACACAAGCACTCAAGACATGACTCAAATCTAACTTGAATCTAACTCGACATAGATATGGTATGGCCACGACATAAAATAGGGGATATTGTGACACAAATAATGAATGGTCTAACAATATATAATAAATTTGCTCATAGAACACATAATATAACATAAATTAATGATCACACAATGTAATAATCAGAAACATCAAACACACATAGTGTAAGCAATGTTAGTCTACATAATCAATCAATGTCATCATCCAATAATGAAAAACACCTTTTCTAGAGGAAATAACACACTAGAAATTATGAGTTATAACATGTCATGTATAAAAAAATACTATGATTAATAAACCAATATAGAAAGATACAAATTAATAAGTGTTCAAAGATGCCTCTAATTTAGGATGTCCTCAATGTATAAAGGTATCTATGTGTGTTAATAATGTCAAATATCTATATGTACACATGTATTATATGTGTATGTCTTGCATACCACTCATGTATACCATGAAAAAAAGGTGTATATAAAATAGATATGTAATTCACATTCATATGATAGATAACATTAATCAATCATGTATACTAGTAAAGCATGTCATGCGTAGGTCCTATTGGGGTTTTAGATTTGCACCCTAGTTGAGGAGGGGATTGTTCAGATCTTCCTACTCAAATCTAGTCAAACATGGGATTGATCCTAGGTTGTGGGTATCCTAAAAGTGGATCAGACCTCCAGAGAAGGCCAACTTCCTTATATATCTATCACCTAAACTAAAATTGACTAGGAAAAAGGTGAGAGAAATGGGTACCAAAGCATGAAAACATGTAAAGGAGGTGATGCACAAGTAATGTGATTATTCATCCACTCTATTTGAACTTATAACAAACACTAATGAGATCAGATCTGTAACTCCAAATAGCTATTTATGCATTAGTATTTCATGTAAAGGTTTACCAAATGATAAAATCCCAAGGGAAGTGATGGGGAGGATTGATTCGAGGCACTAACTAGTCAATGTATCCACCTTCTAACTTTAATAAAATGACATTTAATAATAAACATGACTTTTAAAACAATATAATCTAGTAACTAGGTGATATCTAGGATTTGACTAGGAAGAGATTTATACCACATATACAAATCAATCTAACATTAAAACACTATATCAAAATCATCAAATCTGAAAAGAGTCCTTTATTCATCTCAAGAACTTACAAAGATCAAATTTGGGTAGAGTTTAGTCATGCCCAAGAGAGGGATTATCATGTTGTTTTCAAGGCTTAGAAGCCTATAGTTATAGAAAAGAATGAGAGAGAGGGAACTGTGCATTAGAAAAGGCCCAATGGTTTTTGATGGATTAACACCAATTCGAGGATGTTACTTATTGATCGTATCAAGAAGGCATAATTTCAAAGGCTTTGTAAAAGAATTTAATGCTCCATTGATCTTTATCTAGCCACCAGGTCATCATCTTGGGGCTCCATGCTACGTCCACTTGATCTATTGATGAGGACTAATCCCTTATGCCTTAAAACTCCCTGATCCCACTTTCCTATCAGTTCTTTCACTTTATTAGATCATTGGTATGATTGAATGTGAGCCCTTGATCTAACTTGAACCCATCCTTTTGTTAGTGATTTTGCTTCATTGGATCTTGGCTTGGTTATCTCACACCATTGGATTATGTCCAACTTGTATATCTTTAATCGATGTACTTTGGTGGAGGACTTGAGATTTCGCACATAGGATCTTGGTACAAAAGGGAAGAAATCCATATGACCAATTTTCTCTAATTCATCTACATGTGCAAGATATGGCCTCTACAAATTGCCTATTTAGACTTTTTGCTACTATACTCAAATGTGAAGATGAACACAATGAGAAATAAAATGAAATTCATGCACTTTAATATCTATTCCAAGCACTTTTGACACTCATGGGGGCTCTGCAACTATGGACCTATCCTTAGAAGATGATAAATTACACCTTTAGTGGACTTAGAGTGTTTCAAAAGGTCTGAAAGTAAAATGATCATCCTCTTTTATCATTGGATCCTTCTCTCAATTAGGATCATTGCTTAGTTTTCTGAAAGCTTTGTATGTAGGCCAAAAATGGCCAAAATCTTTAGTGATTTGGCTGGGTATCATGCCTGCTATGATTGAATTCAGACCATGTACATGATCTTTGACTTATAATATATAACACATCTATTCCATAACTATAGAAAACATCTTGATTGGTAAAGATAATTGACTCCACCAAAATAGGGAAGAAAACAAAAGAAAGCAGGGAAACTATCCTAACAAAGCAAATGTGCAAACAAGCACTTATCTGAGACAAAATATAAACAAACTAATCTAATTAACTATGACAAAACATGGTCCAACTGGATCAAAAGTGAAATTCATGAATTTTCTCATTAAAAAAGATGGTACAAGTTTCAAAGTAGGAGGTTTATTAAACATGACCTTTGAAGAGGCAATTTTTTTGATAATTATTTCTCTTAACATCTCCTAAAATGAGCCATCAATAGTAAACCAATCACCAACAAAAACAAATTCATCTTGTACTCCTGTATCCTCTTTATGTTGCTTGTCAACTACAACCTTGTCAATTGACATCTCATTTATACTTGATTTTTGGATGACCTTATCCTTCTTATCAATTACTACAAGTTCATCCAAATGTTTAAGGAGTTATGAATAGTCAAACCAAGTTGTATTGTGATCATGAGTAGGTGATTCTTGATCAAACTTCTAAATATCATGCTCTCTAATGGGTAACATATATTTATAAAGTTCTTCAATCTCTTGTAGAGATTCAAAATATAGCTGCCAATCATCTTTTTGTTCTTCACTTTGATCAACCTGAATAAGATCATTTTGAAAGGTATCTTGATCTTCCTCCAGTGGAGAGATCTCAATATCATTTGTGACATCAACGTATATGAATTCCTCATGGATTTCTTGTATATCAGGATCAACCTTTTTCTCAATACCTAAGATAACTTGTTCAATATGAGCTACAATCTTAGTTTCAACTTTGGTTTCTAGTGGAGAATGAATGAATAACTCTTTATCATACACACTTGAAGCATATTCTTTATATTCTTCAAGAACTTGATTTGCAGCTGCAACCTCTTTCTCTATTTCCCATAGAACAGGCTCCTCTTGAAGAAGGGAAATGGTGGGAGGGTGATGAAATTCATTTGATTAAGAGTAAGTATGAGGCATGGGAGGTTGATCAAGATCAAATTTTGGGATATTTAGGGAAATGGAATCATATAGGGAATCTTGAAGAGGAGGGAAAGAGAAACTTTTGAGAACTTCTATATTCTACTCCTTCCACTTGGCCATTACTTCATCAAGGTCTAAAACCTTTTTGTCCTCATGGAGAAATTGAGCTTGAGGGGTAAGTGGTAAAGAAAGGGAACTATAATTCTGTTTATCCTCTTAAATAAGCATATGGATATCTTCTTGAATAGGTTCTTGACTCCATCTAAGAATCTCCATTGGCTCACATTGAACATGGTCAAGAAATTTATGAGAATAAGGAACATAAGAAAGCTGGTAAGGAATATAAGAGGGTTCTTGAGACAACTGATCCAACTAAATTTGTTGCTTCTCACAAGCCTCTACTTTTTTTGATATAAAGCTACAAAACTTAAGCCTCTCCTTTAGATCATTAGATACATTCTGAAAAATTCACTTCCTCATACTAGGAATTTGAACGTACTTTAATTGCATATGTTATGAATTTAAGCTCTATTTCATCCATTCTCTCTTGGAGATAAGGCTAATCATGTATCACATCATATCCATATGGGAAAGGTTAAATCTATTTTTGAAACTGATATGGTTCATAAGGAAGGTAAGAGTCATGATCTTGGTAATAAGGATCATGGGAAACTTGATAAGGCTAATCATAGCTCTTATAAATCTCCTAGTAAGACTGATTAGGCTCATATAGATCATGTCAAGGCTGGTATGATCTATCATAGGGATGATAAAGAGGTATAACATAGGGATATCCTTCATACATAGCCATGAAAATAATATTATGATAGTGCAATGAAAATGAACGTACTTGGAAACTACTTGTACTTTAATATCAATTGCTTGAGCATGGAATCACCAAATTCTTCATGAAAAACACTAATGCAACTATAATTCCACCAAGATAAACTCCAATGATTCCCACTGGGTGTGCCAAAATTATTAGGGTTTTATATTTGTACCTTAACTGAGGAGGGGATTTTTCAGATCTTCCTACTCAAATCTATTCCAACATGGGACTTATCCTAGGTTGTGGGTATCCTAAAAGTGGATCAGACCTCTAGAGAAGGCCAAATTCCTTCTAGATATATCACCTAAACTAAAAGTAACTAGGAAAAGGGAGAGATAAATGGGTAACAAATCATGAAAACATGTAAAGGAGGTGATGTACCAGTAATGTGATTGTTCATCCACTCTATTTGAACTTCTAACAACACTAATGAGATCAAAATTGTAACTACAAATGATTTATTACACATTAGCATTTCATGCAAAGGTTTACCAAATGATCAAAACCTAAGGGAAGTAATGGGTAGGCCTTATTCAAGGCACTAACTAGTCTATGTATCCATTTGCTAGCTTTAATCAAATGACATTTAATAGTAAACATAACCTACAAAATAATATAATCTAGTAACTAGGTGATATTCAAGATTTGTCAAGGGAGAGATTTCTACCACATATGCAAATCAATCTGATATTAACACACTATACCATAATCATCAAATCTAAAAAGAGTCCTTTATTCATCTCAAGAGGTTACAAAGATTAAATCTGGGTAGAGTCTAGTCATGCCCATGAGAGGGATTATCAAGCTATTTTCAAGGCTTAGAAGCTTGTATTTATAGAAAAAAATGAGAGAGAGAGAACTATGCAATAGAAAAGGCCCAATAGATTTTGATGGATTAACACCAATTCAAGGATGTTGCTCATTGATCTTATGAAGAAGACATAATTTTAAAGGCTTTTTAAAATAATTGAATGATCCATTGATCTTTATCTTTCCACCATGTCATCATCTCGAGACTACATGCTACTTCTACTTGATTTGTTGATGAGGACTAATCCCATATTCCTTAGAATTGACAGAGTCTCCTTTTTTATATTTTGAATGGTTAGATGTACCTTTTTGTCAAGGTTATAATTGAGCATAGATCTCTTTATAGATTGAAAACCAATCATATTATTGGTTTTCCTATAGCTCAATGCTTGGTCTCATTTTGAAAACCAAATGTTGACCTTCAATTGAAATAGGTCTAAAATACCAATCCTATCTTCAAGGAGCTCTACTAATGATGCTTGGTCCTAAAATATTCACCCTAACTTGACCTGAATGATGCTCGAGCTTCATTTACTTTGTCTTAGCTTACCAGAGTAAAAAAACTATCTCTTTGACCTCTATCAAAAGTCCCTTGGGCTCGATTCCTCTCATTGATTATTGAATGATAACTTAGACCCTTGACTTCTTTGGCCTTATTCACTAAATTGATATACTTGTGCATAGATAACTATAAGCCATTAATTTTATACCAATTGAATGTGCTTGTGCTACTTGTCCTTAACTCATTATTTCTTTGGATTCATTGACCAGTTTAACTCATGCTCACCATCTGATCAAGATGTATGAGTTCAAATGCACCATAGATCTCCCTAGTCCCACTTTCCTATCAGTTTTTTCACTTTATCAGATCATTGATAGGATTGAATGCAAGCCCTTGATCTAGCTTGTACCCATCCTTTTATTAGTGATTTTTCTCCATCAGTTCTTGGTTTGGTTATCTCACACCATTGGATTATGTCCAACTTGTAGATATTTAATTGATGTGCTTTGCTGGAGGACTTGAGATTTGGCACATAGGATCTTGGTACATAAGGGAGAAACCCATATGACCAATTTTCTCTAATTTATCTACACCTGTAAGATATGGCCTCTACAAATTTCATATTTAGACTTTATGCTACTATATTCAAATGTCAAGATGAACACAATGAGAGACCAGATGAGCTCCATGCACTTCCATATCTATTCCAAGCACTTTTGACACCTCATGGGGGCTCTACATCTCTAGACCTATCCTTAGAAGATGACAAATTATACTTTAAGTGGACTTAAAGTGTTTCAATAGGTTTGAAAGCAAAATGATCTTCCTCTTTTATCATTGGACCCTTCTCTCAATCAGGAACATTGCTCAGTTTTTTGAAAGCTCTTATGTAGGCCAAAAATGGCCAACAGGTCCTTGTTTTGTATTTTTCACTTATTGATTTTTTTTAAAATTTTTTTACATCCCTAATATTGCATCTAAGGGGTGCCTAAATGTAGACCGAAGATGCAGTAATAGAGTTATTATCTTTTGATATATGATCATATCAAATGCCCACATGTAATTGCCATTAGAGTCATCATACCTAGCTATTATATCATCTTTCCCTTTATCTTATCAAGATGTATGTGTAAGCATTGCATTTATCTCAAAGCTATATGAGGGATAATTTTTCATCTTATTAATTAATTTCACTTCAATTTTTCATAAATATTTGATATTTTGATCATCATTATTTCCATCATGATTGATTTTGATTATATTATTTTATAACCTAAATCTAATACACTTATTTTGAGCATCAATGATAGCTTGCATTTATTCTAATCATTATTTTCCATGCGTAATAAGGAATTGTTCCTTGGTACACATCATAAATATCAATGTGTCCATAAATTTTTGCCCATAAGTAATTGGTAATTTAATTTAGCCTATTGATCCTTCACAATGTATAATGTGTTGTAATTAATCTATTATGTGGCCCAACTACTTTAAAAGTTGAATGATGCATAGATTATCCCCTCTCCTTCACCAATATGAACTTCATGTTGATAGTCACTCTCAATGACTACTTGAATAGTCAATGGGTCCATTCAAGGATGCTTGTACATGTTATGTGATATTTTCTTTGTTTGTGTTTTTTGGAGAAATAATTGGTGTATCTATTTTAGGTGGGTTTAACTATACTTATATTATCATGATGATGCCTTCATCCTTAAAATTTTCAATATTTCATTAAAAATTCTCATAAATATGTATTCCACATCCAATTATTCTATGATAACTAAAATATGGTTCCCTTCTTGATGTGATAATTGAGGTATAAATTTACATCTATTGGAAGGTAGAAAGATCAAATTCTTGTCACGTAACATTTGAAATATAAACTTGGGTTTTTTTTGTAAACTAACTAATTGAAATGTTGTATCATGGTATGTAGAATATCCTATTTCAATGAATTCTATATTTTTGATTGAATTTTTCACTAACATTTAATATTATTCATTGATACATTTTACAATATGCATTGCTTCTTATAATTGAATCTTATTAGATTTCATAAAATGTTGTCTCAATGGAGCACTTATTGTGATAAATTATTGTCATGAATTTATATTTAAACAAACATTTATATTTATATTCTCATGGTTTTTGGAAGGAGTGACTTACATTTATCTAACTTTAGTTGTGCATGAAGGATACCTCATAATTTATCAGTGCTCACTATGATTGAATCACCTGATACTCTCCTACACTGATAGGTGTAATGTTAAGATGAGATAGATGATTATCTATGTTCATAGAAAATACATAATCATAATCATCACTAGCATCCTCCAAAAATATTTGATCATGATGTTCTGAACTGACCAACAAAGGAAGATCTATTGTCTTATCCTTTTGTGTTTTAGATATGCAATGACTCTTTTACCATCTCTTTATAAAATGATATATTTAAGTTGAATTTATTTTAATTAGCTTTTATTGATTCTCTAACTTCATATGTGTG
Source organism: Torreya grandis (assembly GCA_037957365.1). Lineage (NCBI taxonomy): Eukaryota > Viridiplantae > Streptophyta > Pinopsida > Cupressales > Taxaceae > Torreya > Torreya grandis. The sequence goes on from JARHVA010001060.1 coordinate 2,777,778, forward strand.
TATCAATTCTATTATTATGATCTATAATTAAGGTATTATGGAAAAGTGAGGAGCATCAAATTATGATATACATCCATCACTAGGTTCAATTACTTTGCAATACTTGAAAGGTTTATTATCTGGAGGAAATATATGCAAACATCTCTCATGTAAAAATTTCAAGTGTCAATGTAGGGTGTATGGTAAAAATTCCATAACATGAATTTAATATATATCGAGGAGTAGGTTATAATGCAAATGATTTGGCATTACTTGAAAATATAATAGTTAACCTTTTCTGCCCCACTATCACATCCAAAGTAATTGTTCCTATCACTTGGAAAGGTACAATATCAAAAATTATTATATTCTTGTGTTTTTATAATAAATTCTATATTGATACCAAGTGTTTGAATAAATTTGACATTGAAAATATTCTATCATGATCCATTATCAATAAGCACACACTTAACCCCCTTTTTAAAGATTTGTACTTGAATAAAAGTGGGAGATTCTGATCCATATTATGTTCAATGGGAAAATCTTATTTTTAAAAATAAATTATCTCCTTACTATCTTCCAATGTATTAAAAATAAATACAAAATAATTCAACTCTATATTTTTAGGTAAAGTTGCATCACGTGGTGTTATGTGAAGAATATCACAATTAATAGTGGATATCTTGATAAATTATAATATAGAGATTTTAGCTAGAGTATTCTTAAGTTGATCAATGACATCATAATCTATAGTTACATTAGATGGTTCCTTCATAGGTGGAGGAGGATTAGGAGGGATATTTTGACTACCTCCACTTTTTCCTACAAGATGTTGCACCCTACCTTTTAGTGTTGTGATAACATGGACATATATATTCAATATAAGAATAGAATGAATAATAACGGAGGGATGGTCACTATTAATACCTCGAGGTCTAGGGATAAGAGGAAAGAAAAGAGTCATACATGCCATTTCTTGTCAAGTAGTAGCCAAAAACATCTCAAATTTAATATTAATGCAATGTGTTACTAAGGAGAGTGATAAATTCATCAATATTAATACCAATGTTATTTTTATTACAGATAAAGTTTACCCATTTCATTGTATGAGATTATGATACATTGTATAATTTATGAAATAAGCATGAAATTATGACAACCATAGCTTAAACTATAAATATAAATAATTAGCATCCATTACAACTATGTCAGGGTTTCACTGATGTGAATAAGGGAAAATTAGAAACCATATTTGAAAGTAAACCTTAATAAGCAATAAATATGAAACCCTAAGAAAGCATGAAACCCTAATGGAGAAGAGACCTAGGGTTTATCATTCTCATGTCAATGAGAGGTACAATGGATATTCATATGTTCCTAGTTTAGTTTGTGGTGTTTTACTTTTATTTGAAAATGTAATGCTTACACATAAACACCTTGAAAAGGTAAATGGAAAGATGATAGGCATACTCATTAGATATTTTTTATATAATTTACATGTGTTACACCCCTTAGGTACTATATATCCAAAAATGATATTAATTTTAAAACAAATGCATGTTTTAATGATCCCATAGGTATTTCTACATATAGTAATAATATGGGTGGTGTTATGACCCATAGTTGTATGGGGAATTATAAATGATTATATTCATGGCCCATGATTTTGGTACCCATGGTATTGTAAGACTGATTAGGCAATTACTTATTGATGTGCCTATATATACTTGCACATGTAGTAGAGGTAGAGTAGAACTAAGGAGTATATTATTGTATTATATAATGGTAAAGTCAATATAATAGTAAAGAGGTTATTGTGCTAAGTTTTTCATCAAAAGGGCTTCCCAAGTGAAATCTTGTGTACTATGGATAATATGTGTGTGAAATTTATCCTATTAAAATTTTAGCATAAATATTACATTAATATTTCTTCTATGGTATTGGTTTATCAGTCATTTTATCTTAATTTGTTATCAAAGTTAGGTTTTAGATTTTTTGTGAAGAAATAGGGTTTCATTTACCTTTGATAAATTATTTTGTGAGTGGGATATTTGAGTGTGGGAATATATGTGTGAAGGAGAATGATGGGAACCTCAAGGATAAAGATTGAAAAATTCAATGGTTATTTTTTTGAGTTGTGTAATTTCAAGGTGTAATAGATTCTTGTGGACATAAATTAGTGGGTTGTTGTATTATGAGTACAAATTATGGGTATGAAGGTAGAAGATTAAGAAAAAAATGATAGGAAGGTGAAGATTTCAATCAAATTGTGTTTTCCATATTTCATTTTTGTGAATGTATCAATGGAGAAAAATTATAAGGAATATGGGAGAAGTTGGGGAAATTATATCAAACAAAGTCTCTAGTAAACAAATTATTTGTATGAAAGAAGAAGTATTCATTGAGAATGATTGATGGTGACCATGTGGATAAACATCTGAATGCCTTCAACACTATGGTAAGTTACTTGTTTTCTATTGAATACAAATGAATGAAGAAGAAAAGTTTACTAATTTTATTTATTCTTTTATGGATTCTTGGTATAATTTATTTATGGAAATAACTAATACTACATTAACATTAAAAATAGAGGATATAGTAGTAACATTATTATCAAAAGAAATGAGGTTGAAATCTAACAAGGATTATATAAAAAATGATGCATTATTCATGAGAGGTTGTTCACAAGAGAGAAACAAAAATAGGCATGGATAGTAAAATTTTAGAGGTAAATCTATGACTATAGCAAAAGATAAGATGAAATGTTAGAATTATGGTGAATCAGGTAATTTTAAGAATGACTAGAAACTAAAAAGTTTGAAAAAGGTAATTTGTTTGATGATTCCAAATATACACAAATAAATACCCCTAGTGAAGGCTCGAGTGATCTATTACTAGCAACATTATGCTCACATGCATGCCATGATGCATGATTGATTGAACTATATGCCTCTTTTCACATAACTCTCCATAGAGAGTGGTTTTGTGAATATGAAAATATCAATGGAAGTGATGTCTTCTTGGGATAAAACTCAACCTATAATATTTTTGGTCGAGGGAGATTCAATTTATTATTCAATTATGGAAGGGTAAAAACCCTTTAGTTTTTAGGACATTCCAAGTTTGAATAAAAATCTATATATATATTTTAAATAAGTTGAATGATGTGGGTGTGCAATTGACATTTAACAAGGAATATGCATTGGAACATTATTTAATCTTGAGGAAAATAATGTTAGTGATGGGTCTAACAACTCCTTTTTTATTTAGGAAAGAAATGGATTGGATCAAACACTTATGCTACTCGTAGAACTAGCATCAGAGGGTGGGTCATATTGGAGACAAAGGCCTTCAAAACACTAAAAACTAACGGTATGGCTGAAGGTATTTTTGACTATCCTTTAGATTTTGAATTTTATGAACATTGTGTATATGAGAAGCAAAATATAATAAATATTCCCATTAGTGATACTAGATAAAATGGTATTTTGCATTTAATAGATGCAAATGTGTTTAGACTTGTGAAAGTTCCATCTATAGGAAAGTCATTGTATTATGTGTCTTTAATAGCTGACTACATGAGGAAAACATGGATTTTACTATATCAAGCATAAATATGAGGTTTTAAAGAAGTTCAATGAGTTTTAGGATCTTGTTGAAAACTAGAAAAAAATAAGATTAAGGTCTTGAAAAGTGATAATGGTGGAGAATATTGCTCCAATGCTTTTGAGCATTTCAATAAGGACTATGGAATAGAATGGGAAAAGATGGATCCATACACACCACAACATAATAGAGTTGTATAAATAATGAATGGGACTTTGATGGATAAGGTGAGAAGTGTGCCAAAATTTTCAAGCTTATAAGGGTAGTTTTAAGGAGAAACAATTAAAATTATATTTTACTTGATCAATAAATTGACCACATCAGCCCTGGTCAATAAAAATCCACTAGAAGCATGAATTAGTAAGAAACCCTCTTTCAAACACATTAAGTTTTTCGATTGTGATGTTTATATGTATATTATAAGTAAAAAAGGACTAAGCTAGACATAAATTTAGCTAAGTGTATATTTATTGGATATAATATCAATGTAAAAGCATATAATTCATGGAAGTTATAAATGAAGAAGATTGTTTACATTTTAAATGTTATCTTTGGAGAGGTTAAGAGGGTTTTAAAATAGGAAGGAAAACCAAAGGATGAACCTGAACAATTTCATGTTCAACTAAAAGAGGGAAAATCTATATTTGAATTCAAAGTAACTATAGAAGATGAACCAAAAAGGGAGTTGTAAGAGGAATATTTAAATGAAGCATAGGCGGAGGAACTAAAAGATGTAGAACTAGAAATTCTAGTTTTGAGAAGATCATATCAAATGAGAAGAGTAAAATAAATGCATAATCCTCCATATTTTCATTTAACATTTATTTTATCAAATTTATTAGTTGATGAAGAAGAATCCAAGAATATATATAAGGCACTTGGATCAAATGAAAATAAGTCTTGGAAGAAGGATATGAAAGAAGAAACAAATTCCTTAGGTAAAAATAATAAATGGGAATTGGTGAAATTACCTCTAGGTAGAAAACTTGCTTGTTGAAAATGGGTATTAAAGAAGAATTATAATTTAGAAGGGAAAATGGAGAAGTTTAAATCTTTCCTAATAGAAAAGGGATTCTCTTAGGTATAGGGAATTGATTTTGGTGAGATATATTTTTTTGTTACTAAGATAAATTCATTTTTTTTAGCCATTGCTACTAATTTTAATCTTGAAATAGAACAAATGGATATAAAGATAACTTTAATACATGGTGAGCTTGAGGAAGAAATATACATGATGCAACTAGATAGTTTTAAGGTGAAGGGAAAGGAAGATTTGATGTGCATGCTAAAAAAGTATCTTTACAACTTGAAGCAATCACCAAGGATGTGGAATAAAAAATTTGATAGGTATGTGTTAGGAATTGGGCTTGAATGAACGAAAATTGATCCCAAAGTGTGTTTCAAACAAGAAGATGAAAATTTTATTATCATAGTGTTGTATATAGATGACATGTTTTTAATGGGTAACAATAAGGAAATGATCAATCAATTTTTCTCTCAATTTTATATGAAGGATCTAGGTGTTAAAAAAATTATTTTGGACATGGAAATCAGAATATATTGTGTAAACATAAAATTATGGTTAAATTAGAGAAAATATACCAAGGTGATTAGGCAAAGGTTTAGGATGTAGGGAAGTAAATATATGAGTATTAATTATATGGTTGGTAAAAAATATCTACTGAATAGTGTCTCAAGACATAAAAAGACATTGAGGACATATCATAAGTACCATATGCTAGTATTGTTAGAAGTACCATGTATGCAATGTTTTATATCAATCCTGATTTTACTCATGCAATGGGAGTATATTTATGTCAAATTTGGGTAAGGAACATTAGACTGCTAAGAAAAGGATATTTAGGTATTTATGTATAATGTTTGACTGTGTAATATATTATCAGGGTAATCATGTTGAAAGCAATACATTGAGTCTACATGACATTATGGATTCTAATTGGGCTAAAGATCTTGACTGCCATAGATATACCAGTGTATATGCATTCAAAATTTTAAATGGCACTATAATTTTGATGAAAAAATGGAAATAAAGTGTTGTAGCTACTCATGCACTTTGGATTATAAGGTAGAGTACATGGTTTCTACTCATGCAAGCAAGGAAGCAGTTTGGATTACAAGGTTGTGTTACAATATTAGGTCCATTCAAAAGGATTTAAGGATAAATTATGATAATCAACATGGAATTTATTTTGTAAAAATACTTGAGTATCACTCTCAAGTTAAACACATCAATTTCCATTTTTATTTGGGAAATAATGGAGGAGAATAAGATATTGATATAGAATGTAGACATTAATTTTAATGTTTATGATTCACTTACGAAGGCTATGAGTAATGAAAAGTTTTCTTGGTGCATAAGATCGATGGGCATGGCTACCCTTAGCTACTAAAATTATGCATCTGTGAAGCCCTATGATAGGTGTTCAATAAGTGGGAGAATGTTGGATTATTTTTATTTAATTTACATGTGTTACATTCCTTAGGTATTGTATATCCAGGCATAATAATTAGGTTCTAGGGCATCAAACTAATTAGGGGGTTTTAGGGGCTAACAACCTCCCAATCGAGGGTTTGGGGCCAAGATCCCTTAAGAAATATTTATTGTAGAAAAAATACATGTTTTGGTGATTTGACAAGTAATTTTATCTATAATAATAAAATAGGTTGTGTTATGACCCATAATTTTATGGAGAACCGTTATGGGTTGTATTCTTGGCTTGTGGTTTTGGTACCCATGACATTGTAAAATTGCTTTGGTGGTTACCTATTGATGTGCCCAAATATTATAGCACATGCAATAGGGGTAGAACATAACTAAGGAGCAAATTATTATATTTCAAGATGGTTCAGTTAATATAATAGTAAAGGAGTTTATTATGCTAGGTTTTTTCCCAAAAGGTTTCCCTAAGTGAAATAGTATGTATTGTGTAATATTGTGTGTGTGCAATTTATTCTATTCAAATTTTAGCACAAGTATTTTTTTAGTATTGATTCTCTTATATTAGTTTATCTGTCATTTTCTTTTAAGGTTTTTTGTGCTCATGTCAATTAGAGGTACAATGGATATTCATAGATTCCTAGTTTAGTTTGTGACATTTTACCTTTTTTTTGAAATGTAATGCTTATGCATAGACACTTTGAGAAGGAAAATGAAAAGATGATAGAAATGCATAGATATGATGACTCTAATGGATGACATGTGGGAATTTGATATGATTCTATAGATGGAGATAAACACTATATTACCATATCTTAGGCCTAAATTTAGGCATCCCTTAGATGCTCTCTCAGGGTTAAACAATAAATAATAGATAAAAAATTAAAAAATATCAAAAAAATTAAATATTTTAAAAATACAAAATTAAGACCTATGCATGACATACTTTACTAGTATACATTGTTGATTAATATTATGTATATCATATAAATGGTGAATAACATATTCATTTTATATGAACATACTTTTCACAATATACATGAACTGGATGTAGGACATACATGTTACATATAATACATGGACATACAAATACATGCAATTATTTACACCCACAGGATACCTTCCTACATTAGGGGCATGATTACACTAGGGGCATCTTTGCACACTTTTCAGGTTGTATCTTTATATTTCTGTCTATTAATCATAATAGATTGATATACATGACTTGCTACTACTCATACTTTATAGAGTGTTAGTTCCTATAGATATGGTGCTTTGATATACTAGATGATGACATTCACTGATTATGTAGACTAACATTACTTGAGATATGCATGCTTGATGTCAATGATTATTAGTTTGTGTGATGTTTGATATGTGTAATACTACATGTTCTATGAGAGCATTGATTAGGTTTTATCACATCGTGTGCCAATTGTGTCAGAGGGTCCTCTAGTCAATGGCATGGCCATGCCATGTCCATGGTAGGTTAGAATTGAGTTAGAGTTGAGTCATGATTTGAGTTGTTGTGTGCTTCATGATCATTATATTGTGTGTGAGAGACTGATTACATAAATGATTATTGTTGCACTTGGTGTTATGATTTCTATCACACATACTTCTATTGTGTGTGATGCCAAGATTTCTATTATACATCTATTGTGATGCTTATTACTATGTGAATAATTGATATATCTACTTGACATGACACTTACATTCTCATTTATTTAGATTACATGTTTCATACATGCTTGAATGATCAAATATTTCTATGACGACATATATTATCATATTTATATACATAATTTACATGATTACATTTTTATATATAACACATGGTTCACATAACTCTTTATTTTGAGATGAGTGAATTTTAGGCTTCATACCCATATTGAAAGGGGGAATATAATGGGCTTATCTTAGAGAGTCAAGCCATGAAAAATAAACTACTCACATTTTGGGTTATATTATGTGATTTAGATGGAATAAATTAGAATTATATGATGCATATATGGGGCATTATACATAATTATGATAAATAGTTGTGATATTGTATAACATTATGAGGCAAATTATATGAGTCAAGTTGAGAAGATTTACCAAATCAATAAATTGAGATAAACTCTATGACACTATGATAGATACATTATGGCATTCCATATCACTTTGAGGTATATATGGATTATATTTGGGGCATGAATGTTTTTCATTAAAGTATTTTTCTATTTTGTATTTTTTGGATCAATGGGGAATGATGGTAATATATAAGCCATTTGGATCTATAATATTTCTACAAAAATTGTTATAGAGTTACATTTTTACATACGAACCTATTTTGGGGGTCCATTTTGACACACAAAATTAGTTTTGGTTCCAAATTTATATACAAACATGATTTTGGGGTTCATAAAAAATAATTATGATGATATCCAGAGTATTGCAATCGAGTTTTAAGTGGTGCTCAATTTATAATACTTCTCCTTCTCCAATGATGGTTGAGGCATTAACACTCATCAAATCATGGTTTCAATAAAGGAATCTCCTTGGGGCATAATCATCCATGACATTCTCCAAACGAGTTCAAAAAGTGAAATATTGGTTTGTGTACCCTTATGGGTATTCATTCCTTGACTTTTCAATTTCAAATAATTCAATGGTCTATACTATTTCAGATTTTCTATCATGAATGGACATTGATCCATGCATATTTTCTTATAGGTTTTTCCTGAAGTAAGTGGGCCATTTGGGGTGATTGGTCAACACCAAGTGTATTCACCATAGGTTTTGCATGAAGGAAGTGGGACATTTGGGGTATACCTACCAACACTAAATGAAGTCATCATACGTACCAAATTTCTTCTTTTATCCTTTTAATTTAGAATTTTCAATTATAGACTAAAAGGATGGAAATTGTAGATAGCTAAATTTGATATTAGACACTTCAACAACATTAAATTTGACACACTTTGACATACTTAGACTTTGTATACACATTTGACTCTTGTGCACACTTTCCCCTTTCCATATACCCACATGTTATCTTGGCCAATCTAGTTTACCATATACACATATTAATGATCACCCTAGTCTATGTAAGAACCTTTCAAAATCCTAAATAAATTGTCTCCATATCTTATATCATTTATTTTTACTCCCAATACAATATCTTCAATAGTTAGACAATCATTGTTTTTTCATAGGTGTTTTCATTTACCGATAGTGTCCATGAACACTCAATGACTATTTTTAAATTTTGAAAATCTCCATTACATCATCCTAGAAAATTTTTATGGTTTGGTCATAGTGGAAAATATTAAGATTCATCTATAAATACAAATAAACACTAAGATTTTACCTATCTTTTAAAGTACTAAAAAACTTGAGAAATCCACTAACACTCTCTTTAACCATTATCACAAAGGAATACAAATATGAATATCCCTCAAAAGATAAGTCCTAGAGCCAAGTATTAATAAAAACATAGGTTAAATTAGCACAGTGCCAAGTGTTAAAATATAAAGATTGCATTACACTCTATATTAATCATGATGGTGCACACACACACCTAGGTGAGAGAACTACATGTTGTTTGGGATCTAGGCAACACTAAATTACCCAATGAGGAGTGGTTGGAGCTATCCAACCCATAGAACTAACCTATTTTTTAGGGGTCTTCTTGTGGTTAAAAGTGTAGTTATGGTTTGAAAGGCAAAAAGAAAGAAATAAGATATCAATGCATAGGACCAAAAGTGAATACACAAATATAAGGCATCTACAGTTATATGCATGATGTTGTGATGCATAACATACATGTTGATGTAGGAGAATCCAAGGCGTATGGAAAATATTGCATTGTTAAAAATAGTTAGGTAGTTTTTAAATTTTTTTTTAAGGATCCTAAGGGCAAAATTTTCATAATTTGGTTATGGAGTTGCAATGATCTCTTAGATTTTATAGGCTATCATATGGTATCAAATATTGTATTCACAACCTGAGTTACAATGGTCATGGAGGTTATACAAGTCCTAAGTTTGACAAGGAATTTATATTATTTCAATGGTCACTTTATATATTTTAAGATTAGGAGAGCTCACATGTTATATTCTTTATGTTCGTAGTTATAAGTCTACAAGGTCACGTAGAGTATCTATGTTGCATGGAGATATGTTTGATCAAAAATCACTCTTAAAATATTTCTATTTGGTTAAGTCTATATTCTACCAAATGTGAAAAGTTATAAAGTGAATTACAAATGTTAATGGGTACAGATGACTCTTTCACTTCATGCATGGGATTGTACAAATCTATGGAGGATACTTGGGATTTTTTTGGAGATCAGTCAAAGTTAATATAGAGTTCATGGGATGACAATTTGATAGATATAAAATTTATTTTTAGGTTCAAGAGATGATGGTTGTGATCTTATAGAATTTAATTGAGTTTTATGTGTTCACTAGCCTTGATTTACTCCCATAAAGTAGATAAGCAGATGCATATTTTTGAGAGCTTGTGATTTTGATGAGTGTCACAATTATGACCTATGCAAGATAAAAGTCAATAGTAGGACCACTTTGATAGATGCATTGAGAATTATGAATGAGAATGAATATTTACATGAGTTTAAGGATGGCCAAGAGATCACAAAGGACTATTATATTCCATTAAGTAAAATATCTAGGATCATGCCAAGTGGCATGATCATATGCCACTTAATATCATAATTAATTTTTATCACAATTCATAGGTATTTTAACCTAATTTGGTTTTACAACCATGAAGGGATAGAAACTATAATTATAATTTAGATTAATAGATATGGCATTCAAACATTCAATTTAATGTAAAAAATTAAAACTAATTATATTGGTTTGAAAAGTGGCATATGTTAAATATAGTAAGTACAACAAAGGAATGGGTACTTAACTTTTTTAGGTGACTATTTAACTATGACTATATTTTGTTAATGGTATACAAATAAAAATAGGCCTATAATTAATCTAGATTAGGAAATGCAATTTTATCTTACCAAGGTTTGTTTCATCTATCTAGGTCAATATCATTGGTCAATATTGACCTATGTGGAAATTAGGGCCTTTATGTGTGATCCTAGCCCCTAATGATGCATGCATCTCTGGAAATCAATCTACTTTACCTTAATAACCTAGGTGTGCATGTGATGGATATAAAATTAAAAAATTAGGAAAGTGAAATGGGTTGGCTGGCCCCAACAACCCTCATTTTATGATCGACCACTGCCTACATATATAATACTCTGAAGAGGGAAATTAAGACACACATAGTTCACCCACCTAGTGTGATTGTGAAATTATGCTCCTTTGATATATGTATGTAGCTAATAATTTAGATTTGATACTTGAAAATGATTACTTTGACTTGGATTCAATATGCTTTAGACTTTAATTGTGGCTAATCCTATTTATATATTCTCAATTTGGGAAGAATAGGGAAAATTTTCTCAATGTGCAATAGTGTAAAGATTTGTAGTAGATAAGTACCAAGTCCCTTTTGAATGAGACCTTGATTTATTTACATATGAATCAAATTAGGAAATTTTTCTTGCCACTAACATTATAGGTAAATGGACTAACCCTAAGGAAAGGTTTGATTTTAAAAAGTAACTATTGCTAGAAGTGGGTCAGTTCTAACCATATCAGGTGGTATTGATTAGTGATACTAATCAAATTTGACAAAACCAACATGTGTACAGGTGGATTGAATTGAGTGTTTAGAGATGTTTTTGTAGGATATTTATCAAATTTGAAATAACTAATGAGTTTATTGTAGGTGTGTAATAATATAACATTAAGGTCAAACTCATAAGATAACATGCGAGTGTGAGAGAATGGTAGATTAGGACCTTGTTTATGCACTCATATCATGCATGCTAACTATTTATTAATCTTTTAATTTTAAAGTATTTAATACAAGATTTTAGTATCTACAACAACTTATTCACCATGACAAATAAATTCATGTATTCATAATTTATACATTAAATAACCTAATTGGGCATGCAAGGTCTTGTTAGAAGTCTCTCAAATTAAATTTTCTATTGGTTGTCACCATGTAGTGATTAATGTATCCATGTAGTTATTGTTTCAAAATATATTCATAAAAAATGAGAAGTTAAAGGGAAAGTTAGAGAAAATGAAAAATAATATTAAAGTAGGGAAAATTAAGGAAAATGATCTCATACATGCATTAAAGGGGATTCTTCTTAGAAGGATATCAAAGGAAAATCAGAGATCAAATAAGGTATTTGACAAGGAAACTAAAAGAGTAGAGTGTATATATGAGAGTTGATAAGTTGTGTAGAGAATATATATTGGTTTAGATTTGACCAAGCACAATATTAGAAGAACCAATGAAATAAAGTTGAGAGTGTACATTGGAAGAGATTTGATAGAGAGATTAAGTAATGTATTTGGTAGTAAAGATATAAGACTAGAAAAGGGCCATAAAGAGATGAAAGAGAGGTATCAAAGGAGAAGGATATATAATTTTTAATGGGAACATAGATTGATTGTAAAACATGTAGAGACCTGAGTTACATATAGAGTTAGAGAGGGATAAATTAGGAGAAGAGAGTCATTATGATTACATATTTCATTAAGCCTTATTTATATTTAGTAAAAGAATGTTTTTTGTTCCCACTATGTGATTCTTGATACATAAACAAGGAAATCCCTTCTTTGGGAACTCATACCATGAATTGCATTACCTATATAGTGAATAAGGACACTAATGGTATGGATTAGATAATACCGATCACCACAAGGCTATCACTTTTATTAACAATATATGCATAGGGTTTGAACTCCTATTGCCTTATTTGAACGGTTACAAAGTAGATATGGAGCATTTTTTAGGAATAATGATAAATGTAATGGGTAACAAAATATCAAAACAAATTAACAACCTCTCTTCTATCTTGCTTTGTCAAATTTTAATTATCTAAGTGTAATATCAGTCTATCCCTTTACATTCATATTGGTGTGATTACTACCCCATTTTATAAAATTTTAGCATTTATATTTTTAATTTTTTTAGATCACATTCATCACACAATAAGCAATTTTTTTAGTGAACCTGATCCTTGACTTGAGCACAAAAAATCATAGGTCTATTCTACCTTAGGATTTCACAATTTATTATGATTTAATATTTATACTTTATTAGGGTTTAAATTCTAGATTTGATTACTACTTTTCCCATGATAAATAATAATCTATGCATTTTTCCATTACTTTCTTGATGGCTTCAGGAACATATTCTATTCCATCTAATAAGGTTAGAACTTTTAAACCTATAAGACAAAGTTTTAGATTAATTGGTGTTATAATTTATCACAATGAAATTCCTTTGATGTAATTGTGGGTTTGTGTGCAATCTAAAATGGGTAAAATTGATGAAACATAAATTCCTTATATTAATGCACAGGTTGATAAAAATGCATATATATACAGGAACATACTATTAATGATGTTATGTCTGATCTTGAAAATGTTTATAAATATAATAATAAATATCATGGTAGAATCCATCTAGATGAGATTAATGGTGTAGATCCTGCACAATTAGAAACACTTTCAAATTTTTTAAATTAAATTAGTTTGTAACATAATGACTTGTGAAAAAATATTGAACATTATCCTAGAGGTCAATATTGAAAATAATACGAAGGAAGTTGCATCTAAAGAACATCATAATGAACTCATTAATGATACTAACCAACCTTTTATATCCATACATTTTACAATATGTGTTTATACTATTATTCATGTGTCTACATATATGACTATAAAAGCGATGCCTACACCAGGTGTGCAAGAAACACAAGTTAATCCTTAAATTTTTATTATTATCCCTATTGTCACCAAATATTGCACCCTAGAGGAGTTTTTTGAAGCCTAATCTAATATTTGGGAAACATTAGAATACTTATAGGTATGTGGGTTTACCTATAATAGAAGTAGACCTCTAGGTTTATGGGCTAGCTCCTTGAATTTGCCTTGAAGTACTTATCACCTATACTACTAGTTGCTTATGGGAAAAATGATAGAAGTATGCATAAAATAAAGCTAATATAAGGGGGTGATGCATCATGAAGATATACACTATGATATCATACTTCTTACACCAATAAAAATATCTACAAACTAGCCTCAAAGTCCTAAGATGTTCTAACATAAGTGTTTCAATACATAGGTGATAAGCATGAGACCACTCAAGGTAAGTAGATCAGGGATCAGATTGTTTAATCGAAGGACACTTACACACTTTAATGGATCCTAACACACTAAATACACTCTATATGACCTATTAGAATGATAAATTCTTGCACAAGACATGAAAGGACAAGGAAAAATAAGGATAAAATCACTAGACTTAACCATTCATCACTTTGCACACTTAAACAAGATGTTTATGAACTTAAAACTAGACGATTGCATTCTTCAAGGGTGAAATATGACATCAAACTAGCAAGGCTTCACCATACTAGGTATGGTATTAGTTTACAAGAGCCAAAATGGCTAGTACTTATAGAATTTGGGAGAATAGAGAAGAAAATGAAGTTCAATAGTAATTAAACCACTTGTCAAGCTAATAAAAGGAGTTACATTTGTAGGAAAAAGGAATATAGAACAGACCATGCAAGGTCTACTTAGAAAAATGTCCCTCAAATCATGAAACTCTTGAAATGTGGCATAGAAATCTTCATTTGCTTGCCAATAAATTGCCTTCATCATTTGACATTCCATGAGTGCACCATAATAGACTAGGGATAGATGATATGATTTCACTGAGTTATTATGGCCTACAATCATAATTACCCCTCTTCCCCTCAATCTCACACTTGGAACCAAAGTTGTCTTCAATTTTATAATCCAATATGTAGAATGGAGTTTATGACACTTGTTAAGGGTCCTCATGTTTCTAGATTCATTAGGTAGACCTTAAAAGGCCTCCGACTTAGAGCTTTTAGCTTCTCAGTTGGTAGTCATTTCTTGTTCACTATGTTAGTTTGGACTAGGTAAGATGAATGTGTTAGTAGAAGCACTTTTTATCCTTCATAAATCAAAAAATGAGTATAAGATCTTTGATTAGGTCCCATACTAATTTCCAAAGTGATTTTCATCTTTTAGAACTCTTTTATGCCTGCATAACACACAAAATCATCAATAAAATCCATTTTACACCCTGCCTGTACAAGTAGGGTGGAAGCCAAATCGATGAGAAGTAGCCCTGGTGAGTCCTTTAAAATATCTAATCACTTTCCTTCTCATTATATCCCATCTAGATTCTTTTCCTTCTTCATCCTTCCAATCGCGTATGTAGTAAGGGTTTTAGAGTGTTTGGAGTAGTTTTCATCCCTAAGGTTTGTTTATTAAGTTGTGACATTGTAACCCAAAATAAATTAAACTAGAACACTATTCAGGACCCTCTTAAATTCCTCATATATATTTTAGTTCCCATTCTAAGCCTCCATGATGTTGTGAGCTCCTTGCCTTCTCAAGCTCCTTTCTTCATTCTACATACACTGTTATGACCTTAAGCCAAGAAATGGATTATCTGTGACTTTCCCTATAAATTTAGGGTTATAAAAAACCTCATACCTATATATGAACATTTTAAAATTATTTTTAATACTTATATAGTGTTATAAATGGAAAGGGCCCCCCGTTAGGCATTAGGCCTAGACTAGGCCTAGTAGAGCTTGATTGCATACTTGTAGGTTTTGAACACCTTGTTTAGTTTCTAACCCCTGTGCATTATTTTTGATGTTTTTCCATGTGTAAAACCAATTTACACATCTCCTTGAAATTTTATAACAATATTTATCCTACCTTCTCACCACTTTCTTACAAAATTTGTAGAGTTCCAACACTCTGGGAGTGCCCTCTATCTGAGACAAATTGGAGGGCACTCACCCTATTATCCTAGAAAATAAAAGTATATGAGGGGATTACTCAAGTATGATAATTTTATGTACCAATTTTCAGGTTTGGATCACATTATTTACCTATTCAAATATTCAAAACCCTTAAGACAGACTTCTTGGATGCCCACTGACTGTGCAGGGTTTATGGGTATGACTATATGTTGCATGTGAGGCCTCTTCATGTTCTATTTCTATTTTATGGGCATCATGAAGTGTTAATAATCATATTTAAGGTTATTTAACACATGTTATCATTCATAACTTCATCCAACCCTTCATTACATACCTTCTATTTGCTTGGACAAGACTAACATATTATATTTTCTTAATTAGAAAATGACACCTGTAGGTTTTTACTACATGGTTAGAACTTGAATGCAATGTCTAAAGGCATTATTTTAGTCTCTAAGATAATTTTAAATCTATATATATATATATATATATATATATGTTATCATCATATTTATTCTAGACCATATTCCAAATTTATGTTCTGGCTCACTATCATGCTATAGTTGATTGTAGCTGACCAATTTAGAGCAAACGGGTCCTAAAGGTGAATATCAACTCTTGAAACCTTTGATTCACACCTTAAGGTACTTTTAAAGTCTTTAAAATAGTTTAAAACAAAATTATTCATTTTTTTAGGCTCTTTATTACCAAGGTTTACTTTAGGAACTTGTAGGCACATCACAGTCAATTATAGGTGCCCCTTTTTGGAAGCAAGATTGCCCCTGTAGGTGAACATGTAGGTCAAAACCTTGAAATTAAAATATTTCAATGTTATTTAGATTTATTAGTATGACTCTAAACTCCATAGATAAATTTAACATGGAGATATGTCTCTAAACTTCCATCTTAGATTGTAGAGTCATTTGAGGTTCTAATCACTAGAGTAAACACTGAAAAGTTATAGTGAATAATTTCATGATTTGGAAGCCTGTGGGACCAAACACCCATTATATTTTTTAAAGATAATACCCCTTCATGAAGGATACAATATGGTTGTATTTAAATTCATCAATACTCTATGTCACATCATCATATAGTAACACCAAAATTGACTAGGGCTCTGTTTTGGGTTTTTTAGGGAAACAAGTCCTTGAACTTAGATTTCTTCTCTTGAAGTGACTTCTCAAATCTGCCTACCAATCTATGGCCTCAATAATGATTTTCATGGTCTATTAAACGTTATAAACCTTTATGAGGATCTAAAATCATGTCAAACTCCTCCATACAACACCTTTAGGTCTCTATGAGGGACCACATGTAGGTGGACATTTTAGAATGTAGGGCAATGGCTATGAATATAGGTAGTATGCATGATGTATGGGTTGTAACCAATTTTAGACCTTCTCAATATATAAAAATGTATACTTTCCCCCATGTATTAGTTTAAACCAGTTACAATGCCTTAATTTACACATGATCATTCCCTTTTAAGGCACTTGTAGGTGCATATCAATGATGTATGAGTGTGCTAAGGACTGAATTGGTCATCACAGTCTATCATGTTTTTGAAGGAATTAGTTTGATTATTCATGTATAAAAAATGTGTTAAACACCTTAAAACTATTAATTACACCTCCATGACCATGCTTATAGATTCACACACCATGACTGCATATGGGTGCTTGTAAGGAGTTGACTATGTGTCACATTCTTGACAGCAATTATCATGTGAAACCTTTTGAAATTGAAAATTTTTAAGGAAGGAGATTAATATGAATTTATAATCATGTAATAACTCAATATATCTCTACTATAAACCAATATAGGAAATGAAAATCTTTACAATTGGTGGACATGTCTGCAACTTCACTAACATACTCCATCTACAACCTAATAGGTTTAAACTGATGAAATCAACTCCAAACATTAAAACAGAGATAGGATAATTGAAATAATGAAGTCCACATCCTATGGAAGAAATTTCACCAACTAATATATATGGACTAGCTCAAATAGAAGTAAAACTTGTAGGGTGTGGGGATTTGTATACTAAAAAAGATAGTCAAATTATTAAACATGTTTTATAAATCATAGGAAAAAATTATATAAAATCCTACCATTAAAATTAATTATACCAAGTTTACTATCCACCACCAAGATAATTTGACCTAGAACCTCTCCTAATAAATGTACCATCAAGATAATTTGACTAGTTTTACATGTCTAGTGGAAGGATGGAGAAGCATAATGGTTTTGGTACATTTTTGACACTTTAAAATCTGATCAAGTATTGAAATAAAGTTAAGGAATTTTAAGAGACACTCCATAATAAGATTTTCTCATGAGCCACTCTCCTCCATAGATCGTACAACTGCCAAAATATTTTTATTTTAACTTGTTTTCTTAATTTCCATTAGGAACCTGAAAGTTTCAGATAGGAATGACATTCCTAACAAGGAATCTAACATATTGGACATTATAAGGGAGTTTAATACACTTTTACATCAGGTAAAACCATACCACCTTAATTTATGACCCAAATATGACCCTTAAGTAACATAAAATGACACAAGGACTAAAATGGACTATCAAAAAGTTAATAACATATTAAATGACATCAAATACACCCTATAAAATGATAATAGACCCCTATATCAAGTTTTGGACTATAGAGGTTTGATCTATTTCGACTTGTGGTCAAAATAGTCAACATTCTTAGTGATTTCCCAATGGTGGTATGCTTGCTATACCAAGACCAATAGCCTAATCCTATTCATTGAGCCATGGAGTCACCTATTCACAAGTTTGACACACAATTTTACTTTGAAATCTCACCAAACAAAAATAAAGGACACACAAAATAAGACACACGAAGGAAACAAACATGTTTTTAACTGGAAGACTTATGAAACACAACATACACAACTGAAACAAAAGCACATACTTAACCTAATATTTATAGGACTAAACTTCATTTCCTCAATAACATGGATTTAGATGTATCCCATTCATAGGGATAGGCAGCTCATCTCCACTCATCTTTTCTAATTGGAAATATTTTCTTTGTTTTCACTTGATGATGACATACGGTCCACTCTAAAAGGTATCAAATTTGGTATGTCTCCGTAGTTTTACTCTATCTTCATCCCATTTCAACATTATGTCACCTTCTTAGAATGTTCTTGGAGTTTAAATCTTATCAAAATACCTATTAATTAGTATTTGGTGATGTTATATAGCTTGGTGAGCCTTATCTCTAGTCTCTTATAAATCCATTAATTTTGTCAACCTCACCTCCATTGGAGTGTTCTCAAGAAACTCTAGTTGATGTACCAAATCCAAGGCAGGCGAATCTTGGGATATAGACATCCTAGCCTCTCTTCCATAGAGAAGAACAAAAGGATAATTCCCCATTGACCTATTGGGAGTTATTCTATCATCCCATAGGGATGTTTTCAATTTATTGTGCCAAGCCCTTTGTTTATCCTCTAAATTTTTCTTGATAATTCTGATTAGATTCTTGTTAGTAGATTCAACCAACCCATTACCTTGAGGGTGATATTTGGATGAAGTGCTCAAGTATATGCCATTGTTATTTTTGCAATCAACTGTCTTAACACCCATGAAAACAAGTTTATTATCTGAAATGATAGTAGGAGTGCCAAACCTTGTTATGACTCTTTTATAGAGCTCTAAGTAAGCATTTTCATTAGCTTCCTTCAAAACCACTACCTCAACCCACCTTGTGAAGTAGTTAATTTCTGTGAGTATCTATTTATAACCACCACTTGATGGGGGGTTTATCATTCCAATGAAATCAAGACCCCATTACATGAAAGGTTGGTCTATTTGAATAGGCCTCAAAGGGAGAGATGCAAACTTTTGTTTTCCAATAAAAAGCACATTATACACACCTTATCACCCAAGTATAATAGTCCTTAAAGAGGCTAGGCCAATAATATCCTACCCTCATGATCTTGGTAGTTGTGGTTCTTGGGGAGAAGTGACCTATTGTTGTTATATCATGGAAATTTTCAAGCAACACTCCAAAATGATCATTGTCAATACATATCAATAACACACCATTAGTATCCCTTCTAAAAAGAACACCATCTACAAGACAATAAGGAATAGCTTACAATCTGAAGTACCTCCTTTTGGATCTAGTCATACCATTAGGATACTCACCACTTTGAAGAAATCTGATGACATCTTATGTCCAACTTTGTAAAGGCATGGAACCAACTGGTTGGGAGCAATCATGATTGACTAAAGCATCTTATTTTGACTCATAGAGGTCTGAAGCTAGATGTTCACAAAGTTATTTACCCCTTATCAAATTTGTCACTTTAATATCAACATCATATTCCATTACCTTAGTAATCTTCCTGGCTCTCTTTTCACTAAGGTCCTTGCACAAAATAAACTCTTTGGTACTAGGATGAGAGGCCATAATATGAATCCTATGTTTGAAACCATATTCCTAAACTTCTTTAGTCCTCTTAAAATAACAAGTACTTGTTTCTCCATAAATGTGTACTTTACTTCATAATCTTCCAAATCTTGACTAAAGAATGCAATTGGTTGTTCCATACCTTCATCATTCTTTTGCATTAACATAGTTGATATAGTATCAAGGTTATCAAATGAATACAAAATCAAGTCTTTAGAAAAATTAGGGATCACAAGAGTAGGTTCTTGTGTAATTTATTTCTTAATGGTTTCAAAACTACTCTTACCTTCTTTAGTCCAAGAGAAGACTTGGTTTTTCTTGCGCATGGTTGTGACAGGTTTTACCAAAGATGAAAAACTAGCTATGAACCTCCTTACAAAATTTATCTTACCTAAGAAGATTTGGAGTCCTTTATTATGCAAGGGTAATTATATGCCTAGAATAGCCTCTATCCTTTCAGGATCAATAGTTAAACCATCTTTAGAAATAATATATCCTAAGAGCTTACCCTCATGGATAAAAAAGATGCATTTTTGGGAGTTGAGAGATACTCCATACTATCTACACATTTAAAAAACTTGACTTAGGTGTTTCATATTCTAATTATAATCCTTAGAAAACACTATTATGTCATCTATATATACCAACAACATTTATTTGACTAAACCTTTGAAAGCCATGTCTATTTCCATTTCAAAGGTGGCACCAACATTTATCAAACCAAAGGGAATATTAATATAAGAAAAAGTCCCCCATTTTGTAATGAATTCTATCTTAAAATGATCATCTCCATTCACTATAATCTGATTATAACCAAAATATCCATATAGAAGAAAGACATATTGAGAACTTGAAACAATTTCCAAAATCTGCTCCATTAAGGATAAAGGATAGTGATCTTTGAGTTACACTCTATTAAGATCTATAAAGTCCACAAAAATTATTATCTCCCCATTATTATTTTTAATAGGCATAAGGTTAGCTACCCATATTGAATGCTTGATTGGAAATATTATTTTAGATTTAAGGAGTTTGGTAAGTTCTAACCTCATGAGTTGTTCAACCTTGGGGTTGATGGGCCTTTGTTTTTCCCTAACCAATTTAAATCTAGGTTATAATTTAATAGTATGATGTTCTAGGCTAGTATTAAAACCTTTTATGTCCTTATATTCCAAAGTAAATATGTCATGAAACTCTCTACATAAATCAATGAATGTTTGCTTCTATAATGCAAAACATGCTTTGCCTAGTTTGAGGATTGTCTTTGAAGATCAAGACCCTTCCATAATTCTCCTCCTTTGTATACATGATCACATTTTCCTTATTCCTTTGTTAATATTCATTAAATATAATTTTTAAGTTCACCAATCCCTTAGGTATCTTGTTTTTTCTTAGCTACATAATCTGATCATCAAACTATTCTTGGAGTCTCTTTTGATTTCTTGAGGAAAACTCAGCTTCATTTTGAAAGAAGTATGCAATGTGTTTATCACTATAAAAAACTTGAAAATACACCTCATTATCATGTATGGGAGGTTTTACAATTACCTTGAAGTGAGATTATTTTTCCCTCCTCTTTTATGGTAGTAGGTTTATCAAATTGTGCTCCTATGGCAACTAGTCTATCAACATGATTATTCTACTCCCTTAGGACTGATTTTATGTTGAATGCATTAAAATATTAAAAAAAATACCATACCTTATATGAATTGATAAAAGGATTTTTGAAAGCAACCACATTCCTAACTTGATGCACAACCAATTCACTATCTCCATATACTTGCAAAACCTTGATTCCCTTTTTCTTTGCCCATTGAAGGCCATGAATCAAACCTTCATACTTAGCCACATTGCAAGTGAAACTAAAATGGAACCTATATGAATAATAGTACTATTATTTATATGGGGAAACCAGCATAACACTAGCTCCTATACCAGTCTTTCTTCTTGAGCCATAAAAAAACTTTTTCCACATTCCATCATTCTCACCTTCTTCTTTGACAAGTAGGGGTGTTGGTATTCCTTCCTCATGTAGGCAATACACTCCTAAATAAATTTCCTCCATGAAAGAATATGGGTCATGCTCATAGGTGTTATTAACATACTCATCAAGAAATAAATCATAAATGAATTCAAGCTTGAAATAAGCACCATCATCCACAATATGCTCGTCTTTATCATTGATAACACAATTCAGATTGGAACTTGCTTCAACATAAGGTTTAATGTGAAATTTAGCAAGTGGTTGAGTCATAATTGTTAAATTTAACCCATATATTATCTTTAAGGCTAAAAAGGACTGATCATCTGAGATATAACCTCCTATGTTATTTGTAAAATCTCTTGAAAGTCAGATTACAAAATGAGCATGCAAGTCCACAACAATAATGTCTTAAAAGATAGGAAAACTGGGACAGTCATGGAGAAAAACCTTCAAACCTTTTATCAATAATATTATCTTAGTAGGTGTACCATCTAACTGAATAAATCCTTTTTTATGTGGTTCATACTTTAAGCCTAATTTATCAACTACAACTTTGGGTATGACTGATGTAGAGGCTCCAATATCAACTATGCAGTTGTGAACTAGTTTGTCACCCACAGTGAGAGAGAGGTAAAACTTAAATGGAACCTATATGAAAAATAGTACTATTTTTTAGATGGAGAAACCAATATAACACCAAATCCTACACCAATATTACTTATTGAGCCATCAAAAAACATATTCCACATTTCATCATTCTTACCTTCTTCTTTGGCAAGTAGGGGTGTTGGTATTCCTTCCTCATGTAAAAAATACACTCTTAAATCAGTTTCCTCCATGAAATAATAAGGGTCATGCTCATAGGGGTTTTTACCATACTCATCAAGAAACAAATAAAAAATTATTTCAATATTGGAATAAGTACCATCATCCACAATAAAATCCTTTTCCTAATTAATTACACAATTCAAATTTGAACTTATTTCAACATAGGGCTCAATATGAAACCTTGAAAGAGGTTGAGTTATTATGGTCACTTTGGTTCTATATTTTGTCCTAAATTCCAAGAAAGACCAATCAAATAAGAGATAGCCAAATATATTTACTATAAAATCTCTTGAAAGGCAGATTGCAAAATGAGCAAGAAGGTTAACAATAACAAAGTCTTGAAGGATGGGAAAACTAGGACAATCATGGAAGAAGACCTTCAAGTTTTTGATCAACCCTATTCCTTGATAGATGTACCATATAATTAAATCACTTATTTTATATAGGGTTCATATTTTAGGCCCAACTTATCAGCTACAACTTTGGGCATGACTGATGTAGAAGCACCATTATCAACTATGCAATTGTGGACTAGTTTATCACCCACTGTGAGAGTGAGGTAAAATGGTGGAGGTTTATCAGCTTTGGTAGATGGTTCCACAAAGTTTTTATGGGAATTTTTAAGAGATACATGACAATGAATATTTCTTAGAGGTGAAGGAATAGTAGGGATAGTGGATAGCTATTTTTTTAGGATCTCTTTTTGACCAGTCATATGAAGGACATCCCAAAGGGAAATGTATGTCTTGGTATTCTTTAGTGAGTCCACAATATTTAGAGAAAACATACCTAGTTTTCATTGGGCCCTTGGAGGAAAGTAAGTGATTGAACTTGAAAAATTGAAGTAATTTGAATAGGCCTTCCAACATTATAATTTGGAGGAGGTGCAAGAGTGTTTGGGGATGCCATGCGTGCAGCCATTCTTTGCTACCTTAGAGGAGGATTACATGAAATTGTAGGCACATTACCATCACTTCCTAAATCCTTTATCTTATATCTAGTGTTTTATACAATAAAATTTACTTCATTGAGCATAAAAGCATCCTCAACTAGGAAATTGGTGAAGATTTCTCCTTGAGGCTATCCCCCTTCACTTGCTTACATCATGACTTCATCTTCAGATGATAGGAGAGGAGTGACTCCTCCTCGAGCAACTAGGGATTTATCTCCACCTTCATTAGCATATATGAATTATCCCTATTTTAAATCTTCCCCTTACATCGAGTTGCTATACACTAGTACCATCTATCTCATGTTGGATGTAGTATTGGGATTGTACACATTAGTAGGCCTGTTAAAGTTAGGTTTTCCTTAACCTCTTCCTCTCCCATATTATTGGCCATATTTTTTTTGGTAGGGATAAGGATTTTGATGAGAACCTTATTGAATATTGGCTTGCTCAAGTTGAGATCTTAGCATCTAAATTTATACATCTTTATCCATGACATCATCTACCTTCCTAGGAGAAACTCTAGGCTTGGTGTTGTCATTAGGAACTTGGGATACACTTGGAGTATTATCAAGAATATTAGGCAACAAAGGCATATACACTTTAGGAGGTAGATTTATAACTTGAATGAGGCCATTCTCATCTCTAATGGCAAGTTAATATTATTTAGGAAGAGTGAAACCACCCATAGATTGAAGCATGATAGAAATATCAGTATCAATGGATCTCAAATATGTAGGGAAGACAAAATTGGCAAGTGGTATCATAGGAGGAGGTAACCTATGCCAAGTATTTTGAAACCTCTCATTGAAATCATGTATTATTTCCTTAGGGGATATTTTGATCACATTGAGCTGATGTATGAGAGAAGTATGGTTACTTTCATCTTCAAACCTTGAAGTTAACAACACTCCAAAGTCATCCCATATTGTGATGCATCCACTGGGAAAATTCCTATCCCAATCAAGTGATTTCCCTCTAAGGGACATAAAAAGGAGTCTAATGGAAATATTCTCTTTAGTGACATTATGAAAACTACAAAAATTGGAGATATCCTTGATATGTTCACTAGATGTGACATGGACTTCACCATTGAATGTGGGTACACTATTTGTAGCATTAGGGTTAATGACAGCATATGCATCAAGATGGATTGGATTCTTAGTGTTAAACGTTGGGAAGGCATGTTGCCTATCCATGATGGATTATATTTATTCAAGTTATTCACTTTCTTGGATAGTAAAATATTCTATCTCTTCAAAGGGAATATTAGGTTGAGGGTATTGAAATTCAAGAGGAAGTTCAAGCTGAATAGGTGGATTGATAGGATTGATAACTCTACTAGATGATGACCTAGTAAGGACCTATTGGCCAAAATTGGTCTACATACAATTTTTTTGCCTAGATGGATCAAGAAAATTTCATGGACATTTCAGTAACCTTTTACCCCCATGAATAGTCCCTTTGTGGTCCTGAATTAATGATGCAATGTAATATTCTGGGAGGTCCTGGTGTGGTGTGAGAAGCTGAGCAAAGTTTTGGTTGAGTGAGAATCTAGGGGCATGAAGGAGATTTGACACATTTGGAAGATTTATTGAGGTTTTTGGAATTGAATATTAGCATGAATTTTTTTTTAATCATTGGAATTATTGGCAGCCTTGAGAAAGCACTTCAAAGTTGAGAATTTGAGTTTCAGGGACAAAGTCCATAACAGTTCAAAAATCAGTCCCAAGCACTTTTGTTGATGCCATGGAACAATATTGAAAGGAGGTTTGATGTATCCAAATGTTACCATATTATATCCCTATCATAGGGGAAGAGGCTTGAAAAAGGAACAGGGTGTGTGAATAGAGGAGATTATTGTTTGAGGGCCTCCAAGTTTCACTTTTATTCACTGTAATCATTCAGTGACTTCTTTAAGATTTGAGTGTTAAATGAACTTCACACTAAAATATAACAATGAAATGTCTCAAATTTGGTTTTGGAAATAATGGAAGATTACCCAAGGTGAATCAAATTTGTCCCAAGATTTTCCATACATGCAAAGGACAAAAAATCCATTTTTTAGTTTTTTAGGCCTAGAGAGCTAAGAGAGGCCTAGAATTCCAGAAGAGAAAGGGGTGAAAGCAGTAATTTAATCATGATTTAGGACCTTAAATTTTGAGGATAGTTTGGGGAATGTATGATACACAAAAACCTCTCTTATTTTCCTTAGTTCACCCCTAGAACTCGAGAATCATCATCAAAGCAAAAATAAGGCAGCAAGCTTGCACTTTTTTGTTTGAGAGATTTCTAATGTTTTTATGATTATTTAAAAAAAATTCAGGTATTCCCAATTAAAACATATCCAATGAATCCAAAAATAGGTCTAGGTGTGGCCTATAACTCATTTTAACCCCTCAAATCCAAAATAGGGTCTCAAAAAGAGCATGAGAGAAGCCCTAAACTAGGGTTTTGTTGTTTTCGAGAGTTTTAACCCTCAAAATTTTCCAAAATTTTGTAATATGATGTTTTAAAAGGTTTAATAAGTGATTCAAGAGGTTTTGGGTTGATTGGAGATTGTATGGTATGGTTTCTAGACCTAGGGTGTGCATAAAGGCTAATTAGGCCTTATTGAAGGGAGCCTAATGAAGGGAGTGTGATCTTGGAGTGGACTCAGGTCATGAAAATTGTAACGCACATGTAATGAGATGGATACTAGATATAAATGGTCTCAATTTTTTAATATAGATTATATAATGGTCAAACCAAAAATAATTTGACCAAAAAAGGGGCTACAAGCCTAGGGAAGTCATGGTGAGTATGTTGTGTGGAAAGAAGTGTTTCAAGGGGATTTGGAAGTTGAAAGGGGTTATTTTAGGTGTGATAATATAACCTTAGACTATCCATGAAAAATTATTTATCTATTGAATCCTATACCAAGTTTTGGTCTTTGAAACCTTTGAGATTGGTTGCCTAGTGAAAGCATAAGAAGAAGTTGAGAAAGGGCACGACTCTTGAGAAGATTTGATGATGACAAAAGAGTGTGATGAAGTTCGAACATCAGTGAAAGTAACCATTACCATTCCCACCCAATCTCACCTACATATAAAGCATCACATTGTAGTATTTAGGCTTATACACCTTGGGGATGGAATCTTGTTTAGGAGGCTCTCAAGAGGTCAAATAACATGCCATGTGGAAAACCAATATGGAATTGGTTTTTAAACTCTCATAATGTGAAATAGATCAAGCATTCTGGTAAGGAGTCTCAAGGATCTTAACACATTCAATTCCTCTCAAATCTCTACCTACAACCTCAGGAACCTAATCTTTCCTTTGGATTAGACGGTTGAATGAGAGCACAATGGTCTCGAAGGAGGTTACATGTTCAAGGGAAAGTAATAAAGGAAAAAATTATGATATAGGATCATTATGAGAGAGAAATATGTAGCTTCAAGGACAAACAAGTCAGTCATACACTTTAGAAACAAGGAAATATAGTCATGGAAAACCTAAACCTATCTATAAAGCTCTTGGTGATTGATGACATAGTGGTCAATGGTTGGAATTCATGTTCAATAGAGATGATTAAAAGAGGAATAATGAGTGAGTTTAGTTAAATTCCATGAATAAGTGCTCTTCAGCTGGTTTATGATTAGGTTCAAGCCTCATAAACACACACCTACATACTGCTGATACATACAAGCAGGGTTCGTAAGGAAGCATGGGAGGTTGAAGGCAAATAAATTAAGAGTGGAATGATGAAAGGATAATATTAATGAAAATTTAAAATCAAAATAATCATGTTATATCAAAAACCAAATCAAGGATAAATAAAACTCAGTTGTGATTTTTGACCAAGTAGACTACGTGTTACTAGCTTTTGCCAAAATGGACCTATAGACCAAAGTATGCAGGATCTAATCATGAAATTTTGTAGAGAGTCTCATTATGAAATAATATACCAAATAAAAATATTTTTGAGGATATTTGAAAATTGGAACTATTCACTATTTTAGTACAGTCAACCCTATGTCAAATCACAGTCAACAATGGAGCATGCCTTGGAGAAATTGGCTATTTTGGGACATCTACAGGTTGAGTCAAAGCATGAAATTTGATTTGTATCGTATAAATAACCTAATAAATCATAAAATAATTTCATAATGGTCATATAAAGAGTTAAAATTTCCACTATTTTGACATAGTCCATTGCTAGTCAAGAAGGTAGCCATTGGAGACCAAATGAAGTTTTGTCAGTTCTGGATGCCAAGAAGTAGTTTAGGCCTTGGATAAGTCTTAAAATAGTATAATATAATGTTTAAAACCTATATTTTACTATTTTAGTGATAAAATATAGGTTTTTAATGAAAAATTTCAAAGACAGACAAGTTCTGGCACGAAGGAAACATGTAGGCAGCTCAAGGTAAATTATGGTAAAAAGGGTCTACAAGACAAAGTACACATCCAAATGATTTGATATTTGATAATTTTTGTAATAATTACATATTATATCATAAAAATTCTCATAAATTTCATATGAAAAGTGGAAGTGCTCGATGTTTTGTCACAGTCCCCCTATGTCTCACAATGGTCACTATTCATGCAACCATAATTTTTGGAATTTTAAGGTGTGTTTCAATTTTAAAAGTTTAGGGAAGTGTTTTAAAATCATGTTAATATTTTTTTTATCCTATAAACACATTTTTATGGTGTTCACACTTCAAACTCCATACAAACACATCATCAAGCTCAAATCCCCATTGACATCCTCAAGGCATAAAAGGCAACATTGAGTTTTAATCATTTGGAGAGGTGTAATGAGGTGTTTAATTTTTAATTAAATTTTTACATGAAAATGAGATTATTGGAATGGTAAAATAGGCCATTTGGAGAAATTTAAGCTTTTTTAGGCTTAAGACACCCAGTTTTAACCCATCTTCAGATGCTTGTTTCTTTCATACCATGAAGAGTTGGGAAAATTGATTATAGTATGTTTTTATTACCCATATTTAATTAAATTTAATTATGAATTGAGGTTGGTTAAGGGTTTGAGTTATATGAACAATCACTAAGAGTGTAGGCATGCCCAAAATGCTTGCAAACCCTATAGGCAATCATCTTTACATGTGTATCTTTTCACAAACTCCTCATGGTAGCCCAATATTTTCAAGGGTTTTGAAAGGGCCTATTTAATATATGTTCATGGAAATAAGTGGTGTATTGGGTGTCTTTTTTTTATGAACAATCATCTTGAACGTGAGCTTGTTTGAGATTGCAAAGTAGCTTTTTACCTAGTTTTGAGTTTTTAAACTCATATGTCCATAAAATGGCCTAGAATGACTTGGAAACTACCTAAAATGTGTATATTACTCCCTAAAGATCATATAAAACCTATTTTACATTATAATATAGTAAGTTTGGGTGCCTAGGAGGCCCAAAATGGCTCAAAAATACATATTTTTGAAAGTCTTCAAAGAAAGAAATGGTCTAAAGCCATATAATAGGTCTAATGGGACCTAAAAAAAATTATATGGCACTTTTATCTCTTCTTAAGAGTTTATATGGTGCCTTGTTGAGCTAAAGGGTTTAAAAACCTAATTTTTTGACATTTTTGTGCATTATTGTAGGTTTAATGGTGTTTTTCACCATTGTTACATGTATTGAAGGTTTTAAAAATCTTAATTTACATCCTCATAAACATGACATGAATGTTTGGAAGTCTTCTATAAGTCTATAAGTGGTTTTCAGGGTGCCAAATGGGCTTGGGAGTAGTTTTTAGGACAACTAGTTCAAGGTGGCTCAAGCTTGTGACTTCCATCAATGGAGTCTAAGTGAGTTGATAGTATCATGGAGTTTATTTCAGGTTGGAGGAGAAAATAAAATAAAAAATCAAAGATAACCTCAAAAAGCAAAGTCAAGTTGAAATTAGAAGATAATCTCCATGGTCAGTTAAGCATAAAGTGCTAAGTCAACTAACCTTTGCATAATATCTTCTAAAAGTTCAAGTTGAGGAGTTTTTAAAGGTTTTTAAAGAGTTAAAATCAAGAAAGTGGAGCATTCAATACATTTTCAATGTATTTTAATACTTTTCCTTTTTAGTGGATCATGACATCATCATCCTCAACAAGTTCTTATCTTCAAGTGTGTTTCTCAACCAATGAGAGGGTTTGAAGAATATTGGAGCTAACGGAGGTTAATTTGTTAAAGAAATATTAGTTATAATTAAACCAAATGTGGGTGAGAATCCATGGAGTGTGGTTGGATCTCATTTATTTAATGTTTTTTAATTGCCTCTTCTCTTTCTCTTCCCCTTTTCTCCTATGTCTCCCATTTCTCCCCTATTTTTGTAAGATATTCTCATTTGAGAAGGAGAAAACCTATCAAAATTTGTAATAAATATCTTTTTAAGGAATAAGTATCAATTTTTACCTATCTCTTACCTCTAAATTATGCTTAGCAAGCTTGTGCATGATGGCCTTGTGAAGAAGTGTTCTTCCATGTCCATTGTCCTTTTTTATTGCCTATTTTTAGGTGTTTTCAAGTTAGTTGTAGGTTTGAACTTGATCTCTTTCTAGCATTAATGGACTCTTGGTGTGAATTTTTAAATTCTTCTTTGTTCATGTATTTTTTGGTGATCCTAGTTTATGAAACACTTATGCAAATTAGCTAGTTTGTGAGGTTGTGTGAGCAAGAATTATCTTATGCTAAATTAGTGTTTATTTCATGCTTATGTGAGTGTCAATAAATTTGGTGTATCACCCATTTATCTGTATTAGTTACCCTATACCCCCTCTCTACCTATTTTCCAAGTAGAAACATTAGTTTAGGTCATCTACCAAGAGGAAGCCAACCTTATCTAAAGGTTCAACCTCACTACAAGATACCCACAGCCTAGGGTTTCTCCAATATTGTAGTTGGGAGTGAAAGACCTTGAAAAACTCTCCCATAAGGGTGAAATTATATGATACAACAAGACCATGAAGTATGAGAGCAAATATATGACAAAATAATGGTCTACAACTATATTTGACCTTGAATGGAGTTTCCCAATGTTTAGTAGCACACCAATTTATAATTGATGTGAAGACTAACATTCACCTTGACAAGTTATCTTAAGGACAATGGTCCCACCAGGAGTGATAAAAATTTTATCACCAAATATTTAACCCTAGATAAGGTTATTTAATCCTACTCTAAGATTTGGGAAACATTATAATACTTATAGTTATGTGGTTTTACCTATAGTATAAGTAAACATCTAGGTTTAAGGGCTAGTTCCTTGAATTTGCCTTGAAGTACTTATCACCTATACTATTGGTTTCTTGTGGGAAAATGGATATAAATATGCATAAAATAAATATAATCTAATGGGGTGATGCACCATGATGATATCCACTATGCTATCATAATTCTTACACTAAGAACAAGATCTACAAACTAGCCTCAAAGTCCTAAGATGTTCTAACATAAATGTTTCGATATAGAGGTGATACACATGATACCACTCAAGGTAAGTATATTAGGGATTAGATTTCTAAATCTAATGACATTTTCACACTTTAAAGGAACCTAACACACTAAATACACTCTATATGACCTATTAGAATGAGAACTTCTTGCCCAAGACATGAAAGGATAAGGAAAAGTAAGGATAAAATCACTAGACTTAACCATTCATCACTTTGCGTACTTAAAAAATATTTTTATGAAATCAAAAATATATTTCTTTCATTATTCAAAGGTAAAATATGACATCAAACAAGTAGGGCTTCACCATACCAGGTGTGGTATTAGTTTATAAGAGCGAAAATGGCTAGCATTTATAGAATTTGGGAGAAGAGAGAAGAGAATGAAGTTCAAGATCTAGTAAACTAATTTTAAAGCTGATAAAAGGAGTTACATCTATAGGAGAAAGGAATATGGAATATACCATGAAATTTCTACTTGGATAAATGTACCTCAAAGCATGAAATGTGGTGTAGGACTCTTCATTTGCTTTCCTAAAAACTACCTTCATCATTTGACCTTCCATGAGTGCTCCAAAAAATAATAAGGATAGATGAGATGAATGTAGTGTGAAGGGGGGGTTGAAAATAATCCCCAAAATGCATTGGTTGTGTCCCTATTCATTGACATTCTTCTAGAGATGAGTTATCACTGCCTGCAATCATAATTACCCCTCTTTCCCTCACCTCTCACACTTGGCACCAAAGTTGTCTTCAATTTTCCAATAAAATACATAAAATGGAGTGTATGAAACTTTTCAAAGGTACTCATGTTTCAATATTAATTAGGTAGACATTAAAAATCCTCCCACTTAGATTTTTCACCTTCTCACTTGGCAACCATTTCTTGTTCACTATGCCAGTTGGGACTCGCTGAGATGAAGGTGTTAGTAGAGGAACTTTTGATATTTTTTGAATAAAAAAATGAGTATTAGAGGTTATATTAGGTCCCATAATAACTCCCAAAGTGATTTTCATCTTTTCTAACTCTTATTTACCTTCATAACACGTAAAATTGTCAAGAAAATACATTTTCCACCCTGTCCGTAGAAGTAGGGTGAAAGTCAAATTGATGGAAAGTATCCCTAGTGATTCCTATATAATATAAAATCACTTTAATTCTAATTATATCCAATTTGGATGCCTCTCTCCTTCTTCACCCTTCCAATCAAGTCTTTAGTAAGGGTTTTCTAGGGTTCAAAGTAGTTTTCACCCTTAAGGTTTGTTCATAAAGTGGTGACATTGGAACCCTAAGCAAAATATACTAGAACACTATTTGAGACCCTCTTAAACACCTCTTATCTCCTTGAGTTCCCATGCTAATCCTACATGTTATTATGAGTTCTCAAACTTGCCTTCTTAAGCTCCTTTCTTTGTTCTACACACCTTGTTATGACCTTAAGCCAAGAAATGTATTATTTATGACTTTACCTAAAAATTGAGTGTTCTAAGACACCTCATACCTCAATTTGAACATGTTAAAGTAATTTTGAATCCTTATCTAGAGTTATAAATGGAAACGACCCCCCTTTAGTCATTAGGCCTAGACTAGGACTAATAGAGTTTGACTGCATACTTATAGGTTTCAAACACCTTGTTTAGTTTATTATGCATGTGCATTGTTTTTCATATTATTCCATGTGTAAAAACACTTTCCAAAACTTCTTTAAATGTTTTCATAATCTCTATCCTACCTTATCACTACTTTCTTGCTAAACCTATAGAGTTTTAACACTTTGGTAGTGCCCTCTATCTGAGATAAAATAGAGGGCATTCCCCCTATTATCCTAGATAATAAAAGTATATGAGGGGATTTATAAAGTGATGATAATGTTTTGTACCAATTTTTAGGCATGGTTCACATCATTTACCTATTGCATTCAAAACCCTCAAGACAGACTTCTGGGATGTCCATTGACTGTACAGGGTTTATGAGTATGATTGTGTGTTGCATGTAAGGCCTCTTCATGTTTTGTTTATAGTTTATGGGAAAAAGGAAGTATGGATCATCATAATTAAGGTGATTTCACACATGTTATCATTCACAACTTATTCCAACCCTTTGTTACATACCTTGCATTTACTTGGATAAGACTGACTGACTACATTTTCTCACTTAGAAAATGACACCTGTAGGTTTCTACTACATGGTTAGACCTTGAATACAAAATCTAAAGGTATTATTGGAGTCTAAAAGGTCATTTGAAATTTATTTATACCTATTCTCATCATATTTATGCTAGACCATATTCTAAATCTTTGTGTTCTGGCTCATTGTCATGCTATAGTTGATTGTAGCTAGCCAATTTGGAGCAAAAGGGTTTTGTACATGAATATCAATTCTTAAAACCTTTAATTCACACCATAAGGTCATTTTAATGTATTGGAACCAATTTAAAACACATGTATTCATGTTTTTATAGATCCTTCTTACCAAGGGTTACTTTAGGAACTTGTAGGCACATTATAGTCAACTGTAGGTGCCCCTTTTTGGAAGTAGAAGTGCACCTATAGGTGAACATATAGGTCAAAACCTTGAAATTAAACTCTCTCAATGTTATTTAGATTACTTAGTATGCCTCTTAACTCCATAGATCACTTCACCATGGAGAGATGTCTCTAAACTTCCATCTTAGACTGTAGAGTCATTTGAGGTTCTAATCACTCTAGTAAACACTAAAAAGTTGTAGTAAACAATTTCATGATATGGAAGCCTCTTAATCACTACTTGTGTGACCAAACACCCACTCTCCTTTTGTAAGCTAATACCCCTTCATGAAGGCTACAATATGTGTGTATTTAAATTCATCAAGACTCTATGTCACATCATCATATGGTAACACCAAAAGTTGTTAGGGCTCTATTTTGGGGTTTTTAGGGAAACAAGTCCTTGAACTCAGATTTCTTCTCTTGAAGTGACTTCTCAAATTTGCCTACCAATCTATGGCCTCAATCATGATTATCATGGTATCTTCAACATTCTCAACCTTTATGAGTATCTCAAATCATGTCAAACTCCTCCATACAACACCTTTAGGTCTCTGTGTGAGGCCACCTATAGGTGAACATTTCAGTATGTAGGGCAATGGCTATGAATATGGGCAATATCCAAAATATTTGGGCTTGTAACCAATCATAGACCTTCTCAAGGTATACAAATGGATCCTTTCCCCGATGTATGAGTTTAAACTAGTTATAATGCCTTCATTTCCATGTGATCATTCCCTTCTAAGGTACCTTTAGGTGTTTATCAATGGTGTATGACTGTGTTAGGGACTGAATTGGTCATCACAATCCATCTCATGCTATTTGAATGGATTGGTTTGATTATTCATGTTAAAAGGATGTGTTTATCACTTTGAAATATTCATTAACCTCTATGACCATGCTTAAAGCTTCACACACCATGACTACATATGGGTGCTTGCAGGGAGTTGATTATGTGTCACATTCTTGACTGTAATTATCATGTGAAACCTTTTAAAATTGAGTATTTACAAGGAAGGAAATTAATATGAATTGATAAACATGGAATAATTCAATTTATCTCTTCTAAAAACCAATATAAGAAATGAAAACCTTTATAATTGGTGGACATGTCTACAACTTCACTAGGATACTCTAAATACAACCGAAGAGGTTTGAACTCATAAAATCAACTCCAAACATGGAACCAGAGATGGGAACCATTAAATAAGGAATTCCACATCCTATGAAAGTAATTTCACCAATTGATTTGTATGAACTAGCTCAAACATAAGTAAAACCTATAGGGTATGGGGATTAGTATGCAAAAAAAGACAATCAACTTATTAAACATGGTTCATAAAACATGGGAAGCCATTATTTGAAATACTACCATGAAAAATAATTATACCAAGTTTACTTTCCACCACCAAGAGTATTTGGCCTGGAACCTATCCTACTAGCCATACCATTAGAAGACCTATTGACCAATTTTGCATGTCTAGTGGAAGGATGGATAAGAAAAACGTTTTTGGTCCATATTTGACACTTTCAAAGATGATAAAGCATTTAATTTAAGTCAAGGAAGTTTAAGATCCATTCCATAAGCTTGTCTTATGTGCCACTCGCCTCTATATACCATACAACTACCAAAACCTCTTTATTTTCACTTATTTTATTAATTTCAATTAGTAACCTACAAGTTTTAGATAGTACTAACATTATTGACAAGTAATATGAAATATTGGACATTTTAAGGGATTTTAAAACACTTTTACACTAGGTAAAACTGTACCACCTTCATTTATGACCCAAATATGACCCCTAAGTAACATAAAATGACACAAGGACTAAAATGGACTATAAAAAATCTAATAACATATTAAATGACATAAAATACACCCTATAACATGATAATATACCCCTATATCAATTTTTGGACTATAAGGGTTCACCTATTTTGACTTATGGTCAAAATAGTCAACAATCCCTACACAAAATAATTGTGTGCCTCTTAGGCTTGCTAATCATGTGATAACACCTTTTGTTAATCAATCTCATATGCCTACTAATCAAGAGATCATAAAAAATATTTTTTATCGCCAAGCCAATGTTTCTCAATTGGAAAAGTTTATTATAATGCAATTCATTTTCCAAATTCTCAAATATTATCACACAACCCTTTAGCCCGAAACATTTCCACTTATCCTTTACCTACATGATTTATTGCACACAAGCTTACACCATAAGATAGTAAAGGTGATCGTAAACAACATATTATATCCTTCCATGCAACATACTTAGATTTATCCTCTGATGATAAGTTAGTAATAAAAGTTTTTCTTAGAAGCCTTAAGGACTATGCCTTGTGATAGTTTTATGGCCTTCCTTTCCAATCAATGACATGATTTCAATCCTTTGGAAGACCAATGTTTTTATCATTTTTATATAAATAAAGTTAAAAAGTATCTTATTCTCAAATTTTAAAACTCAAGAAAGGACCTAATGAGCCCATTAGTGACTACATGCTTTTTTTATAATACTTTTCTCTCAAAAATGACAAATCCTATAGTAGATAATAAATTACAAGGCATATTTAAACAGAGATTGCTTACAACTATCCATAGTCTAGTATGTCCAAAAACTCATAATATTTTAATGACATGTTCCATATATTTGAATACCATAGGTTAAGCTCATTTCCATGAACAACCTAAAGTATGGGAATAACCCTCCCCCAAATTCTAATGCCAAGCTTTAAATCAAAACAACTTTCAAATCCAAGGCTGATGATAATAATAATGAGGCTAAAACAATAGTTAATGTGGTTTCACAACCTAATAATAGGCTTGTCCTTTTGACTCCTAGAAGGATAAAATTTACACGATCATCAGAACCTCCTCATAAGGTGTTATAAATGCTACTTGAGTGCAATATCATATCTCTCCCTTCATCAATGGATTTTGATACAACAAATGCACAACCTAAGGGGTTCAATATCAATGTATATTATGATTGGAATTATTGCACAAGACATTATACTAATAAATTCTATGGTTGGAGATAAAATATACAAGTTTTAATTGATAATAACACTATTGTTATCAATTATTTTAATATAAGTATGATTAATCAGTTGCACAACCTAGCGCGAAACTTAAGATATTTATGGATCCAGTTACAAAACATGAAACACAAGAAATGAAGACTAATATTGAGTTACATATAACTTAAAATGTGTATCCTTTTATGAATTTTCATTATTTTGGGACTAAGGGGGCTCATCTTATAGATGGAATTATTGATACACTTATAAACAAATACTATGACCTACAATCACATTCGAATATAATGATATTATTGATGATGCTTTTACCAATAAGTCTTTTTTTCTTATGTTCTTCATTGACTCACATCCTATACACAAAATTACGATGGATAATAGGTCATGTGAAAATATATACACCGTGACATTAATTAGTAACCTTGGGTACCCACATAAAGATTTGATTAGTATGACTACTATGGTAAAATGATTGGATGGA
Organism: Torreya grandis; assembly: GCA_037957365.1. Classification (NCBI taxonomy): domain Eukaryota; kingdom Viridiplantae; phylum Streptophyta; class Pinopsida; order Cupressales; family Taxaceae; genus Torreya; species Torreya grandis. The sequence goes on from JARHVA010001060.1 coordinate 2,815,452, forward strand.
AAATGATAAAACCCTATTGGGGGCATTGTGTTACCAGTTATGGTAGGGCCTACAACCATTACTACATGGTTCTATATTTTTTACTAATAATGAATAATTGTATATGATATTAGGATGCCCATAGATGCAAAAGATAAGTGCAATCTAATGCTATGTAAGTTGATGCTTGAAGTATATCTATATCAAACAATTGGATACAATTATGGGTATTACATATGAGTAATTCATTTAGATAAAGATATTTATGCCATACCCACAACATCCTATTGTAAAAACTATATAGGATAAGGAAAATTAGAGATAAGTAACTGATCTTTATCAAAAACTAATTCTCCAATGTCCATTACATTACTGATCTATTTGATTTCAATAGAAATACTTCATCACGTCATAAGCTATATTTGTAGAAAGCTTGTGCACATGTTCCAAATTGAACACTAAGATATTTTCCTAGCATAAAAATAAGTCCATATGTTACTATGGTTACTAGAGCTATGTAGTATATACATGATCATACTGACTATGATGATGGATATTTTATAATACATTATCAACTCTATAATTCACAAAATGATACATATGCTACTCCTCATCTATGGTGTGTGACATTCACACCAATAAGTCCAAGATATAAACATGTGAAACACATTCATGGATCATATTTTTGTAGGGACATAATTTAAAATCTAAAAATTTAAAAAATTTCAAAAATTTAAAATATTAAAGAATAGAAAACTAATACTTTTACATGACATGCTTTACTAGTATAAATTCTTGATTGGTGTTATTTATCACATATATGGTGAATTACATATCCATTTTATATGCACATGATTTTCATAATATACATGAGTGAGATGTAGGACATATAGGTTACATACGATACATGGATATATAGATGTGTAAAATTATTTACACACATGGGATACCTTTCTACATTGGGGTAATACCTATAATGGGGGAATATTTACACTCTTATCAAGGTATATATTTCTATACTTTTCCATTGATCATAATATAATGTGTATACACATAATATTTTTAAGATTTATCAATTACTGATTATTTATCTCTTGTAGGAACATATCGAGTCTAAATATTTTTGAATGCACGCCTTAAATGGTGCACCGAGATAGGGGTGGGCAAACCATTGGTGCTTCATAGGATTGTTATCCCTTATACCACCACTTGATATCAATCCAAATTTCTCCTATACACTTCCCTAAGCCTCATCTCCCCTCCTACACACTCTTCTAAGCATTCACCACCTTACTTAGCCCCTTCATAAGCCTAAAACCCTTTTTGACAGTTTATGTTACATTGTTGGGTCTATCAACCCTTTATTAAAATTGATAATACATGTTAAGGGTCTAGTCAGTTCCTAGCTAACCTAGATTAAGACTTAACTTATTTTTAGTAAATAATGATAATGAGTTGATTAGGATGACCCTATCAGCTAAAATTATAGAAAGGTTTATAGTTAGATTTAGCTATATATACACATTCATTTTTTCATTTTTTGGAGAGATAAGAAGTTAATTATTCATTTTCACTTCTTTAAATTCTTCTCTTCTACCATTCTACTTGAGGAGTTATAGCTTAGGGTTTATACTTGGATAATAATATTGTCTTGTAAAAAAGTTTTGGATGTTTTGGCCTTTCTTAGTGATCCTTATAAACCACAATAACCTCTTATGAAGAAACTTTGGCCAAGGGAGATATTGAGTCTCAACAATTCATATTCAAGGTAAGTATCTCTAACTTTACTTCTCTATTTTAGTAGATAGAAGTAGCACAAGTAATGGATTTTAAATATATTACTCTCTCTATGCATTAGGGTTTTACATATACATAAATTAATTAGGATTATCCTATGCATGTTTGTTTTTTATGTTTATTACCCCCACTTTATGCCACACACTTTGGTGAGAATTAGATTAGATTTTTATTTACTTGTCATTATATTTAGTGAATATGAAAACATAGGACCTAGCTAGGGTTATTGCATAGTGTTGCTTGATTAGAGGATTTGGAACCTCTCTAGTGATGTTATTATGGTAAGAGATCCCTTGATTAGGTCTAGAAAATACATATTGGTCATGACTTTGAATATCTAATGTATTAACAATTTGAAGTGCAAGTAGGATTTATCTTCTTTGAGCTAGGATTGATTAATATATCAGTTGCATTTCTCTTTATTTACATTTTGGTAAACCTGACATGAATCTAACCCTTGTAGGTTTTCTTTTATGCTTTAATTTTATCATTATATTATATATTTTTATTTTTGTAGTATTGTATCAAACCTGTTGGTAAAGTTCTAATAGTTTGTGCATAGGTTTAACACACAGTCATTCTAAAATGACTATGTTCTATATGTGTAGGTCTTATCCAAATATTGGTGATTGGATTGATCAGTTCAACATAGTCTTATTTTTTAATTACAAATTTTCATACATAGTCAAACTAGTCAACTCTATTTGTAATTATCTTCTTTTAACATATGGGTCTACAAACATAGTCAATCTAGTTGAATCTATTCACAACTTCTTTTTCAACATATAGGTTTTGTAAACTCCATTGAACCAGTCGAATCTATTAGTAGAATTTTTGAATTATCATTAAAGAATCACAACATAAAATTTACTAATCTAAACATCTTCAAATCCACTAAGGTTTATTCTTACTCTCTATGTCATTTTAGTTCTTTTTTCAGTACCATTTTTCACAAATTTGTAGTCTACAAAACTACATTCTAACAACCAATTGGGTCGACCAACTCAATATAGTTATATAGTCTATCTTATATTTATAATACATAGTCAACCTATTCAATTGTGTCCTTTCAAATCTTACTTTGCATAACAACAACAACCTAGTTGATTCTATTCTGCATTGTTTGAATACAATGTCAATTAAACTAACTCTATACTCTTCACAGTCAAGTAATTAACCCTTTTTTACTAGTAATAAATTCACCTTTAATTTCAATTGTTTGCATGCTTAGAATAACAAACATTGAATAAATATGTGGTTTTTTAATTTACCAATTTAGTCAAACTATTTCTCTTTTGAACACACTTCCAAATCATTTAAACACCAAAAAACATTAAACATTTATCTTCCCAAGGTCTACCTACTTAGATTTCATCACTAAGGGGGAAGCTGACATGGTTTTCTGGCCAAGTATAAACATGTGGTTGATGGTATTTATTGGAAAATCACCTAACACCCTTATTACTATGGGATTGTGAAGTGAGAGGGTAGGCCCCAATACCAAACCAATATCATCACCAATACATATCCCTTTTAGCTTAAACTTCCTTAAACCAATCTTAGATGGATTTCTATTTCCTCATTACAACTAACTTCCCAATCACATTAAAATTAAACTTAATTATAACTTAATAACACTTAGAATGAATAATTAGTTAGTATTTACTTATAAGTTGTTGTTTGTTCTTTAATCATTGTATTTTGTATTGCAAAACTTGTATTAACCAATGTCGGTGCAGGATTTGTGTTATGTGTTCTATTAGACCAATCACATTGATCCAATTGATTATGTGATTAATTTAATTTGCTTCAATATTATCTTGCAAAAACTTTATCTATTTTAGAACACTATGATTTCTATTGACACATTTTATTATAGGTTGTTCATAATATCTACCTATAATACACAGTCAACCTGTTTGACTATGTCTCTTTATCTTCCTATTTAGTCCTTTGTCTAAGTAGTATATAGTCAACTTGTTTGGCTATCTTTTTATTTATTAGCATGTTCCCTATTAAGTAGTACACTATTGACCCATATGATTGTGTATCTCTTTAGCCTATTTCAATTTCATCCCTTACAACACATAGTTGACCAACTCAACTTTGTCATTTTGTTTTCCTGTTCTGTGAATTTTCTTCTTATGTTATGTGAATTTTCTTCACATAATTTGTTGATCCAATCGACTCTATACCTATTGGTTGACATTGTTCTCTTTCTTACTGAATCCATCCTAGTTTTTCATTCTTGTTTCCTAATATCATATTCTTTCTTCAGGCATCATGAAATCCCCTAACAAAATATTTTTGGACAACTTGAATCCATTTAGACACTATATGGGGTGTTTTTTTCTTCCTATCTTTACTTATCAAGAGGATCCTCACTCTTGGAGTACCTCTTCTCCTCCATCATATTTAGATTTTAACATGGTTTAAATCACTTAAATAGATGATATTGGTGGATCATTTCCTTTCCCTACCTATCAAGATAATTCCCATCTTCAAAAATCTCAACATAATGTGGGGACAATTGAAACAAGTCTATCCAATAACCACACATGGAATCTAACACCTATTAACCCTCCCCCTAATACCAATTTAGGGAATCCTCCTAAAAACACTAACCCACTAAGTGATAAAACTATATTCTTGAATAGATAGTGCAACAAATAAAAAAAATGCAAACATATAAAACCTCCCAAATGATGCAACTACAACATCATTTTATCAACATGCATAATCAACCTCCTATTCTTCTCCCTCAAAATAAATAAAAAAATTATTCCTCCACCTCGTAGAGATGTCATGGGTAATGTCATCCCCCAACCTATCAGCATAATAAGATGCTTCAACACATCCAAAATGAGCCTTTAACCCCTTTTATTATTTTTATTGATATTGGTAGTATATCTCTAACTATTAAATATGATGGGACTAAATACCCTACATCTTTTCTTAAGGCATTCAATAATATTTACAAAGAGTGGATCCAAACTAATACTTTCACCACAACCAAAATTTTAGTTAAAACTTTCACCAGTGATGTACTAAAATGGTATAACTGACTTCCCCAACATTTTATATGGAAACTAGATTATTTAGTCAATCCTTTAGTTAAAGAGTTCTAACCCAATGATCTTCTTAAAAATTTCCTTAGTCATTTCATCAATGCTAAGTAATCTCCCAACAAATCAACTCAAGATTTTATCAAATGATGGAAATATTTAGCTCATAAGGTTGATCAAGACATGACTGATGATAACTTGTTTAAACTCCTTATACCAATATTAACACCTTTAGTCCAATACAAGGTTCAAAATTTTGCTCCCCAAACACTGAATGAAGCTCTTGACCAAGATAAGTACCAAGACTTCTTAATGAAACATTTTAAACCTAATATTAGACTCATTAAAGGATATTATCAACATTCAACCAATGTAATAACCGATAATACTCCTCAACCCAAACTAAGAATAACCAAAGTTGACAATCCACAAATTTTTCATACACCATTAACCATGCAATAAATGAAAAATGTTTAGTTCCCTTTAAACCATTCACATACCCTAATAATCCCCCTAAATGGTATGACCCTAATCAAAGTTTTTAGTTCCACACTGATATAGGTCATTCCCATGAAACATGTAGAGGGATTACCAAAATTTCCATTTTTTTATGCTTGGTGATTCTTTCAATCATGATACCATGATTCAAATCCATGTTCAAGATTACATTAGTGCTTCTCAAAAGAAACAAGCTTCCAAAGCTTCTTATTCTAACAACCTCAAATATTTCTCTACATCTAACCTTGAACAAGCCAACAAGGATATTTTTATGATTAACACCAATTATGATCAATATTACACTAATTCCCAATATGTAAACATGGCTAAGGTCAATTATCAATTCAAACTAGCCCACAAAGATCCCATCACCAAACCTAAGAAACCATCTTTAGAAGAGCAACTTCTCAAAGATACTACTATTACTCACTTAGCTTCAAAAACCAATGAGGAACCATCTCCTCCCTCTAAACCTCAAATCAATTCTCTTCCTTCTAAACCTATTTTATCTTCTAAACCTCATGCTAGTTCTTCTTCTTCTAAAACCCATTGAAACTTCTTAGAATAACTCCACTCTATGCCTTGTAAATTCCTCTCATAGATTTAGTTCTTATCTCTCCTTATCATTGTAAGTTCTCAATGAAATAACTTCAAGAAATTGAAGAACCTTCTCCCTTAGAAGAGTAACCTTCCTCTTATGAGCCTCAACCAATAGAAGTGCATACCATTGAATACATTTGTCCTTATTTGAAAGCTTCCATAGAGTTACTTGAAGAAGACATGATCAATGATGAAATCCTCTTTCAAACCGATGATCCACCCCTATTTATTAAAATATCCATTAATACTACCCTCATTCATAAAATAATAGTAAATAAAGGTTAAGTATTAATATGACATCTCTCTGGCTCATTCAAAAACTCAGTGATAACAAGGATCATCTCAAACAAAATCATTTGACATGTCATGGATTCGACAAAAATAATCAAAATCTACTTAGTTGTATTTGGCTCCCTTTTACTATTTGACCCAAGACTATACAAACTAAGCTTATGGTCCTTGATTTAGCATTATCTTATAATATACTCCTAGGATGCCCATGGACTCATCATATGAGGGCTATTTACTCTTTTGAAAACCAATGTATCAAGTTCCTTCATAATGGCAAAAGGTATAAACATGAGGTCGATTCTAACCCATGGAGTATTTAGCTTCCAAATCCCAAATCCCAATATTGGACTCTCATTATTTAAAAGATTAATAATGCCCATTTACCTGAATTCATCAATATGAATCTAGATTTACATACCACTCTTGCTAATTTTGATGATGATGAGCCCAATGACTTACAAAATACCTGCAATACTACTAAGCTATCTCCTTACATCTTGGAGTGGCTACTTCCCTCCTTATTACTTCATGATCATACCACCCCTCTTATCAATGAGATCACTAATTTCCATCCTCCATATAATGCCCATGAAACATCCTACATAGAATATGATTTCATGTGTAATGATTATGGAGTGGATAAATTATTTGAAGATCCTTTAATTATGCCACCATGTAAATTTATCGATTTAAGCATCTCACCTTTCAAAGTTCCTTATGAGTCCTGAGCATGTACAATTTCTCCAACTTATGATGATAACAACATCATGGCCCAATCTCAATCATGAGACTTGAATGTTCAACACTATCAATTTTTTTTTGCTCAAATACATGCTTTCAGTCATGATGTCCATACCATTTTCATAGATTTCAAGATAGAACCTGAAGTCATGTACCTCCAATTAAATCTCCACTTCTTGATACTCCTTGGGTGGTTGAAAAAATATTACCCCTCACATCTTCAAGACTTTTGGAACCCTATATACCTCCTACCACATCGGTTATTCTATCTAATCCTCTCCCCATCAATAATGTTAATGACAAACCAATGAAATATGATCAACCTTCCTCTACCATTCTACCTACTTTTGAGATCATCCTTAATGCCAAGGCCATAGATGTATGCCAGATACATTCTAAGTATGAATTCCATCTTGACGATGTGGAATATTATGTCCCTCTACCTTCATTGCCAAGTAATTAAGCCATACTTGAATTGGTCCATACCCGAGAACATAAACTTCCTTGACAACATCATAAACTTGGGAATTTTAAGCAAAAGACGCCTCATTTTAACAAATTTATCACTAACATTGATCCTAAAACAAATCCCATTTCCTCTCTTCCTAGCGTGCCATATCATTTTCAATATGGAAATATTATGCTTATTGAGGAAACTATAAGAATCAAATATGGCACCCTTTTATGCCCTCGACCTAGAATAGTCTCTAAAGAACTAACACCAATTGAACATGATAACTTTAGTTTATTATTTGATAAATATTGTGAGACTTTCACTTGGTCATATGAGGATATGTCTGGCATTGATCCTAGTATCATGGTGCACAATATTATCACATATCCTAATGCCAAACCATGTAGCAAAAATAACATAAATTTCCTCCTGAATTTTCTAACTTATGCCATAAATAAATCATTAAAATTTTAGATGCCAAATTCATCAAACCTGTGAACTATTTCCAATGGGTCTTAAAATTGTCCCCATTCACAAAAAAGTCACCGTGGTCATTCACATTTGCATCAATTTACGTAACCTCAATCTTGCTTATCCCAAGGATAATTTCCCATTGCCTTTGATAGATGCCATTGTTTATTCCATTACTAGCTATGAAATTTTGTCCCTCATGATGGCTTTTTGGGTTATAATAAAATTCACATTTCCCCCAAATATTAACATAAGATAAATTTCACTATAGAATAAGGCACCTGTTACTATGTTAAAATGCCTTTTAGCCTTAAAAATTCTAGAGTTACCTATCAATGGGATATGACCCACATTTTTCATGACCTTATCCATAAGATTGTGGAAACATATGTGGATTACCTCATTGATAAATATAAAATCCATAAAAATCATCTTTCTAATCTTTTTATCATCTTTGATCGACTCATCAAATATAAAGTTAGACTAAACCCCTACAATTGTGTCTTTGGTGTCACATATGGTAAATTGTTAGGGTTATTAGTATCTCTTCATGGTTTTGATGTTGATCTCACTAAGATCAATGCTATTATCAACATGCCTATTCCTCATTCCATTCTAGATATTTGTGCTTACCTTTGTAAGCTTGGGTCAATATGATGGTTTGTCCCTGAAATGGCTTATCACATTTATTCTATTAATTCCCTTCTAAAAAAGGTAACGCTCTTGAATGGACTGATCCTTATTAGAAATCATTTGATAATATGAAAAAATCATTGATCCATCCACCCACCCTTTTTATACCCTCCAATGACCTTCCTTTAATATTATACACTTGTCAGGATCAGTGGATTTTTGACTCAGGTGCTTCTCACCATCTCACACATTCTAAGCATCTATTGTAGCATTATCTGAGGCAAATCAATCCAAGAGCCTCATCCTACTTACAACCATATGCATATTTGTCTTTTTCAGTGGTGAATGCTGCAGGTGTCGTTTCAAAAAAAATTCTCCATAAGCCCTTTGATTGAAGGAGTTGTTGCATTTTCAGCTTCCACACATGGTAATTGGTAGAATTTAGAGGTTCAAACAATCGAGATTCCATTCCCGAGGAAGATGATGAAGTTGACAAGAACAATCTAGACATTTGTTTTTTCTCAAAAAACACCCCTCCCGTTACAATTTAACGTCTCCCGACGAAAAAAATTTAGCCTTGGCTTATACAAAATAAAAAAATGGCTTTTATGTAAAAAAAAAAATGTAGGGCGATTTGACCCCAAGACCTCCTCCCTACAAATTTTTAACAAAATATCTCTAGCCGTTTTAGCAAAGTCAAATTTGAACTTTCAAAGCTAGAGACTTGCATTTAAACCACTAAAAATTAAAATAATTAATTAAAAAAAGGCCAAAAATGACTCACACATGTGAGATATCAGCTTAATAATCTTTGGCTTTATAAAAAATAAACTCTTTTTCCAGCAAGGCGTGGTGGTCAGGGAAATATTTGAGAAAAATAGCCAAGGAAACAACACCTTTCAGCAATGCAAAATGGCTCCACTTGATCTGACAAAAAAGACTGTACAACCTCCTCCAAATCCATCCTTCTCAGCATGAAATGAAATATTTTGAAGTCTAATATCACATGAAATTTTCATATTTGAATTTTATGCAGCATAAGGCATTCAAAAATAAGAAATCCGTATAGCTATGCAGCAGACAAAAAAACAGTTTTTAATTTCCTGTTGTTGGCTCCCAAAACATTGTACGGCCTGATCCAAATTCATTAAAAATTATATGGATAGAAATATATAAGAGTCATATTTCATTAACAGGTCTCAGATTTGAAAAAAATCCACCGTACGATCTGCCACATCAGAAAAACGGACAGGTACTGCAGTCTGCCAACAGTCTGCCAACAGGGACCAGTCTGCAAGTTTTTGAATGCAAGAGCTGTACATCCAGCATTAAATACAAAAATTCAAATTTTAATGGATTCCTGACTTGATTTCCTACACCTCCATGAAAAAAAATCTGATTTTGGAAATCTGTACGGTCATTTAATGATCATAAAGTACAGAATTTTCCAAAAAAAAACTAGTAAATAAGAACCAGAATTTGAGAGAATTAAAAATATTTGTAACACATCAATAAAATAATATTTTTGAATGTGTTAAAAGATGAAAAATTTCAGGAAAGAAGATCTTCAACTGGAACTCCAAGCTCTGATACCATGAAAGAATGAGCAGGAGATAAACAGGATCCACAGGATCAATCCAGGAGAAAGAACCCACAACAAATAACCTGCAAATATTTCCAGAGAATAAATAAATTTCTCACACCTAAAAAATAGGTGATAATCCACAAAATTCTCTGAATTCTCTTAATAATCTCACGTTAATTTCTCATATAATACAAAGTATTTATAATACAAATAGTTTGTTTCATGTTAACAAACTATTTGTAATGATTACAAAATAGAGAAAACAAACTATTTGTTTTCTCATATTACAATCAAATATATTGTTGAGAAATTCTCAACAATAAAATAAATTAACCGAGGTAACTAAATTTTACCCTCAGTAATAAATAACTTACCCTATTAACCCTAGGTAAGCTTAATATGCATTATTCCAACACCCTCCCTTAAGCGAAACATAGGGAGAATGACAAACAAGGATGGGTCCCAGCTACTAGGCTTGATAAGGTACCCATGTACAAAACAATCAAAATATATGAAAAATAAAGGAAGGAAGGACTTCATGGGAAATCCCCCCCAAGGACAACTTCCTTCACCCCAAACATCGCTCGCAACTGAAGATAATGAGGAGAAGCCAAAGGTTTAGTGAAGATGTCTGCAATCTGCTCAGCTGTAGGCACAAACTCCAAAGAAAGAACTCCATCCTGAATAAGATGTCGAATGAAGTGCATGTGAATCTCAATGTGTTTTGTTCACTGATGCTCAATAGGATTGCATGAAATAGCAATCGCACTTTGGTTATCACACCAAAGAGTAGTAGGACCCTGCTGTGTGAAGCCAAACTCTCCAAGCAACTGTCGAAGCCAAAGTATCTCCTGACTAGCTTTGACAGCACCTCGATACTCAGCCTCAGTAGAGGACAATGCAATAGCAGTCTGATTTTTGCATGCCCAAGCAACTGGACCTGAACCAAGTGTGAAAGCAAATCCACAAGTGGACTTGCGAGTGTCAACATCACCAACCCAATCAAAGTCAGTGTATCCAACAAGCTGTGTAGAACTCTGTGGTGTGTAATGTATACCAAAGTGAGTGGTGCCCCGAATGTAGCACAAAATATGCTTAGCTGCTTGCCAATGACTCTCATGAGGCTCATGTGAGAACCGAGAGACAAGTTTCACAACAAATGTGATGTCGGGATGGGTATGAGTCAGGTATAAAAGACTACCTACAAGTTGCCGATACAAAGTGGAATCAACAAGAGGAGTCATACAAGTGGCAAACAACACAATACCTGACTGATATGGAGTGGGGGCAGGCTTACAATCAACCATGCCAAATCGATGAAGAAGATCTGTCGCATACTTCTGCTGTCCAATAGAAATGCCCTCAGAAGACTGAAAAACTTGAAGACCAAGAAAATAATGTAGAAGTCCCAGATCTGTCATATCAAACCTATCTGCCAACTTGTCCTTGATGTCATGTATCAAGGAATTTGAACTGCCAGTGAGGATGAGATCATCAACATACAAAATCAAAATGACAAGCTCCTCACCTTGCTTCAGGATGTATACATTGTGATCTGACTCACAACGAATAAAACCAAAACTCAAAAGAAAACTATCCATCTTCTCGTACCAAGCTCTAGGAGCTTGTTTGAGGCCATAAAGAGAACGACGGAGTCTACAAACTAAGGATGAGTCCTGAACAAATCCTGGAAGCTGCTCCATATAGATCTCCTCATGGAGATCACCATGTAAGAAAGCACTCTTCACATCCATCTGAAAAATAGACCAAGAATGTGAAGCAGCAAGAGAGAGTACAAGCCGAATAGAATCCATCTTAGCTACAGGGGCAAAGGTCTCAGAGTAATCAACCCCTTCAACCTGTGAAAAACCCTTAGCTACTAATCTAGCTTTGTACTTATCTACTGATCCATCTGCAGCATATTTGGTCCTATAGACCCATTTACATTTTACAATTTTTCTTCCCTTAGAAAGAGGGACAAGATCCCAAGTATCATTCTTCATTAATGAAGAATACTCATCATACATAGCAACATCCCACTCGGGTATACCAATAGCCTCAGAAAACAACACTGGATCATCTGTACAAGCTTGTCCTAAAAGAGCAACACCAGATGTCTGTGAGCGAGTGCGATGAGAATCAGATGGATCACCAACAAAAGAACCAACTGCATGTAGAGTGCTCTTTGCCCATTTAGGCAAAGGTGGTGAAGAAGATGGCTGTGGTGGCTGAATAAGTGCAACATCATCATCATCAACAATAGAAAGCAAATCCTCACTATCCTCAGTAGAAGGAGGGGAAGAAGAAGAACTAGATGTACACTCCTATGGAGTGGGTAGCTCATCAACCTGAACATCCCGTCGAAACAATACATCATGTGTGACAGGATCAAAAAGACGGTAGGCTTTTACATCTTCACAATAACCAACAAAAATGAGTGGTTGGCTTTTCTTCTCCAATGCTTTACGTTTGTCGTCAGGAATGAATGCCCATGCTTGACTCCCAAAGATGCGAAAATCTGAAATATCAAGCTTGATCCCAGACCAAGCTTCTTCTGGTGTCATATTTTGCACAGCTTTGTGAGGCATACGGTTTTGAATGTAATTTGCACAATTTACAGCTTCAGCCCAATATTGTGGACCCAAATTTTTAGAGTGAATCATACAATTAGCCATCTCTTTCAATGTTCGATTCTTCCTCTCTGCTACACCATTTTGTTGAGGAGTGTGTGGTACAATGAACTGATGTTGTATCCCATGCTCAATACAAAAATCATAGAAAGCATTACTATCATATTCCACCCCATTGTCAGTGCGTATCTTCTTAAGAGGAAGAGATGATTGTTTTTCAACAAAGGCTTTGAAAGCCTTAAAAGTTTCAAAAACTTTGCTTTTCAACTTGAGAAAATATACCCAAGTTTTACGAGTGAAATCATCAATGAATGTGAGTGCATATTTAGCCCCTGAAAAAGAATGAGTTGGAAAAGTCATCAAATCACTATGAACCAACTCTAAGGGTGCATTTGCACGTGTGGCCTTACCAACTGGAAATGGATCCTGATGCTGTTTACCAACTAGACAACCAGGACACACCCCATCAATACATGAGACCTTAGGAAGGCCTTTTACAAGATGTTTTGTACTCATTTGTTACATATATCCATAACTCAAATGTCCCAATCTCTCATGCCACAATTTGCTGAGATTATTACCATGTGCTATAAGTGAAGAACCAGAAGACATAAAAGACTCAAACTTATCAAAAGTATAGAGTCTTGCAGTTTGGTCTGCTGTACCTGTAGCAACTATCTCACTAGGATCATTACATTCTCTTATTACAACATTATGTGAAATAAAATCCACAATTTTACCAGTACCAGAATTACATATTTGATATACAGAGAGAAGATTAGAAGAGATTTGAGGTACAAGCAATACATTGTTAAAACATCCATCCTATTTATCAACAGTACCTGATCCCAAGACTTCAATCTGTGAGGAGTTACCCATAACAATATGTGATGTACTGCAATCTGTAAGGGAAGACAATAGATCCTTAGAATGTGTGAGATGGTGAGAAGCACCTGAGTCAAAAATCCACTGATCCTGACATGAAGATATAGCCCTGGCTGAAAGTGCTTTCCCTTTTCCTGTAGAAGTAGAAGGAGATGGAGACGGAATGGAAATTTTGTGTTGTCTAACCGCTGCCTCTAATGCTTCCATCTTCTTAAAACATCTACTTTCATCATGATTAGGACCACCACAAAAATTACATGGACCAAATGTTTTCTTCTTTTGCTTAAAGGACTTTTTGGTCTTAGTAGATTTAGAATGATGAGGTGATTGGGTGGTGGACTCTGGAGGGTTATTTGAAGGTGCTTGCTTTTTAGACTTAGGTGAAGGTTTTCCTTTAGAAAAATTAGCAACTAGAGCATGACTAGGACCAGGTAGAGCATCTAAGGCCATTAATTTTGTTTGCTCCCTAGTCAATCTTTCACAAAAAACTTCAAAGGAAGGCCATTTGAATTCATCACCTAATGTATCCATCATAGTATAAAAAGCAGAGGAAAAAACACTATATGGTCCTTTCAACTTTGACAAAATCATGAAAATGCACTCCTGATCACTTTTATCCTTGTCACCAGCTTTCAATTGTGACCTTCTAATTTTGAATTTTGCTAAGAATTCATCTATTGAAGGGAAATCTGATGGAGAGAGAGTACTCAATTCTGCATCTAATTGCAAAATTTTAAACTCATTAACTTTGCCAAATAGGTTTTTAATTTTTTCCCATACCTCTTTTGGTGTAGTAGCATCTACAATGTGAAATTGAAGATTATCTGAGACGTTGAGGCAAATTAATCCAAGAGCCTCATCCTGCTTACAACCATATGCATATTTGTCTTTTTCAGTGGTGAATGCTACAGGTGTCGTTTCAGAAAAAATTCTCCATAAGCCCTTTGATTGAAGGAGTTGTTACATTTTCAGCTTCCACACATGGTAATTGGTAGAATTTAGAGGTTCAAACAATCGAGATTCCATTCCCGAGGAAGATGATGAAGTTGACAAGAACAATCTAGACATTTGTTTTTTTCTCAAAAAACACCCCTCCCGTTACAATTTAACGTCTCCCGACGAAAAAAATTTTAGCCTTGGCTTATACAAAATAAAAAAATGGCTTTTATGAAAAAAAAAAATGTAGGGGGATTTGACCCCAAGACCTCCTCCCTACAAATTTTTAACAAAATATCTCTAGCCGTTTTAGCAAAGTCAAATTTGAACTTTCAAAGCTAGAGACTTGCATTTAAACCACTAAAAATTAAAATAATTAATTAAAAAAAGGCCAAAAATGACTCACACATGTGAGATATCAGCTTAATAATCTTTGGCTTTATAAAAAATAAACTCTTTTTCCAGCAAGGCGTGGTGGTCAGGGAAATATTTGAGAAAAATAGCCAAGGAAACAACACCTTTCAGCAATGCAGAATGGCTCCACTTGATCTGACAAAAAAGATTGTACAACCTCCTCCAAATCCATCCTTCTGAGCATGAAATGAAATATTTTGAATTCTAATATCACATGAAATTTTTAGATGTGAATTTTATGCAGCATAAGGCATTCAAAAATAAGAAATCTGTACAGCTATGCAGCAGACAAAAAAACAGTTTTTAATTTCCTGTTGTTGGCTCCCAAAACATTGTACGGCCTGATCCAAATTCATTAAAAATTATATGGATAGAAATATATAAGAGTCAGATTTCATTAACAGGTCTCAGATTTGAAAAAAATCCACCGTACGATCTGCCACATCAGAAAAATGGACAGGTACTGCAGTATGCCAACAGGGACCAGTCTGCAAGTTTTTGAATGAAAGAGCTGTACGTCCAGCATTAAATGAAAAAATTCAAATTTTAATGGATTCCTGACTTGATTTCCTACACCTCCATGAAAAAAAAACTGATTTTGGAAATCTGTACGGTCATTTAATGATCATAAAGTATAGAATTTTCCAAAAAAAAACTAGTAAATAAGAACCAGAATTTGAGAGAATTAAAAATATCTGTAACACATCAATAAAATAATATTTTTGAATGTGTTAAAAGATGAAAAATTTCAGGGAAGAGGATCTTCAACTGGAACTCCAAGCTCTGATACCATGAAAGAATGAGCAGGAGATAAACAGGATCCACAGGATCAATCCAGGAGAAAGAACCCACAACAAATAACCTGCAAATATTTCCAGAGAATAAATAAATTTCTCACACCTAAAAAATAGGTGATAATCCACAAAATTCTCTGAATTCTCTTAATAATCTCACGTTAATTTCTCATATAATGCAAAGTATTTATAATACAAATAGTTTGTTTCATGTTAACAAACTATTTGTAATGATTACAAAATAGAGAAAACAAACTATTTGTTTTCTCATATTACGATCAAATATATTGTTGAGAAATTCTCAACAATAAAATAAATTAACCGAGGTAAATAAATTTTACCCTCAGTAATAAATAACTTACCCTATTAACCCTAGGTAAGCTTAAATATGCATTATTCCAACAATTACTAGCTATGAAATTTTGTCCCTCATGATGGCTTTTTAGGTTATAATAAAATTCACATTTCCCCCAAATATTAACATAAGATAAATTTCACTATAGAATAAGGCACCTGTTACTACATTAAAATGCCTTTTAGCCTTAAAAATTCTAGAGTTACCTATCAATGGGATATGACCCACATTTTTCATGACCTTATCCATAAGATTGTGGAAACATATGTGGATTACCTCATTGATAAATATAAAATCCATAAAAATCATCTTCTAATCTTGTTATCATCTTCGATCGACTCATCAAATATAAAGTTAGACTAAACCCCTACAATTGTGTCTTTGGTGTCACATATGGTAAATTGTTAGGGTTATTAGTATCTCTTCATGGTTTTGATGTTGATCTCACTAAGATCAATGCTATTATCAACATGCCTATTCCTCATTCCATTCTAGATATTTGTGCTTACCTTTGTAAGCTTGGGTCAATACGATGGTTTGTCCCTGAAATGGCTTATCACATTTATTCTATTAATTCCCTTCTAAAAAAAGGTAACGCTCTTGAATGGACTGATCCTTATTAGAAATCATTTGATAATATGAAAAAATCATTGATCCATCCACCCACCCTTTTTATACCCTCCAATGACCTTCCTTTAATATTATACACTTGTTTCATACCCATATTATTTGGGGTAATGCTTGCCCAACAAGATGATACAAGAAGAGAGTATGCCATCTATTATATTTGTCGAGGTTTCATTGATTATGAAAAATGATATACCAAAGTAGAACATGATTGCCTCACTATCTATTTTGCATCTAAAAAGATTCATCATTATATGCTTTATCAAACAGGTTATGTTATATCTCATTTTGATCCCCTTCATCACTTTTTTCTAAAGGCTTATTCCTTGGAGATAGGATTGACAAGTGGATGGTTCTTTTAATTTAATTTGACATCCACATCATCATGCAAAAATTTATCAAAGGATAATTCATTATTGACCAAATAGTGGCAGCACCCATACCCGCTACCAATCACATTCAAGATAATCTCCCTAATGACAACATCCTCTATATTGAAGGTCTTAATCAGGTTATATCTCTTAAAGATTACTTCCATAACTTAATTACTAATTTAAAATCAAGTAATGAATAATATTCCTCTATCATTCTCGATACTACTAAATCTAAAGTAGTCATCAGAGAACTTCCCAAAATCAATGTTGATTTACACAAAGACACTTGGACCCTTCATTTTGATGGTGCCAAATACATTCAAGGAGTTAGAACAGGTTGTATACTCACTAGTATTCATGGTAAAATTATTATTTTGGTATTTTTACTTATTTTTGATGTCACTAATAACATGGCATAATATGAAGCATTAATCCTAGGCATGAGAGTGGCACTTGACTTAGAAATTGCATATCTCAATGTTTTACATGACTCCCAACTCATCTACTGACAGTTTAATGTTGATTATCAATGTAAAATTGAAAATCTAATTTCTCATAATCAAATGGCCACTAATATTGCCAAAACATTTGCTTCTTTTACCATCGAGCCCATCCCTAGAGATAAAAACTCTATCACTGATTCACTTGCTTATTCAGCATCCATATTTCATTTTACCAAGTTATTAATGATTATACCTTCCTTATTCATATAATAAAGTTCCTATCTTCCATCTAACCATAAGATTCACTTATCTATCATATTGAGTATGTCACCATTCAATATAGGCCATGGTATAATTCCATTATCCAATTTCTTGAGCATCAAACCTATCCTCCGAACATGAATTCCTATGAAAAGACTCAAATTCACAAATAAGCTTTCAAATATGTATTTTGATATAACACCCTTTATTATCACAATGTTGAAATTACCCTGCTCCATTATGTGATGAAAGAAGAAGTTCCTCCTCTCCTTGAATAAACATATGAGGGAATTTATGGTGGTCATTGTAGCAGAGATGTTATAACATGTAAATGCCTACATATGGGATACTTTTGGTCTACTATTGAAAATAATGACATTGAGTTTGCTAAAAATTGTGGAATCAACCAAGTTTCAAACTATGGAATCTCCTTGGCCATTCTCATTGTGGGGATTAGATCTCATAGGCAAACTACCTCGATCATAAGATGGGCATGTCTTTATCATCATGACTACCAAATATTTTACCAAATGGGTTAAAGCCATGCCTATCAATGTCATGAGAACCACTATTTATAAATTCATCCTCAATCAAATCATTTTTAATTTTGGAGTTCCCCATACTATCATTTCTGATAATGGTGGTAATTTCAAAAATAAAGATGTGAAATAACTTTGAGCTAAATTCAAAATCTCTCACAAATTTTCCACACCTTACCATACACAATGCAATGGCCAAGCTAAGGACACTAACAAATCATCAATAAAATCCTCCAAATTACAATCAATAAAACTCACACAAATTAGCATCTTCATTTATATCTCACTATTTGGGTCTATTGTATTAGCATCCACACTATCACTAGGGCAACACTATTCTCGATAGTCTATGGTTCTAAATTTGTCCTCCCATTATATTTTGAGCTTCCCTCTTTACGTATGTCTCTTCATGGTATTCTACCTGATGAGGAATTTTGTGAAGCTCTCCTTCAAGCTCTTGATCTTCTTGATGAACATAATCTATCTACTCTACAACACAATCTACAATACAAGGCTCATATCACTAAACAACTAACAAAATGGTTAAAGTCTGTAATTTCAATGTTGGTGATCTAGTCTTTAAAGTATACTATTCCCATGATAAAGAAGGAAAATATGCCCAAAAATGGTGGGGCCCTTATTTAGTGAAAGACATACTTGGTCCTATCACCTATCACCTCCAAACTAATGAAGCCCATATTTTCAAAGAATCCACCAATGCATAATTTTTAAAGTGCTTTGCTTAGATCTTTCCTTTATTATCGTGTTTTTTATATGTTATCCTACTAATACTTTTTTCAGGATAACTACATGCATCTCACTTCCTGGAGTAATTTATCTTTTCACAAACCTTAGTTCCTTCTTTTGGTCCTTTGGTTTCTATTTCTCATGACTTACATTGTAAAACCATGGATAGAACCTAGTCTTCCTCATGAATTCCTTCTGATTTTATTAACTTATTAATTTCCAATGTTTTTTACACCCTCTTGGGTTTTTATTTTGTGAGTTGTAGTGTAAGACCATGCACAGGATCAGGTCTTCCTCACAAATATTATCTTTCTAATTTTTATTTTTTACATGGTTTGTTCACAATCTTAGGTTTCTCTTTTATGAATTACAATGTAAGATCATGGATAGGACCAAGCCATCCTCATTAAATCACCACATTTAATTAATTTAGTATTTCTTTTCTAGAATGTCAAATAATGGTTATAAGTTTATGATCCTTTGTTCTCAACTTTAGTTTTTATTTTTTTTGTAGATAAAACCTACACAACAAACTATGTTAGCATGTTTCCCTCCACTTTCAACATTTTAATGATAAGTAATCACACTTATCATTATATCCCTTTTCACCTTTGTCACATTTTTTGTGATTTGAAGTAATTTAAATTATTTCATGTTTCATTCCTCTTGATTTCCTTTCTTTTCATTCCACTTTAGATAAAATAAAATCAAAGTCAAGATAACACTTTTATTTCACATGAATTAACAAGACTATTATACACCATTCTCTTTAAATTTTCTTTCTTAGAAACCAAGTCCAAAGTTTTCAAATGATAGTCATCTTTAGCACCCATGTTTGGTTCTCTGAATCTATATGGAGGAGGAATAAAAAAAGCCATCAAAAGTAAAAAATCCAACTCATTTAAAACAAAAGGAAATTATATAAAAGGCAACATTGAATGTAAAAATTCAATTTCACACCAAAAGACATGATTAATAACACATCTCCAATCAAAGATCAAAATCCATAGTGAACCTCATGATAGAGCCGAGGTCCTTTGGGGCATGGTAGGCCAGTGGATTGGGATAGGAGAATTCAAAATATTCTATGATCCTACCTAGTTTTTCATACAAGTACCTAATCTTCACAATAGACTGATGACTCTTTAAGGGTCATGAGGAACAAGGAACATGTTGTGGGGAGGTAGGTTCATTTTACTTTTCATGAATATAGCTTGTATGGGATGATATTCATACTTCATTTAATGGCTTAAAATTTGAGTGGTTAGAAAAAGTTCTTCAGAGTCCTTACTCTTGAAAGTCCTCTTATTTTGAGAAACTTAATTTAAGTGTCTTGACCTCGATAAAGAATTTCTCTACCTTGATTTTTCCTTCATTTTTCCCTCCACCCATTTCATTTCTTCTCTTGATAGGCATGTTTGATTCTAAATATATTTTTTAAACTTCTATATTCCCTCTTCTTCACATATTAAAAACACATGTTAGCACTACGTTGTTTTAGTTTTATCTATCCTTAGAACAAAATAATATACTTGAGTAACTTTGGATTAATTTATTTAAACCATGGCTTTACATTTCTAGAATCGCCTTTATTTTTTTTTACCATTTTTCATTGTTGTACTTCCTTTTTTTAGATAACTTAATCCATTTATATTTTTTTCATGTACCTTTTCCATTGTTGAATGAGGTTGTCTTGTTACTTCTCATTCACCAATGTTGTTTTCCCATTCATGCACTTTTTCCATTGATGATTGAGTAAGGATTATTACTACTCACTCATCAATGTTGTTTTACCATTTGTTTGTCCATATTTATTTAAGGATTTTTACTGATTTCACATTGATGTTTGATTACCATTTTGACTTGTAACCCTAGTTTGACTTGGTTTGTTTGCCTTTCTTTCTTAAGGTTTATTTTTTAAAGTTTTTTGGTCATCTAGTAGCCTTGGTTTTTCTCTTACCTGATTTACTCCAAAATTTTGCTTTGGTCATTTGGTCCTAACTTAGCATTTGTCACCCCATCTTAAAAAATTTCCAAGTAAGTCATGACTACATCATGTTAGTTATCTTAGATTTCATGCATTTGTTTGTTTTTGATCTTTAGGTTTATCCCAAGCAGTCTCTGTGCCCTCCATGATCTAAACAACAAACATAGTAGATAACCATCCAATAATAAAGGTAAGTCAAGGTACGAATACATTAATTTTATTTTAGTTATTTTATTTTAAGCCATTTATTTTTAGTTATTTTATGCTTTAAAATACTATAATTTATTTAGCTTCAACATTGTGTGTTGATATGCTCTTTTCTTATTACATCCTGATTTCTCACTAAACAAATTTACTTGATTTTTCATAAATTTTTATGGTTAGAAATTTGATTCGATTATTATTTGACTAAGTTGTATGTTATTATGGGATAGTTTTATGTTGATTTGATTTCATGATTGCATTGTTATGAGTCATTTGTATTGTATATTCTTATATTATGATCTTGTTGATTTGTTATTTCAGTAGTATTTTATGATATATGACATGATGCTACAGACTAAATACCTTCTTGTTGTGAGTTTGACATAGTAAAAATTTATCCCTTAGAGCATGCAAGAGGGAGAACATCATCAAAGAGGGTGGCATAGATGGAGGTGTTGGGGGATGACAAAGGAACGACTAGAGCCCATGTATACACCACATTAAATAGTGCACATTAAATGCATAGTTTGATTTTTTCGTATTAGTATATTGTTGATATTGTCTGTATTTAGATAATTATTTATGCATGTTAGTTGTGTGTTAGCTCAGTTTAATGATTATGTGGAATTAATCTTGTTTTATTTCATTATGGATATTATACGTAGATTAGATGTATAATGTATTAGTATGATTATGGAATTCATGATTGTTAATGCTTATAAGAACATAAACTTATGTGATTCATATCTAGTTACTACCACATATAGCCTAACCATCATGCCTTAGTAATGTTGAGAACATTAACTAGTTATCATTATGATATCGGGAGATACCATTATGTGGCTTAACATCTTAATATATATAGATTACAAAAGACATAGATAATCTATAGAATGTAGTAATAACAATGATTATGTTTTTATAATAACCATTGTGTTTTGACATAATACTTTTTGATTTACCATTTCAAATTAAAATAATGTCACCAACTTACTTTAGTCATATTGTTATTGTTTACCTATACTAAGTAGAAAATAAAACAATTGTAATGTATTATATTATAATTAGCAAATATATTGTAATATATCATTATAATTAAGAAATAAAACTAATAAAGCAATGGTATTATATTGTATTATAATAATGAAATAAAGTGAATAAAGCAATAATTAAGGAATTTTAGAAAAAATGGCAAGTTTTGAGAAAAATAAAAAAACCCAAAAAGAAAAACATAAAAAGAAAAGAGTGAAGCTTTTGCATGGAAAGGAAAAAGAAAGGAAAGGAAGAGGCACAACGTAGGATAAGAAGGGCGAAGATGGGAGAAGGAAATGAGCAAAGTGTAAAAGAGAAGAAGAGTTGGATGAATGGAGAAGAGAAGGACGTAGAGCTGAGGAAAGGAGGGTGAGGAATTATACAAATATCTGGCTATTATTAAAAGATATGAGCTATGTGTATTCAAAGTATGAGTAATTTAGGATAAACAAATAAATTGTTATATGAATTCTGCATTTGTTTAGTGGTTGATATCTAAAAATTGAGAAAATATATAAATATAACTATGTATAGTTTATCATCCAAATAATAAGAAGGTATATATAGATTGTGTGAATACTCAACATATATATATATATATATATATATATATATATATATATATATATATATATATATATATATATATATATATAGCAAAAGAGATATATGTATGAACTGGTGTTCATTGTATCCAATCCATGAAATATATGACTATGTAAATATAGTTAATTTCCTATATATACAATAAACTATGTGTTTAATGTTCTAAACACTGTGTTTTTAATGTTCATCATGAAATCGATGAATGAATATTAATGGACTAAGCAACTTCTATGAATGTTTAGATTTATACGGTTTGCTTTTGAAATTAAGAATTGCATATATATATATATATATATATATATATATATATATATATATATATATATATATATATATATATATATATATGCACATCTTTGTTCTAAAAATCATTGTAATGAATTTATGTAAAGCTGAGTATATATATATATATATATATATATATATATATAATGTTAAAATAGCATATAACGATCTATATATAAGGTATAGCTAACTATGTATGGTGTATAGTGAATTATGTAGGGTAGCAAACTATTTTAGATAATGTTGAACTGTGAAATTCAAACAATGAGAAGATATACAATTATGTGAATGCTCATCATCCAAAAAGAGTAAAGTGATATAAACAGTGTGAGTGTTTGTATGTTGGAAATTTGATTAAAGAAGAGCAAAATATGGATAAATAGTACTGACTATAAAACTTTGTTCATCAAATATTCCACAAATAATAATATATTATAATTGATCATTAATGTATTTTATCTATAAAAAAGTCATAATGATTGCTGAAATTATTTGAAGTTTTTGGGTAGAATTATAAAAGATTGCTGACCTTTATATATAGTATTTATATATTGTTAAGTACTTATATGTGAAACATCGTATGAATACAGTTAATATGTATAAGGGTATATATATAGGAAATATATTTATATTTGGACTTAAGTATTCATATAAAAATATAACATATATAGGTTTATTAGGTCATATGCCCATATCTATAGTTTAATGGATTGTTAAAATAAGTCATAGGATTCTAAGGGATAGGAAACTATAACTATATGAATACAACCTCCTAAAAATATAACAAGTTGTTTAAATGAAATAATATGTTTTTGTGAGTTATGACTTTTTTTATCATGACTGATTGTTTGTAATAGATTAGTTGCACATATGAATAATGGACTATGATATTATTGTTCTCCATAGAATGCATTATATTAAAAATTATATAAGATAGTGGAGATTCATTCATACATTTGACAGAATAAATGTATACCTTTTAATTATTCCTATGTTTAACATCTTTTATGCCTGATAGTAGGAAGTAATCTATATGAATCTATTGGTTATGTATATATTAACCAAATCTTGTATTGTTGGTACTAAGTAATTAGTGAGATAGACTTCACTATCTTACTAACTTCACCAATTCCTAATGAGGGTAATCCGATCAAGTGGTGTGTATAAATTTGATACATCTTAGAGATAAATAACTATTTAAAATTTTGGTCAAAGTAATGTTAGTTAAACATTATCATTTCATATGTATGATTTACATGTTTGTGTGATATCATGTTAGAACATATTTTCTTTATGGTACACTTCATATTCCTAGAAATCATACAACATGTGGGCACTAACTTGTTTCTCTAGATTCTTACACTGTCTCTATCTATGGTCCACGGTTGGTGTGGAAAAATGCTTGGATGATGCTCTCCCTTCCTACAACAATACTTATTTGGAGACTAAACTTAAGATTACCATAGATATTAGAGTTCAAAAAACTCATGCTCCATTGAGCCTTGTATCTTGTATCTTGTTTGTTGTATTATATTTGTTAATATTGAGAATTTTTTTATGATAAGATGTAATTATTTTACATTAATATTAGTGGTTGTATGTTTGTACCAACCATTGATGGAAATCTATAATTACTTTATATATTCAATTATGTCTTGTTTTATCTAATGATAATGATCAGTGATAGATGGATAT
Source organism: Torreya grandis (assembly GCA_037957365.1). Taxonomy (NCBI): domain Eukaryota; kingdom Viridiplantae; phylum Streptophyta; class Pinopsida; order Cupressales; family Taxaceae; genus Torreya; species Torreya grandis. The sequence continues at coordinate 2,840,380 of JARHVA010001060.1, forward strand.
TACATGTTTATTTTATAAGTTAACATATTTGGTATGTTAACTTGGATCACTAATTAGATTTTCATGGTGAAATATTATAAATGAATATATAGAATAAAACAAATTATCATATATAATACGTCAAACCTAGTGGGGTTGTTACATTTCTTGAAGCACCATCACCCATTGCACCTGAATAACACATGGTGAGCTTCAAGTGGGGCATATGTATACACATAATATTTTCAAACTTTATCAATTAATGATGTTTTCTCTCTTTTAGGAATATGTTGAGTCTCAATCTCTCTAAGTGAATGCCTAAGGGTGCACTAGGAAAGGGGTGGGCAGACTTTGGGTGGTTTATAGGATTGTTGTTCCTTATACCACCACTTGTTATCAATCCATCCTTCTCCTATACACTTTGATAAGACTTATATCCCCTCTTTCAAACTCATCCAAGCATTATCCACCTTAATTAGCCCCTTCCTAAACCTAAAACCCTTTTTGAAGGTTTATGTTACGCTATCGGCCCCATAGACTTTGTATTTAAATTGATAAAACACATTAAGGGTCTATGTCATCTCCTTGGTGGACCTAGACCAAGACCTAACTTATTTTTAGCAAATAATGATACAAAGTTGATTGGGTTGACCCTATTGGCTAAACTTTCAGAAAGGTTTAGGGTTAGATCCAACTATATATACACAATCATGTCATCATTTCTTGGAGATATAAGGAGTTAATTATTCATTTGTGCTTCTTTACAATCTGCTCTTTTACCATTCTACTTGAGGAATTATACCTTAGAGTTTATATTTGAAGAATCTTGTCTTGTGGAAAACTCTTGGATGATTGGGCCTTTCTTAGTGATCCTTAAAAACCACAACAACATCTTAAAAAACACCTTTGGCCAAGGGAGATATTGATCTCGAAGGGTTTATCTTCAAGGAAAGTATCTCTAACTTTACTCCTCTATTTTAGTAGATATAAGTAGCATAATTAATTAATTATGAATATATTACTCTCTCTATGAATTAGGTTTTAACCTATACAAAATTTAATTATGATTCTCCTTTACACATTTACTTTTTATGTTTATTGCCCCCACTTTGTGCCACAAGCTTTGGTGAACACTAGATTAATTTTACTTTACTTTTCATTATATTTAGTGAACGTGAAAACATAGGACCTAGTTAGGGTTATTACATAGTGTTAATTGACTATAGGCTTTGAAACTCTCTCTAGTGATGTTATTATGGTAAGATATCCCTTGGTTAGGTCTAGTAGATCCATCTTGATCATAACCCTAAATATATAATGTATCAACAATTAGAAGTGTAAGTAGGATTTATCTTCTCTGACGTAGGATTGATTAATACATTAGTTGAATTTTCATTTGTATACATAATGTTCTACATGAATTTATATTGTTCATACTTTCTAGAGTGGTTTTTCTTATGGATTTTTGTGCTTTTATATATTATATGTTGAAATTGATTTATTATGCAACTATTGATCTATGTAACCCTGAAGAGGATTATAATTACATTGTGTGATCATTAATGTGTGCTATATTACATGTTCCGAGTGCATTGATTGTGTTTCTTCATGTTATGTGTTAGTTTGTGATGAAGGATCTTCTAGTCTGAGTAATGGTCATATTATGTATGTGGCAAGTAAGACTCGAGTCATATCTTGAGTGCTTGTGTGATTCATGATAATGATATTAGGTGTATCTACTTGTGCATGGATACATATATGAATATTATTGAGCCTAGTGTTGTGATTTATATAATGCATGTTTTAATTATGTCTGATGCCATGATTTATATCATGCATCTATTGTGATGCTTATTATTATGTTCTTAATTGATATATCTACTTTACATGACACTTGTATGCCCATTGCCTTGGATTACATATTTCATACTACTTGAATAATCAAATCTTTATATGATGACATATATTATCATGTTGTATACATATTTTACATGAATAAAATTTTATATATAATATATGGTGTGCATAAATATTTCTTTTACGATGAGTGATTCAAAAGATTCATCCCTTATCTCAAAAGGGGGACATATAATAGGCTTATATTGGAGATTCAGGTCATGAAAAATATATATTCATACTTTGGATTATTTTATGTGATTTGTATGGGAAAAATTAAGGCATATGTGGGTAATTTTACATGATTATGTGAAATTATTAGGGTGTTATATGACATTCTAAGATAAATTATATGGGTCATATTGAACATATTTATCAGATTGAGTAGTTGAGATAGATGATATGACATTATGAAAGATAGATGGTGGAATTATATATCAATTTAATGTATAGATGGATCATATTTGGGACATGAATCTGATTTGGGGCATGGATCAAATTTAGAACATGAATCAGATTTGGGGCCTTGTATTGTGGATTGATAAAGAATGATGGTACTACGTAAGAAATTTGGATCTATATATATAAAATGGTTGATATAGGTTTCCATTTTTACATATTAACCCATATCAGGGTTCCATTTTGACATAAAAACCTATTTAAAGGTTCCACCTTTACATATGAAACTAGTTTCGAGGTTCCAAAAAATAATTATGATGATATTTAGAGTACTGTAGTTGGGGTTTTTTTGGGGCTCAAATTCTAACACTTCTCCTTATCCAATGCTCGTTGAGGCCTTAAAATTAATTAACTAGTGGTTTTAATGGTTACATCTCCTTAGGGCATAATCAACACATGAATTCTCAAAATGAGTTCAAAAAGTTCTAGCTTAGTTTGTATAGGCTCAAGTGTATTTGTTCCTTGAATTTTAACTTTCAAACAATTCAATGATCTAAAATGTTTAAAATTTTATATCATGAATAGACATTGATCTATGCATATTAACCTAAAGGTTTTTCATGGATAAAGTGGAACATTTAGGGCATAGTTGTCATCACTAAGTGAAATAATCACATGTACTAATTTTTTTATTTTATCATTTTAATCTATTATTTTCAAGACTATATTAAAAGGGGGAATTTGAAGATACCTAAATTTGGTATTGAACACTTTGGAATCAATAATATTGACACACTTTGAGATCTTTGGACCTTGTGTACATGTTTTACTCTTATGCACACTTTCCCCTATCCATCTACTCACCTATTATCTTGGCCAACCCAGTTTACTAGATACACATATTCAAGATCACCCTATTTTATGAAAGAGCCTTATAGAATCCTAAAAGACCATATCCATCTATGAAATCACTAGTTTTCACTCCTAGATAATACTAGAAATAGTTGAAAAAAAATATTTTTTAGGTGTCTACCTTTGTTGGTACTATATTAAAACACTCGATGACCATTTTTCAAATTGAGAATAATCAATTATATTAGCCTAGAAATATTTCATGGCTCATTCATAGAAAGAAACATCAAAGAGTAATGTGGTTGAAAGTGTGAATATGGTTTCAAAGGAAGTATAAGGATAACATGGATTAAAACATAGGACAAAAATTGAGCACACACACAAGAGGCATCTATAGGTGTAGTCACAATAGTTTGAGGTGTCATAAACCTATAGAGTCAACATAAGCACTTATAATAGGGTCTATATAGTACTAGTCATCATAAGGATCTCATTATTACCAGTAGCATTTATACAAGGTTTGAGATCCTATTTCTTAATATGAGCAGTTACAGATTAAACATATAACATTTTTTAGGACATTAATGAGCATAAAGAGAAAAAAAATATCATAATAAGCTAAGCACATCTCTTCCATCTTGCTTTGTCAAATTATAATGATCTAAGTGCAATATCAATTTACCCTTTTACATTAATATTTTTTAAATTATTGCCCTATTTAAATATATATATATATATATATATATATATAGCTTTACTTCATTTAGATCACATTAATAATAAAAAAGGTAAAACAATATTCATAGTTTTACTCATTTTGTGATTAATGTGATCTAAATTAAGCAAAAATATGAATATTTAGATTATGTAAAATAGAGAAATAATCATCAAAATATGAATGTAAAAGGGTAGATTGATATTTCACGTAGAAGATTATAAATTGACAAAGAAAGATCAAAGATATGTACATAGATTATTATAATATTTTTTTGTTCAATGTATTAATTGGTGTCCTTGAAACTATTTTGTGTCTAATTTATAACCACTAAAATTAGGAAACAAGAGATAAAACCCTACATGAATGATGCCAGTAATAGTGAGACCCCTATGTTAACCAATATTTTACAGGCCTTGTTGATAGTGTACCTTTTAACTGTAAAGGTTTGTGACATCTTGTACCATTATGCTTGTATTTGTAGATGCCTACTATGTGTGCGCTCACTTTTGGTCTTGCGTGTTGATCTTTATTTTCATTTTATTTTGTTTGAAACCATAACAACACTTTAGACACGAAGATGACCATTAAAAAAGTGGTTAGTATATTGGATTGGACAACTCCGACCACTTCTCACTAAGTGACTAAACATTTCATAAGTTATAATACTATAAAGAGGAATCAAACCACACGTAATTATCCCACCTAGGTGTGTGTGCACATCATAATGATCAATCTATATTATAATATAATGTTTGGCTTTCAACACTTGGCACCATGCAACTTTAACTTGCATTTATTTTCAAACTTGGATTTAGGACTATTCTTTTGAGGGATATTTAGATATGTATGCCTTTATGATAATATATCTAGAGAGTGCTAATGAAATTTATCAAGTTCATTAGGAATTTTGAGAGATATAACCTTAGGATTGATTTGTATTTATAGTTGAATCTTTTATATTTATCATTTTGACCGACCCCTTGAAATGTGCCTAGACTAACCTAATGGATACTTCCCAATTTGAAAAATAGTCATTGAGTGTTCCTAGACACTACTGGTAGACATAAACACTTACAAAAAAATTGTAATTGTTTAACTATTTTTAGTACTATCTTTGGAGTTAAAATTAGTGATATAAGATCTATAGACAATTTGTTTTAGATAGGATAGCCTTAAACATTCCTTGTCGAGTGACTAAGTGTTACCTATAATTTAATAATCTGAAGAGAAATCAATCGACATGTAGTTGTCAAACTTGTGTGTGTGGGAACCATAATTATTAATATATAATGAAATACAAATGTTTGGCTTTCACTACTTGGAACCGTGTAACTTTGACATGTATTATTTAAACTTGGCTTTATGACTACTCTTTTGATGGATATTTAGATATGTATGCCTTTTTAATAATGTCTTAAGAAAGTGCTAATGGATTTATCTAGTTTGTTATGCCTTTCTAAGATGGGTATAACCTTATGATTGATTTTTATTTAGTTGAATCTTTGATATTCCCCACTATGACCTACCCACAAGACATGTCTAGGCCAACATAATAAAGACTTTTTTTTTAAAAACCATTAGGTGTTCCTAGACACTACCAATAAAGGCAAACACCTACAAAAAAATGTAATTATTTGACTATTATTAGTTCTAAACTAGGAGTGAAAACCAATAATCAAGATATGGAGATAGTCTATTTAGGATTATGGAAGATTGTTGCATAGACTAGGGCGATCCTGAATATGTGTATTTGGTAAACTGGGTTGGCCAACACAATAGGTGGGTATATTGATAGGGAAAAATATAAATAATATTCAAATGTGTACATAAAGTCCTAGTATATCAGCATGTGCTGAATTTGACTCTATCAAAGTGTCCAGTACCAAATTTAGGTGTCTTCAAATGTCACCCTTTTAGTCTAGTATTGAAAGTGCTAGATTAAAATGATAAAAGAAAAAAATTGTACTTCTGATCAAACACACTTGTTGTTGACAAGTATGCCCCAAATGTCCTATTTTATCCATGAAAAACCTATAAGGAAACATGTATAAATTAATTTTCATTCATGATATAAAATCTAAAATAATATAGTTCATTGAATTATTTAAAATTGAAAAGTCAAGGAATAAATATACATAAGGGTACACAAAAAAAAATACCACTTGTTGAACTATCTGTGAACAGAAGGCTATTAAGTAATGTCATAGTGCATATGTTTTCACTTCACCCTTTATCAACCATAATTGTGTATAGGATGTTAGTTAATGAAAGCATGTATGAATAAATGTACATTGTTAGAATCATCATTAATAATCTCATGGTTATCGAGTGTAATTTTAGGTCATTTTACTTATGTATTGTTAAATATACCAATAATATCATTTATAGGATGAGCCTCTTCAGTTATATAAACATAAGAAGTTAGAGGAGGATGAGCATTGTAAGTCATATGTATCTTGAGATTAGCTTTGATTTCTTGTGATACATGTTTTGGAAATGGATCTAAAAATATCTTAAACTTCACATTAAGTTGTGTAACTGAATTATTCATAGGTTTATTAATATAGTTGATATCAATAATATTTTTCAATATTAATTTTTGTGTCTTATGTCTCAAAACATAACATTTATTAATAAAATATTCTACACATCTATGCCAATCACAATATGTATTGATATCGAACCTCTTAGTTTTTTTCTTTGTCATATCAACCTCCATTAGTAGAGGGAGAACTAATATATTAGACTCGAGTAGATTTTGTAACACAATATGAGTAGGTTTTGATAATCATGTAAATTTACTCCTTTGAGGAGCCGAAAGGAAAAACCTATTAATATGTTATGAAACCATATTAACCATTGTGTTCTCATTATTATTGTCATTATATTTCAATTTGAAAGTTAGTTTGCTTTGAAAATTGAAATTAAAATATGTGGGAGGGTTACTCCCACACTTTTTCTTGCTCATGATAATGAACTTCACCTAGTTATTTAAAAATATGACACATGTCATCAAAAGATTACAAGGTTTAAACATGATAGACACATGGATAGGTGCAAGTAATATTTGATTAAATATGTTTTGAAATTCATAATTACCCATATGATTTATCATTTTTTAGAGTAGTCTTATAACAAAGCAAATAGTCACTAATGGGATAATTAGGTCTTTACTTGAGTTTTGAAATTTGAGAATAGGATATATTCTCAAAAATATTTATAGAAAGGTGAATTAAGAATTGGTTAGCCAAAATATTGACGTGTACTGATTGGAAAGGAAGTTCATAAAAACCATCATAAGGCATAATCCTTAGGGCTCCTATAAAAACATTTGTTAGTAACTTATCATTATAGTAATAATCTAAGAATGTTTCATGGAAGGCCCTAAGATGTTGTTTTGGACCACCTTTACCATTATATGGTGTAATATTAGGTACAATTAAATCTTTAGGAAAAGGATTAGTGGAAATATATTGTGCCAAAGGTTTGTGTTTGATAATTTGTTGAATGGCTTGCTCTTTAAGAACCTTATTCTAGATGGGAAATCATGGCTTGTAGATGAATAAGAGTTTGTGTAAGCTTTTGATTATTAGGCATAAGATATTGATTAGTAATATATGGTATCACATGATTAACAGGCCAAGGATACATAAAAGTATGTTGGATAGAGATAACAATATAAATTTAAGGATTAACTTGTGTTGTCCACACACCAAGTGTAGGCATCACTTGTGTATCCATAGGTGCAGACACATGAATATTAGAACTAAGAATAATGGTGTGAACACCTATTGAAAAATATATGCATCTAAAAGTTGGATTATTATCATTTAAGAATTCATCACGTTGTTCCTTAGATGTGGATTTATTAGCATTCTTTACATTCTTGAACTCTAAGATAATGTTTAGGATTATATCTAAGTCATTAAGTTGCATACTAATTTGATTTTAAAAATTGAATTTATTTCTACTAATGTTGAGTTGACATTATTGATTTCATCTGGATGTATTCTACCATGATATTAATTATTATATTCATTATCATCTTCATAATCATTTTTAGGATTACGAATGACATCATTGATAAACTATTCCTTTACACTTCTTTATAAAATTTTGTATCAATATAAGAATACATTTGTGTTTCATCAATGTTATTCATTTTATATTGCACATAAACATGTGATTGTATCAAATGTATATAATTATGATCAATTTCAACATCACTTAACCTATCACTTTGCCTTATAGGTGTAAGATATCTAACCTTCTTACATGGCATAAAATATGTTTAATGAGGGATAAATGTTGGCTCACAATTTTGAAAAAGCATGAAAGTGCACATTGTAGACACCTAAAACTGGCCACCGATAACCTCCAATCAAGATTTTGGTTAATTTCCATCCAAAATGCACAATTTGGCCTAAAAACACTAAAACACACAAAATGATGTGAAACTAACATATTCAAGTGCCGATTTTGGCTAGGGTATCCCTAAATGGGGCAATGTAATTTATGGGCTAGCTAACTTTGATCAGTTCATTTCAAGTTAAAATGCCAAATTTGCACTTGCTTGCTCTAGACTACTCTTTCCTATCAAATATTTTGCACAAGACTTGTTCCTTTGTTATTTGTTGTTGGCAACATTCTAAATGGGAATATGCATCCAACACATTTGACGTGGACTTCCAATTCAAATCCAATCAAATTTAGGACCAATAACAAGGCATTCTAATCAATTTGGGTAATTTGTGCACAATGTGTTTAATCATACCTAAGAGCTAATTAACCCAAATAAGGGCCTAATAAAAAATTCCATGGAAATTTGTTGAATAATTTATTTTAATCAAGTAACCTCATTTCTTGAGAAGACATCCCTAGACATTAAATGCCATAAATATCAAGATTCATACCATCTATGCCTCATCAATGCCTTCCATTATGCCCTCCATGCCTCTCAATTTCCCCTTCTTCCAATGCCATGATGAGGATAATTACAAACTTAATTCTAAAAATTGAATTAATCCTCAACCACACATATCAATCTTGAGATGGATGGTTGAGGTTGATTTTGATCAAATCCAAAAATCTATAAATAGGAGGCCTCACAACATCATTTCTAAGCTTAATTTGTGCAAAGTTATAATGCAGGATTGGTTCCAAAAAGCTTCAAGCAACTAGTGTTATAATGCCAAATTGATTCCAAGCCAAGACAAGCCAAAGCCACAAGGTGACAAGAGGAGATGAAGGTAGCCACACTCCATTGAAGAAGACCTCTTGAAGCACAATCTGAGCAAGCCACCATTACAAAGGCATTTGGAGCATCCAAGGAAGGTGAAAGGAATTCTTATGTTTTCAGTCCTTGCTTTTTAGTTGTGTTTGTCATTTGATTTTGTTAACTAAGCTCTCCCTAGTGTCTAGGCCTAGAGATATTATGCTATTAGTGTGTTTATTTCATTTTTTTTTCATTTTGGAACCAACACTATACTAACCATCCTCTCTTGAGTCAAATTCCTAGATCACATAATGGCATGCCCAGTGGGACCAGATGCATCATACACCTGAAGGAGATCCTTTTTCAACTTTAAAAAATTCATTTAAACCTTTAAAACTCTTACAAATTAATTTTATAACTTTATTTTACCATTTTTGGTTGCCAAAATTTTTACATAGTAATCGATGTCGATAGAAATGCCGATATTGGTTCCCTGACTTAACTGACATCGGTCAATAGAACCGACATCGGTTAGATCTTGATTGCCTGTAACCAACGTTGATGGTATTGACCGATATTGGTCACTATGTTTTTCCAAAAAACATAGACTTGAGAGCTATGTTTTCAAATTTGTTGTTTCAAACTCAAAAGAGCTTCAAAGCTAAAAGACATGCTAACAATTTTATTGCAAGACCAAGCGAGAGATTTGCTCAAAACATATTTAAATCACTTTTGCATGCTTAAAATTTGGTTAGGAACTTTGTTTTGGTGTTTAACAAGGAATTTTTAGATGTTTTTGGTGAATGTTTTTCAAATTTTACAACTAAGATCAAGGGGTCAAATGAACACCACCAAACATTTAATTTGGGTTTAAAATTAAACACACTTATCAATTTTTGCTTGTAATAGTTGTTTAGTTGGATTTTATTTGTAAAAAAGAGGAATGTTACATATATGGTATTTTATTTGTCCCCTTTAGGGAACCCTTAGAATCAAAAGCACCATTCTTATTGCAAAGTAGCCTAGTCCAAGTCTTAGAAAGAAAGTCATCTAAAGCACTCCCCAAAAACTCATCAAAGTTAGGTGATCTTGAAAATGACCCTAAAGTCTTTCTACTTTCATGCTTTATTTATATTTATGCATCTTGTCTTGAGAGGGGGAATTCATCACCTCCCAAAAGTTCTTTAGGGAAGCTTTGACCTAGGGTTTCATCTCCCAACATTGGATCCTTTGGAGTTGCACATGGGATGTAGTGGAACTTTTGACATCGCACTACACTGAGTGAATAATAAGATGTAGTGGTTGCAAAAATGACTAGACCTTTTTACAACAAGCCAAGTGATACAGACCCAAAATTTATGCTTTTATTTTGCATTGTTTGGCATGAAAGTCATTGTATAATTGATTCCCCTAGAGACATTTGAAACTTGCTAGTTTTAGTCAATCGCATTTTGCCATACCCTTGCTAAGATTTAGATGATTATACTTAGTATATTTTGGTCATTTTTGATCGGTATGTTTTGAGACTAAGAACTTGTTTATTTTTTCATAAAGCCATGTCAAAACCAATTTATCTATACGTCACTCTTTTGTCTAAAGAGCCGTTATGCCGGTTGTTTTACACCACACTTGTGCCTTGATTTTTTTTGCTAAACTTGTTTGTGTGTGTGTTATTTGAATTGTAGAGGGTAGTGTTATGCTGCCCAAATCATGTTAAACCATTTTGAGCCTTTCAAGTCTTTTGAAACATAACATTGACCACATCATTTGAGCATGCTTATGCTATTAGGCTACTCAATTTGTTTCAAGATTTGTTTACCATTTATTTCAAACCATTTTGTGTATACCATTTAGACCTTTATCTTGTGTTGTCATGTTGTCCAGTCTTGTCTAGTTTATTTTGTAAAATCCTAGTTTTCATCATTGATTTTTCAATTAGCCTTGTCAAGTTTGGATCCAAACATTAATTGATTTCTATTTAGGCCTCAATTCATGTTATATATACACAGATCTTTGTCTTTTGGGTTGCATAACTTTGATTAATCAGTTACCCAAATTTGAAAACTATTGATTGTTTGTTTAATGTCTATCCTCATAATTATTTGTACTTTTATTTGAGATAACACAGCCTTTTTCAAAGATCCTTTTGTCTTATGCCTTATGCCAACTAATCATGTTTATGTTTGATTTCATGTGCCAGGTCTATGTCAAAGTTGTTTCTAAACTTGTTAGATTAAATCAAATCACATTAGCCTTTGTTTCAAGTCTAGCTTTTGACACCATTTGGCCAAAAGTTCTAGTATATGCCTGTTTGTTTGAGCCTAAATTTTGACTCCACATTTGAACAAAAGACCTAGTAACTCAACTTTTCCCTTTCTAGTTTAGACCTTGTTTGGAACACTTTGACCTAAACCTTTGACATGTCAATTTTCATTTAGATGCTTGACCTTTTATGTGTTTGATATTTGATGTTAGACCTTTGATGTTAGGTTGTTTTATGCAAAGTCTTAACACAAACCATTTTGGGAGATACCACTCCACTTTCAGACCATATTGGAGATACGGCTCCACCCTTTCAACCAAGCTAGACCAATTTTAAACCATTTGTTCTTTGGACATAGTTTTTCAGAGTTTGTAAAACTCTTAGTCCTTTTATTTTTAGAGCTTTCATCATTTATGAAGATATGTATAACTACACTTATAATATGACTTGTGATAGAATGGCCACACAAAATGACTTTTATGGCTTTTGTCAAGACCCCAATGATGCTGATATGGTTTGTGAGATAGATTTCTATCTGCCTCATATTAATCATTCATGGGAACAAAGTCATAAAGTAACTTACGATCTAATTCAAGACCTCAATTGGTATGAAGAGGCTTGCGAAGAGGACTTTGAAGACCCAACTACAAATAATATTTTTTGGGATACAAATCCATACCCTCTTTCCAATAATCAATACATGGAACATAGTCAAGAACTAGCTTATGATCCAACTCATGACTGGGATAATATGGTTTATGAGGAAGACTTGGATGCTTTTGCTTGTGCGAAAAGTTAAGTTTCATGATGTCTTTTTGTTATCTAATCATCAGCTACCCCTAACCCTCCTTTAGATTATATGAGCTATCAAGTTCTACAATATCCAAGGAATACTATTACCATTCATACACCTAGTCCTTTGGCTTGTGCAAGAAATCAAGCTCCACAATGCCCTATCATCATACAAGGACCTAGTCCTTTAGCTTGTGCAAGAAATCATGCTTCACAACTCCATATCATTACCATCTTAGGACTTTGTCCTTTGGCTCATGCGATCAACCATGCTCCCCAAGGTCCTACCATTATCCAACTATGAGCCATTTCTCATCCAGTACCAATCCCAACCAAACCTCAACCAATCTAATCCTTTGAAGACTAAGCTGTGTTTAAAACTAGTATCTTCCAACTCATTAGAAACCAAGGCTAAGAGAACCAACCAATCCAAGATGTTTCTATTAAATCAACCATTTATGATAAGTCAACCTTTGATAAATTGCCTATTGATCCTATACTAGTTATCAAAGAGTCTCACTCTGATGAGCTAGTCTTTTCTGAGTTACTTCTTAATGATTATAAACACCTTTGGGTAAATCATTACCTTGACCATGTCCCTATTTTTCAAGATCCTCTTATTCACAAGCCAATCTCTGAGGAGTTGTCTCTTGACCTTTTTCCCATCTTAGAAGAGTCTTACTTTAAAAAATCAATTTTTATGGAGCCTATTATACCATCACAGGCTATTACTTGTCCAAAACCAAATATTCAATAATACATAATTGTAATAGAGTACCCATAAAATGAAGAATCAGAGTTAGATTTAGGTTTTATTCTTGAATCGATATCAAATTTAGCATTAGAATCAGAATTAACATTAGTTGTAACATTGGATTTAAAGTCCCTTGCTTCAGAATTAGATTCAGAAGAAGAATATGTTCATGATTGTTACAACATTGGTTACACATGACTCACAGATCAATTTGAATACATTTGTGATCCTTATATGGTTTTTGAGGATGAGTACTTTAGCATCAACAAAAGTTATCATAATATCTTTTACGAGGATTGTGTAGCCAACACCCATTCCATTACCATTCTACAGGATATTACCATCAACTAATATATCCATATTATTGACATTTCATCTCTCACAAGTGTTGATTGGGATCGACAGAATCACACTTTGTTGAATTGCATCTATGGTGACATAGCAGTTGAAGAAGAGAAAGGAGGCCAAGACAACATTCATGTAGCAGAAGAACACTCTTTTAGTGAAACCTTTTTGAAGGTGTTGGGGGATAAGCAAAGATCAAACTCAACCCCTTTTAGTGACACTTTTTCAAAAGTGCTAAAAGATAATCAAATTAAAAAGCCAATGTTCATTAGTGAAACCTTGTCAAAGGTGCTATGGGATAATCAAGACAACTTCAATGGTGAAAACCTCATTGAGGAACCAATAGCTGAGCACAAAATTTTTTCACTATTGGATGAAGATAAAATCCAAATAGCTTCCAATCTATAGCCTAATTAGATGGTATTTACTCTCAAGATCAAACAAAAAAAATCTGGTGGTCCTATTGAGAGAAAAAGTCTTCAGCCCCGCCACAACTAAAATTATATCAAATCTAGCATCAACAACATTACGTGTGACTGAAAGTCCTGATCTTCATTTGTTTCCCCACCATTATACATTCCATTATCATTTACCATTACATTTCATAATCAAACCCACCATCCATTATTTGTCCCTATTTACCATCCATCGTTGCACTTTCCAATGTAGAGGATACAAAGATACCTTGTCTCGATACATGAAGGAATCAAAATCAATGACCAATGAATATCACAAAATCATTCTCAACAACTAAATCTGTAGGCCATTCTTAGCAGAGCAGTTATTCTAATGAGGTTTGGGCTATCAATTAACATGATCAAGTATTCTATTTGTATCATTTGTTTATTAAGATGTGCATCTCCCCATCAGTAGGAATAATAGAATCAAAAACCATACCCAAGCTAAATCATGTACCATGCCATTGCCATTGTTACATATCCATTTGCCATTGTCAAAGTACCCAGCCATTCACCCCATCACTTGGGGGCAACCCTCTTACCATATTATCCAATCTATCAAAAACCATCATTATCCTTAGCAAGACCATAACATCCTATCATTCCATTCATATCTAGACAAAAGCCTATTTTTAGTCATCCTACCCAATCCTATTTTGATCTTGGTTACTTTGGTTCTTCCTACACTTTTTTTGAGAGGATTCCAATCAAGTTTAAATAATCAATCGAATCTATGTTTACAATGATAGTCTATGAAAGTAGTGTGATAGTTGATCTGGAAAGTTATCTTTCATTTTTCTTCCTATATCAAGCTTGTTTATGTGAGCCTGATTATAACCACCTATGGGCAAATCAGTGTTTCCCCAGTCTTATTACTAATTATAACCACCTATGGGAAAATTGGTATCATTGACCTATGTCATTGTATCCTATTTATAATCACCTATGGGAAAACAAGTGGCAACACTTGTTTACCATGCATTGCCGCATCACCTTGCCATTATTATTTTCATTTGATTGGCCATTTATCAGATTTGCAAACTTGTTGGGACCTAGTTGGTTTTTCCCACCTTTTGTGTGGATAGAATTACAATGACTTGAGGTCACCTTAGTCCCCCTTTCCATATGATCTCACCATTTTTTGAGCAACCTAAACCATACCCTCTCACCATTTTGTGAGCAACCTAAGCCAAAATCTCTCACCATTTTGTGAGAAGGTATCTTGTCATTCTCTAACAAGTTAAGATACCTCAAAATGCCAAAAACATTCATAATATTTCAAAATCCAAAAATATTTGTCCTATCTAAGCCTAGTCAGTTATCCTTGATCCACCTTATTGGGGCATTGCCATTGTTAGGATGCTTTATTTTGCTTTTATTTTTAGGATTTCTATTTGTTTGTTTATTTTAAGTTATTTGTTTGTTTTTTTAAAGCACATTATTCTTGAGTCTATCCATATTCATGTGTCAACCTTGTCATCATGGTTTTTATCATTGGTGCATTGTTTTCAAATGTTTATTAGATCGAGAGTCATTCCTTACACATATTTTGGCCAAGTCTTCATGGTGTTCTATAATGAAGCCTACCATCACATGCTATAGCAAAAATTAGCTTCACAAAGGTCTATAATCAATGGAGTTGTAAAAGTTTATCCTTAGCACCTTGGAAATTCCTTCCATCCCACCCTTGATTAAATCAATTCAATGACCATTTTAGTTGTATCATTGTTAATCAAGATGAGCATCTCCTCATTGGTAGGTATAACTAAATCATTCACACTGATCAATCTCATTCTTATATTCAACTATTTCATCACTTTGCACCCACTCATCTTTAATCTGTATTCCAAGTTTTATCCTTGAGTTATGCTTGCTAATCAACCCTAACTGGGGCACAATCATCTTTAGCCAATCCAGGTCTTTTAATGATTATAACCACCTATGGGCAAATCATTATTTCAACTTTTATTCTTGATTATAACCACCTTTGGGCAAATCAATATCCCTTTTACATCAATGCATGCAAGCATTTTCTCATTTGGACTAATCTCACCCATGGGTTAATTCCACCTTTCTTCTTATTTTTTTTTGAGGACCATCCATCAACAAATGTGATAGCCACTCCCTTGAGGGGGTATCATCATAGGCTTCTCAAAAACCATTTGGAACTTTGTTCTTCAATCATCATCTTCTTTTTGGCATACAGGCCATTTCTCATTCTTTGAGAAGACATTTCTTTGCCTATGGTTTGAAACATATTCCCAAATAGGGGCAAACTATAGACACCTAAAACTAGCCACTGATAACCTCCAATCAGGGTTTTGGCTAATTTCCACACAAAATGCACAATTTGGCCTAAAAACACTAAAACACACAAAATGATGTGAAAATGACATATTCAAGTATCGATTTTGGCCAGGGTATCCCTAAATGGGACAATGTAATTTATGGTCCAACTAACTTTGATCAGTTCATTTTGAGTCAAAATGCCAAATTTGCACCTACATGCTCTAGACTGCTCTTTCTTATCAAAATTTTTGCACAAGATTTGTGCTTTTGTTATTTATTGTTGACAACATTCTAAATGGGAATACACATCTAATGCATCTAATGTGGACTTCCAATTCAAATATAATCAAATTTAGGACAAATAACAAGGCATTTCGATTAATTTGGGTAATTTGTGCACAATGGGCTTAATCATGCCTAAGAGCTAATTAACCCAAATCAAGGCTTAATAAAAAATTCCATGGAAACTTGTTGAATAATTTGTTTTGGAAATGAATATTAAATATCTGCATCATCAAGTGACCTCATTTCTTGGGAAGACATCCCTAGGCCATAAATGCCACAAATATTAGGATTCATTCCCTCCATGCCTCATCAATGCCTTCCATGATGCACTCCATACCTCTTAATTGCCCCTTCTTCCAATGCCATGATGAGGATAATTACAAACTTAATTCCAAAAATTGAATTAATCCTCAACCACACATCTCAATCTTGAGATGGATGGTTGAGGTTGATTATAATTAAATCCAAAAATATATAAATAAGAGGCCTCACAACATCATTTCTAAGCTTAATTTGTGAAAGTTCCAAAAAGCTTCAAGCAACTAGTGTTATAATGCCAAATTGATTCCAAGCCAAGCCAAGCCAAATCCACAAGGTGCCAAGAGGAGATGAAGGTAGCCACACTCCATTTAAGAAGACCTCTTGAAGCACAAGCTGAGCAAGCCACCATTATAAAGGCATTTGGAGCATCCAAGGAAGGTGAAAAGAATTCTTGTGTTTTCATTCCTTGCTTTTTAATTATTCTTGTCATTTGCTTTTGTTAACTAATCTCTCCCTAGTGTCTAGGCCTAGAGATGTTATGTTATTAGTGTGTTTATTTCATTTTGTTTTCATTTTGGAACTAACACCATACTAACCATCCTCTCTTGAGTTAAATTCCTAAATCACACACATCTGATTTTTTAGTACCCAGAGTGAAAAAAAGGTGCATATTTTGGATGATAAATGTGAAAAGGCATGGGGCACAAGAAAAAATTAGATTAGTTGAGACATAAATTTTGACAGAGTGCCATCAAGCTCAGTGAGATGCAATGAAGTGATTTTTTAGATGTATTGATAAACCTAAGAGAGCTCATATTAAAAGTACCTACCAAGTCTCAACATGCAATGATGACAATAATTTGATTGGCATGAAACACAAAGTGTAATGAATGGGATGAGGCTGCGTGAAACATGGAGTGAAAATATAAGAGCACCAATTTAGGTAGCTATCAAGATGACTGAGTCTTCAGGAAGAATGATAGACATAACTTGAAAAGGTTTTAAGTAGATCTAGCATAATATGAAATAAATATAGAGTTTGGTTAGTCAAGGTGTTCTACTATGAAGTAGTCATACTCTACTATATTTATAAATAGTTTTGATCTTCAAGGGATGCATATTTATTAATTATAACTACAAGATGATGGATTATACCTATAAAATCCAACCTTGCCTCTTAGTTTAGGTGGTTGATAACATTTTGGATGTTGTTATTATTGTTGAAATTAGTGTTGGGAGATTTTTAAACCTATAATTATCATTATTGATATTACTAAGTCTTGAAGCATTCATGTAATACTATGAATTAATGTCAAATATGCCAAAAGCTTTTAATAATGGTTATTTTTATTATATAAGTCTATTTACTAGATTTATGATGTTATGGTAATGATTGTATATTGAATCCTTTCATAGCTATTATTTAATGTTTAATATTAACAAATGTTAGTTTGCATTAAATACTATCAATTCTAAATAGTCTCATTCATATTTTTTGACTAATCCAACGTGCCCCAGTTTAATCTCTTTACACCTTGGGTAAGCACGTAAGCCTGCTTGCATGATATTCCATAAAGGTGAGTATCATTTATTAAGGTAAGTAAAATAGCATAGACATAATTCTTGGGAAATAGGAAAACCCCCAAACATTTTAGTTTCATTTCAAGGACATGGTTGAACCTATTATACATGATGGTATTTGGACATGATTCATTAAATTTACTTGGAAAAAATTAAGACGTGGCTAGAGGAGATAGAACACACCTTAATGAGGAATCCTCTCAACTTAAGAAATATAACTCTTAAAAAATTAGTTGAGGATTATTTATATGAACCTCTCTAATAACTATTTTTATGTGCATTACTTGGGAATCTTCACATATGTTTGTGCATATGTTATGGACAGAGTAGAAACTTTGGTATAAAACATCCCTATATGAAGGAATTGATTGAATAATTATATTACACCAATGAAGTTAGACTAAATAATTGGATGTATGAAGGAAGGGTGCACTAAAACTTATCTCTTGGAGATCATATTTTCTATGTACTCTTGCCTAGAAGAAGAAAAGTATCAGTTATTACATAAGCTTAGATGGTCTCATATATAATAGCTACCTTGGAGATTTAGAATATTATGGTAGATTATGGGTTTCAAAATCTTCTTACGGAGGTAAACAAATATCTTGTGCATAGGCTACGTGGAGGGTAGAAGGAGAATGGTGGAAAAGGTTCACGTGATGCATTTTTGAAGGGTGGAGAGCTAAATAAATTTAGCATGAATATCCCAAATGTTGGTGAACTTAGATGCCATAAATTTTGTGAAGGTTGGTAAAAAGTGATTGACACTATGGGCCATTGGAAGGGTGGAGAGATTAGTGAGGGAGATGTTTTGAGGATCCACATATAATTGGAAGGGCATGATGATGACTATCATACTAAGGAGATGCACTTCAATGAGGGAGATACACACGTTGTTGAGCAAGACATCAAAATTATGGAGAATCTATCCAAAGTTACTTATGATTATATGTGCATGCATAATTACGTGAAAGTTGAAGAATTTCCCACCTACATATACTTGAAGTTTTAACTCAAGAATTTCTTAGTCAGATAGAGGAAAATGAAGGAAATCATGTAAATTTGTCTTAGATAGAGGATTTTATGAGACAAGAGTCATTCAAAACTATTTTGTAATAAGTGATACCTTATAAATAATTAGGACCAATAATCACACCAATAGTAAAATCCAAGAGACCAGTAATATTGGGCACACTACTAAAATGGTAGTAATACAACCATGAAAGTTAGTAGTAACATAATAATAGGGAAATTAATTACAAAGGTAACAAAAAATGTACCATACAACCCAATGTTTGGCTTGTTATAAATGTGCCCTTAACATGAGGATATGTTAGTGGCATAGGTGGAATCAACCTTAAAGGTAGTTGAAGTTTAGATGTTCAAGTAAAAAGTATTGCATTGACCATACAACTGCATACCCCCAAAAAAATCATTAATTTTTCTCTATTATCTCTAATTCTACCTATGTATCAAGGAGTGGAAAATATTGTTGAGCATGTCTACAAGTGTGAACTTATATGGTCTGTTAGCTGTGTCACCACACCAAAATGAAGATCAAGTTAATCCATGAATACACTATTAAATCATGCACATATGTGGTGTAAAATGTTTGATCCTCATGCAAAAACATATAGGTTAATGATAAAATTGCATCACCTAAAAATACTTAGACTAGGAATATGTAGTTTTGTGCAACCTTTTCTATATGTAAATCTTGAACTAGTTGGTTTTAACACATCATTTATGGTATTTTTGAGAGCTTATGGATTATTTTTAGAGATAAAAAATTCTTTGAAATCAACTAAAGTTTTTTAAACTTACATATCAGAAGCCAATATTTCCATAAAGGTATCATGATAAAAACTTAGAGTAAACCCAGATAAGTTAGCCTTCAAAATCCTACAACCTATCATAATTCTACGTAGCCCTTCTTCATAGTCTGATTCATTGCATTTTGTATGTACACAATTATGTTGATTAATAGAATGAAGATTCATGTCATTTCAAAACATGGATAACATCTTTCAATTTATCGCATGAGGATTTACCCTGATCTCATGTGCAAGCATTTTGTGTTTATGCACATATTCAAAGTAGACATTTGAGCATTAGCTAAGTTTTGGCCTAGATCAACATAGAATCTAATGGTGTGGTTATATCATAATCAAATCATAATATACAAAAGGTGAAGATTCATGGTCAAATGAATGGATTATAAGGAAGGAAAATCATTTCCAACTTCCATAATGACTTGATATGCTTATAAATTGGGTGTTTGAAGACATTGAAAATCCAGAGTATGAATTAAGAGAGTCAAGTTTGAGAATAATACTCCATGTTGTTATGACTAGTGAGTGAATGAGGAAACATTTATGGTTCAATAAGATCCTTTAAAATATTCAAGTCTAGTGTAGGATCATTTCTTTAAATATCCCATTTGGGATCATTGTAATCTTTAAATTTGAAGACTATAGATAGGAGAGAGTTTTTTATGCCTACGTTTGTATTTTACTTTATTTTAGTTAAATTATTTAAATATTTTTTTGTGCTATGAATAAATTGATGCACACCAGTCTTGGGTGTTGGTGCACATATATTATGGGGATCTAAGGTTATCCTTTAATGGATTCCCTATTCGTGACCTCAAAAATTAAGTTTTTTTTTCCATGTTTGCTAGTGTGTTTAGAAAATGGTGGACATATTCCAACATAGAGGTTGTTGGGTATAATACATTACAAACTTAATTATTGTGGTGATTTATTGAGGAAATTAAATGGTGCATTGTGGAATTATTCTTAAAGGAGGAAGAAATCAATCACTGACAGTGGAAAATTTGGTGAACTTAATGCAAGACCTCCAAGAAAACTTGGAAGTCATGGAGACCGCTCAACAAAATGGAGAAAATTCAGATTTGAGGGATGATGAAGAATTTGAAATGCACATGAATGAATTTAATAAATTTACAACATAAGGGATATTTTAAATATCCATCTCCAATATAGGTGGAAATATGCACATGGGCATTCCAAACTACTTAGGGAGTTTATGTCCAAAATATTTAATTGGCTAGATTATGGAAATGGATAATTACTTTGAGTATGAGTCCATTAAAGACCCAAATAAAGTGTGATTTTTGTGCATATTTATGGTGGGATCACATATATATGGATAGGTAGATAAAGGACAATGATAAAATTAAAGCTTGGAACATAATGGTTTCTAAATTGAAAGCAAAGTTTTTTCCAGCAGACTATGAAATTATTTTTTTCAAAAATCTACAAAACTTGAGATAAAGGAATATGAGTGTTGATGATTGCACATAAGATTTATATATATCAATAATTATATGTTATTATCCAAGAATATAAGAAGAGGAGGCACTATCTATTGCTAAAATAATTTTTTTATACACAGACCACCATGCATTGGAATTCATCTTCAACCAAGGTAGTTGAATCAAATACATATGAAATAAATAGAGTTATTTCAAAGTTAATCATTAGCCTTGAAACATAAGAGTAAAAAATATAACTGAGTTGTAGATGCACTAAGTAGGAGATGTTTTTTGAGTGAGATGCATGTGGATGCCATGGGGTTTGATTCCATGAAGGAGTTATGTGCAAAGCATAAATATTTCAAGGACACATGAAAGGCATCTATAGAGCCCATGCACACAAATAGAATGCCTTGGGTCAGTGTTATTTTCAAGAGGGCTTATTGTTCATGGGAATGAAACTATGCATACCTAAGGAATTAATGCACAAAAATTTGATCCAAAATAAGCATGGTATTGTGTTGGATGGTCTTTTTTTGCATTGATAAAATAATACTACAACTAATTGAGGGATATTTTTTTTTGTTTTGTGAAAGTATGTAAAGGGTTTTAGGATTTTCCAATTGTAAAAGAGGTAAAATTAATAATGTGGGGTTGTATCAACCATTTCCAATACTCGAGAAACTATGGGAGCACCTAATCATGGGTTTTCTTATGGGATTACCTAGGACACAAATGTTCTATGATTATATCTTTATTAGGGTATATAGACTTTATAAATGTCTTAATTTTTGGATTTTAAATAGACTAACAATGTTATGCAATTGGAAAATTTGCTTTTTAGGGAATTTGTAAGGATGTATGGTTTTTTACATAGTATTGTGTCAGACAAGGATACTAAGTTTGTGGGACACTTATGGTGCACATTATGGAATAAATTGAACACTTAGTTGAAGTTTAACTTAGCATATTTTCCTCAAATATATGGTAAAAAGGAGATGGTTACAAGATCCTTAGAAACCTCTTAAGATGTCTAGTGGGAAAAAATCCTAGACTATGGGACTCAGTCTTGGCACAAGTGAAATTTGCATACAATAATTGAATAAACTGAAGTACTAGAATGAACTCATTCCATATTTTTCATTGCTAGAGTCTAAGAGGTGTCATAAAGTTACATGACATCCAAGTAGAGAAATAGAAAAGTGAAAAAGCTGAAGATTTTGTAGATATATTGATGATGTGAATAAACAAGTGCATAAGTAGTTGGAAAAGAGAAATAAATAGTAAAAATAATGTATATATAAAGAAAATAAAACAAGAATTTCTAGTTGGTGACATGGTCTTGGTAACATGCACAAGTATAGGTTTCCAAAAAGAACATATAACAAGTCAAATGGAAGACAACTATAGCAAGTAAAAAGTTTATGAAAAAATAGAACCAACATATATGAGATAGAGTTACCAAAATTATTAGATATATCACTTATCTTCAATGTTACAGACTTGTATTGCTACACTGAGGGATAACTTGAAGAGGTGAATGACAACATATATTCTATAGAGGTGTATTGGAGATATAAATTCCTTGAGAAAATACAAGATGAGGATAAACATGTAACAAAAACCATAATCAAGTAGATGTGCAAGAAGGAACATAAAAAATATTTGGTAAAGTGCAAGGGTTGTGAAGTTAATAGATGAGATGTGGTTGGGAACTTAAAAAATTGCTAAGTATGGAAGATCTATTGAAGACCTCATGAAATACACATGAGTAGGAGCTCATGGTCTATTTCACTTACTTATAATATATGATACATGAGAATCTAAGTTCACAAGCAATATACATCACCCAAAAATACTTAGACTATGAATAAGTAGTTATGTGCAACCTTTAATGTTCACAAATCTTAATCTAGTTTGTTTTAAGAAATCCTTTATGACATTTTTGAGAGCCTTTGGACTGGTTTTAAAGCTCGGGGAGTCTTGGAAAATTGATAAATATATATGAACTTATATATTAGAAGTCAATATTTATGAAAATGTATTATGATCCAAAATTAGAGCATAACAAGAAACATTAGCCATTAAAATTGTGCAAATTGTCATAGTTTTGCACAACCCTTCTTTGCAGTCTGCTTGTGTTGTGCTTTGTCCATATGTAACCATTTTGGTAAGGTAATGAATACTATGCCATTATTTAACTTGGATAAGATCTTACAAGCTCATGTATGAGTATTTTTCATAAGCTCCCACACAACCATATATTGTTTTCACACATCTTCAAAGAAGACATGTAAGCATCACCCACATGTTAGATCATATCAACATAGAAAAATATGTTGTGTTTATGTTATAATAAGATCATAATGGCCAAAAGGTGAATATTCATGGTTAGACAAATGAATTCCAAGGAACAAAAAATATTTCAACTTTGTTTAATGACTCCATATGCCTGTAAATTGGGTGTTCGAAGATAATAGAGGGTTTAATAACCATAGTACAAATTCAAAAAACAAATTATGAGAAGAAAATACAATCTACTATGACATATGAGGGAAGAAGGAACCATTCCTAGTTCAAGAATATCACTTTGCCTTATAGGTGTAAGATATCTAACCAGATTAGATGTCATAAAATATGTTCAATGAGGTATAAATGTTGGCTCACAATTTTGAAAACAAGTGCACGTCTAAATTTTTTAGTACCCATTGTGAAAAAAAGGTGCATATTTTGGATGAGGAATGTGCTAAGGCATGGGTTAAAATAAATAATTAGATTAGTTGAGACATAAATTTTGACAGAGTGCCATCAAACCCATTGAGATGTAAGGAAGTGGTTTTCCAGATGTACTAATAAACCTAAGAAAGCTCGTATTGAAAGTACCTACCAAGTCTCAACATGTAATGATGACAATAATTTGGTTAGCATGAAACATAGTGTAGTGAATGGGATAAGGCTGCATAAACCATGGAGTGAAAATACAAGAGTGCTAATTTAGGAAGTTATCAAGATGAATGAGTCTTCAGGAATAATGATAGACATTACTTGAAAAGGTTTTGAGTAGATCAAGCATAATATGACATAAATATAAGTTTTGGCTAGTCAAGGTGTTCTACTATGAAGTAGTCATACTCTACTATATTTATAAATAGTTGTGCACTTCAAAGGATGACTATTTATTAATTATAACTACAAGGTGATGGATTATACCTATAAAATCCTACCTTGCCTCTTAGTTTAGGTGGTTGATAACATTTTGGATGTTGTTTTTATTATTGTTGGGAAATTTTTAAACCTATAATTATCATTATTGATATTACTAAGTCTTGAATCATTTGTGTAATACTGTGAATTAATGTCAAATACACCAAAAGCTTTTAATAATGGTTATTTGTATTATTTAAGTCTATTTACTAGATTTATGATGTTATGGTAATGATTATATATTGAATCCTTTCATAGCTATTATTTAATGTTTAATATTAACAAATGCTAGTTTGCATCAAATACTATCAAGTCTAAATAGTCTAATTCATATTTTTTGACTAACCCAACATGCCCCAATTTTATCTCTTTGCACCTTGGGTAAGCATGCAAGCCTACTTGCATGATATTCCATAAAGGTGAGTATCATTTATTAGGGTAAGTGAAATGGCATAGACATAATTATTGGGGCATAGGAAACCCATACATTTTAGTTTTATTGCAAGGACATGGTTGAACCAATTATAAATGATGGTGTTTGGACACAATTCACTGAATTTACTTGGAAAAATTGAGATGTGGCTAGAGGAGCTAGAACACACCTTAATGAGGAATACTCTCAACTTAAGAAATATAAATCCTAAAAAATTGGCCGAGGAGTATTTATATGAACCTCTCTAATAAGTATTTTTATGTGTGTTACTTGGGCATCTTCACATATGTTTGGTTGCATATGTTATGGACAGAGTAGAAACTTTGGTATAAAACATCCCTATATGAAGGAATTGATTGAACAATTATATTGCACCAATGAAGTTTAGACTAAATAAGTGGATGTATGGAGGAAGGGTGCACTAAAATTTATCTCTTGGAGATCATAGTTTCTACATACTCTTGCCTAGAAGAAGAAAAGTATTAGTTATTACATAAACCTAGATGGTCTCATATGTAATAGTTACCTTTGGAGATTTATAAGATTATGGTAGATTGTGGCTTTTAGAATCTTCCTATGGAGGTATAAAAATCTCTTGTGCATGGGCTAAGTGGAGGGTAGAAGTAAAATGGTGGAAAAGGTTCACATGATGTATTTTTTAAGGGTGGAGAGATAAATAAATTTAGCATGAAGATCCCTAATGTTGGCAAACTTAGATGCCATAAATTTTGTGAAGGTTGGTAAAAAATGATTGACACTATGGGCCATTAGAAGGGTGGAGAGATCATTGAGGGAGATTTTTTGAGGATCCACATATAATGAGAAGGGAATAATGATGACTATCATGATAAGGCGATGCACTCTAATGAGGGAGAGTCACACATTGTTGAGCAAGACATCAACATTATAGATAATCTAGCTGAAGTTACTTAGGATTGTATGGGCATGCATAATTACATGAAAGTTGAGGAATTTCCCACCTGCATATACTTGAAGTTTTAACTCAAGAATTTCTTAGTCAAATGGAGTAAAATGAAGGAAATCATGTAGATTTGTCTCAGATAGAGGATTTTATGAGACAAGAGTCATTCAAAACTAGTTTTTAATAAGTGATTATTAGTGTTGGTTTTTATTTTTCCTTATTATTTAATTAGGGAAATTATATTTTTGTGCTTACATGGAGTTTTCCTACATTTGTGGGATAGGCTAGCTTATGTGGAGATGTGTGTCATAGATGTGTCATAGGTGTCATAAGTAACTCCCTTGATGGGAGTTACTTCTCTATTCTTAGCACCTTGTCACCACCTTTCATGGAGGAGTTACAATCTATTCTTGGGGTGCCTTGACCACCTTTTATGGAAGAGTTACTTACGTGCTCTCTTATATGTATTCTTCACTTTGGCCATCTCATGTTAATCAGATATTGGGTTTTCTCCTATTTGTCTTGTGTAATTTATCTTCTTGTATAATTTCAAATTGCTTTAGCATCTATGTGATGTGCACTAGCTTCATCTCGTGTGATCACGTTTCCTTGCATTCGCATTATCTAGATTCTAACAACAACTCTAATATGGTATCAGAACCACCCTGATAATCGTGTGTCTGGTTATGCTAGTAGTTTATTCCAAAATTCTTACTTTGCTTTCTTAGTAGTTTTTTTGTTTAACTCAGTTGCATTTGAGAGTTTTGAAAGAGTTTCTTGAAAACTCATGCAAATCCATACATAAATCTGTTAAAAAAAATTACTTTTGTTGAGTTTCATTCAAATCTCCCTTTAGATATCTAAGTTAAAATTTGCCAAGACATCTTGTATAGATCTGTTGTGGCTTTAGAAAAGGTAGTGAGATTGTTTTTTGGTCATTCTACAGGAAAAAAAATCTTTGTACATCTGGTTTCTATTCTTGGATGCCACTTTCAGCTTGGGGCAGCTCTCCAAGAAGCACATCTGCATGTGGAGCATCTGGTAGGATGAGGTGTGTGTGGAGTAGGACTCCAGTAGGGCGCAATGGCACTGCATGGTGTCCAACATGAGGAAAGGGTTGAGGACTACCAGTCCAAGTGCTACCCACTCATAAACAGTAACTCTATGAAGCATGTGCTCTCCAATAGTGGCAATCTGTTGTGCCCTAAGGCCACGCTGGACACTTATATGTTAACACTTTTTCAACAAATCTCGGGCTCACCTCAGAGCACAACTATGGCTCATTTTATATTGCACTCACTATGGATGCGCTGAAGAATCATGCCCCAGGTGCCGAGTTTGAATCACACCCCATTTGGTGGGCCCACCCTCTCTCATTGATTAAACTGGTAATTCTACTTTTGTCTAATAATTATTCTGATATTCATAAATTAGTAATTTGATCTTTTGAAATAAAGTCAAATTGGAAATTAGCATTCAAAAAAAGTAGTTTAAAGTTTTTCAAAACTTGTATCTTCGACCTACAAAGATGAAGGGTGAGGCCCGGGTTGGCAGGAGGCCAATATCCCCTCATAAAGACCTCCTTTAGATTCCTCACTCCGTGCCAAGTCCAAAGAGTGGTTGGAAGGCCACTTTCTCTCTCAAAATAGGCATTTTTTTAATGTTTTAGTGCTATTTTTTTACAAAAACACTAGTTTATGAGAAATTAAACCTTTAATATCTTGCAAATGATAGCTTAGATTTAGGTGCCATTTTTTGAAAAAGTGTTTGTATTTCAATTATTCATAGTGTAGACTTGTTATTTTTTAAAAATGTACTAGTTTATAAAGTGCCTAAAATTTGGGTCTCTTAGGACGCATTTTTGACTGAGTCCGATGTCCTGTTTGCTTAAAGTCTTGCACTAATTTCTCTAAGACGCATTCTTGGCTAAGCTCGACATATTTTGAGCGTGCACTTGCATATTTTGGGGGGGCTCAAAATTTAGGGGGGGTGTGATTGCTTTTCAGTACTTGCAATCTTTGCTTTCATTCTCCTTTCTGCATAAATTCACAACTTGCAATCAACACAACTTCACCTAAATTTAGCTTAAAATGGATTCTTTTCAACTTAAACCCCTAACACCCTTCAACTATCATGAATGGAAGGTTAAAATGTGAATCATTCTTAGAAGCAAAGGGTTGTATAGGATCACCATGGGTACTGAAGTAGAACCTAACACTGATGCTGAAAAGTCAAGTGGTACAACCGTAGTGATGAAGCCTATGGATTATTGATCTTGTCCATGTCTTTGGAACTTCTCTTCCATTTAGAAATTTCCAAGACTCCCAAAGACATATGGGACACCTTAGAACTCTTATTTGGGAAGCTTGATGAGATGAGAGGTTATGAGCTCGAAAATGAACTCATAAGTCTAAGTCCTAGCAACTTTGACACCCTACAAGACTTCTTCACTAAGTTTAAGGCCCTTAGATTGCAATTGAAAGAATGTGGGATAGAGAAGAAAGATGATCAACTCATCCTTTATATTCTCACAAAGTTAGGTCCAAGCTATTCAGTCTTTGTCTCCACTTTCCATGCCACAAAAAGTGCCCTTAGCACTACATGGAAAATGACTTCTTTGGATTCATTTATTGCCGACTTGACTAGGGAGCAAGATAAGCTAGTTCAAATGGGCACAATGAAGTTTACTCAACCCCAAGATTTGATAGCTGGAAATGGTAAGGATAAGACTTCAACAAAGGAGAAGAAGAAAAAGAACAAGGACCAGGAGAAGAAGAAAGAAAATAACAATCCTGCCAAAAACAACACTGAGTCTTCCTCCTCCAATGCTAAACCTAAGAAGGAGAAGGTTAAGTGTGTCTATTGTAAAAAAATAGGGCATGATGAACACAAATGCATGAAGAAACAAATAGATCACCTAACTCATCTTCTAGAGAAGCACAACATAGGTGTTCCTGAGTCCATCAAGCAGAATTCATCTACCCAAGATTCTACCAAGGCAAAAGGCAAGGGTAAGGAGAAAGAAAAGGGCAAGGCCCTTGTAGCAACTACAGCTTCTACAACATCATGGGTCATTGATTTGGGTGCTTCTCACCACATGGGCTCTTCACTAGTTGAGTTTTCATCTTTAGAGCCTTGTAGCATGACTTCAATTAGTTTGGGTGATAACATATCAATTTCTGTTGCAGGGAGAGGGTCAGTTGAAATGGAAGGAGGAACATTCAATAATTTTATAAGTGTTCCTTCTCTTTCAACCAATCTCCTATTAGTGTACCAAATCACTCACATTGGTCAGGGCATGAGAGTTGAGTTTTCACTAGATTCAGTGGCTATCAGGGAATTGCATAGTGATACTACAGTGGAAGTGGGTAAGGCAGATCACCAAGCAAGGTTATACACCTTCTCACATTTTGCACCTGATTCTTCTCCAATAGCATTGCTATCACATTTAGATGGAGTTAGCAAACTATGGCATGAGTAGTTTGGCCACCTTAACTATCGCTACCTTGAATAACTTTGCAAAAATGACATGGTCATTGGCTTGCCTCATGTCCAATTCTCAAAAGGACTTTGCGAGGGGTGCTCCCTTGGGAAGCATCTTGAAGCAAAATTTGACAAAGGCAAAGCTTGGAGGGCTTCACAACCTTTGGAGTTAGTCCACAGTGATGTATCGAGACCCTTTCCCAAACCATCTTTCACAAGGGCCAAGTACATCCTCACTTTCATTGATGATTTCTCTAGGTACACTTGGATTTATTTTCTCAAACAAAAGTTTGAAGTGTTTGAATTTTTTCTAGACTTCAAGGCTCTTGTTGAGAAATAAAGTGAGAAATCCATCAAGGTTCTTCAAACTGATAATGGAGGGGAGTATGTCAGCAACAGGTTTGAGTAGTTTTGCACCACAGAGGGGATTGACTTTTAGTGCACAGTCACTTATAGTCCTTCATAGAATGGGGTTGCAAAATGCAAAAATAAGTTCTTGAAAGAGATGGGTAGCTATATGATTCACTTCAAATCCTTAGCACCATAGTATTGGGCTGAAGCCATCAATTGTGCTTGCTACATTCAAAACAGGGTTCCTCACAAAGCTTTGAAAGGGATAACACCCTTTGAAGCTTGGCATAAAAGGAAACTTGATGTTGAACACCTTAGAGTTTTTGGATCCCCAGCCATGGCCTGCATATCGAAGAAGAAATGCAAAGCTATGGAATGTCAATCCAAGCCTTACACTTTTGTAGGATATCCAAATGGTATTAAGGGGTATCACCTTCTAGATCTGACCACTCATGAGTTGTTCATCGAGAGAAGTGTCCATTTTTAGGAGAGTCCTAGAGACTTAACACTTGACACTTCTTCTCCCTCTTCAGATCTACTTCTTCATGATGATTCCTCATCAAATTTAGATCAGCGACAACAGGTTCTTGAGCCAGAGACATCTTCTTCTTCTTCAAGTTCAAACAGTGAGGACAGTGATGCAGAGTCATCCACCTCTAGTCAGTCAGAGGATGAGGAGTTAGCACCTAGCTCACCCACTTTTGGGCCACTTTGGGCTAGATAGACAGGTGAGAGTGCTGGCACTTGGGCAGGAGATCTTGCAGATGATAGACGTACTAGAGGGGATTTTTAGAGAGATCCACATGCCTTCTTTGCTTCAATTTCAGATCCACAAACTTTTTGAGAGGCATTAGGGGTACCTGAGTGGGATAGTGCTATGGAGGAATAATATTCTTCCTTAATCAAAAATCACGCTTGGGATTTGAATTCACTTCCTAAGGGAAGAAAGATGGTTTGATGTAGGTGGATATATCAGACCAAGTTTGCAGCAGATGGGTCGGTTGATAAGTACAAGGCACGATTGGTTGCCAAGGGTTTCTCATAGGTGGCAGGCATTGACTACTTAGAGACCTTTACACCCATTGCAAAGATGACTTCTATCTGACTCACCTTGGCTATTGTCGTAGCACATGGTTGGGATGTGCACCAGATGGATGTGAAGAGTGCTTTTCTTCACGGAGACCTAGAGGAGGAGATCTACATAGAGCAGCTGCCAAGATTTTTTCAAGATTCTTCCTTAGTATGCAGACTTAGGAAATCTA
Organism: Torreya grandis; assembly: GCA_037957365.1. Classification (NCBI taxonomy): domain Eukaryota; kingdom Viridiplantae; phylum Streptophyta; class Pinopsida; order Cupressales; family Taxaceae; genus Torreya; species Torreya grandis. The sequence continues at coordinate 2,871,399 of JARHVA010001060.1, forward strand.
TCTATGGCCTTAAATAGGCCCCTCGGGCTTGGTATGCCAAGATGGATTCCTTCCTACTCACAGCAAGTTTCACTAGGTGCCATTCTGACCCCAATGTCTACTTCTTGTGATAGGATGATTCGCTCCTGATTTTGGTTCTATATGTTGATGACCTTTTGATCACTAGGAGTTCTTCATCGGCTATTGCAGCAGTGAAGGCATCTCTCTAGGACATATTTGACATGACAGACTTGGGTTTGTTGCACTACTTCCTTGGCATCGAGATCTCACAGTTAGATTCAAGGATTTCTCTTGTACAACCTAAGTGTGCTCTTGATTTATTGGATCAATTTCACATGGTTGATTGGAAGCCATCTCTGACTCCCTTTCTATTAGGAGTCAAGCTTGAGGTTGACTATTCTTCACCATTGATTGATGCCACTCAGTATCGACAACTTGTTGGTAGTCTCATCTACTTGACTCACACTAGGCTTGACATATCATATACAATGGGACTTGTCTCCAAATTTATGCAAGAACCTCATGAGCTGCATTAGAAAGCAGCTAAGAGGATCTTGCATTACATACAGGGTTCACATAGATACGAGATTCTTTATAGATTTGGCATAGAGGTTGACTTGGTTGGATATACAGATTCAGACTAGGTTGGCAATTCACAAACTCACAAGTCCACTTCTGGTTACAGTTTCTCTGTAGGTTTTAGTCCTATCAATTGGTCTAGCAAGAAGCAGAATGCTATTGCTATATCATCCATAGAGGCAGAGTACGGGGGAGTTGTTAATGTAACTACTGAGGCTATTTTGCTTTAGGGGATACTTTTTGAGTTTGGCATTCTTATCAAGAAGCCCACCATCATTTATTGTGACAATTAGAGTACCATTCAAATTTGCAAGAATCTAGTTCAACACTAGCAGACCAAGCACATAGAGATTCACATGCATTTCATTAGGGAGTTTATTCATAGTTAGGTCATTGACTTGATATTTTTTTAGTCTTCAGAGCAGGTTGTAGACATCTTCACCAAACCTTTCACTGAGAGCAAGTTTATTCATCTACGATCTCTTCTTGGGGTGCGGTCCACATCTGCAGCAACATCATCTTTGAGGGGGGCCCACTAGCCTCTTCATTTCTTTTATGTCTCTCTTTTGGGGGGGAGTATTTTCCTACGAGTTTTCTCCTTTTCTCTATCTTATGGGAGATTGCATTTGTACATGGGTACCTCATCAAGCCTAGTTGCCAGGTGTCAGGAATCTAGAACAAAAAACATGCTCTGATTCCACTGTTAAGATTTAGGAAGTACAATTGATTACCATGTGCAAGCAACTTAAATATGCAGAATTAAACCAGAAGTAACAAGTAACTAGAATTCAAAAACAACACAGAATATGAGAGACAATACCCAATTGTATTAATACTCTTCTAGAAGGAAATACAACAAAGAAGATGCCACAGTCTTCTTCCTTACACACCTCTAGGGCTCCCACACCTCTAGAGCATAAACAATAAATCTCTTAAAGAGCTCACTCTCTCTCTTAAGGTCCCAATAATCAAATCAAACACAGAGTTGTTGTTCACCTCCAACCAGTCAGTATCACTACTGCCAGTACCACCAGTCAGTATCACTACTGCCAATACACAAGTGCTCCATGCACTCCATGACTGAGTACACACCGTAGTCCAAGTACACAACGTACTCTAAGTAGATCTCACCTGATCTTGCTCCTTGATATGTTGTTGTCACCTTTGATCTTGCTACCCCGCAGACCTCCTTTAACCTCACACACACACACCTAAAAATTAATGATCTTACTTACACATGTAAATCTCCAAACGTGGCCTTGCACACCTACCGACCAAGATCCTACACACATGAAGAACCCTCCTGATTCTCCAAACCAACACCCTTGTGGATCTCTACTAGAACTTGCACAACCTGCAGCTCTACCTGATCATACACACTCGGCACCCCTATGGAACTAGGAGGAGCTACCCTTGCTCTCTTCACTCACTGAAGGAGCTAACCAAGCTCAACTCTAACTAGCCCACTTTACAATACAACCCATGAGTCTATTATATAGATCTCATGCAAACAATAATTAGACATCCAATTACAATAATTAGATCCACATCTCAAGATAAAAATTAGCCTTTTTACATGCAAACAATCAGTTCATTAACTGACTATTCATCAACAAGCAGTTCTGGTACCACACAGGTGACCGACATCGGTCCCTATTTGTCTGGAGATGACCGACGTCAGTCAATCTCTGACTGATGCTAGTTGCTCTGTACACTAGATATGACTGACGTCAGTTGCACCTGCCAACGTTAGTTACTGTAACACTGAGTAATCCTCCTCCATGTCTGCATTAGTGAAGCTTTTAGCTCCACAACCTAACAATCTTCCACTTGGAGATAAATAGTTACACTGTACCTGTACACCATCTAATTTGTTTCCTGGCTTGTATCCCTCTTCAAGCTCAATCCTGAAGACCAACCACCACACAACCTATGGTGCACCACCTGTCATCCAAGTAACCTATCAAATCCAAAGTACTTGACCCTGCATAGCATGAATCCTTGCTGCTGGTTCCTCTCAGATACCTGAGAACCCACTGAACCACTTTCCAGTGCTTCCTTCTTAGATTGACTACAAACCTGCTGACAACTCCCACTACTGGGGCAAACTCAGGGAGTACACATGTACTCAACCTCATCATGTGATTGGGGACCCTGTTCTGTGAACTATCCATCCATAGGTGTGCTTGTCATTCTGCATCCTGCACTACCTTCACATAATCATCCTGTGACAACATCAACTTGTGATCTTCCCTGTCTTTAAGATTACTAATGCCAAAGAATTTTGCTCCTCCAAATTCTTCATGACACACCTCTAAACTAACTTTACCTTTAGCACAAAAAAACCCTATATGTGTAACCCTACATCAAGCAAACACACAACATACAGTAACAGGATGATGTTGCAATTATCACCCACCTAGTAAAGAAACCACAATAGTTTCAATGACATTGACTAAAGCCATGCTTTGTCATCCACCTGTCAAACCTATACCACTGTCCTGGAGCTTCCTCAAGACCATATGACCTAGCGTTCTATCTCACGTATCTATTCTCTCTATTCTTTAGCCAAGGAATCCATTCATCTTTCAGTGCTTTCATACCGGCTAGCAACCCTACCAAATCTCCCATTTGCTTCTACATCCTAGGAATCAAATTCCTCATTCATACCATGCTCCCACTATTTCTTGGATCCTTCCTACTCTATAGTGAGCAACTAGTATAAAGAAGAGGAATAACAAATTTAAGGCTTACTTACCCTTTCAATCCTCCATATGGGCATTTGAGACTCCTTGCCAGCTTGCTATCTGCCCAAAATCTGTTCCAGTGACCGACCTCAGTCACCACACAGTCTGCATCTGATCGACATTGGTTCCATGCGACTGTCCAAGTCACCAACGCTGGTTATCATATCGATGTCGGTCTCCACCTACCTGACACCACTGAATCCTCTGGTCTACACATGACCGACGTCGATGCCTGTCTATTCAACACCGATTCCTCCCTGACTAAAGTCGGTACCTGTGTTCGCCTGTGAGTGATGAATTTTTACCTGCGAGCTCTCTTTGGATCAAAACCCTATCTAAACTACCCTGCTCAGAGTTACTCAGCCTTCTCCACTGATCTCTATCCGTCATTTCTTCCATAAACACTAAGGCTTTCTAGTTCTTAAGTCTATCAAAGACATCTGACTTTCGCTTAAGAACATGCATCTCCTTCTTACTCTTGTGACCAAGCCTACAAAGCCACGTCCTCGCAATAAAAAAAGAATCAGTAATACAAGCAAGTAGATAAAGAGTACCTACTTTCTTACCACATGCTAATTTAAGTGCATCCACTGTGAGAGTTCCCGTGCATCTCTCATCACCCAACTTTCCTAAAGAAATTAGCTGCATCTTCAAGACTGAGACCTGCATGACCTCCTTCAACACCCATGTGTTGGCCGTCTACAATTTCAACAACACTTCCCCTTTGCCAATACTTTGACAAGGCTCACCAACCCCTCTATTTGGGGCTACATGGAAAGAGGCAACAAAATCTATAAACCAAGATTCTACTTTATCCAAGGAACATCCCCGAGCATCCTGTGCAACAACACCTGCAACATCTACTTCTTTAGTTCCTTCATGGTGATCTTCTACCAACCAATAATCTTTCTTTACCTGCTCTTTCTTTCCATAACACCGTAATTGACCATTCGTGCTTTTCAATTCCTCCATTCTTAGTGTACTTTCTTCTACCATTTCTATACTCCCACTCAATCAGAAACCCCTGAGAGTGACTTGTAATCAAACAAAATCCTGCTCCCTGTAACCTTAGCTTTGATACCACTTGTCAGGAATCTAGAACAACAAACATGCTCTGATTCCATTGTTAGGATCTAGGAAGCACAATTGATTACCATGTACAAGCAACTTAAATATGCAGAATTAAACTAGAAGTAACAAGTAACTAGAATTTAGAAACAACACAGAATATGAGAGACAATACCCAATTGTATTAATACTCTTCCAGAAGGAAATACAACAAAGAAGATGCCACAGTCTTCTTTTTTACACACCTCTAGGGCTCCCACACCTCTAGGGCATAAACAGTAAATCTCTTCAAGAGCTCACTCTCTCTCTTACGGTCCCAACAATCAACTCAAACACAAAGTTGTTGTTCACCTCCAACTAGTTAGTATCACTACTGCCAGTACCACCAGTCAGTATCACTACTGCCAGTACACAATTGCTCCATGCACTCCATGACCGAGTACACATCGTAATCTAAGTACACAATGTACTCCAAGTAGATCTCACCTGATCTTGCTCCTTGATATGTTGCTATCACCTTTGATCTTGCTACCCCATAGACCTCATTTGACCTCGCACACAACACCTGCAAATCAATGATCTTACTTACACATGTAGATCTCCAAACGTGGTCTTACACACCTGTTGACCAAGATCCTACACACGTGAAGAACCCTTTTGATTCTCCAAACCAGCACCCCTCTGGATCTCTACCAGAACTTGCACAACCTGCAGCTCTACCTGATCATACACACTCGACACCCTTGTGGAACTAGGAGGAGCTACCCTTGCTCTCTTCACTCACTGAAGGAGCTAACCAAGCTCAACTCTAACTATCCCACTTTACAATACAACACATGAGTCTATTATATAGATCTCATGCAAATAATAATTAGACATCTAATTACAATAATTAGATCTATAACTCAAGACTAAAATTAGCCTTTTTACATGCAAACAATCGGTTCGTTAATTGACTATTCATCAACAAGCAGTTCTAGAACCACACAGGCAACCGACGTTAGTCCCTATCTGTCTGGAGATGATCGATGTCGGTCGATCTCTGATCGATGCTAGTTGCTCAATACACTGGATATGATCGACGTCGATTGCACTTGCTGACATTGGTTGCTATAACACTGAGCAATCCTCCTCCATGTCTTCATCAGTGAAGCTTTTAGCTCCACAACCTAACATCGGGACCCATTTTATATTTCTACACTGCCCACCTAAGCTGCGCTTATGGGGGGTATTAGTGTAGGTTTTTATTTTTACCTATTATTTAATTAGGAAAATTATATTTTTGTGCTTACATGGAGTTTTCCTACATTTGTGGGATAGGCTAGCTTATGTGGAGATGTGTGTCATAGATGTGTCATAGGTGTCATAAGAATGTCATAAGTAACTCCCTTGATGGGAGTTACTTCTCTATTCTTAGCACCTTGTCACCATCTTTCATGGAGGAGTTACAGTCTATTCTTGGGGTGCCTTGACCACCTTTTGTGGAGGAGTTACTTACATGCTCTCCTATATGTATTCTTCACTTTGGCCATCTCATGTTAATCAGATATTGGGTTTTCTCCTATTTGTCTTGTGCAATTTATCTTCTTGTATAATTTCAAATTGCTTTAGCATCTATGTGATGTGCACTAGCTTCATCTCATGTGATCACGTCTCCATTACATTCACATTATCCATATTCTGGCAAAAACTCTGATAGTGATACCTTATAAATAATTAGGATTAATAATTACACCAATAGTAAAATCCAAGAGCCTAGTAATGTTGGGCGCACTACTGAAAATGGTAGTAATCCAACCATGCAAGCTAGTAGTAACATAACAAGAGGGAAATTAATTACAAAGGCAAAAACAACTAATCCAAGTACCAAATTAGCCTTGATGCAGCGTGATGTTTGGGTTGATATAAATGTGCCCTTAACATGAGGAAATGTTAGTGGCATAGGTGGAATCAACCTTGGAGGTAGTTCAAGTTTGGGTGCTCAAGAAAAAATTATTGCATTGACCATACAAGTGCATACCCCCAAATAAATCATTAATGTTGCACTATTATCTCTAATTATACCTATGTATCAAGGAGTGGAAAATATTTTTGAGCATGTCTACAAGTGTGAACTTATATGGTTCGTTAATTGTGTCACCACACCAAAATGAAAATAAAGCCAATCCATGAATACACTATTAGATCAAACACATATGTGGTATAAAAAGTTTGATCCTCATTCAAAAACATATAGGGGCACCCAAAAATTGCATCACCTAAATATACTTAGACTAGGAATATGTAGTTCAGTGAAACCTTTTCTATGTGTAAATCTTGAACTAATTGGTTTTAACACATCCTTTGTGATATTTTTGAGAGCTTATGGAATATTTTTAGAGCTCATAAAGTCTTTGAATTCAATGAAAGTTTTTTGAACTTATAGATCAGAAGCCAATATTTATAGAAAGGTATTATTATAAAAACTTAAAGTAAACCTAGATAACTTAGCCTCAAAAATCCTACAACCTATCATAATTCTATATATCCCTTCTTCGTATACTAATTTTTGCATTTTATATGCGCGCAACTATGTTGGTTAACAGAATGAAGACTCATGTCATTTCACAACATGGATAACATCTTGCAAGTTCTCACATGAGGATTTACCTTGAGCTCATGTGCAAACATATTGTGTTTATGCACATATTCAAAGTATACATTTGAGCATCATCTAAGTTTTGGCATAGATCAACATAGAATCTAATGGTGTGGTTATGTCAAAACCAAATGATAATAGCCAAAAGGTAAAGATTCATGGTCAAATGAATGGATTCTAAAGAATGAAAATCATTTTTAACTTCCATAATGACTCAATATGCTTATAAATTGGGTGTTTGAAGACATTGAAGGGGGTTAGAATCTAGAGTATGAAATAAGAGAGTTGACTCTAAGAGTAATACTCCATGTTGTTGTGATTTGTAAGGGAATGAGGAAACATTGGTAGTTAAAGAAGATCTTTGAAAATATTCAAGTTTAGTGTATGATCATTTTTTGAATATCCCATTTGGGATCATTGTAATCTCTAAATTTGAAGACTATAGCTAGGAGAAAGTTTGTTATACCTAAGGTTGTATTTTATTTTATTGTGGTTAAATTATTTAAATATTTTTTTATGCCATGAATAAATTTATGTACACTAGTCTTGGGTGTTAGTGCACATATATTATGGGGATCTAATATTATCCTTCATTGGATTCCCTATTCATGACCTAAAAAATTAAGTTTTCTTTTCCACATTTGCTAGTGTGGATAGAAAATGGTGGACATATTCCAATATAGAGGTTGTTGGGTAGAAAACATTATAAACTCAATTATTGTGGTGAATTATTGAGTAAATGAAATGGTGCATTATGGAATTCCTCTTAGAGGAGGAGGAAGAAACCGATTACTAAGAGTGTAAAATTTGATGAACTTAATGCAAGACCTCCAAGAAAACTTGAAAGTCATGGAGACCGCTCAACAAAATAGATAGAATTTAGATTCGAGGGATGATGAAGCATTTGAAGTGCACTTGAATGAATTTAATAAAGATATAACATAAGGGATATTTTTAAGATCCATCTCCAATATAGGTGGAAATATGCACATGGGCATTCTAAACTACTTAGGGAGTTTATGTCCAAAATATTTAATTGACTAGATTATGGAAGTGGATAATTACTTTGAGTATGAGTCCATTAAAGACCCAAATAAAGTGTGATTTATTTGCACTAAGTTGAATGTGTGTGCATATTTATGATGGGATCACATATATATGGATAGGTAGAGAAAGGATAATGATAAAATATAATTGATTTGTAGATACACTAAGTAGGAGATGTATTTTGAGTGAGATGCATGTGGACGCCATGGGGTTTGATTCCATGAAAGAGTTATGTGCAAAGGATGAATATTTTAAGGACACATTAAAGGCATCTATAGATCCCATGCACACAAATATAATTCCTTGGGTTAATTTTTTTTCAATAGGTCTTATTGTTCATGGGAGTGAAACTGTGCATACTTAAGGAATTAATGCACAAGAATTTGATCCAAGATAAGCATGGTAGTGTGTTGGTTGGTCATTTTTTGCATTGATAAAATAATATTGCAACTAATTGAGAGATATTTTTGGTTGTGTGAAAGTATGTAAAGGGTTTTAGGATTTTACAATTGGAAAAAAGGTAAAAGTAAGAATGTGGGGTTGTACCAACCATTTCCAATACTCGAGAAACTATGGGAGCACCTAATCATGGATTTTGTTATGGGATTACCTAGGACACAAATGTTTTATGATTATAAATTTATTGTGGTATATAGTCTTTATAAAATATCTTACTTTGTCAATTTTAAATAGACTAACAATGTTATTCAATTGGAAAATTTGATTTTTAGGGAAGTTGTAACTTGGGTAACCATTTTGGTAAGGTAATGAATACTTATGACATTATGTAACTTGGATAACATATTGCAAGCTCATGCATGAGGATTTTCCATAATCTCCCACACAACCATATAGTTTTTTCACACATCTTCAAAGTAGACATGTAAGCATCACTTGCATGTTGGATCAAATCAACATAGAAAAAGATGTTGTGTCTATGTTATAATAAGATCATAATGGCCAAAAGGTGAATATTCATGGTCAGATGAATTAATGCCAAGGAAGGAAAATTATTTCAACTTTTTTAATGACTCCATATGCCTATAAATTGGTTTTTGAAGACATTATAGAGGTTGAAAACCATAATACAAAATCAAAAAGCCAATTCTAAGAAGAAAAGTGCAATCTAATGTGACATATGAGGGAAAAAGGAACCATTCTTGATTCAAGAATAACCTTGTTGATATGTAAGTCTCGTATAGGATAATTTTGTTTGATATATCATGTGGGTTCATTGTAATCTCTAAATTTGAATAATGTAATCAAGAGATATCATTATGTGCCTATTTTTGTATTTCCCTATGATTTAGTTAAATAGTTCAACTATTTTTTTATGTTGCATATAGCTTTAACACAACAATTTTGGGTGCTAGCATGTATATGTTTTGGGCTGCATGGTCTAAGGTCACCATTCATTGGATTACATAACATCAACTACATTAGATCTACTATAGACTATTATGGATTATGACCTTATAAATGAGGCATTTTGAAATGAGTTTTATATTCCCAATTTTGAGCAGAGCATTTCAGTACTTGAAGAAATCAAACAAGATCTTACCAAAAGTTTTTTTTACATATGATTTGAGGTTCAAACCTTCATCTATAATATCTAATATGATATACACCCTCTCTATCATGGACATAGTTTGTTGGGAGTTTAATTTTACCATTCAAGTGCATGTTATCAATGAAGACTTTTACCAAGTCATGAGAGGTGTTGGAAGTAGTTTTTAAAATTTGAAGTAGTTGTAACATGGGGATCAACCCATTTATGGGATCATAAATTACAACGATGGCCTCATAACTTCAAAATTTAACTAGTGATAGTAAGTGTAACACTTGTGGAAGCTTGTGATGTATTGACTACAAAGTTGAGGGTCATAACAAGATTAATTTTCTAAGGCACTATGTTAGAATGCTACTCAAATCATGTGAGATTCTTAAGCAAGACCATGGTGTGCATTATTGCCCATTAATATAGAGGGATGAGTAGGGAAAAGTATCATTATATTTTTAAAAATGTTAATCATCTACCCACAACATTTAAAATTATTAGGTAATTGATGAAATCCATGAAACATGATGGCAAGGGACATGGAAATTGATTGTGACACATTTAAACTAAAATTGAGGTAGATATGGTGGTGAGAAATCCTTTAGAGGAACATGTGGGATAGGAAAATGTGGAAGATGGTTTCCATACATACTATAAGTGTGTCTCATTAGAGCACTACTATATAAATTACACTAAGTTCCCAAGTTGTGGATATAATCAAGTGGAATATAAAATTGACGAATGACATGACCTTTATGAAAATATTATCTGAAAGGAAAAAAATAAAAAAGGGTGCATGGATGATTCACATTGTAGGACCATGAGATCAATAGGTCCCTAAGGAGGGGAGTAGAAACTAAATCGAGGTCCAAAGATTACTTTCATAGTAAGCAATAATGCCACAACTTGGCCACAAACACCAAAAGCACTAAAAATATAAAGTTTATCACACATAACCTTATCAATCATCAATTAACTTGATATTCTTAACCTTAATTTAAAACTACATGAAGAAATGGATGAAATATTAAATCTACAAGGAGAGATCCAACATGCATGATACATGGAAGATAAGGCAATGGGAGATATATAAAAGGGGCTAGTACAAAATAGGTTGATGACCTCTCTAAGATATTTAATTTGTTGTACTCAAGAGTGGTCCCACTTCTCAATAATGGTTTAATGCATAATGTTGAAAACACAATCAAAGACCAGCCAACAAGGGAGCATGAGATTAGAACCATGAAAAACACCAATTATGATCAATAATTTCTAATTTATTTCACTATTTATGTGTGGGTTGTGTACAAAATTTTAATCAATATTATAGCAGAGGTGAATATTCTCACCAAGGAGGCATGGTGATAAATGGATATTCCAACATTGAAACCTTCTCCTTGTGTCTTGTTCATGACCAATAAGACCTATGCATAGTTCCTAGGGATTTTTTTAAAAATGTGTATATTGACATTAGGGTGAATTTTAGTATCAATCTTGAATTGATTGAGTTGGTTGACATGGAAAATTATCTTGCCTTGTTTAGTAAACCTTGGTATCATGCCAACAATGCTAGTATGCATTTTAATAAGCACTACATGAGCTTTAAAAATGGAAATTATCATGTGGTCATATCCTTAGATAATAATAAAAATCCTTCATATATAAAAAGTGTGGACATGGATGAGGAAGTCAACCACATCTACAACATTATTGCATAAGGGGTGGAACATTTGGACCCAATGATGATGGAGTCATCAGTTGGGATGATGAAAATTATACCTCTAACACCATGAGTGTTTCTTATGATTATTAAGTCTAAATATTTGACAAGGTGACTAGATGCAAGTGTGGAAATATGAATATAGAATCCATATAATTTATTGGGCATAAAGTTTTAAAGGACACTAAGGTTAAAGCTAGTCATGCTCCAAGCACACTTCTTCACTATGAAAATATGGTTATTATAGGTACCACGAGGCATGCCAAAGATGAAAAGGGAATTTTTATTTATCATGGGCAATATTATCACACTTTTTCACTATGATAGTTTAGTTATCACTTTATCATTTGTCAATGACCTATAGGGGTGCTTACGCAAGGATAAGGAACACTTTACTTGATTTACCATATACCTTGAAAAGTATAATTACATGCTAATGGGAAACACATAGACCTTCAATACCTACATGGGTTGTTATAAAGAAGCAAATATACACCCCTTTTGAGTGAAAAAACATTAAGCATGGTTTTCCTAACTATTGTGGAAATTCAAACCAAGAGAAACATCTATGAAAGTATGATTAAATATAGACAAAAACTATGCACCATATTCCCATGGAGTTATGGATTCATGATTTTTATGGTATTTTGAAGACTTTTGCATGTTAGTCATAAGTGAAGAGATACAATTGAATAGGAAATTATGAAGGTAAATTTCATCCACAATTTTTCCTTTTCCTCACCCAAGATTGAGATTTATAACTCCTTATAATAGAGGCACACAGATATTATGGAGGATAATGTTATCATGGAGTAGCACATGTGAAAAATGAAAATTCAAAAAGGTCTCATGATACCACTAGTGTTTGAATAATGTTGAGAAGATAGTGCTTCAAGTGAGTTAAATGATAAAGTCTGGTAGAGTGTAAATGGTAGTTCAAACACAATAGAAATGAGGTTGTTTGAATAGTAGAGGAGAATAAAAAAGAAGATAACTCAGACCAATTGAATTTACACACCTATTATGGACATCATAATGTTATAGATGTATAAGGAGACACACAAAAATATTATAATGGACCTAAAAAAATAGGAAGTTTAATATAAGTACCAAGGATGAGCCAAATATTTATACCATTGGGGACTATTAGATAGATGAAGAGTTAGCACATATAGTTGAATTATTGAAGTTTCGAGATATCTTCCCATAAAACAAGTTTGAGATGAAAGGTGTACACTCTTCCCTAGGAAAAATGAAGATCAAACTCATCAAGGGTAAAAGACCAAAAAAAGAGACCATATAGTATGAATCCAAATCTATATGCTAAAGTCAAGGAGGAGATTAATAATATGCTTTTCGTTGGGGTCATATATCCCATTTATGGATTAAAATGGCTAATGGTGATTAGCCTAAAGAATTATGGGCACATCTACGTTTACATGGAATTTTGCTTACTCAATTTTGCTTATGTTACAAATCCATTATCAACCCCATTTATTGAAGAAATCCTAAAAGCAATTGCTTGGTGTGATATTATACATTTATTGATGGTTTTTTAAGGTACCATCAAATCCAACTCAAAGATGAAGATAATATAAATATTACTTTCATGACCGAGTATGGGTAATTTTCATATAATGTGATGTTGTTGGATTAAAGAATGAACCAATGGTGTTTTTGTTCATCACAGTCATGGCATTTAAAGACTTCATCCACCAATATTTATGAGTCTATATACATGATTGCATTGTCTATGGGTTGGTGAAATATCATCCCACAAACCTCATGATAATGTTTGATTAGTGTTGGTAGTGATATGTAAATAGTAATTAGTCCCTGCTAATTAATATTATTTATTTGAAATAGATTTTAATATAATATGTCAATTTCCAAAATTTATTTAATAGAAATTGACTTTTTTTCTAATTGGAATGCAAATCTATCAGAACAATTATGATTATGAGTTATTCTATAAACTCATCTAATTCTATTATTTAGCTAAAACCATTCAATTCACACTTTTTTATCCTCTGCAAATAATCCAAGTTCATAAAAACTTTACAGTTTGCTTGGATTAAAACTAGATATCAATTTTCCAATTTCCCTTTAAATAAATCCAAAAATTGCTTTATAAAACTTTCATAATTTAATTAAATAAATTGAAATAAATTCATATCACAAAAAAGAAATTAAAAAAAATATGACGCAGAATATTTGTTTACGAGGTTCACCAAATGACTACGTCCCCAGGTTCATTTGAATCATTGCATTTAAATAAGATGTAACTACAATGATTAAACTTACATCCCTAAATAATTTGTAATTGGTTAATCAACCTCTAAAGAACTATGATCAAAGATCACAAACATCCTTCATTTCCAAATTGATCACCTGCAAATATATATCTTCAAAATAAGTAATTTCTCTCTTTTCAAGGAGGCCAACACTCTTATAAGGTTTATTATAAACCTTTTGGTCACAAATTCCTCTCTATATCTTACAAATATTAGAAAAACTATTCTTCCTTTGTACCAAAAAATGCATAGCCTCTGTATATTCCCGTACATTGTTCCCTCTATGAAAAATCACTTCTTCTTTGCCAAAATCCTCTTCCTACCTTTGTAAAATAACCTATAGTTATATATTTCCCAACTCTACTTGGCACTGGCTAGACATTAACAAATTTTCCTCCACTAACACCAACAATTTATTTGAATTGGGTTTTTCCTATTTCAATAGCATGACTTTTTGGTATTTCCTCTACCTTCACACATTAGCTGAGAATAATTATTGCTTTCCTGTAATAATGAGTTTTACCCATCTTTGGGTTGATGTTTCATTAAAAATGGGTTATATACAATTATGGTGCTAAAAACAATTCTATAATTAAAGAAAGCTTTGAATAGGTTTTGCCAACTATAAACCCTTTCTTGTCAATGGTTTCACACACAATACCTATCAAGAATCTTTGAGAATTTTTAAAGAAATAATTGCCACACCAATATGCCAACTACATGTAAAGATCAAGATTGGCATTAACAAATAATCAATGTCACATATTTTCCAATGTATTAATAATAACAATTATTCCCACTTTGAAAGTATGAACAATGCATTGTATGTAAATCTCCACCAAATAAAAAAACATAATTTCCTGACTAAACTAAATAAAGAACCAAATATTTTTTCACCAACCATATGATTCTTTGCAAGTGGGTCTCCACATGGAAATAAAAGGTGAATAAGGAGTCTAACGCTATGTTTCTTGGATTACTATTCCACACTATAAAATAAGACTTTCAACTCCTATTAAATCAAGATAGCCACGCATAAAGGCATCAAGGATAATCTTTTAAATATTCCCATGACTTTCCACGTAATAAGGACTAAAGTGGGTGAAGGACAACTCATGCATGGTATACACCAAAGGAATATGAGGATAATGTTTTATTAAAACTTTAGTTTAAATAAAAACAAATCCCATGTCCATTAATATGGTGGATTCTCCATGTACTCTTAAAAGGTGGTGACTTGCATGGTAAAACATAAAACATTAGGATAATGTTTTTTTGTTTTAAAAAAAAATACCATACACAACTAATTCACCCCTCATACAAATATCTATCAAATTCCACGTGGGGATAAGACAAAGTGGGGATAAAATAAAATTTGGGATTTAATTTAAATTTATCCAATGTTTTATTAAAACCATAAAATAAGATAATTAAATTAAATTTGGATTTAATACCCTATGGTATTTTTTTTAAAAAATCATTAATAATAAGATATTAGGTTTATTTTGAAGTTGAGAAAAATGGAGGAATTACAATGGGAAAATAATTACAAACATAATTTAAAAAATCTTCCAGATCAAACCTCCCCAATAAGACCCTTTTGGTCCCTAAAAGGTCAAGTGATCCACTGAATCCACAATGGTTTACTTTGCAAAACATCACTACAAAATATCATTATAACAATTCAAAAATCAAACTGAATCCCTGAAATACTAGTGAAAGAAATATCTACCCAATGCCAAATTGTAGATAGAAGTAAATTTTTTGCTCAAATGTCACATCTCCAAAATGGTACATCTGTCAATCATTGCAAAAATAATCAACAAGTGCAACTGCAAACTAGTTTGTTAGTGTAACAAATATACACCTTTAGTTGTAACCATATTTGATAGTTATAATAAATGCCCAAAATGAATAAGGGACTTATAAAATGTGCAAATATCATGCATGTCTACAAAAAATTTGTAAATTTATTATAATTAGAAACACTGCCCAAAAAGAGTCTTATAAGCCTCTATTTGCACAATGTAAATGACAACATATAAACTGAACTACAAATTTTTCCAAAATAGACATACTGATCATGCCTCATATAATCTACATATACTGTTGTCATAGTTGTAAAATTGAAGTTTTTTCAAAACCCAAATGTGAGAAAAATAATCCAAGTATGATAAACATGTCCCTTGGCTTTTCTCTATAGATTATTCCAATAAACAAAATTCCAAACTTAAATCATTTGGGAATATCTCCAAGTTTAAATATGAGTTAATTCCTTTACCAATGCCTCAGGAATTCAAAAACTTATTTAGGAGAGTAAATAGAGCTTAGCAAAACCATAAACATGAGAAAATAATCCAATTATGATAAACCTATCACTTGGATTTCCTCATAGCTGGTAGCTCCAAAATTATTCAAAACAAAAATATATTCTTTTTATTGAAATTCCAAAACTGCTTTGGACATTTTCATGCTAATAAAATAACATAGTTATGCAAACAAAAAACTAAGGAATTATTTCCAAACCGCTTAACTAGATTATCCTTATATTTTGCCTGAGTTTTTGCATGGGTTATATCTAAAACTATTGGTTTAAAAATACTTTCCTTTTTCACAACTCTCCAATGTTGTTTTGGATGAAGCTGCCAACACCTATTAACCTCATGTCCTTTCTTATTACAATGAGTAAAATAACATTTATCCACTCTTTTGGACAACATACTCTTACTGCCATTCTCAAAACACTATCTAGGAGAGTGGTATTTCAAAATCTTTCCTAACAAAGATTTACATTTCCAATATTTGCCTATAAAGTGGTTAGATAATCCACAAAAATTACATGGATAAACGTACCACAAATTTTGTATACTATAGTCAAAAGGAATGTTGGAATATTTACATTATATGGTAGAATTAGAATCAACATTATTGTATGTGTGATGAAAATAATATGTTTTACCTTCCATCTGAGATAGTTTACACTTCTCGATAGCACCTCTTACTTTTGATTTCTTATAACATTCACCTATTTCATTCTAAATATTAGATCTGTATCCCAAACTTGCATGATGAGGATTATCCTCTATCTGAATGGGGTTAGTAATGCCATGGCCATCTTTTATAGGGCTTTTCCCATTAAATCCCATTTTAACAAGTAATTTTGAACCTATACCTCTAAAATGTTGTTCAAACTTACAAAAACCATTTTTATCATATTCATGATGGAAAGGAAAAGTAACTGGTGAGTCACATTCACTTACATTGCTTAATAAATTTGTTTGTGCACTTGTGGGAGAGGAAAGTCCTGTCTTCATAATGGAATTATTTTTCTCCTTCGTGCCATCATCAATTTTCAAACTTGACAAGAACTCATCCTTGGCTTGCAACTCTTTTTTCAACCTTTCAGTCTCCTCTTATAAGGAGTAAAACTTTACTCTCAAGAAAGAGTTTTCTTCCTGAATTTGCATATTAAATGCTTCAAGCTCATCAAGTTTTTTTTTTTAATTTGGACAACTTATCCATGGTTTCTGTTCTTGAAAATAACCTGTACTTCCAACACTGCAAATAGAGTAAATAACAGTCTATAAAGAATCTAACCAATACTAAAATTGAAATCAAATTTCCACACAATCAGAAGCTAATCCCTACATTCTAATTGCTCTGATACTAAACTGATCATAAATAGTAATTAGTCCCTTCTAATTAATACTATTTATTTAAAATAGATTTTAATATAATGTCAATTTCCAAAATTTATATAATATAAATTAACTTTTTTTTCTAATCAGAATGTAAATATATCTAAAAAGTTCTGATTATGAGTTATTTTATAAACTCATCTAATTATGTTATTTAGTTAAAACCATTCAATTCACATTTGTTATCATTTGTAAATAATCAAAGTTCATAAAAAATTTATAGTCTGCTTGGATTAAAACTGGATATTAATTTTCCAATTTCCCTTTAAATAAATCTGAAAATTGATTTATAAAACTTCTATAATTTAATTAAGGAAATTAAAAGAAATTTAGATCACAAAGAAGAAATTAAAAAAATATGACATAGAAGATTTGTTTACGAGGTTCACCAAATTGCTACATCCCTAGGTTCATTCGAATCATTCTATTTAAATAAGATTTAAATATAATGATTAAACTTACATCCCTGAATAATTTGCAATTGGTTGATAAACCTCTGAAGAACTATGATTAAATATCACAAGCATCCTTCATTTCCAAAATGATCACCTACAAATATGTATCTCCAAAATGGGTAGTTTCTCTCTCTCTTCAAGGAGGCCAACACTCTCAGAAGGTTTATTATAAACCTTTTGGTCACAAATCCCTCTCTATAATTTATAAAGACTAGAAAAAATATTTTACCTCTGTACAAAAAAATAAACAGCGTCTGTATATTCTTGTATGTTGTTCCCTCTGTGCAAAATCACTGCTTCTCTACCAAAATCCTCTTCCTACCTCTATAAAATAACCTACAGTTATATATTTATTTCTAAATGTTATTTAGCGTTGGTTGGACATTAACAAATTTCCCTTTATGGGCACCAACAATTTCTTTGAATTGGGTTTTTCCTGTTTTGACAGCATGGCTTTCTGGTATTTCCTCTGCCTTCACACATTGGCTAAGATTAATTATTGTTTTCCCATAATAATGAGTTTTCCCCATTTTTGAGTTGATGTTCCATTAAAAATGGGCCACATATAATTATGGCACTAAAAACAATTATGTAATTAAAACAAGCTTTGAATAGGTTTTGTTAGCTATAAACCCTTTCGTATCAATGTTTCTACATACAATACCTGTCAAGAATCTTCAAGAATCTTAAAAGAATAAATTTACATGCCAATATGCCAACTACGTGTAAAGATCAAGATTGAAATTAAAAAATAATCAATTCCACATATTTTTCAATGTAATAATAATAATAATAATTCCCACTTTGAATGTAGGAACAATGTGTTGCATGTAAATCTCCACCAAATAAAAAAAACATAATCTCCCCACTAAAATAAATCAAGAACCAAATATCTTTCCACCAACCATATGATTCTTTGCAAATGGGTGTCCATGTGGAAATAAAAGGTGAACAGGGAGTTTAATTCCATGTTTCTTGGATTACTATTCCACACCATAAAATAAGACTTTCAACTTCTATTAAATCAAGAATACCACACATAAAGGCATCAAGGATAATCTTTTAAATATTTCCATGACTTTCCACATAATAAGGACTAAACTGGGTGAAGGACAATGCATGCATGGTAAGCACCTAAGGAATATGAGGATAATGTTTTATTTAAACTTTAGTTTAAAGAAAAACATGTCCTATGTCCATTAATCTGGTGGATCCTCCATGTACTTTTAAAAGGTGGTGACTTGCATGGTAAAACATAAAACATGAAGATAATGTTTTTGTTGTTGTTTTTTTTTTTTGTTTTTTTTTTTTACCATTAATTCACCCCTCATGCAAATGTCTATCAAATTCCACGTGGAGATAAGATAAAGTGGGAATAAAATAAAATTTGGGATTTAACTTAAATTTATCTAATGGTTTATTAAAACCATAAAATAGGATAATTAAATTAAATTTGAATTTAATATCCCATGTATTTTTTTTTAAAAAACCATTAATAATAGGATATTAGGATTATTTTGAAATTGCAAAAAATGAAGGAATTACGATGAGAAAATAATTAAAAATCGTAATTTAAAAAATCCTCCAAATTAGGTAGCTTCAAGTCTCACTCAACCTGAAGAAGTGCATCTTTTCCACACCCTTTCAGACACTACTTGGCCATGCCATATTCAAGGAATGGATGATTATCAATCCTATAAAGATTTATATTATATTACAACTTGAGATGCCAAATACTCAACAATATGTATGCACTTTCTTAGGTGACATGGGGTATTATCAAAATTTCTTACAGAATAATGCAAATATTGTAGGGCCTATAGAAGGGATTTTATGACAGGATAACACATCTATATGGATAAGTAATAAGAAGTGGTTGATACATTGAAAGATAATCTTGCTATCACACCAATCTTGTAGTTTCTTAACTTGAAGATTTTTTTCCATGTTCACGTTGATGCATTTGGGTAAGCCATTGGTTCCATCCTAGCATAAACAAGAGATAACAAATTTGATAATCCAAACTACTTTAATATCAGGAAGTAATCACCATTTGAATATAGACATACTAAGACTAAATGTGAAGTGCTAGCTACAATTTATGTGCTCCATAACATTCATTAGGAATTGCATGCCAATCCATTCATGTTCTTCACTAATCACGAGATGTTGAAGTACCTTATCAAAAATTGGTTATGCATGGAAGGTGTTTTAGGTGGATTATATTATTTTAATAATTTAAATTGTCAATCATTGTTAAGCCAAGCAAGGAGAATTATGGACTAGACCACTTGTTATTCATCATGTTGGGGTAAGAAGTGAAAAATATTTAATATGGAATTATTAATGTATAAACCTGATATTTTTTGTAGATGCCTAAAACTGGCCACCAATAACCTCCAATCAGGGTTTTGGCTAATATCCACTCAAAACATATAATTTGGCTTAAAAACACTAAAACCAGATAAATGATGTGAAACTAACATATTCATGTGCTGATTTTGGCCAGGGTATCCCTAAATGGGGCAATGCAATTTATGGGCCAACTAACTTTGATCAGTTCATTCCGAGTCAAAATACCAAATTTGCACCTAGGTGCTCTAAATTGCTCTTTCCTATCAAATATTTTGCACAAGACTTATGCCTTTGTTATTTGTTGTTAGCATCATCCTAAATGGGAATACTTATCCAATGCATCTAACATGGACTTCTAATTCCAATCCAGTCAAATTTAAGACCAATTATAAGGTATTCTGATCAATTTGGGTAATTTGTACATAAAGTGTTTAATCATGTTTAAGAGATAATTAACCCATGCCTCATCAATTCCTCTTAATTTCCCCTTCTTCCAATGTCATGATGAGGATAATTACAAACTTAATTCCAAAAATTGAATTAATCCTCAACCACACATCTCAATCTTGAGATGGACGGTTGATGTTGATTCTGATCAGCTTCAAAAATTTATAAATAGGAGGCCTCACAACATCATTTCTAAGCTATTTTGGTGCAAGGTTATTATGCTCAAATATCTTTAAATATTTTTTGGTGCAAATTTATTATGCTCAAATATCTTCAAAGAAGCTTAATTTGTGCAAGGTTATAATGTAGGATTGGTTCCAAAAGCTTCATTCAACTAGTATAACCATGCCAAATTGATTCCAAGCCAAGCCAAAGGTGTCAAGGAGAGATGGAGGTATCCAGGATTTCATTGCTGAGGACTTCATGAACACAAGCCAAGTAAGCCACTATTATAAAGGCATTTGGAGCATCTAAGGAAGGTGAAGGAACTCTTTTATTTGATCCCTTGATTTTTAATTGTGCTTGTCATTTGCTTTTGTTAACTAAGCTCTCCCTAGTGTCTACGCCTAGAGATGTTATGCTATTAGTGTGTTTATTTCATTTTATTTTCATTTTAGAACTAACACTATACTAACCATCCTCTCTTGAGTCAAATTCCTAGATCTACATATGGCACACCTAGTGGGACTAAACACATCTCACACATGAAGAATATCATTTTTCATCTTTAAAATCTTCATTTGGATCATTAAAACTTTTACAAATTGATTTTATAACTTTGATTTACCATTCTTTGCTTGCCATGGGTTTACACAGTAACTGACATCGATTATTAAACCTGTCATCGGTTGGCATAGGCATCATCAGTCACTATTTATGTAACTAATGTCAATTAGATAACCTTCATCAGTTAGTAAGTGTAACCAACGTCGATCACTGTGTTTTCTTCAAAACACAAACCTAAGAGCTATTTTAAAATGCTTGGTTTGGGGTCATACGGACTCCGTTTTGGATGATTTTTTTTAAACCATGTGTTTTCTCCTAAATTTTTAGAATTTATAATTATTTTATCTTCAAGTTTCGTATATTTTTTACAAAATTTGGAAAATATATTTAAAATATTTCTAATCTAACATATTTTCTTTTGGGGTGATGCCTTAAGGGTAGACAGGTAACTAACGGAATTCAAGTTTGATAAATCATATTTTAGAATATATTTTGCATGTTTTAAAATGAATTAAGAACATTATTTTGGTGCTTAAAGTAATATTTAAGGTGCTAAAATAAGTTTTTTTAGCATTAGTTTTCAAAGTTACAACTAAGACCAAGGAGTTAAATGAACACCACCTCATTTTTTGAATTTGGACTTAAAATGAACTCACCTTTCCAAGATTTTTGTATTCACTTAGTTGTTTAAATTAAACTTTTGTTTGGAAAAAAGAGGGGTGTTGCGTGTATGCTCTTCCATTTATCCCCTTTAGGTAACCCTTGGAATCAAAATCACCATTTCTATTGCAAGTATCCTAGTCTAAGGCTTAAAAAAAAGAGTCATCTAAAGCACTCTTCAAAAACTTGTCAAAGTTTGGGTGACCTTAAAAATGACCCTAAAGTCTTTCTACTTTCATGCTTTCTTTATTTTTATGCAAACTTGACTTGTGAGGGGGACGTCATTACCTCCTATGAGTTATTTAGGGAAGTTTTGACCCAGGGTTTCATCTCCTGATATTGACTTCACTTACTCCTTTAGAGTTGCACATGAGACTTATCTACATTTGGACATCATACTACACTAAGTGAATAACAAGATGTAGTGGTTGTAAAAAGGACTAGACCTCTTTACAACTAGCCAATGTCATGGTCACCCAATTTTATTGCTTGTCTTTTGCATCATTTGGCATGAAAGTCATTATGCAATTGATTCCAACAAAATAATCAAAACCTTGCTAGTTTTAGTCAACCCTATTTTGCCATACCCTTGCTAGGATTTGGACGATTATACTTAGTATATTTTTGGATTGTTTTCTCATTTGGTATGTTTTAAGACTAAAACTTATTTTTTTGTTCATAAATCCATGCAAAACTAATTTATCTATACATCACTCTTTTGTCTAAGAGACGTTATGTTGGCCATTTTACACCACACCTGTGCCTTGAAATTTTTGCTAAACTTGTTTGTATGTGTGTCATTTGAGTTGTAGAGGTTAGTGTTATGCTACCCAAATCATGTCAAACCATTTGTGCCTTTTGATTCTTTTATAAACATAACATTGACCACATCATTCGAGCATGCTTACATCGTTAGGCTACTCAATTTGTTTTAAGACTTGTTTCACCTTGTGCCAAAAACCAATTATTTCAAACCATGTCATGTATACCATTTGGACCTTTGTCTTGTGCTATCATACTGTCTAATCTTGTTTACCTTATTTGGTCAAATATTAGTTTTCATCATTGAGTTTTCAATTAGCCTTGTCAAGTTTGGATCCAAACATTGATTGATTTCTATTTAAGCCTCAATTCATGGGGCTAATACATAGATCTTTCTCTTTTGGGTTGCATAACTTTAGTTAATCGATTACCCAAAATTGAAAACTATTGATGGTTTGTTTGTTTAATGCCTATCCTCATCATTATTTGTGCTTTTATTTGGGAGAACATATCCTTTTTCAAAGAGCCTTTTGTCTTATGCCTTATGCCAACTGATCATGTTTATGTTCAATTTTATGTGTCGGGTCTATGTCAAAGTTGTTTCCAAACTTCTTAGATTAAATAAAATCAAATCAGCCTTTGTTTCAAGTCTAGCTTTTGAGATCATTTGGCCAAAAGTCCTAGCACATGCATGTTTGTTTGAGCCTAGATTTTGACTCCATATTTGGACAAAAGACCTACTAACTCAACTTTTCCCTTTCCTAGTTTAGACCTTGTTTGGAATACTTTGACTTAGACCTTTGACATGTCAAGTTTGATTTAGATGCTTGACCTTTTATGCGTATGACATTTGATGTTAGAAATTTAATGTTAGGCTATTTATAACAAGTCTTAGCATAAATTATTTTGGAGATACAGTTCCACTTTTAGACCATATTGGAGATACAGCTTCACCCCTTTGACCAAGTTAGACCAAGCTTGAACTATTTTTCCTTTGGACATAGTTTTTTAGAGTTTATAGAACTATAATCCTTTTTATTTTAGATCTTTCGTCATTTATATGGATATGTCTAGCTACACTTATGGAGTCACTTACAATCTCACTTATGATATAATGGCCACATAAAATGACTTTTATGGTTTTTTTCAAGACCCCAATGATGCTAATATGGTTTGTGAGATAGATTCATATCCGCCTCATATTAAACATTCATGGGAAAAAAGTCATAAACTTAAAATCCAACTCAAGACCTTGATTGGTATGAAGAGTCTTGTGAAGAGGACTTTGAAGACCCAACTACAGATAATGTTGTTTGGGATATGACTCCATACCCTCTTTTTAAAAATTAGTACATAGAACACAGTCAAGAACTAGCTTATGATCTAACTCAAGATCAAGATGATCTAGTTTATGAGGAAGACTTGGATGTTTTTGCTTGTGTAAGCAATCAAGTTTCATGACATCCTTTTTATATTTGATCATCGACTACCCCTAACCCTCCTTTGGATTATACGAGCCATCAAGCTCCATAATAACCAAGGAATACTATTACCATTCCTAGACTTAGTCCTTTGGCTTGTGTGAGTAACCAATCTCTATAATGCCCAACCATTTTTATACTAAGACCTCATCTTTTAGTTTGTGTGAGCAACCAATCTCCATAATTCCCTACCATTTCTATACTAGGACCTCATCCTTTGGTTTGTGCAAGTAACCAAGCTCCACAATGCCCAACCATTTTTATACCAAGACCTCATCCTTTAGTTTATGTGAGAAATCAAGCTCCACAATACCCCTTCCTCATTCCAAGACCTAGTCCTTTGGCTTTTGCAAGCAATCAAGCCCCATAATGCCCTATTGTTACCATCTCAAGAATTTTTCCTTTGGCTCATATGAGCAATCATGCTCCCCAAGGCCCTACTGTTATCCAATCATAGGCCATTCTTCCAATACCAATCCCAACCAAACCTGAATCAATCTAATCTTTTGAAGACCAAGTTGTGTTCAAAACTGGTATTTTCCAACTCATTAGAACCCAAGGCCAAGAGAACTAACCAATTTGAGATATTTTTGTTGAATCAATCATTTGTGATAAGTTAGCCTATGATAAATTACCTATTGATCCTATACCAGTTGTCAAGGAGTCTCACTCTGACAAGCCAATCTTTGCTAAGTCACTTCTTAATGATTATAATCACCTTTGGGAAAATCATTACCTCAATCATATGCCTAATATTCAAGAGCCTCCTATTGACAAGCCAGTCTCTAAGGAGTTGTCTCTTGACTCCCATCCTAGAGGAGTCTCACTTTGACAAACCAATTTTTGTGGAAGCCATTATGCCATTACAGGTTGTTAATTCTCCAATACCAAGCATTCAACAAGACATCATTGTAATAGAGAACCCATCAGATGAAGAATCAGAGTTAGAGTCAAGTTTTATTCTTAAACTGACACTTGATTTAGCATCCAAGTTAGAATCAACATCAGTCTCAACATCAAATTCAAAGTCCCTTGAGTCAAAATAAAATTTATAAGAAGAATATGTTTATGGTTGTTAAAATATTGGTTATGCATGCCTCGTAGATCAGTTTGAATACATTTGTGATCCTTTTACAGTTTTTGAGGATGAGTACTTCAGAATTGACACAAGTTTTCCTACTATATTCTATGCGGATTGTGCAGCCAACACCCATTCCATTACCATTTCATAGGCCATTAACATCAACTAAGATAGCCATATTATTGACATTCCATCTCCCACAAGTGTTGATTGGGATTGATAGAATCACACTTTGTTGAACTGCATCTATGGTGACATAGCAGTTGAAAAAGAGCAAGGAGGCCAAGATAACATTCATGTAGCAGAAGAACATTCTCCTAGTCAGACTTTTTTAGAAGTGTTATAAGACAATCAAATTCAAATGTCAACATTCCTTAGTGAAACCTTCTCAAAGGTGCTATGGGATAATCAAGACAAGTTCATTGGTGAAAACCTCATCAAGGCACCAATAGCTGAGCACAAAAGTTCTTCATTGTTTACTAAAGATAATATCAAACATCAAATCAAAATAGCTTATAATATACAACATAATTAGATGGTAGCTACTCTCAAGATCAAAAAATAGAACAATCTAATGGTCCTATCAAGAGCATCTTTAGAGGTCTTCAGCCCTACCACAACCAAAATTATGTCAAATCTGGCATCAGTAACATTACGTGCGACTGAATGTCCTGATCTTCATTTGTTTCCCTACCATTCCACATTCAATTATAATTTTCCATTCCATTTCAAAATCTAACCTACCATCTATTATTTTTACTTATTTACCATCCATGGTTGCACTTTCCTTTGTAAAGGCCACAAAGATACTTTATCTCAATGTTTAAAGGAATTAGAATCAATGACCAGTGAAGATCATACAAACATTCTTGACAACCTAATCTGTAGGCCATTTTTGATAGAGTAGTTATTCAAATGAGGTGTGGGTTATCAATTAACATGATCAAGTATTCTATTTGTATCATTTATTGATTAGGATGTGCATCTCCCCATCAACAAGAACAATAGAATCAAAAACCATACCTAGGCTAAACATATTTATCATGTCATTTCCATTGTTACATATCCATTTGCCATTATCAAAGTACCCAGCCATTTACCCCATCACTTGGGGGCAATCCTCTTACCATTTTATCTAATCTATCAAAAACCATAATTATCCTTAGCAAGACCATACCATCCTATTATTCCATTCTTATCTAGATCAAAGCCTATTTTTAGTAATCCTACCTAATCCTATTTTGATCTTAGTTTATTTGGTTCTTCTCACACATTTTGTGGGGGGATTCTAATCAAGTTTCAACAATCAATCAAATTCATGTTTATAATTACAATCTATGAAAGTAGTGTGATAGTTGATCTGGCAAGATATCTTTCATCCTATATCCACATTTTTTTTGTTAGCTTGATTATAACCAGCTATGGGAAAATCTATAACAATCCTTGCCCAATCTACCCTTAATTGTCTCAATTTGTTGCCTTGAAATTTTTTCAAACGCTTTGTAAGCAAAGTGCTTCTTCATAGTTTTTATCACAGATTTGATGATTTGTTTAAATGATGATGGATTAAAGTTTCAAATGTTTATATAATAATGAAAGAATGACAATGCTAAGTTCTAGATGCAAGAATGACTTCTCTTTTTTTTGTTCTTTTCTATGCAATTAGATGAACTCACAAAGCAAACTAATCACCTACAACTAATGGAAATTTAGTCGAACAGTTGGCATGAAACCTACTATCTCAATTCAAATGCTCAAAAGATAACTATAAATTACCAGCAACTTGTGATTCTTATTTGTATTGATGATTTGATACAATGCTCCACTAGACTAGCCAAGACTCTTAGCATAAACAAGAATTAAAATTATATAGTATGTTGATATGAAGGATGCACATCTACATATGAAAATATAAACTATACTAAAAGATGAATTATATTCAATGAAACCTTGTGGGATTGAGTCACCCTTGAGAATAGATGAAGGAGAAAACAATTTCCAAGTGAAAGGATGATCTCCCAAGCCAAATCAAATTTTCCAAGCCAGCCACCCCTATTTTGGTCTGATCTCAAATTTAAAATAATATGCAATGAATATAAACTATCTCAAGCATCTAATATCATCTCCATGCTCCAAAAAAGTAGGTGCACCAAGCCAAGTATAGAATCGATGCAAATTGGAACCCCCACAAGCAAAAATGTCCCTCCTAATGGCATCTTTCCTTGACTATAAATATCTAATTTTTATATCAGATTTATCTACAATAAAATCTACTCTCTTAATCAAGGAAAATTTATGCCAAGATATATATAAACCAACACCAAAATATAGCTATGCAACCTCCACAAATTCACCAAATTAATTTCTCCAAAATTGGCCAATGGCCACAAATTTTGCTCTAATTGAGATGACTAAAATATCACCTCCAAAATGTAACCCTTCAAGAGGTATTTCACTCCCTCAGTTATGCTATCAATAGGAGTTATCATTCCCAAAGACAAATTGATTCACTGCAAGAAACTCTAGGCTCCACTAGCATACCACAGCAAAGACAACATCAAATCAGGATAATTAATAATGGCAGCCCACACCTCCCTTTATACTCTTTTTATTTCCTTCATTAGGGAAACTTCTAGAAACATCATAATATTTTATTATTATTTTCCATTTTAAAATATTATATTTTCACTTTAATATAAAATAATGAATTATATCATAAAGCACAAATATAACATCATCTTGTAACATGAGGTTTCTAAAAATAGAACATTCTAATAAATCATTAAAAAACCTCTAGAATATGTTGAAACTTCCCCAAATAAACCAACTACCATTTGGGCAACTATGGAGAGGACCCTCAAACCATGTCATATTAGCCTATAAGGGCCACTAATAGGCTAATCATGTTGAAAGTATAATGTCTAACTAGAAGGGGGACATTACAGTTTGCCCCTCCTAAAATTACTTATCCCCAAACAATCTCAAATCTGGATGCTATAGAATCTCCTCATTCTCCCAAGTAGCATCCTCAACTGGTAAGTCCTTCCATTTAATTAAGAATTCCTAGATGACCCATCTCTACAAAGCCCTCTCTTTAACATCCAATATGGCCTCGAGCACCAAGAAACAATTTCCCCTCATCATATAGGGGTGGCAAAGTCATGGAAGGAACCACACGATGTACTAACACCTTCTTGAGGCGTGACACATGGAATACATTATGTACTCTACTATCGATTGGCAACTCTAACTCATAAGCCACCTCACCCACTCTCTTGATAATCCTGAATGGCCCATAGTATTGTGGCTTAAGCTTCTCGGCTCCAATTTTCTTAAGAGAATACTATCTATGTGGTTGTAGGATCAAATACACCATCTCACCCACCTCAAATGAGTGTTCAACTCACTTTTGATCTACATATTACTTTTGTTGGTTTTGAGCCTTTTGTATGTTTTCCCGTAATGCTCTCATAATGTTTTAGTTCTCTTGAAATAGATCACCAACACTATGCACTCAGTTATCTCTAAATAACATATCTAGAAAGCTCAACACATCATACCCATATAATGCCATGAATGGTGTCATCTGAATGGAGAGATGGTAAGTGGTATTGTAACAATACTCACATAAATATAACCACTTAACCCAACCCTTCTATTACCCTACTATGTAGTTCCTGAGGTAGCCTTCCACCCATTTATTCATAATCTCCATCTGTCCATCAGTATATGGGTGATAACTAGTACTTGGAGTGAGTTATGTCTCACACAGCCTGAATAGCTCCTACCAAAAATGACTCATAAACTAGTTGTCTCTATTACTGACTATGCTCTGAGATAACCCATGCAACCTAAATACCTCATGGAAGAACAATTCTACCACTTGTGTAGCTGAGTAAGTAGCTAAGATCGAAAGGAAGTGAGCATATTTAGTCAAACAATCCACAACCACATATATGCAATCTCATCCCTGGGCTTTGGGTAATCCAGTAATGAAATCCATAGATAAGCATTCCCATTTCCTATCAAGAATCAGAAGTGTCTAAAGTAAGCCTACTAGATATGTGTGTTCCTATTTATTTTTCTGACAAATAGGACACTCTCAAACATATCATAGAACATCTTATTTGAGGCCCTTCCAAGTGAACCTCTCCTGAATCTACTTGTAAGTCTTGAAATACTCAGGATGACCTGCCATGGGTGTATCATGAAAGGTCCTCAAAATAATGTTCTTCATCTCCAATCCTAGGGTCAAATAAATCCTTCCTTTGTAAATGATTAAATCATTTACAACTATATATCTAGTATCCTATATTAACCCCTTAATAATACTTGTAGCCTAACTATCCTTGGCATACTCTACCACTATCAAGTGTCGCCAATCATCTGTTATCCCAGTCATATAACTCAAGTGCAGGCATCGAGATAAAGCATCAACAACCAAATTTTGTGTCTCCTTGACAATGGAGATCTCAAAATCATATGATTGTAGCTTGCTGACTCATTTCTACTATCGATCATTAAGATCTCTTTGTCTAAGGAAATGCCTCAAATTGTTATGGTCTATTATCACCACAAACTTGTTGCCTAACAAATACTACCTGAATTTGGCCAAAGCATGCATGATGGCCAACATCTCCTTGTCATATATGTTGTACCCTCTCTCTAGACCATGAAGCTTCTGACTCTTAAAAGCAATCAGATGTTTGTCCTGCATAAGGACTACACTTATCCCCTCGCTTGATGCATCACACTATAACTCAAATGGTTTGGATAGATTTGGAAATGTAAGAACTAGGAAAGAAGTCATAATTAGTTTGAACATCTCAAAACAATCTTGTGCCTTAAGAGTCCAAAAAAATGCCCATTTCTTCATCAAATTAGTGAGCCATGAATATCCATTAACAAACCTATGGTAGAAACCACACAATCCCAAAAATCCTCTAAGCTGAGTAAGGTTCTTTGGAGTAGGCCATTCCATAATTGCCTTGATCTTATTTGAGCCCATACGTACCCCCTCAGCACTGATGATGTGCCCAAGATATAATAATTATATCATTCCCAAGTCACACTTAGATTCCTTGGTATATAAGGATTCACCTCCAAGAATACCCAAAACTGCATCAAGATGTGCAATGTGACAATCCCATGTTTTGCTATATACCAAGATATCATCAAATAATACCAACACATACCTCCTTAACTATGAATGGAAAACCATCTTCATCATAGAATAAAATGTTTTCAGAGCATTGGTTAGCCCAAATGGCATAACCATGAACTTGAAATGTCCACAATGGCACCTAAAAGCTATCTTCTCTATGTCCTGCTCCTTGACATGAATCTGATGATACCCTGACCTCAAGTCAATTTTGGAGAAGTAGCATGCACCATGTAACTTATATATCAACTCATCAATTCCAGGGATGGGGTAATGATTCTTTATTATTCTTTTATTTATCAGCCTATAATCAATACACATCCAGAATGTACCATCCTTTTTCTTGACCAAGACTATTGATGATGGAAAAGGTGACTTACTTGGTCTAATGTGTCCCATTTCCAGCAAATACTTAATAATTTTCTCTATTTCATCCTTCAGCCTCTTGGGGTGCCTATATGGGGTGACCATCATAGACTTATCACCCTCCTCCAACTCAATGATATGCTCAATCACTTTGTCTAGTGGTCTTCCTAGTAGAATATCACTGAATACCTGAGTGTGCTTAATTATTAACTCCTGAATGTCTGGATGGTAAATTGGCTTCTACTGCTCAGCCTGTGTAAGCATAAAAACACACTCAACTACCCACTCAACCATGTCATGCCTCATAAGTCTCTCCATCCTCCTAAGAGAAATCATCTTGAAACTATAATCTTGAATAGCCTTGAGGACATGAGTTTTTCCATCTACCTGGAATGTCATTTCCATATCTCTAAGATCTAGGGTGAATTTCCCTATGTCATGTAACCATCTCATGCTAAACACCATATCTGTATCACCCATATTCACCACATAAAATTTAGACTTGAACTCATAATTGTTCAAATGCATAGGCAAATCTAATATCTTCCTTTTGCACTTGAGGGTATAATCATCTGCCACCTTAACTCTGATTCCCTCAAATTCCTCTATCTTAATTCCATGCCTCTCAACCAATCGGGCATCAATAAAATTATGAGTGGCCCCTATGTCAAGAAGAGTGATAATCTTTTGCCCTCCTATAACTCCATGCATTTTAAATGATCCCTCCTACTAGATGTTAGCGATGTTTGCATCACATTGCCTCACTACCCCTTCATTCTCTCCTCTTTTTTGCTTATCTTCCTCATGCTCCATACCTAAATCCTCAAGATCAAATTGCTGATCTAATTTCTCTGACTCAGAATCCTCATAAGATGCCCACATCACTTTATTATATTTTCATTTAGGTATTAAGGGAAAATCATGGTTTGCATCAGAGGTCCCCTTGCATTAGAAACATAACTTCTTTTTGTGCAAATCATTAAGTGTATTCCTATCTAGAGGTGTTAATGATTTGACCTTAAAATCTAGTTTGTTCTTCTTTTTAGAGAAAGATTTATTGTCTCGATATGAAGAAGATCCCTCTTATGAGTACTTTTTTATGGGGATACAAGTTCCATACTCCTAGCCTTCTTCATTGCCTCCTGAAGTGTGGGAGGATCAAATGCTTTAATCCATCCTCGCACAGGCTCCAATAACCCCTCAATGAATATCACCACCAATCATCTCTCTGAGATGTTGGGCACCATTACTGATAGTTTTTAGAAGTCTCTAATATAGCTTTCCAAACTACCAACTTGCTTGAGCTGGGCCAAATCCTTGAAGTACAATTCTAAATCCTTCCTATCGAAACACTCAATCAATCTATCCACAAACTCTTGGTAAGATGTAATCTGACTGTGTTGTAATGTAACTAGTCCATGATACCACCATTTGTGTACTACTCCCTCTAGATGTAAAGAGGCATATTTGATAGCTTCCTCTTTTGTCATGGGTCAAAGAGCTAAGAAGGTATCCAACTTATGAATCCATGACTATGTCATAGTCTTGTCACTACCATCAAACACGGATATTGTAAGCTTATTAGTAGCATGTTGAAGTTCCTTATTTTGATTCCTAGGTCTTCTCTCCTGTTGAGACCTATAGTAATCCATCCTTGACTATATAAACTGATCAAAATACATAAGCCCTTATGCTTCAAGTGTCAATTACTGCTATTCATCATGGGTAGCCATGTATGTGTTAGCATAGGTTGGATTCTCAAACTCTTCAATATTCTCCTCAGCTAGTTCATTTCTCAAGAATGTGGTTCGAGTAGGTCTATTTTTAATATGGGAGGGTACCCTCTGCACTCTTTAGGACCCAACTACACTCCTATCTTCTTCCTGGACTTGAGGTTGTCTTCTAGGTAAATTCAACTATTGCAAAGTATTTGCTAACTATTGTAAGGCCCTAGCTACCTATTGCTGACTAAATCGTAAATCTCTCAAAGTGTCTCTCACTTCTCTATCACCATTTCTATCATTGTCTCTTCTCTAATCTCTGTGTGGACCCATGTCTGCTCTGTCACCCATTTTAGCCAAAGGTACCTCTATAAATGGGTCTTCTTCTTGCCAATTCCCTTCATGCTCTACTCTTTTATAGGTATAGTACTTGCGATGACCTCTCATGTGATATGTTAACCCTTCAGGATGGTAGGATCAGGGCTATGATACCACTTTCACAATCCTTGCCCAATTTTCCCTTAATTGTCTCCATTTGCTACCTTGTAATTTTTTCAAACACTTTGTAAGCAAAGTGCTTCTTACTAGTTTTTGTCATAGTTTTGATGATTTTTTTAAATGACGATGGATTAAAGCTTCAATTTTTTAAATAACAATGCAAGAATGACAATGCTAAGTTCTAGATGCAGGAATGACTTCTCTTTTTTTAATTTTCTATGCAATTAGATGAATTCACAAAGTAAACTAATCACTTACAACCAATGGACATTTATTCAAATAGTTGGCATGCAACCTACTATCTCAATTCAAATGCTCAAAAGATAACTGTAAATGACCAGCAACTTGTGATTCTTATTTGTATTGATGATTTGATACAATGCTCCACAAGACTAGCCAAGACTCTTGGCATAAACAAGAATTGCAATTATATGGTATGCTAATATGAAGGATGCACACCTACAGCTACAAATATAAATGATAATAAAGGATGAATTATATGCAATGAACCCTAGTGGGATTGAGGTACCCTTGAGAATAGATGAAAGAGCAAGCAATTTCCAAGTGAAAGGATGATCTCGCAAGCCAAATTAAATTTTCCAAGCTAGTCACCCCTATTCTGGTCTGATCTCAAATTTAAAATAATAGGTAATGAATACACACTATCTCAAGCATCTAATATCATCTCCATGCTCCAAGGAATTGGGCTTACCAAGCCAAGTAGAGAATTGATGCAAATTGGAACCCCCACAAGCAAAAACATCCCTCCTAATGGCATCCTTCCTTGACTAAAAATATCTATTTTTTATATCAGATTTCTCTACAATGCAATATGCCCTCTTAACCAAGGAAAATTGATGCCAATATATATAAAAACCAACACCAAAATATATCTATGCAACCTCCACAAATTCACCAAATCGATTTCTATAAAATTGGCTAATGGGCACAAATTTTACTCTAATTGAGATGACTGAAATATCACCTCCAAAACGTAACCCTTCAAGAGGTATTTCACCCCCTCATTTACTATATCAATGGGAGTCATCATTACCAAAGACAAATTGAATCACTGTAGGAAACTCTAGGCTCCTCCAGCGTACCACAACATAGACAACATCAAATTAGGATAATTCATAATGGCAACCTACACCTCCCTTTATACTTTTTTTGTCCTTCATTTGGGAAGCTTCTAAAAACATCATAATATTTTTTTATTATTTTTCCCTTTTAAAATATTATATTTGCACTTTAATATAAAATAATGAATTATATCATAAAGCACAAATATAACATCATCTTGTGATATGAGGTTTCTAAAAATAGAACATTCTAATAAATCATTAGAAAACCTCCAGAATATGTTGAAACTTCCCCAAAGAAACCAACTGCCATTTAGATAACTACATAGAGGACCCTCAAACCATGTCGTATTAGCCTATGAGGGCCATTGATAGGCTAATCATGTAAAAATTATAATGTTTAACCTTAAGGGGGACATTACAAGAGGATTGGCCATCACACCAAAAGTCCTGGGATGATTTGGGTCCTCTTCCAAACCCCTATGGCCAGTCACTGAGAGGACTATCAAGGCAATCCATTAGAACATGTGGTAGCTAGACCCAATTGGGAGACATAATGTGGGCCTCCATCCTAGAGTACATGCCCCAAGGACCCAACACTGACATCGGTGGGACATCACAGCCCACCACGCTCCGTGGGTCTCGACCTCGAAACCCCAACTCAGATACCACAAGAGGACTGGATGTCACACCAAAAGTCCCAGGATGATTTGGGTCCTCTTCCAGACCCCTATGGCTAGTCACTAAGAGGACCATTAAGGAAATCCCTTAGAACACATGGCAACTAGACCCAATCAGGAGACATGATGTGGGCCTCTGTCTTGGAGTACATGCACCAGGGACCAAATGTTGGCATCGGTGGGATATCACAAAATCAATGTTTCACCAATCTTGCTACTAATTATAACCACCTATGGGCAAATTAGTATCATTGACCTATGTCATTGTATATTAGTTGTAACCACCTATGGGCAAACTAGGGGCAACACTTGTTTATCGTACATTTCCACATCACCTTGCCATTCCTTTTTTCATTTGACGGGCTATTTTCTAGATTTGAGAACTTGTTGGGACTTAGTTGGTTTTCCCCCACCTTTTATGTGGATGGAATTACTATGACTTGAGGTCATTTTGGGACTATGTGGGTCATGCGTAATTCATGTTGAGATCACCTCAGTCCCCTTTTCCATACACTCTCTCCATTTTTCAAGCAGGTATATTGTCATTCTCTAACGAGTTAAGATACCTCAAAATTCTAAAAACATTCATGATATTTCAAAAATATCAAAAATATTTGTCCTATCTAAGCCTAGTCAGTTATCCTCGATCCACCTTACTAGGGCATTGTCATTATTAGGATTCTTTCTTTTTCTTTTATTTTCAATCTTTCTATTTGTTTGTTTGTTTATTTGTTTGTTTGTTTGCTTGTCTATTTGTTTGCTTTCAACATTGTTACCTCAACTCAGTCTATATGTGTTCATTGGGTGATTCCTTATGCACATTATTCTTGAGTCCATCCATATTCATCCATTAACATTATCATCATGGTTTTTATCATTGGTGCATTGTTTTGTGAGTATTTATTAGATCAAGAGTCAGTCCTTATGCATATTTTGGTTAAGTCTTCATGGTGTTCTATCATGAAGCCTACCATCACATGCTACAATAAAAATTAGCTTCACAAAGGTCTATAATCAATGGATCCATATAAGTTTCTCCTTAGCACCTTGGCAAATCCTTCCATCCCACCCTCGATCAATATAACTCATTTGACCATTCTAGTTGTATCATTGTTAGTCAGGATGAACATCTCCACATTAGTAGGTACAATTGAATCATTCACACTGATCAATCTTATTCTTTTTTTCATCTCTTTCATCACTTTGCACCTGATCATTTTTAATCTGTATTCTAGGTTATATCCTTAAGTTATGCTTGCTAATCAGCCCTAACTGAGGAACCATTAGTTTTAGCCAATCTAGGTCTTCTTAATGATTATAACTACCTATGGGCAAATCATTATTTTGACTTTTATTCTTGATTATAACCACCTTTGGTCAAATTAGCATCCTTTTTACATCAATGCATGCAAGTATTTTCTCATTTGGATTAATCTCAACCATGGGTTAATTCCACCTTTCTTCTTGTTTCTTTTTGAGGGACTATCCATCAACAAATGTAATGGCCACTCCCTCAAGGGGGCATCATCATAGGCTTCCCAAAATCATTTAGAGCTTTGTTATTCAACCATCATCTTCTTTTTGGCATATAGGCCATCTCTCATTATTTGAGAATATGTTGTTGTGCTAAAGTCTTTCAATGCCTTCCCAAATAGGGGCAAACTGTAAACACCTAAAACTAGCCACTGATAACCTCCAACTAGGCTTTTGGCCAATTTCCACTCAAAACATACAATTTGGCTTAAAAACACTGAAACACACTAAATGATGTGAAACTGACATATTCAAGTGCCAATTTTGGCTAGGGTATCCCTAAATGGGGCAATGCAATTTATGGGCCAACTAACTTTGATCAGTTCATTCCAAGTCAAAATACTAAATTTGCACCTAGGTGCTCTGAATTGCTCTTTCTTATCAAATATTTTGCATAAGACTTTTTCCTTTGTTATTTATTATTAGTAAAATCCTAAATGTAAATACGCATCCAAGACATCTAACATGGATTTCCAATTCTAATCTAATCAAATTTAGGACCAATAACAAGGCATTCTGATCAATTTAGGTAATTTATGCATAAAGTGCTCAATCATGTTTAAGAGCTAACTAACCCATATCAAGGCCTAATCAAAATTTCCATGGAAACTTGTTGAATACTTATTCTTGGAAATGAATATTGAATATTTGCATCATCAAGTGATCTCATTTCTTGGGAAGACATCCCTAGGCCATAAATGCCACAAATATCAGTATTCATGCCTTCCATGCCTCACCAATGCCTTTCATTATGCCCTCCATGCCTCTTAATTTCCCCTTCTTTCAATGTAATTATGAGTATAATTACAAACTTAATTCCAAAAATTGAATTAGCCCTCAACCACACATCTCAATCTTGAGATGAACGGTTGAGGTTGATTATGATCAAATCCAAAAATCTATAAATAGGAGGCCTCACAACATCATTTCTAAGCTATTTTGGTGCAAAGTTATTATTCTCAAATATATTCAAAGCAATTTTGGTACAAATTTATTATGCTCAAAAATCTTCAAAGAAGCTTAATTTGTGCAAAGTTATAATGCAGGATTGGTTCCAAAAGCTTCATGCAACTAGTGTTACCATGCCAAATTGATTCCAAGCCAAGCCAAGCCACAAGTCAAAGTGCCAAAGAGAGATGGAGGTATCCAAGCTTCCATTGCTAAGGACTTCATGAGCACAAGCTGACCAAGCCACTACTACAAAGGCATTTGGAGCATCCAAGGAAGGCGAAGGAACTCTTGTATTTGATCCCTTATTTTTTAGTTGTGCTTGCCATTTACTTTTGTTAACTAAGATCTCCCTAGTGTCTAGGCCTAGATATGGTATGCTATTAGTGTGTTTATTTCATTTTTTTCATTTTGGAACTAACACAATACTAACCATCCTCTCTTGGGTCAAATTCCTAGATCACATTTTTCATCTATATCCCTTTATTGATGATTTATTCTTGCAAGACTTGTTAATGCATAAATTTGAGTGAACGTCCTAAGAAGTGTACCTGGAAATGGGTGGGGCTAGTTTGTGGTAATTTTTTTATAGATGTTTGGATACTATTTTTCATACCTTCACTAATATCAATCTGAACTCATCAAAGTCTCTTTCCATATTATATTTGTCTAGTTATGATAACTACCCTATAATCCTATTGTATTGGTCTAAATGATATAGTTTATTTCCTACATTTTATCCATGTACCATATCAACCTAGCCAATACAATTATAAATCTACCTATGCCTTCTATATTATATCAACTTTGTTTATTAGTATTAAGTGAATCAACACTATTTAACTATATGATCCCGACTAATACTATCAGCTTAGAGTTTTAGGTGATCTATGTGTTTGGATCCATATATAGAGGGGTTATATTTATCATTCCAAAAATACACAATACTCATATTCTCTACTTATTCTCAATTTATTCCTTTAAGTAGTAAAATGAGGAGTTAGAGTATAATGTCTTATTCTTGTGGAGGTAAAGTCATGCTCAAGCTATTTAAATGTCAATAGGATTTGATCCAAGGAGGTTAACCATAGTCTTTTGAGTCCCAAACTAAGGATATTTAGGTTTTCATCCTTTCCATTTGATGTCTTCATCTACAATACATCTTGTAAAGTGCCAATAGAGCCAAGGGGGAAGATTGATGCACCAAAAATTCAATATAGGATAAGTATATTTATACTTATTCTCTTTCCTTTTATATACTTAGTAAATAGATATGTTTTATTTATTATTAGAGTAGCATGTATGTAGTTGTCCTTGCCTAGTTCCCCTTATACCAAATAAGCTAGTATAGTACAGGTCCCCTAGGCTTTCCTTTACAACCAACCCCATTATGAAAATTATCTCTTATTTAGTTTAGTGTTATTTAATATATTAGATCTAGGTTACTTTTTTTCATTGGTCCCTTACTTGTGCATTCATTACTATATCCTTGATACCTATTTGGTTATTTTAATTATATATAATTGATTATATTTTGAGACTTATTTAGACCCATATCTTATGCATAGGATTTGAAACCTTATAACTTTGGTATTTAATGTGGATTACCATCTTGATTAATATGGCTTCAATAATTTATCTTGAATGCGTGAAAATAAGAAACACTTTTGCTACACTTACCTATACCTAAACCAACTGGCTCTGGTCCTCTCTCTTGGTTTCAAACTTTTGTGTTTATCTCTTGAAGCTCTTGGTCATGTTAGTTAACTTATGCATTAATTATATGAGTATATCCTTAGTTACCTCTATCCCAAGTCATGTTTTACTACTTACCCTTGTTTGGATTCACATACTAGTTTTATCACTTTAAACTTAATTTCAACCCACTTATTTTGATTCATATACACAACAACTTAAATTAAAATAGGATACAAGTTTATTTTGTCCTTATTAATTTTCATGACATCATTATTCCATCCTATGGAGTCTTTCTTAAACTTCTTTCCATCTACAAGACTTATTCTTTCCATTCTGATAACCGTCATTGTCTTCTTACTTTGACACAGACCTTTTAGTAGCCTTATTATAGGGATTTTCTCTTAATATGGAAGTGTATGAAAAAAAAATAATGAAATAGACCCATTTTTAGATACCTTATATTCTATTTTATCTTCATCTAAATTTTCATTTCCTAATTCATTCCTTAGATTAGCTTTTAAGCCACTTTTAGGTCTCAGATTAGGCCTAATAGGTCTCTTAAGCCCTATCTAACACACAGTCTTGTGTAATCATATGAAAACATATGAAAACAAACCAAAACCTATATAATATCTTTACCAACATCAAAACACATTTGACAACCAAGTTTCATGAATATTAGATAATTAAAACGCTAAGAAGGTGAATTTTTTTACAAACCCTAAATCAAGGTTTATAGGGTCTATCACTAGCCAAGAAAGATTAGTTAAAGTTTTTGATCACTATAGAAACTTTGAAGATAATATAATTAATTTTTAGGACCTATGAAATGACTAGGATCCTTTCCCAAACTATGGTTTATCCTAGTGACACATTTATTGGCTTCTTTTTCATGCTTTTATTCTTGACTGTGTTGAACCATACTATCTACTATTGTCCAAGAGGCTAATTTTGCCATTTCATGGTTTAAAACTAGGTTCTACTTTACTTAAAGTTTGTTTAAAGTTTAAAAATGTCTCTTACATATTCCTAAGTGGATAAAAACCTTTGAAACATTCTCCATTGCCACCTTATATCCAAGTCTATGTTGGACTATGTATAGTTCTCAAACTCCTACAAGGTTAGTGTAACATTTTCACAAGTAATTATTGAGCATTTTTTGATTTCCACTTGAAATATTTCAAGTCATAAATACTTATCAAAACATAATTATATCTCTTTATATGAACTCTTTTACTTCCAAGAACACATTCTCAATTTCAATACACAATATATAAGCAATCATAGGAAATATTAGTTTGTTTTTCAGTTTCTCATTCATATATAAAAATCAAATCCATAGAATATAATTAACTTCAAAAAATAAAATACACCATCTTACCAATGTTACAAAGAGGACAAAACATGTCTTTATTACCATTCTCTTTGTTTGTTATGTTTACATAGTCATGCCATTGCAATTATATAGGAAATAGGGACTATTAATAGAATTATCTTCGAACATGAACTGTTCATACATAATATTGGGGTTTTGTTCATTTACTCACTTTTAATCCACCCAATCCTATCATAAATTGAATGAATCATTACACAAAACCATTATCTATTCAAAAAAGACTCCAAAATCCCATAGCTAACTTATAACTTCCCTTTTTGTATGTTGGGAATGTGAAAACCTACTTAACTCCTAACATAACCACCAAGATGACTTATCATGTGCACCTTGTATGGTTTTATCACTCTTTACCCTTTATTAAAACTTAAATAACAAGATACAACGTTGAGACCTCTTGAAATGAGATGGATATCTCCTAAATTTCACATGAAGTTTTTGAAAATTCAAGTCAAGGTTTTGGTAGGAAAATGCCTAAACATCTCAAATTCAAATTTGACAAGTTCCTAATGCTTGTAAATGACTCTAAACAACATAAAATTACCAAAACAACTCTCAAAATACTCTAGACATGTGAAATGAATCAATATGTATAATGGGGAAGTGATGCTCTTACATCACATCTACTAGATCTACAACCACCTCAGTATTGTCATTATATCTTCAAATATACACAAACTCTGTTATGATATCTTATTTGTATCTTAGTATATATAGATAAAGAGGATTGTTATATTAGTCATCTGATCCTGTACATAGATTT
Organism: Torreya grandis; assembly: GCA_037957365.1. NCBI lineage: Eukaryota > Viridiplantae > Streptophyta > Pinopsida > Cupressales > Taxaceae > Torreya > Torreya grandis. Next base: position 2,912,558 of record JARHVA010001060.1, read on the forward strand.
TGGTGAACCTGACATGAATATTATCCCACCATTGGTTGGATGCTCTTCACATTTCCATATATAACTTCTTAGGGCTTTTTGTTTGACAAGTATCTCTTGTCAAACCCCTTTTTCTATCCCTCTAGTTTTTATATTTTCTAAATATTTCTAGAGGCCTTTTGTTTCCAAAATGCAACACCTTTTTTAGCAATTTTTTGAGAAAATAAACCATGATTTTAAAGTATTATGTGCTAATAATACTATTGATATAACATTAATTAATACCCATAAGGATTCCTCTTTTAATTTGTATCTTTCTCAAGACTACCCTCCTAATAATTGTGATATGGATTCCACTAGATACAAACATTATGATCCATTTAACAATCATAAAAACCCTATAAAATCCCAAACACTCAAAGCCCATGATTCCAAGGGTGAAGAGGAATGTGACCTAGAGTATATTTTGAAATGAAATATTTCTCCAAGAGAATCTTAAGCATAGGTATAAATATCCCATGGTTGATTATCACATCATTGTAAAAACTTTCATGGAATTTTATCCTTCCCCTAAACGTTATTTTTCCATAGTAATTTGGGCAAAGAAACTCTTGAGTTAACCTCTCCCTTTTACATCCACCATGCCTAGTTTAAAAACTAGCATGGTGGGTCTTGCATTTAGTGGGATAACCCAACATGCTTATATTGATGCTAACATTAATGTTTCATCTAGTGCATCTTCACATGATACTCAAGTCTCTACTTATAACCAAAATACACCTAAACTTAATCAAGTATACTAAAATTCATAAACTAAATGGTTATAATGTAAGCTTCTAATAATACCCTAATTTTTCAATTACACAACCAACTTATGAAAATACAATCTAAACCTCGACAGGTTTAGTGGGTAATGTTAAATCAAAATGCCACCCATTCTCTCTTCGATACTCTCCTTGAAACCTCATTTTTCAACCTTTTATTTATAAAAAAATCATTAAGAATATCCAAAATGAAAAATTTAGTCCCTTCGATTATTAACATTGACATCGATGGAATTACTCATATCTCTTATGATAGATCCACTAATCACAATCTACATCTAAAGGTCTTTGTCAACATTTATAAAGATTGGATTAAATTTAACACCTTATTTTTACCAAGATATTATTCAAAACCCCAATTGGTGACACGTTATAATGATATAATCAACTAAAGTCTATCTCCATTAATAGCTTAGAATGCGTAGTTAATCTATTGGATCAAAAATTCAAATCCAATGACTTAATTAAAAATAATCTAGAAAAATTTATCAATTATAAATAAATAGAACATGAGATTGTCCAAAATTTCATTAAACATTTTAAATCCTTATCTCATAAATTTGAAATTAATATGATGGAATATATCCTCTCCCACCTCTTTAATACTACATTGAAAACTAGATTGGAATACATTGTTAGGTCATTCACTTCTAAATAATTGGATGAAACATTAGACCAAATTAAACACCATGACCATATTTTAAGATAATTCAATATTTCCCATCCTAAAAAATGAAATTGAATTCTTATGAGACCTAATAATAAGCATGCTACCAATGATACTTATGAATCTAAGATAACCATCTATGCAATCATGTCAAGAAGCTCCAATGAAGTGACTCCCTCGAAACCCATAGCAGGGTGTCCCTTCTAGACTCCTCCTCCTTCATCACATAATCATAATCATCATGTTATTTATCCTCTTACTATTGAAGAGTCTAGGAGATATCTTCCTAGAACTTCACCTGGATATATTGATGATTCCTAACCTAAAACCCATTGGTATGATCCCAACAAGTTTTTTTGGTTTCACACTTATTGGAGTCATTCTTATGAAACTTTAAAGCAACTTAAAAATCTCACTAAAGAATTTATCCTTGGTTATAACTTTGATCATGATGCCATGTTAAGATAACACCACCTACACTTAATCAAGCTAATGCTCACCTTAAGATTTACATAAAACCTCTTCATAATCACTCTCAAAACCAATTACTTAATAACCAACATCAAACCCTTATAAACCAATTGTTAATGTTGTAGAAATCATAATTAACCCTCACTCTTCTAATGATGAGGAAAATTTGGTGAGCATGAACACAATGAAGTGTATTGCCTCATTTATTGATCCTCAACCTCTTAGGTGACATATACCTCCTATTTCTTACATGATTGTTTATTATTATCCTCTAGATTAGTTTTCAGCTATCACATCTAATGAAATCCCAAATTCTATCCATCCAACAAATTCAATTATACTAGCCAGCTTGATATAATTTGATGTTGATCTAATTATATTAGTTAACCTGATATAATTTATTGTGTTTACAATTATATTGACCAACTTGATATAGTTTCTTACTAATCCAGCTACATGAGCCAGTTCGATACAATCTAATGTACCATGTTTTAATCCAAGTGTAACAGTTAGCTTGATATAGTCTATTTATGTGACCATTTTTATTTTTAGTATATCACTCAACCCTATTCAATCTATTTTTATTTTTTAATTATCACCAATTATATTAGTGAGCCTAAAATAGTTTCCTTAACATGATTATGTTGTACTAATAGTGCTAAATTTATACATATTATCACAAAATCAAGTAAAATCAAGTTGAGATTCACCTATAGTTAGACCCATTCAGTTTTAGAACTTTGATTCTCCCTTACAATCCAACTCAACTCATTTTATCCTTGATGAGTGGGATCCCATGGAAAACCATTATATACTTACATATGAAATTTCTTTCCTTGAGCTTATGTTGACTTATCCAAGACATAGAAACTACCATGTGATTTATTTATTTTTGACATGAATGTTCCTCGACCACCACCTTTGGGGAAGAAGATATATTTACAACAATGTGAATAAATGTATATCCATGTCGATTGCATAATATATATGACCCTATCTCTCAAATTTCCCATTGCATGTATGATTTTTGAATAATTCCTTATTCATGCAGAAGACCCTTCTTTTTTCATTAACATTAAAATATGAAATGTCTAAGTCAAGTGACACTTAATTGATGAAGGTTCTGGTTCTTGCATCACTTATTTTTATTTTATCAAATCTCTAGGATACTCTACCTAAAACCTTAAGTCTTTTCAAGGATATGACTAAATATAAATCCATCCCTTGGGATAAATTTGACTCATATCATGATGATTCCTATTACAGTTATGATGAAGTTTATGATCTTCAACTCTGTTCTCTATTATAACATCTTGATTTATTATCCTTGAACACATCAAATGATGGTCATATCTTCTTCTACATGATAATGTGTGAAGTTTCCCTACTTGGATGATATCTATAAGGATTGAGGTCATACCATATTTTATAATTTTGAACAATTCAAAGAATGTGGTGCCTATCTAATACTTACCCTTGAACCTTTGCTTAGTATCCCACTTCATAAATGTCATAGTTTTAACTATCATGTCTATTTAGTTATAGGTTATAGAAGTCACCCCAAGTTTATAGGCAACATCTCATCAAACATCCTTGATTTTGGCGATGGTGATCCCATTGAGATTAACCTTGAAATCAAAACATTAGAGTTCCATCATAACATCATAGTTAATTTTTTGCCTAAATTCTAACCCCATTATTATAAAATACAAACTAAAAAATGCATGTTTGTATGGTTATTCATAAGAATCCTACTTATAATAGGCCTTATCATGACACAGTGATTAAATACTTCAACGTGGATATCACCACCCCTTACTATGATGATGACTACATGTTAGATGACCCTTATTCAGCTATACCTAAGCCAAGGATGTATAAATCTTACATTACCGATCCTCCCTTCAGCATTCTCATAAACAAACCTCATTTTCCTCTGGTATTAACCTACTTTATCTTCTTTATCCTAATAGACCTAACCATATTTAGTTTTCTATTATATAATAAGAGGGTTATATGGACATATATTTTTAGAAGACACCTTCTAATGCCACTTTTCATTTATTTTGTATTCCTAAATTTGACATGGATCTAGTTCCTAAATCGACTACACTAGTTATATTTTCTATTTTTTAGCCTCTTCAAATCATGTTGGATGATTGATCTTATAAATTACCTTATCACTTTGTTATACATTCTAATATTTCGAGTTTTCTTCCTCTAGATATGTCAAACATGTTATATGACCAGCACTAAAGATGATGCTTTATGAGATATCAATGTTATATTATTAATTTAATATTACTTGTATTCATTTAGATCAGGATCGTAGAGTTTATTAGATATTTTTATAAAAATAAAGGTCACAAGTTTATGATCCTACCATAGATATTCAACCACCACATTCATCTACCCCTAAGAATTCCTATTACTTATACATGATGAGTACACATATTTTTACTAATTTTCAATATCTTTTAAAATATCTATGTGCTTCTTGAGGTAGTTAATTTCCCTCTCCATCCAAACATGACACCTATAAAACTTACACCTTCATATGTTATTAATAATAGCGAGGTGTGTTAACTTTGGAATGGGTGTTATACACATTCCATAGATAGATATAGATTTATTTAGCAACATTTCTAAGATTTCACAAGGATCGTGCCTCAAGACCCTTAGCCACATTCACAAGACACACCTAGGATGGAGGAACAACCTTCATTATGGATTAAACTACATCTTTAATTGAAATATGTGTGTCATCTTCCTTCATGAGTGGTAGCTCCTCTTCCTCATCTATGTTTTTCCCAATAAGAGGACTTTCATCCTTCTCATTTTAGTATGCCTAATTTTTCAATTAAGCTCATTCACAAGGCAATTCTTGCATGAATCTCAGTAAAAATAGAATAACCCATGGTTCAAGTGAGATATATTATTGGAAATAAGATTTAACAGATGTTATTGATGATATTTATAGATCTTGTTCATAGTAATCATGAGCAAATGCTTGATTATGTCATATTATTCATTTCACATTTCTCACATATTTTGATGTTATATTATTATCTTTAGAATGTATGTTTCTCATTTTCTATATCTTTTACCATGAACCTTTTTTTTTCTTAGCATATTTATTACACTTACACCATTTTATTTGGACATTGGTTCCTTTGCGATTCTTTGGTATATTTGTATCACCATGTTTTGGGATGTTTTATCTTGCTTTACATCCAGCCATTATTTCCTTTGTGGATATTTAGTAACACCTCAAGGTTTTTATGCAACCTTGATCTCCTATTTTAAATGCCTTGGTACTTTATTTCATATTTTTATTTTGATTTATAGTTGGCCATTGTTTCCCTTATGAAAATTTGGTAGTACCTCAGGGTTTTTATGTGAACTTGGTCTCTTTTGATGAATGCCTTATCATTTTATTTCATAGTTTTATCCATTTAAAATTGGTCATTATTCCTTTGTGGATCTTTGGTAGCACCTAAATTTTTTTTATGTGACCTTGTTCTCACTTTTAGATACCTTGGTACTTTATTTTATAGTCCCAAAAGCTTATTTCAATCAATGTTTCCTTTACGAATACTTGGTATCATTTTGTAATCCCATTCTTTTAGGGTGATTTATCATATTGATGCTTATGCTAGACCCCTTATAGGTTTGTGTGGTTTCCATAATGACATGAAACCCTTCCCTTATTAGGATTTCCATTTATGTGATTTGACTTACATTTTCATGTATTTTCAAATCTCCTCTTATGCATAGTCACTTATGAAGAAAAACTCTCCCTTGTTGTGGTCAAATACTAGCACACCCTTATTGTAACACCATTCTACACAAATGGATCTTCCATAATCCCAATTTATTCCCTCTCCTTTCATTTGAAGAAACTTGGGTTAGTTTTTATATTACACTCTTTTCTAAGGTCAAGTCTAGGAGTGTTTATGCATCATGATCTCTAGGTTCCTCTCTTTAGTAGTTAGGTGTAGGCTTTCTTGTGTTATTCATATTTAGCACTCATGGTTGGCTTTCCAAATTTTTATTTAGGAAAATAGAAAAATCTAAAAGAGTAAAAAACCATACTGTCAAAAGAAAAAAGGTAATATGTTTTAAAAGTTAGGTCATGATAAAATATTTGAGCATATTTTTGGCACACCCTCTATTTTAGTCATATCTTAAAATCTACAGTTGGCCTCATGATAGGGCTGAGTTTCATTTGGTTGTTAATGTATAAAATAAGTACAAACTTTTGTAGGACACGACATTTGATCTGTATCCCTATTTGAGCTTTACGTTGTCCTAAAATGACCATCTCAAAAAGATTGGTGCAGTCATAATCGACCCTATTCATTTATGGATGTTTTCAATATTTTTTGGAGGTTATACATGACCATTTGAGGGTCCAAAAATGTGTTTAGGTTTTTTGTAGTTTTAGAAATTGTATATTTTTGTAACCGGATGTGAACTTTGGTTTAAATTCATCTAATAGGTTAATTTTAGTATTTATGATATTTTAGAGCTGCACATACTTACCTGTGAAACTTACTAAAAAATATTAGCTAATAAAAATAGAAGGTCAAGGTTTTTTATTTAGAGTTTCCAATTTTGTATGTCAACTCCAATTCTGAGTTGAGGTTTATTAATGCATGATTTGTAATTATTTCAATTATTCAATATGATCAATATAGAGAATTATTTCAAAAGTATTGTGCCTATTAGATATTTTTTCCTTGATAGTTTTCAAGTTTATTATTTATTATTAGAGTTAAAATACCAAGATAGGAGGTCTCTCATCTATGTATCATTCTGGTGCCACCTAATTTATCACATAAGTACCCGATCCTTGTAATAGGCATACATATTTGTAAGGGTTCTTGAGGAGCATGGAATATATTGTGGGAAGGTACGATCCCTTTTATTTTCCATGCATTTGGCCTTTATGAGATGATATTTATACTTCACTTATTTTCTCAAGCTTACACATGTTAGGTGGAGTTTTCTATGTCCTTGGTGTCAAAAGCTCTTAGCCTTTCCCACTTAATTATAGTGTCTTATTCCCACTAAGGATGCATACATCACACTTATAATACATTGTTCTATTATATCTTCATTTGACCATTCCTAAGATCCCCTTCATAAATAATACACTTAGTTGATCATGTCACTCTTATTTATATCTCATTTTTCTATCTCTTTGCTTCATATTTGACTCATACCCTTCATTATGATGCCTCTTGGATTTCCATTTTGTGAGTTGCATTGTGATAAAAACATGCTTTCCTCATAAACACCTATGAATTTAATATCTGCACCATCTCCATCATCATAGTTATGTCTTTATAAGGTCATGACTTCCTAAATTTTACGTTAGAACAAACATTGATTTTGAGTATTTACTCATTAGAGTCTTTGTTTCCATTATTTTCCATTTCCTTGTTGATTTAATTTTTCACTTGTATTACATGGTATGTTTATTCATATTCATTTATAATCCCCTTTGTGATTTAAGTTTACACTTATCTAACATTGGATGATATTTGAGTCATTTTAGTTGTCATTGTTGGATTAGATTTTGGTTCTCTAATAGTGGATATTTATTTTAAAAGCTATTCTTCACATATTATGTTTTGTTCTACCTTACATTTTGATGTGATTTGTGAATTTTGATTGACAATGTTTTACATATTTGATGTTTTGCCTTAAATTTTTCATCTTTCTTACATTTTGTATGTTTTACATTCCCTTATTACACATATTTTATTTGTTGATTTTTCTATTTACTCACTTAAGATGTCATTTTTACACATAGTATTTGTTCTTTTCTACCATGCATTTTTTCATGTTTGCTATAAAATAATGAAACATACATAACATATTAACATCTTCATAACAAAAGAGGAGAAAATGATGGAAAGGGAGAATCAAATTGAAAAGGATGAGTCCTTTCCACAGGAGAACGCAGATGATAGGTGTGACGCTCGCCAGAGGGATAATAAGATCTCCTTCATGAATTCAACCAAATTCAAAGCAGATGCAATTTTCTAAGTTGATTCATGGATGCATAAGGAAATGATAGAGCTGCAAAAGAAAGTTGAAATAATGCAACATAACCAGGACGCTGATAGGATTAAAATCAATAATTTGGAGAAGCAAATGAGTGATATTCCAATTAAACTTAAGGAATATGAGAATAATTTGAGAAGGCTCATTAAGGAAAGCAGAATGAAAATGGAGGAGGCTACTTCTAGCATATGTGCGGTAGCAGCTAACCTTGGAAAATGAGCTAATGAAGAAATAAAATCTCTGGAGGGGCCAAGTAAGAGGACCAGGCAGAGCTCGAGAAAGGAAGCATAGCAAAAAGCTGCTACTTCAGCTGTAATATCCATACAGGATACATCAATGGTTGGAAATGAGACTGTGAAGATGATCTTGGAACTAGAAGACTAAGGTCCTCTTTGTTGTTTTTGTTTTTGTTCTAGTCTTATCTGTTGGATGTTTTAACTAGTTTTGAAAGTTAGATCTTTGTTTTATAAAAAAAAATTTGAGTTTCCAGGTCTCTGTAAAACCTATGATCTTTCTTAAGGTTATAGGCTATGGGTTCAGGTCCCTGTAAAACCTAATTTTGATATTGTTTTATAGTTTGTTTTAGGATTATTTTTCCTGTTGGGCGTCATCATATCATCTTTCTATCTTTGTTAAAGGGTTTCAGGGTCCCTTCAAAACCTGCTTTTACCTTAATCTAAAACATCCTCATAACATGATATTAAAACCATAACATGTGATAATATCCATGTTAAAATTAAAAAATCATTTAGAAAACAAGGAATTCAAACCAATCACACACACACACACACATGTATTGAAATTTGTCTACATTAAAATATACAATAGATACATATATAGCTTGGGTCACCATCATTATTAGTATGATGAAGTGTCATGCTCTAAAAAGATATATATCTGACCTCTCTAGTGTCCAATACTAAGACTAGAATCTTTTGTCTTCTCCTTGTACTCTGGCTAGATATATCTCTAGCTAAATAACCCTCATAACTAAAACTCTCTCTCATGTGTTTTTTCTATGGAAGTATCCATATCTGCAATAATATTTATGGTTAAGGCTACATGTAGCATCATTACCTACTACCATGATGTAATATCTCCCTTGTTATAATGATATCCATAATAGAAACAATAACCTATGTATACACAATGTTTTTCAACTTTATCATTTGATTACATTTTCCCTCTTGCAACAACCTAGTGAGTTTTAATTTACCTGAGTACACACCTTAAAGGTTGCATTTGGAAATGGGTGGGTAGGTTGATCATGCTTTGTGATAGATATTATTGCCTATTTATCATTCCTAAATCCATTCTAGCTTCCTCAAAATTCATCCCCCTAAGTTATCTCCTTCTATATTACATCCTCCAACTATATTAGGACTTTTAATTTCCTATTATATTAGCCCATTTGATGTAGTTTTATAATCTTTTCACAACTACATTAATCAAATCATTGTAGTTACAAATGTTATGGTGTAATATTATCAACTAGATTAGCCTAGCTGACATAGTTTGAGGTTAGTCGGCATGTTTAGAACCAAATCAAGATGGATGATAGTGTCAACTTAATCTTTGAGAAGGATTAGGATTGTTCACCAATATAAATACAAGTTACCATTTCCTTCCAATAGAGAAGAATATTTATTTTCTCATTGTTATTGGTCACACTTATGCCCTAAGTCTACATTTAAAGGAGTTATTGCTTAGATATTGTCTTGAAGAAAAGCTTGTATTTTGGAATCTTAGATGCAATAGGAGTTCTTTTAGCCTAATCTTGATTTAGCCTTTGAGATACTTACAACCACAACAATATTTTGCAAAGCACCATTGGTCAAGAGTGATATTGAGGCTTGATACTTCCTGTTCAAGGTAAGTTTATTATAACCCTAACCCCTTTCATTTGATGGATATAAGTTTCATAATAACTTGGTTAATGAATGTATATCTCCTTGTTTAAACTTTATCTACACGTACACTTAATGTGGCTATAGGATTATTTGAACTTTCCATTTATTCACCTTAGGTACCTAGGCCTCCATTTCATACCATTGTTCCTTGCCCATGTTGATATGTTTCTAACCCTTCCCCTTACTTATGTTGCTTGATTGAAATTTTATATTACTTACAAAATATAAACCTAATTAGAGATAGTTCATGGTGTTGATTGTTTAGAGGCTCTAGATCCCTTACTCTTGACATCATGGTATAGGTGCTCCTCTTGCTAGGTTTATGGATCTATTTGTTCATATATCGATATATTAAGTATTAATGGGATCTCTTTGATTTACCTTTTATGAATCTAGATATTTAGATAAGATAGTTGCAGGTCAATCCTATCTCATTGTATACATTTTAATGAACCCAACATGAAGCTAACCATTTCCTTTATTTATTCAACTAATTGTATCGAACATATCAATAAAGTTTTGTTTATACATTTTTAGTAAACTATATTGGTTAATGTGATATAATTTTATCTTAAAATCTATTTCCATCCAAATATATCGAACAGATCAATATAATTATGTCTCAACCTTTTTACCAAATTTATCTCCAATGAACTATATCAAACAAGTTGATATAGTTCTATTCAAGCAACTTTTCAACTAATTATTTCAACAAGCACAATATAGTTTTAACCTTATATATAAATTTTCCTCTAATAGACTATATCAAACAAGTCAATATATTTTTGTTTGACTCTATTTTTAGCCAATTATATCGATATGTTTGATACAATTTTGTATTTACATTTTTATTTCTAAGCCTTTTTTCAATAAACTATATTGATATGTTTGATTTAGTTCTACAGTAAAATTATTTTAAGTAAACTACATCAATCTATTTTATTTAGTAATGTATATCTATTTGAAACTCTATTTGCACATATTGTATTGATTTACTTGATGCAGTTATACATTGTGTGTACAACTATATTGACCAATGTCAATACAATTTTGTTTGTTTTACTTTTCAAGCATAAGCAAGGAAAATTAACTTTTCATTTTAGAATTTAATCACACGTATCATTTCATGTTGACTACCTATTTATTTCAATTCACTAAATGCTACAAATTAGTTTTTGATATTGATTTTTGAAATTTATTTTTTATTTATTTGGCTTTTCCATAGAAACTATGTTTTAATTATTTTTAAACTAATTAGCTATTGTCATTAAGGGATATGTAGTATTATGTTTACAATCATATTCTAGTATTTATAGACATCATGGCTTAAATGGCTTTCCCTAATACTAATATCCATAGTACATATTTAAACATGGACTTCAATTTCCACATACCTCAAGGTGTATATGAAATGCCTAAGATTCTATGTTTATTTGAGTGTTAGGAAGCCATCCATCTATTTGATTTTATAGTAGTACCAATCAGCAATTAGCAGTGGGAATTTAATCTCAACTTACCCTTCAAACCAAGTTTAGTGGGCTATAATCATGGTACTTCATAGTCAGTGCTCTGAAATGTTGGGCAACATTATCCAATGGATGAATCAATATCTATGAGATCCTAAAAATCAATCAAATCCTTTAGTATATTTACCTTATCTTATTTTCAGAAAAATAATTATAAAAAATAATTAGATTTCAATTTATTTCTTGCTATTATATTTTTTATTTTAGACTCTATTTGCCAAATTGATATAGTTATATGATGTGTGTTTTAACTACATCAACCAACATCGATATAGTTACCTGTGTTTGTAGACTATATCAACCAACTTGATTTAGTCTCTTGTGTTTACATCCCTAACTACATTGAACAACTCAAATCAATATATATATTTGTATCCCATCTCTTTATTTTTGTGATTGTATCAAACAACTTGACATAGTTCATTTCCAACCACTTATTTTATAGACTGCATTGACCAAATTGAAGTAGTTCATTTCCTATTATCCTTAAATCTCCCACATCAGATTGCATCAACCTCCTCGATACAATTTATATCTCATCACATGTTTGTGTGACTATATTGAATAGCTCGATATAATTCATTTCAAGATTTTATACCAAATGATATTGAACATATCAATAGTCAGTTCGACTAAATTGTCATTTGCATTATTTTTCTTACTATATTATATCAATCTAACTGATACAACTTTATTCTAGTTGACTTCAAACTAGTTATCTCAACCTGGTCAATAGCATTTATTTTTAGTATCTAGTGACATTTTCATATCACTCTTTCAATCTAGTCAACACAATAAGATCACCTATTAGGATTTTTTTTTATATCCTTAACCCACGCACATCTTATATGGGTTTCTATTTTCTACCTACCTTATCCAACACTGATGAAAACATTTCATGGTGTAACTACTTTAAAAATCCATCTAGATCTATCAGATGTAACATGGTAAAAATATCTCAAAATGATGATCTAGATAATTCGATAAACCTTCATGATAATACCATTTATATTCCTAACAACAATGGTAATTTAACTAAACTTCCTTATTTCACATTTGTAGTAATTGATACCAATATTGGGAGTCACCCTCCTAATAACAATACTGGTAATTCCCCTCCTAAGATTTCTAATCAAAATCCACCTATTAATACAACTCAACACCTTGCACAAATGGTTCAATAAATGAACATCATGAAAAAAATAGTTCCCAAAAACTGCAAATGCGAAGTCACATCTTGTAAATGGCCAACCAACCTTAAGTCATTATGTCCCAACATAATCAATTTTTTCCCCTCCTCTCTTAGAGATGCTAATTTAAATACCATCCCTCAACTTCCCATGCATAATAAAATGCTACAACATATTCAAAATTAACGTTTAGGGCCCTTCATTAAGTCCATATATATTGGAAACATTTCTCCAACTATCACATATGATGAGACTAAAGATCCTGATATTTTCTTTAAATCTTTTGGTAATTTCTATAAGGAATGGGTCCAAACTAAAACTTTTTCCACTATTAAAATTATTGTCAAAATATTCATGGGAGATGTGTTAGAATGGTATAACCAACTCTGTATACATTCCATTATAAAAATAGAAGATTTATTCAATGTTCTAGTATAGGAATTTTAACATAATGATCTACCTAAAAATAGATTTAGCCATTTCATCAATGCTACGCAACTTTCTAACAAATATTCTCACATTTTTATCAAATGATGGAAGTCTTTAGCTCATAACGCAAATCATAACATGAGTGATGATACTATTTTCAAATTCTTTGTTACTACTCTTCAATACAAAGTTAGGATATTTTCTCCCTAAACCTTATAAGAGGCATTTGATCAAGAAAAAAGATAATATTTCCTTATGGCTCAATTTGAACCTTCTCATAATCTCATAAAGGAATATTTCCAATTTTTAACTAATGAAATAACCATTACCAATTATCAACTCAAGCCTCCTCAAACCAATATAGGGGCCACCAACTTAGATACTTAAACTCCCTCTCACCCAACCTTTAGTATGTCAAAAAAGAGGAAGTTGTTATATCCATTTAAACCTTTCATCCATAATATTGTTGTTCCTCCATCATGGTATAATGCTAACAAATTTTATTGGTTTCATGTTGACATTGGCCACTCTTATGAGACATGTTAGGCACTTCCAAAATTTATGGTTTCCATAATATTGGGAGAAACTTTTGATCATGATGTTATGATAAAGGTTCTCCATAATAAATATATTAAAGCTTCTCAAAATTAAACCTTGTTAGTGTAGTGATTTTTCCCATTGGGTTTTGCCTACACCGCCTTATGGTCATTCTATGTTAATTAAGCTTCCTTAGGCTAGTTATAAAAGGGTCACATAGGCTAATTATATTTTAATATAATTATCTAATTAGGAAAATTAAAGGCTTCCTCATGTTGCCCTAATTTTCTATATATATACCCCACTTTTCCTTTTTCAAAGTAATGAAGACATGTTAATGTGATTCTATGCAAGTAACCATAATTTACAATATTATTGTGTGAAGACAAGCTTCTTCCTCTGTAATTTATTTGTGATTTCATTGCTTTATACATAGATTTGTTCAATCTTTTATGCAAGGATCCAAGATTATGGCCAATTCAACATGGTATCAGAGCTATTTTTGCCAATATTGCATCAATCTTTATGGTGAATTCTTTTTATATTAGCTATTTCAGTAAAAAAAAAGGGTTTGGTGGGATTTCTTAGAATTTTTATGCAAAACTTTCTGCTAGAGCTTCAAATCTCAAAACCGACTGTGTCATTGGTTTTAGAAGGTGCCAAAACCTTAAGATCAACTGTAAACTCGACCTAGTTCTGGAATAGTCAAATTTTTCTCTTTTTTGGTATTTAAAGACCCCATTTTTCATTCTTAGCAAAAATCCATACTTTATGTGCTGTTGTGAAGAAACAACTTCTGGTTTTTCTTCCTTGGGTCAAAATCTCAAATGGGTCTCTTTTAGATTTTTCATAGCTAAAGTATATTAGACATTTTTGGCTTGCCTCAGTTTGTGTGCCATCAAACCTCTATGCTACTCAGATCTGCAAGAGGTCATTACTTCAGCTCAGCAGTTAATCAACTTCAAGTTACATGCTTTGGAGAGTCCACTAACTAATCTATACTTTCGAAGGGTTGTCACTTAGCCAATAGACCAACTCAGACTTCCAACGGTGAGTAACTTCACTTTTTTTAATTTAAGTTATTTGATAAGTCTAATTACTAGCCTGGAGACCACATCAGGTTTTAGAAGTTACTTTACTTAAAATCTGAGAAGTTAATTAATCAAGGTCTGAAAACCTAAATTACTTGTCTATAGACCAACTTGGGTTTTGAGGAAGTACTTTACTCAGGTTTGTAAAGGGAAATTACTTATCAAGTAAAGCAATCCAAGAAACTTGAATTACTCTTCGTAGACCAATCTGGGGTTCTGGAATAACTCTACTTAGGTTCTTGAATGCTGACTACTTCTAGAGTAAAGTAGTCCAAGAAACCTGAATTACTCTTCGTAGACCAATCTAGGGTTTTGGAA
Organism: Torreya grandis; assembly: GCA_037957365.1. Taxonomy (NCBI): domain Eukaryota; kingdom Viridiplantae; phylum Streptophyta; class Pinopsida; order Cupressales; family Taxaceae; genus Torreya; species Torreya grandis. Next base: position 2,927,575 of record JARHVA010001060.1, read on the forward strand.
CAACTCTAATTGGGTTCTCAAAGGCTGACTACTTCTGGAGTAAAGCAATCCAAAAAACCTAAATTACTCTTCGTAGACAAATCTAGGGTTCAGGAAAAACACTACTTGGGTTCTCAAAGGCCGATTACTTCTCAAATAAAGTAGTTTTGAAAACGCAAATTACATTAGGAAAACCAAATCGGGTTTTTAAAGGGTTGTTCCTTCAAAGGGTGATTATTTCTTAAGTAAAACACTTTAAAAAACCTGAGTTACTCTTTGTGGATTGACTCATATTTTTGGAGGGTTTCTACTGCTTGGATTTATGGGGTAGCATTTTTTCCTTTTTTATCTTTTCTGGGGAAAAATTACAAGGATGGAAAAAATCTTTCTTTTTGTGAAAGGGTCTAGGAATATGCGAAGTAAGAACTTGTAAGTGCCATAACTTTCAATCCATAGCTCCTTTTTGGATGTTTTTTTTTTTTTATAAAGTGCATATTTTTTCAAGATATGTGAATTGGTGATATTGTTTAAGAACTTTTATAAAATCCATTTTCTTCATGGCGTAATGGTTTAAAACTCACTTCAAACTTTTTTTACCTTTCTTCTTGGATGCATTATCAACTGTGCTCAACATCCCTCTCATACTATCTCACACTAATTGATCATAGATGCATTCTCAATGGTGCCTGATCTCTAATATTTAGCATGTATTGTATTACAATTTAAGGGGGATCCTACTGATAGTTCAAGGGGGTACTTGTATAATGTGCAATCTGTTCTTTGCTTTCATCTCAATTTTTTAAATTGTCTCAATCTAATCTACATTAATGGATCTAAACATTGAACCACTCACACCATTTAACTATCTCGAATGGAAGCCTATAATACAGTTCACCTTGAGAGATAAAGGACTCTATCAGATCACTATGGGTGAGGAAATTGAGCCATCTACAGATGCAAAAAAATGTTAAGTGGTATAATAGATGTGATGAGGCCTATGGTTTCTTATGCCTGTCAATGTCTCTTGACCTCATGTTTCATGTTGAATCTACAAAAACTCCCAACAAAGTTTGGACCATTCTAGACAAGATTTTTAAAGTGTAGGATATCATGAGGGGTCATGAGATGGAGAATGAGCTCATCACATTGAGCCTAGGTGACTATGACACCTTACAAGACTTATTTACAAAGTTCAAATCATTGATACTATAGTTTAAATAATGTGGCATTGATAAAATAGATGATTGGTTGATTCTATTTGTGCTTACAAAACTGGGTCATGACTATTAAATTTTCATCTCTACATTTCATGTTACCAAACATACACTTGGATCCACTTTAAAAATGTCATCATTTGATGAGTTTGTTATCAATCTGACTTGGGAGTAATATAAGTTAGTTCAAATGGGTGCACTAAAGTCTTCAAAATCACATGCCTTGATTGTCAATCAGGATAAGAAGAAGCCTTCTAGTAGTGGAAAATAGGAGAAGAAATAGTTTAAACTAGATCATGAGCATAAAAAGAATCAGAAATCATATGCCAAGCCTAAGATATCATCAAATGAGTCATCCTCAAGTGGGAAACCTAATAAGGAGAAATTTAAATGCAACTTTTATAAGAAACTTGGGCATGATGAATCTTAGTGCATGAAAAAGAAGATTACCACCTTGACTAAGATGTTTGAGAAGAATAACATCAGTGTTCCTGAGTCCTCAACTCAAAACATGTCCACAAATTTTTTTGAAAAGGCTAAAGATAGAAAAAAGGGTAAGAACAATGGCAAGGCACTTGTTGAAGTAGCTTCTTAGCCTTCAACTTGGGTGATTCCTATCACATGGCCTCCTTAGAGGATCTACTTTCAAAAATAGAGCCATGTTTTGTGCCTTCAATTATCAAGGGTGATGACACTTTGGTATAAGTCAATGGTAAGGGATTATTTAAATTAAGTGATGGGATCTTCAATGATATTCGATGTGTTACTTCACTATCTACCAATCTTTTGTTAGTGTACCAAATCACTCACATAGGTGTAGGGAAGTGAGTTGAGTTCACACCTAATTCAATGGTTATCAAGGAGTTGCATATTGATACTTCAGTAGCTTATGGGAAGGCCAATCATCATTCTAGGCTATGTACCTTCTCCCAATTTTCCCTAAATCAATCCTTCGCTACACTACTTACTCATGCAGATGGAGTGAACAAACTATGACATGAATGGTTTGGCCATTTAAACTACTATTACCTAGAGCAACTTAGTCATCAGGACATGGTTTCAAGGTTACCTAAAGTCAAATTATTGGATGGCCTATGTAATGGTTGCATTATTGGCAAGCATCTAGAAGAGAAATATGACAAAGGCAAAATAAGGAGAGCTGAACAGAAGTTAGAAATTGTCCATAGTGACATAGCAGGTCCATTTTTAAAACCTTCATTCAATAGGACTAGATACATGCTCACATTCATTGATAAATTTTCGAGGTACACCTGGGTGTTTTTTCTTAAAAAGAAGTATGAGGTCTTTGATCACTTTAAGGATTTTAAAACACTTGTGGAGAAGCAGTCATACTGTTCCATCAAAATCTTAAAGACTGATAATGGTGGGGAATATGTCAACAACAAGTTTGAGAAATTTTGCACATCAGAGGGGATTTAGATGCAACACATAGTTCTATACATTCCTCATTATAATGGTGTGGCCAAATGTAAGAACCATACCTTGAAGTAAATGGCCAACCACATGTTTCAATCAAAGTCTCTTGCTCCTCAATTTTGGGTTGAAGCAATCAACTGTGTGTGCTACATTCAGAACCATTTTCCACATAAAGCCTTGAAATAAATCACTCCTTTTGAATTTTGGGATGGTCATAAGCCCACAATGGACCACTTTTGAGTGTTTAGATCACCAACAATAGCATGTATCCTCAAGAAGAAATGCAAAGCAATGGAACCTCAGAGTTAGCCTTGTATCTTTATGGGGTATGTAGAGGGAACTAAGGGATACAGGTTTCTCCATCCTAAAACTCATGATTTTTTCATTGAAAGGAGCATTAAGTTTAGTGAGGGCCCACTTGAACTTATTACTGGCACTCCAAACTCTTTAAAAGTCTCACTGGACATTGATTCCACCTCAGACAGTGACTTGGATCCACCTCAAAATCCTCCTAATGATCAAGATGACTTCCTATTTTTCAAGTTCAAGTGATGAGAGTAGTGATGAGGATTCTCCTCCATCTCACACTCACACTTCAGATGATGATGACTCACCTCCTGATTCTCCAATCTCATACAATTTTGGTCCCACTTGGTGTTAGGTTGTGGAGCTAAAAGCTTCAACTATGCAGACGAAAAGGAGGATACTGAAGTTCTAGGAGTACCGGCGTTGGCAGTATGACCGATATTGGTCAAGATCAATGTAGAAGGCAACTAGCGTCGATAAGAAGTCAGCTAACGTCGGTCAGCACCAGGCAAACAGGGACCGACGTCGACTGCCTATGTGTTCCAAAATTGTTCATTGCACGAACAGTTAGTTTGTTGAAATAAGTGTTTGCATGTAAAGGCTATTTCAAGTCTTGAGATGCGTGTCTATTATTATAGTAAACTAAGAGTCTAAGTTGTTGTTCAAATCTGGGATATATTTATAGACCCATTGGCATGTATTGTTATAATGAGCTAAAAAGGAAGGCAAGGAAGATCCTTCCATTGTAAGATCATTGAGTTGCAGGGTGTTGCAAGCTCATAGGAGATCTACATGTGTAAGTATGGTCTATTGAATTGTAGGTTGCAGGTTCATGGGAGATCTACTTGAAGTACTTTAGAGTGCTTGGTGTACTAGCAGGGTTATTACTGACTGGTTGGAGAGGTGAACACCAATTCTGTGTGTGAGTTGTGTGTTGGGACCGTTTTTGGTAGGAGAGTGTTTTGAATAAGAATTACTGTACACTTGAGGTGTGGCAAGCCTCTGTAAGGTGGAAGAGAGTGGCGTCTCTTTATTGTATTCTTTTCTGTACAAGTGTTAATACAAGATTGTATATTATCTCTCATATTCTGTGTTATTTATGAATTCTAGTTACTTGTACTTTTGGATATTTCCACATGTTTAATTGCTTGTATTTGGTAATCATATTGTGCTCTTTCTGAAGAGCAAGATCCTAACAAGTGGGATCAGAACAAGGTGTGTTGTTCTTGGATTCCCTGACAATTGGTATTAGAGCTTTTAGGTTGGGATACTAACAGGTTGGATTAGATCTGGTTAGTGTGTGTTGATTACAGGTTACTCACAGGGGTTTCTGTTTGAGTGGGAGTAGAGCAATGGCAGAAGACAGTAAGCTATGAATGGAGAAGTTTAATGGCAGGAGGTCCAAGTCTAGGTATGGCAGAATAACCTGCTGGAAGTGTGGAAAGCAAGGGCACTTAAAAAGAGATTGCAAGTCGGGTGAAGATCAGCATGAAGGACATGAAGAAGAAGCAGATGTTGCGGATTTCATTACACAGGATGCTCTGGTATGTTCTTTGGATAAAGTAGAATCTTGGGTTTTATATTTTGGTGCCTCTTTTCATGCATCCCCAAATAGAGAATTTTTTCATGAGTATGTCCAGGGAGACTTTGGAGAAATTTGTTTAGGGGATGGTAAGCCTTTTCAGATGGTTGGCAAAGGGAAAGTGAAGCTGAAATTGTAGACAGGTAACACATGGGTGTTAAAGGAGGTCTTGCATGTCCCAGTTCTGGAGTGGAATTTGATTTTTGTAAGAAGTTTGGGTGATGAGGGTTACACAGTAACTCTCACATCGGACTCTTGGAAGGTTACCAAGGGTGCACTTGTTGTAGCAAGAGGTAAGAAAGTAGGTACGCTTTATCTATCTACTTGTATTACTGATTCTCTTTCTGGGTTATCTACTTCAGCTGTAGATTCAGAGATGTGGCTTAATAGGCTTGGTCACATGAATAAGAAGGAGATGCATGTTCTTAAGTCAAAGGGTATGCTTTCGGATTTGAAGAGCATAGATCGAGGTTTATGTATGCAGAAGAAGAAGGTAACGTTTCTTGAGGAATTCGATGTTAGTGACAAGAACAGAAAAGCCTTGGTTTTCAAGGAGAAGGTGACAGACAGAATTCAGCACAAGGGGCAAAAGAATTTTGAGTAGAGCAAGTTTGATTTGGACAAGGGTTTGATCCAAAAGGGGCTCATGGGTAGAAGTCAGTTCTCACAAGCAAAACACAGAGATTGACGTCGGTTAGAAAACCAGCGTCGGCATCTAGACAGGGACCGATGTCGGCTATGTTCAGCCTGATGTCGGTGACTCAAGGGTAGATAAACACTGGCATCGGTTAGGGGGGACCGACGTTGGCGATGAGGCAATTGCAGGGAATAGACATCGGTCGGGTGCAGACTAAGATGTGACCGGCATCGGTCACTGAGACGAATTTTGGGTGGACAACAAGCTGTCAAGGAGTCTCAAGCACCCATATGGAGGACTTAAAGGGTAGGTAAGCCTCAAATTTGTCATTTCCCTTCTTTACACTACTTATTGCTCACTTATGGTAAAGAACCAGAAAGTTGTTAAAGAAGCAGAACAGGTAGATCCAGGAAATAGTGGGAGCTTGGCATGGATGGAGAGTGTGAGTCCTTGGAGAAGAACCAAATAGGTATTTGTTGGTGGAGTTGTCAGCTGGAAGTAAGCACTAAGAGATGAATGGATGTTCAGGATGAAGAAGAGCAGAAATAGACATGTGAGATAGAAGGCCAGTGTATATGGTCTTGTATAAGTTGCAGTGCAATGGAGGTTTGATCATTGTGTTTCTATTTACCAGATTGGATAATATTAGCTACATTATCCTATTATTGTATGATGTGCTTGTTGCAGGGTTACATATACAAGGAGTTGCTGAACTAAAGGTAAAGCTAGTTCAGAGGGGTGTCATGAGGAATCTAGGAGCAGCAAGATTCTTTGGCATGAGTGTGTTCTAGGGACATGGAAGGTCACATGTTGACTTTGTTTTAGGATGATTGTGTGAGACCGGTTAGCACGCCGATGGTTGGACAGTTCACAAAATAATGTCTTGATTCACATAATGAGGTTAAGTGCATGGTATGTACTAAACTTGAGTTTTCCCAAGCAGTGGGAGTTGTCACAAGTTTGGATCCAATTTGGGAAAGAAGCATTGGAGGGCAGTTCAATGGATTCTTAGAGGGACCAGCAGCAGGTGCACATGCTATGCAAGTTCAAGTTATTTTCAACATGGTTTGTAGATGTGGATGTGGCAGGTGATTTGGATGACAGAGGTGCACCATAGGTTTTGTGGTGGTTGGTCTTCAAGAGTGATCTTGAAGAGGTATATAGAGCCAAGGGAACAAACTAGATGATGTATAGGTACAGGTACAATTGCAGTTGTTTATCTCCAAGTGGGAGATTGTTAGGTTGTGGAGCTAAAAGCTTCAACTATGTAGACAAAAAGGAGGATGCTGAAGTTCCAAGAGTACCGGTGTCGGCAGTATGATTGACATCAATCAAGATCAATGCAGAAGGCAACCGGTGTCGACAGGAAGTCGGCTGATGTCAGTCAGCACCAAGCAAACAGGGACCGACGTCAGTTGCCTGTGTGTTCCAAAACTATTTGTTGCACGAATAATTAGTTTGTTGAACTGAGTGTTTACATGTAAAGGCTATTTTGAGTCTTGAGTTGTGTGTCTATTATTATAGTAAACTAAGATTCTAAGTTGTTGTTCAAGTATGGGATCTATTTATAGACCCATTGGCATGTATTGTTATAATGAGCTAAAAAGGAAGGCAAGGAAGATCCTTCCATTGTAAGATCATTGAGTTGCAAGGTGTTGCAAGCTCATAAGAGATCTACATGTGTAAGTATGGTCTGTTGAATTGCAGGTTGCAGGTTCATGGGAGATCTACTTGAAGTACTTTAGAGTGCTTGGTGTATTGGCAGGGTTATTACTGACTGGTTGGAGAGGTGAACACCAATTTTATGTGTGAGTTGTGTGTTGGGACCGTTTTTGGTAGGAGAGTGTTTTGAAGAAGAATTACTGTACACTTGAGGTGTGGCAAGCCTCTGTAAGGTGGAAGAGAGTGGCGTCTCTTTATTGTATTCTTTTATGTACAAGTGTTAATACAAGATTGTATATTATCTCTCATATTCTATGTTATTTGTGAATTCTAGTTACTTGTACTTCTAGATATTTCCGCATGTTTAATTGCTTGTATTTGGTAATCACATTGTGCTCTTTCTGAGGAGCAAGATCCTAACAAGTGGGATCAGAACAAGGTGTGTTGTTCTTGGATTCCCCGACACTTGGGCTAAATAAACACTTCAAAGTGCTAGGAAATGGGTTAGAAATCCATCGGATACAAGGCAGGCATGTTCATAATTTCATGGGACTTTACATGCTTACTTGGCCATTGTCTCAAATCAGCAAACCTTTCATGGGGCATCTAGCATTCTAGAATGGGATTTTGTAATGCATGAGTATAGTTCCCTAATCAGGAACAAAGCATGGGACTTGGTCCCTCTTCCTAAAAGAAGAAAATTGGTGGATTGTAAATGGGTTTATCAGACTAAGTATGGTGTAGATGAGTATATTGATAATTACAAAGCTCATCTAGTTCAAAAGGGTTTTTTCAAGTGCCTGGCATAAACTACACTGAGATATTTTCGTTTGTAGATAAAATGACATCTATCAAACTCACTCTAGCCATCACAACCACACATCAGTGGGATGTTCACCAAATAAATGTCAAGAGTTCTTTTCTACATGGTGACCTCAAAGAAGAGATCTACATGGAGAAACCATAAGGCTTTGTGAAATATTTCCTCCTTGGTCTAAAGAATCAAGAAATCTATCTATAAACTCAAATAGGCCCCTCTAGCATGGTTAGCCAAGATGGACTCCTTTCTCCTCACAGTCAAGTTCACTATATGCCACTCAAATCCAAATGTCTACATCATGTGGTAGGATGATTCTCTATTAATCCTATTTATCTATGTGGATGACTTGTTGATTATAGGGAGCTCACGATCATCCATCTTAGTAGTGAAAACTACACTTTTAGATAGATTTTCAATGATAGACATGGGATTGTTACATTACTTTCTTGGGATTGAAATCATTCAGTTAGATTCTATGATAACTTTATCACAATCCAAGTATTCTCTTGATTTTCTTATGATTTTTAACATGGCTAATTATAAGCCCACTCCTACTCCCTTCTTGTCTAGTGTGAAGCTTGAAGCTAATTGTCCTACACCATTTGTTGATGCAACTCTATATCAATAACTTGTGGGCAGTCTTATCTATCTCACACACACTAGACTTGACATATCTTATGAAGTTGGCATGGTCTCCCAATTTATGTAGGATCCACATGAATTGCATTGAAAATTAGCTAAGCAAATTTTGCACTACATTTAGGGTTCACACAATTATAGGATACACTACAGATCAAGAACAGAGGTTGATTTGATCAGATACATAGATTCAGATTGAGCTAGAGATATTCATAGTTAAAAGTCCACTTTAGGCTAAAATTTCTCACTTGGTTTGGTTCCAATAAGTTGTTCAAGTAAGAAGCAGCATGCAATTGCTTTATCATCTATAGAGGTAGAATACAGAGGGGCTATCAATTCTACCACTGAGGTAATTTGGTTTCAGGGGATTCTCACTGAGTTTGGTATCAAGTTTCATAAGCCAACAACTATCTACTGTGACAACCAAAGCACTATCTAGATTTATAAGAATTTGGCTCTCCATCAAAGGACCAAGCACATAAATATTCACATGCATTTCATTAGAGAGCTTATCAATGAGCAAGTCATTGATCTTTGACACTATCCAACATCAGAGCAAATTATAGATATTCTAACCAAGCCCTTCATAGAGAGTAAATTTTTTCATATGTGAGCTCTCATTAGGGTTAGAGCTATTCCACTTTCTTCTTCCACCTATGGAGGTTATTCACTATGTACTTGGGTACCTCATCAGGGTTTCAATATTGGGACCCAATGCTCATCTCACCTAAGCTACGCTTAAGGGGGGGTGTTAGTGTCGTGCTTTTTCCCATTGGGTTTTGCCTACATAGCCTTATGGCCATTTTATGTTAATTAAGTCTCTTTAGGTTAGTTATAAAAGGGTCACATAGGCTAATTATATTTTAATATAATTATCTAATTAGGAAAATTAGAGGCTTCCTCATGTTGCCTTAATTTTCTCTATATGTACCCCACTTTTCCTTTTTGTAAGTAATGAAGACAGGTTAATGTGATTATATGCAAGCATCCATATTTTACAATATTATCGTGTGAAGACAAGCTTCTTCCTCTATAATTTATCTATGATTTCATTGCTTTATACATAGATTTTCTCAATATTCTATGTAAAGATCCAAGATTGTGGCCAATCCAACAAACCTTTTCTAAATATACAAATTAGAAATCTCAAAAATATTTTCCTAACCCTAGTACACAACATTATAACAAAAATGTTTGTGTTATTAATTCCAATTATGAGCAATATTACACTAACTCCCAATATGTGAACTCGACTAAGACAAACTACCACCACAAACCCATTCATAAAGACCCTATTACTAAACCTAATAATCCCTCTACCAAGGAATAACTTCTTAAATAAAATATAACTAATATTACTTCTCTTTAGGAAAACCCACTAGCGATGAGCCGACTCCACCATTGGAATCTTAACCTAGTTCTTTTATCCTTTATAAGAACATCATCTCTAATCAATATAAGCCTCATGCTAGTTCTTCCTCCAAACCACATTGGGATTTTATAGATGAACTTAACTTTATGCCTTGAAAAATTCAAGTCATGGAATTAGTAATAACTTTTCCTTATCATCACAAGTTCCTTATGAAACAATTGCAAAATATTGAAGAACCCCCATCTAATGGCTCTGATATGCCTACTTCCATCTCTGAATGTCCCACACCTTTGGAGGTTCATGCTATTGAAACCATTTATCTACCTTCTTCTTCTATGAAACCCTCCATAGAGTTCCCTAAAGAAGATATGATTAATGATGAAATTCTTTTTTGAGCTAATGACCCACCTCTCTTCATTAAGATTAGAATAAATAACACCTTCGTAAGGAAATTTTTATTGGATGAAGGTTCATGAATTAATGTTACCTCTCTTTGGTTACTCCAAAAAATCATATAATCTAAAGAAAACCTTAATAAAATTTGGCTCACTCATCATGGATTCAATAAAAGCAATCAAAAGCCTCTTGGCTAAATTTGGCTTCCTCTCACTATTGGACCCAAAACTATATGTACCAAGATTGTGGTTATATATCTTATGCTTTCTCACAACATGCTCTTATGTCATCCATGGACTCACTGCATGAGAGCTATCACATCTTCTAGTATCCATTGCATCAAACTTATCTATAATGTTAAAAGTTATAAGTTTGGGGTAGAACCCAACCTTTGGATCATCCAACTTTTAGATCCCAAATCTCAATTTCAAATTCCCACTACTGCTCATATTATTAGTCTCCCTCTTCTTGAATTTTTCAACAGGCAACCTAACCTCCATGTCACTCTTGTGTATTTTGATGTTGATGAATCCAAAGAATTGCAAAACATTTGCAAAACCACTCTATTTCCTCCTTATATATTGCAAATAATCCCTCCTTTTATTCTTCTAAAAGATAGGGCCATTCCTATAATTGATGATAATTCAATGCTCATGAAGCCTCTCACACAAAAAATTATTTCACTTGTAATGAATATGGATTAGCCAAACTTTTTCAAGATCTTCTAACAATGTCCTTTATAAATTTAAGTAACATGGGTATTTCCAATATTGACATCCATATTGATACTAATCACCCTACTTATCATGCATGTAAAATTTCTCCACTTACAATGATGCCTACATAATGGCCCAAGCCCAATCATGATAACAGCCAAAATGTGTGCCTTTAACTGTGATGTTCATGGCATTCATATATCATCTTACTATACTGATAGTGACTCACAATTGAAAACTTATGTCCCTCCTATTAATCCACCCTTGATAGACACACCATGGATTGCCTAAGATATTACAAATATTCCCACATCTAATGGCATTGATCGATTTGATATTTTTTGAACATATTATTAATATTTCAAATTGTGTCAACTAACTTAATACAATTCAATTTTTAGTTTTATATTGCATCGACCAAAGCTCATCCCTAGTTGATATAGTTCTTTCTAATCTACCACTTACATTCTAATACATTAGCCAACTCGATACATTCAAAACTCTTATCCCTAATAATATTGACCAACATGATATAATCCGTATTCATTATGTACCTTTTACTCAGCCCTCTAAAATTACCTTATATTTCAAGGATATGGTTATAAGAGACATACATTATGAGTATGATGGAAAAGTTAATCATATCCTAGATCTTGAAGTAGATGTTGAATACTATTGACTTTTACCCAAGCTTCCTAGTGATGAAGCTATCTTAGAATTACTCCATGCTAGAGAACCTCAACTTCCTCATCGACATCATAAACTTGCTCCTTTTTATAAAAAGGATCATTGTTTCAATAATTTTATTGCCAGTATTGATCTTAAAACACATCTTACTTTCAAGGTTCCTCTAGTTCCATATCATTTCCAAGACATAAATGACATTCTTATTAAAGAAACTATTACAATCAATTATGACACCAATGCATCTTCTAAACCCATTCTTGTCTTTAAGGAATTTTGTCTTCTAGAACACAATAACTATATTTTATTCTTTGAAAAATATATTGAAGCCTTTACATGGTAATATGAGGACATGCTTGGTATTTACCAAAGTATCATTGTCCATAATATTATCACCTATCCTAATGTAAAAATGGTGCGTCAAAATCATGAAAATTTCCTCAGATTTTTACATTATGTCATTAAGAAATTATTAAGATTATAGATGTTAAGTTTATCAAACCTGTAGATTACTCAAAATGTGTATCCAACATTGTTCCTATTCACAATAAATTCACCATGGTCATTCACATTTGTATTTACTTTTGTAATCTCAACTTACATGTCCTAAATATAACTTTTCTTTACCATCAATTTATTTCATTGTTAATTCTATAGTTGGATATGAGATGTTATCTCTCATGGATGATTTATCAATATTTAATTAGATTCAAATCACTCTTGAAGATCAACATAAAACTAATTTCACCATTGAATGGGGAACCTGTTTCTACATTACCAATGCCTTTCAGTCTTAAAAATGCTAGTGCTACATACCAATGTGAAATGACCCATATTCTTCATGATCTCATCCATAAAATAGTCAAAACATATGTGGTTGATCTTATTGATAAATCCAAGTATAGTGAAAATCATCTTCATGATCTTACTATTATCTTTGATGAACTTATCAAATATAAAGTAGACACAATCCTTACAAATGTGTTTTCAGTGTCACTTCTCATAAAATCTTAAAAGTCATTATACCATTGACAAATACATTTGCATCAACTTATGATCTATCAATCCTCCATCAACATCATTCATCTCATATTTCATCCATGTGATAATTTAAATCATTGATCTATGCTTACAAATCAATCCATCAATCATCCATCCAATCCAAGACCACAACTTTCACTCTACTTGGGTAAATCAAGCATGTATCTCATCATCAAGATAGAGTGTTCCCAAATTCAAGCTCATAGATTTTTCAATATGTTTTTCCCACATCTGCCCTACTTGGGGAAAATTAAAGTGTGAAGCTTATCTAGGGATGTATCCTTCCCAAATCCACCTTGTTTGGGGTAAACCAATCCATCATCATTGGAAATCAAAGTGTGCAAGAATTAGATCAAGTGGGTTAATATCATTCATAGGTTAATCTCATCCAATCATCATCACATCTGGCATCTCAACCCCTCTTTATTCATCACCCACCCAGTATTTATTCCATTCTAGCATATTCTTCTCTTTTTCAAGAGCCCATCCACATCCTTCATGCCTACATGTCCTCTTTATGGGCATCATCCATCACATTATTTGATCATCATCATCTAAATTTCAATCATATTTATTCATATTTTTCATTCTTTAAAAATCCGTTACTCTATCCACCTTATCTCGTAACACCTTCTCAAAGAGGGGGAAAATGTAGACACATAAAATCAAACATTTCATGTCAATTTTAATTATCTTATTAGTCTGCGCTAACATTGTCATAAAAATTACAATCAAGTCTTCCATTCATATAATATCTCTAGTTGAATCACTATTCATCCTGATTGATCAATCAATTATTTCTTTTATGATCACAACCATTCCCACAAAATTACATCTCTTCCCATTAGTTGATTAATCTTTGATTAATTATCTAATCTTTTTCCTAAGGGGAAAATCCATGGATTTGGAATATCCCTATTTTCATAAATTAATTAATCTCATTTTCCTCTCACATCACTCAAATCCCAATGAAATACTCACATTTTCCCACAAATGAATTTTATATTAATTTCTAATCCCTATGCAATCCTTTTTTTAATAAGGCATGTCATAAGCCCATGCCTCATCAATTCTTTGTCGTACACACTCTAACCTCCCTCATTAATTATTCAACCATCCAAATTTGACTAATACTCATCCATTTATCTTAAATATCATCTAGCGATGGACATCAATTTGAAAAAGCTACAAATAGAGGGTTCTCCCTCCATTCTTAGCGAGTCTTGATAACACAGTGAAGTGTTGCCCTTTTGGAGAGCCATTCATAAATCAATCCCATCACATATCAATACAAATTGTCCATTTAATATGGGGATATGTTTTTCATTTTATCACACACATCTACCAAGAATCTTACAACTACATCCATGCATTTGAGCTTATCACGAATTTTGGCAAGAAGATTTGCAAGAATGTATAACAATTGTGTTTGTTTTATTATTTGAGTTGAATTTTTGTTAGTCTTGTTCAATCTAAGAACACATGCTTAGGTCAGTGGTAGAATTTTGATTTGAGTTTCTAACCTTTATTTCATGATGTTACACTTATTCTCTGTCTCTTTTCGACACGTTCTAAAATACAACATTTTTTATTTTATCTACTATTAGAATATATATTGCATCTTTGAGTTGTTGTGAGATGTTCTCTTGGCTATTGCCTTATATTTATTGGATCTCCTTTAGTCATATTTGGCACCTTGAGTTTTATATTTAACTTTTTACAGGTTATTTCTTCCTGTTTCTCTTATTATCTCATGTTTTTCCACCTTTGATTGAGTATGGATTGTTACTTATATTCCATCGATGTTGATTACATTATTTTGTTTCATAAATCCTTAAGTTTGATCGAGATTGTTAGTTTTCTTGCTTTTGATATATTTTTGGGTCTTTTGATCATTAGTAGCCTTGGCTTTTTGGTTACCATATTTTCCCTCCCTTTTGTTATGCACATTCTTTGGTCTTTTAGTCCTAATCTAGCCTTTGTCAAGTTGGATTATCAATTTACCAAGTGTTTAAATATGTTTTACGAGTTTTCCATTTACTTTGGACCTCCTATGATTGTTTGCTTTGTTCTCTACCCTTGTATCCCTAGGGTTTATACAATTCAGTTACTATACCCTCCATGATCAAGATTATATATATAACATTTGACCACTCAATGATAAAGGTAAGTCAAGGTACATATGTGGTCATTTTAATTATTTCATTTATCAACATTTATTTTAGTATTTCATTTTTGAGTTAGCTCAATTAATGTGTTGTTATGTTATTTCCCATATCACCATCCCATGTTTCAAGCCAAGCATATGTATGCACATAATATTTATTAAACTATCATTTATTGACACTTTGTCTCTTGTAGCAACTTGTCGAGTTTCAATCCCCCTGATTGCAAGCCTTAAAGGGTGAACTGAAAAAGGGGTGGGAAAGTTATTGGTGCTTTATGAAATATATTATTGCCTATTTATTAGTCATATATCCATTCTACCTTTCTCATCTTTCATCCCCCTAAGTTATCTCCTTCCATCTTGCATCATCTCATTTGATGTAGTTTTATTTGTCATTTGTCCCTTCCTAACTACATTGATTGGATCAATGTAGTTCCAAACATTATGATGTAATATTCGCAACTAGATCAGCTAGGTTGACCTAGTTCAAGGTTAGTCAACCTTTTTATAACTAAATTGAGCTAGTTGATATCGTCAGCTTAATATTCAAGAGGGATTATGATCATTCACCACTATAAATACAAGTTAATATTTCATTCTAATAGAGACTAACCCTCATTTTCACATTGTTATTGGTCTCACTTTTGCCCTAAGTCTACATTTGGAAGATTTATTTCTTAGATATTATCTTGAAGGAAAGCTTGTTTTGTGAAATCTTGGATGTAATAGGAGGAGTCCTTTTAGTGTAGAGCTTGATTTAGCCTTTGAGATCCTTACAACCACAAAAATGTCTTACAAAATACCATTGTCGAAGGGAGATATTAAGGTTCAAAATGTTTTGTTCAAGGTAAGGATATTCTAACCCTAGCCCCCTTCATTTGATGGATAAAAGGTGCATAATAGCTTAGTTAATGGATGTATATCTCCTTGTTTAAACTTTATTTACACTTATACTTAGTGTGGTTATAGGATTGTTTAAATTTTTTATTTATTCACCTTAGGTAACCTAGATCCCCATTTGCCTACCATGGTTCCTTGCCCATTTTGACATGTTTATAACCCTTCCCCTTACGTTGTTGATTTAAATATTAGATAACTTAAAAAATAAGTACCTAGTTAGAGTTGTTTCATGGTGTTTATTTCCTAGAGGCTTTGAAACCCTTTCCCTGGACATTATGTTGAAGGTGTTCCTATTACCAGGTTTGCAGATCCATTTGGTCATATCCCAATTTAATAAGCATCAATGGTATCTCTTTGATTTACCTTCTTCAAGTCTAAATATTTAGATAGGATAATTGTAGGTCAATCCTAACTCATTTCATACAACTTACTCTTGCCATTTTAGCTCTCATATAGTGGCTCATAATAGCTCAAACTAGCAATTTTGATCTCAAGAGAATGGTGTTATAAATCCAACATAGTCATTTTATCTATCTCAAGTATTATCACATCTAGGATCTTTTGGTGCATAACCTTGATCATGGATCCCCACCATTCATTAATAGATATAACATCTACAAAATCACACCAAATCAAAGTCAAATTCAAATATATATATATATATATAATTTACAAAGTAAATCTATCAGTAATCACTGCATTCATATCAATCAGCTAAAAAGTAATGTGATAATAAATACTTAAATTATTTTAAACATGTATGTGGTTATGTCTCTAAAATAATATCCTCATACTCTACCCTTGAGTAAAATCTCATCCTCTCAGTTCCAAATTGAGTGAGAAACCACCCATATCTCTCTTTTCACCACTATCACTCGACACCCCAATGGCTTCACATGTTTTTGGGTGACCCATATGTTATGTTCAAGTGGGGAACCCTCTACAATAGGTGCATCAATATTAGCCATAACATGCCCTTTCACCCTCTCATCCACCTACTATTTTTTCATCGCCATCTCCCCTATGGAGAATAATGAGGTCTCAATATTGTAACATTTTTTCATAGACACTATCCTCCTACTCTACATAGATCTCTAAAGTGCCTTACCTAATGGGGTGGGATAACTAGTGGTGTTACTAGGTGTTACTATATAAACTAACCTGAGATCCAAGCACATGATTGAGGCTTGTACCACCATGTGTAGTGGCCTAAAAACATTTCCCTCCCCCATGCTCATATTATGGATGGCCTTTTTCACCATGATTCCATGGTCCCTAGATATGGCATCCATATGATATCACCCTACCTTATTGATGCAGAGGGCTTCATCAACTTGTGTCAATTACATGAAAACAAGAAATACATACATCACCTCTTACATCTGCCAAAATGTTTCCTTCTCTGACTTTATTTTCTTGGTTCTTGATCTTTGTTCATATAAGTTTATTTGATTACACAAAGTCTTTGTCTCTACCTTAATTACCTTGCAACTTTCTTCTTATTAGCTCTTACACTTCAGTCTATGCATTCACTAATCTTCATACCATGTAACAACTTATTCAAAATGTATTTTAAGGTTTCCAAAGTCTATAATTAGGTTGTTTTAAACAAAAAAATGTTAAATATGTCCTAATATTCTTCAAATTATATCCACAAACCTCTCAAACCTTTACCATTTCCATTCCTTACTTCTTACCATGTCTCAAACTTTTCCTAGTAACCTTTTTATGTTGTTTTCTTACTTGTTTGGCTTAGTACAAAACCCTTTTGGAAAAATAATGTTATTTTATGATACCCTTTATTTTATACCATTTATTCACAAATTTTTATTCCATATCTCTAGCATTAGACCATGTTTATCATTCCTCTTAGGTCACTGATTAGCCCTGTTAGGCCTCTGTTTGCCCTAAAGACACACAGTCCTATCAAGAACATACTTTCCAGTATAGTATCAAGTTATAAAACTCAAATATATTCAAACACATTATGATAAATTTATTCACAAAATTTTAATATTTTCCTATGACTCAATCTCCTAAAAACTCACTTTGAAGGTAGAAACTCTAATACATGGTTGCATGCAATCTGCACAATCCGAGAGGGTGTAAAATCAAATTTAAATATTTATCACAAGTTTTAAGTTATTTTTATTATGTATTAATCCTTGGAATATCTATAAAAATATTCTCAACATATTGGATCCTCTGTTGGAGGCCTATATTCACATTAGAAAACATTTCTATGTCTACCCTATATGACTATATATACACAATGAGCACAACATGATGTCTCATATTAGGTTAAGGTTTTTAAATAAATATATGAGATTATTAACCTTTTTAATAATTCAATCCAACCTAAAAAATCAATTTTAAACCTCTATATCACCTCTGTAATAGATTTCTAAAGGCTTTTGTGATTATCTATGTGCAAACTTCAGGACTGTGTTGGGTTTTATACAATATGGTAAGAAGATAATACAATACAATGACTAGGGAATATCAATACAATTATAAATAAAAATTACCAATGTGTTTAATTGAGTTTAAAATCAAACTCTTGCATGACCTTCCTCTCAAGAGTATATACTCAGAGTTACTGCTTACACCAAACATAACAGTATAGGGTCTGTACCCTACCCTCTTACAAACCTTTATTAAAATCATAAAAAATAGTATTTAATGGTTATCCATAGATTTAAATCATGTTTCCATCTAAATCACATAATCCAAAAAATTCATTAACCAAACCTTCACTTCAAATTTACTTTCTCTCAGTCTAGCAAACACAAAGTGTAAAAAATTTAGAATACATAAACCAATCTTGGAGTTGCTTGTCCACATACATGAATAAAATGTAAAAGAATGTTTAAGAAACTTTAAATAAAAATAATACATTCAAAGTTATCACAATAAATATCAAAACTTATCTCTTGTGTGTCTATCCTTTGTATACTTTATTTTTCTATTTAGATCTTCATTATCATTGCATATATAGAAGATACAGGGTATGTCTTGTGTTCCTGACTTCAACTAAGTAAAAAACTTTATTATTAACTTCTCTGGGGTTTACCCGCATTCTTTTTTATGAATTTAACCCCTCCATTTTCTCATACATCAAATGACTCTATTCAAAAACATTTACAAACTTGTTTTTATTGTCAAAACTATCCTAAATACCTATGTAACTCCTCTTGTACATTTATCTTAACTACATTATCCTACTAAAAAGTACAAAACAACACTAATTTATCTTAAGAACCCTAATGACACAAGGTTATAAAGATTTTACCTTTTACAACATCACAAAATTGGAGAAACAATATAAAGTATTTCAAATATTTGAATTGGCTATTTAGGTAGGAAAATGCCTAATGGATCCAAATTCAAATTTGATAAAGTACTACCACCTTATATTGAATCTTATAGACTTATCATTACCTTAAAAAACTACTAAGGACTCAAAAAAATTCAAAATAGATCATATGTATAAGTGGTAGGTGATGTTCCTGCATCATACTACCGAGGAGCATGAAAAACTTTCCCACGAAAGTTATAAATGATTTGACTTTGGTGTTCTTTTCCGTATCTTTCTTCTAATATCATGCCCACATGGATCCCAATGTATATTTAAAACATATAGGCCTTTGTGATGTTTGATTACAAGTATGATAGCTACTCCTTTGTTCACTTCTCTCTTGCTTTGCATCTTTCAACCATTCATGGGTAACTATTGCTCATTACTTTGCCTCCAAATATCTACACATGAATAAAACATGTCAATCAAAACCATCTCTTGCTTACTCCCTTAGAGTTCACATTTTTGTCCCTCAATTTCTTGCTCTTTGGCTGCCAACTCTCCTTCTTTATCTTATCTCAATATTTCTTGTAATGCAAACTCAGTTGCTATGATGTTTTCCTTGTATCCTATGAGACTCAAATCCTCTATCTCTTCCATTATATTTTACCATATTTTCTCTTATCCACTATATACTCATCCACATCACCTTGCTTTCCCATTATTTCTAAACAAATCACTTCAACTTGATGCAACTCAATTGTGTCAAGCACTATAATTTGTGTTTCTTCCTTATATCCTCTTGTTGCCACTTCACAGGGCTCTTCATTCATGTCCAGCACTTCATTTATTATTTTTGTACCTTCTTTTCCTTCAAATAGCACATTCATTATTTCCAAATTAGTCTCATATAAATCATCCTCAACAACATCTATATTAACATACTCATCAAAAATAACATTGAAATGAATACCTTATACTTTCAAGCTCTCCTCCACTCTTTCTTAACTACAATATTCTTCCTTCTTACTTGTCATGAGGCATGGTACTAATGCACATTAACCCATTTATTCCTCATCCTCTAATGGATCACCTTCTTCAGGGTAGTACAATATTGTGTCCCCATACTCAATTATCTAATCAATTTCTTCTTCACTAGCATGCTGCTCATGCTTCCATTACTCTTCACCTGTATACAAACACTCAAAAAAATCATTAATTAATAACATTTGGGTATCACTTTCCCCCTTTCTTCTCCTTCTAGTCTACCTTGTTAACTTCTTCATCACTTGTCTTCTTCTCTTCTCCATCAATTCTTTGAGAGGCTATCTCATCTTATTCTTTATGCGCACATAGAATCTTGGTCTCAACTCTTCCAAGATTCTCTCTAGCCTTGTCAATACCTCCATCTCAGTTATCTCCTTCTCTCTCTTTAACCATCTTTACTTTGATTCCATCTTCTTCTTGTCTATCTTCATCTTGTGGGATATTCACACATCAATCCCTTCATCTTTCTCACTATCTCTTCTCTTCTTGGCAAGCCTTCCATCTTGTCCTTTTGACCATTTACTTGGTCTCTCACTTAACTCTCTCTCTCTTTTGGAGTCAACCTATTTCTTGTCCTCACCTAGGATTTCTCTTCTCTTTTCCTTTCTCTAAGACTCTCTTCATGATCACTTTTGATCTTCTCTCTCTTGAGCTCTCATTGGCTCTCTTCTTTTCTCTAATCCTTTTTGGATTAATATATTTTCCACCTCTCATTCTTTTCTTTCTTTCAACTATGTTTGCCTCTCCTTCATCTACCTAGAGCCTCTTTACTCTTACCTACAACCTTCATTAATCATCAACATCTCATAAAAACCTTTTATTACATTCTCTACATCCTTCAACATGTACTCAGCACAATGTTCACCAAAAACTAATTCAATACTTTCAACAAAACTTAATACATACCTCACCATAGAACCTTTAGGCTCTGATACCAAATGATGCAGAGGGATTCATCAATTTGT
This sequence comes from Torreya grandis, assembly GCA_037957365.1. NCBI lineage: Eukaryota > Viridiplantae > Streptophyta > Pinopsida > Cupressales > Taxaceae > Torreya > Torreya grandis. The sequence continues at coordinate 2,948,437 of JARHVA010001060.1, forward strand.
GTCGATTGCATGAAAACAAGAAATACATACATCACCTCTTACCTATGCCAAAATACTTCTTTCTCTAACTTTGATTGATTGGTTCTTGTTCTTTGGTCATATAAGTTTCTTTTATTACACAAAGTATTTGTCTCTACCTTACTTATCCTGCAACTTCCTTATTTTAGCTCTTACACTTCAATCTATGCATTCACTAATCTTCATACCATGTAACAACTTATTTAAAGGTTTTGATAGTCTCTCATTAGGTTATTTTCAACAACAATATTTTCAATAGATCATAATAGTTTTTAAAATATATCCACAAACCTCTCATCCTAGCAGCCTTTTTATATTATTTTCTTGATTGCATGACTTAGAATGGAACCCTTTTGGAAAAATAATGTTATTTTATGATACCCTTTATTGTCTACCATCTATTCACAAATTTTCATTCCATATCTCTAGCATTATACCATGTTTCTCATTCTTCTTGGGTCACTTATTAGACTTACTATGCCTATGTTTTCCCTAGAGACACATAGTCATGTCAAGAATGTACTTTCCAGTATGGTACCAAGTTATAAACACTCAAATATTTTCAAACACATTATGATGAAGTATGACTTAGTACTAACCCTTTGGAAAAATAATGTTATTTTATGATACCCTTTATTATCTACCATCTATTCACAAATTTCCATTCCATATCTCTAGCATTAGACCATGTTTCCCATTCTTCTTAGGTCATTGATTTGGCCTATTAGGCCTCTATTTGCCCTAGAGACACATAGTCATGTCAATAACATAATTTCTAGTATGATATCAAGTTATAAAACACTCAAATATCTTTAAACACATTATGATTAAGTTATTCAAAAAATTTGAATATTTTCCTATGGTTTAATCTCCTAAAAACTCATTTTGAAGGTAGAAACCCTAATACAGGGTTGCATGTAGTCTGCACAGCCCGAGAGGGTATAAAATAAAATTTAAAGCTTTGTCACAAGTTTAAAATTACTATGATTATGAATTAAGAATTGTTCTATCTCTAAACATCTTCTCAATGTATTGGATCCTCTGTTGGAGGCCTCTATTCACACTAGATAACATTTTAATGTCTACTTTGTATGACTATATATACACAGTGAGCACAACATGATGTCTCAAATTAGGTTAAGGGTTTTGAATAAATATATGAGTTTATTAACCTCTATACCAATGCAATCCAACCTACCAAAGAAATTTTAAATCTCTATACCAATGCAATCTAACCTACCAAAGAAATTTTAAACCTGTATATCACATTTATAATATATTCATAAAGACTTCAGTGATTATCTATGTGCACACTCTAAGACTATGTTGGGTTTTCTACAACATGTTAAGAAGATAATATAATAAAATAACTAGGGAATATTGATAAAATTATAAATACAAGTTACCAATGTGTGTAATTGAGTGCAAAATCAAACTCTTGCATGACCTTCCTCTCAATAGTATATACTCAGAGTTGCTTCTTACACTAAACAAAATAGTATAGGGTCTATACCCTACCCTCTTACAAACCTTTATTCAAATATTAAGAAAGAATAGTTAATGGTTCTCCACAACTTTAAATAATGTTTCCATTTCAATCACATAATCCAAAATGTTCATTAACCAAACCTTCACTTCAAATTTACTTTCTCTCAGTCTAGCAAACACAAAGTGTAAAGAATTCATAGTACACAGACCAGACTTGGAGTTGCTTCTCCACATGCATGAAAATAATGCCAAATCATGTTTAAGGAACTTTAAAGAACAATAATACATTAAACATTATCACAAGAAATATCAAAACTTATCTCTTTTATGTGTATCCTTCTTATACTCTATTTTTTTATTTAAATCTTCATTACTATTGCATATATGGAAGATACAGGGTCTGTCTTATCTTTCCTTACTTCAACTAAGTAAAAACCTTTCTTATTCATTTATCTAGGGTTTATCTCCATTATTTTATCTGAATCTAAATCCTCCTTTTTCTCATACATCGAATGACTCTATTCAAAAACATTTACAAACTTGGTTTTATTGGCAAAACCGTCCTAACTACCTATGTAACGCCTCTTATACGTTGATCTTAACTACCTTATCCTAATAACAAGTACAAAACAACACTAATTTATCTTAAAACCTATTTCACCCAACATACCCTCTTTATTTATGAAAATGGGGACCCACTTTTTTAGACTATGGTCTTGACTTTGAGCCCCTCTTCTATATGTTTATCTAAAATCTAGGAGAAGATTGATTATTGGCCTTTTTGTACTTTAGAAAAATAGAATTGGTATTATGTTCATAATATAATTATTTATATTAGGATTAGGTTTTTAGGCTTATCTTTATCAAACTTATGCAATTTATCTTTGTTAGGTAATTTTTTTATTATCTGCATTCCTTCAGCCTTTATGTTTCAGACTTATTATTATAGGCTTTTGGCCTGTGAACTTATCTTTATTAGGGACATTGTTACATACAGTTTGTCTAAAATAATTCCCCTAATAGAATTGGATCTACAAGACGTTTATCATGGAAATTTTTTCCAATATATCATAACCTTTGACCTTTTTTGAGACCATCCCTTCGAAACATTCCTTCGCACATTTTGTCTGAGAGATTCCATCCTTCAAACATTCCTTCAGAAATTTTATTTGAGATATTTTGTCCTTCAAGCCAATTCCTTCAAACATTTTGTTTGAGACATTTTTCCCATTTCCATTGCCCTTCAAGAATTTTTTCCTGGGCTTTTACCCTCCGATATTTACCCTTCAGGACTTTTGTCCCAAGCCTTTACCCTTTGATCCAATTCCTTTGGAATTTATGTCTCAAACATTTAATCTGATGAAAATGACTCTTTAGACCTTTTGTAATCAAACATTTTATCTAACATAAAAATCCTAAAACAATTACCTATAGTAATCTTGCCAATATAAGTTTTCTAAAATAATGACTCCAAGGGCACATACCCTTTGGGCTTTGTGCAACCTAACCTTCAACACTTTTGTCCTAGGCCTTTGCCCTCAAAAACCTACCCTTCAAGACTTTTATCCTAGGCCTTTTTCCCTTCAAGCTAATTCCTTCAAACTTTGTGTCTTTGACATTTTTACTGATGAAAATGACCTTTCAAACTTTGTGTCTCAAACATTTTATCTGATGAAAATGACCTTTCAAACTTTGTGTCTCAAACATTTTGTCCATTGAAAATTTCTTTCAGACTTTGTCTCAAACATTTTGTCTAACAAAAATGACCCTTTAAGATAATTGCTTCAGATATTTTGTCTAAGAGAATTGGGTCTTCAAGAGAATTGTTACAAAAAATTTATCCAAAACAATTCCCCCCACATAAAAAGGCTATAACATTTCCACCACAACAATTACCCCAAAACAAATACCATACTGCTAAGTAGCACCCTTGCTTAGAGAGCATTTTATTATGTTTTAGGCTTGATTTAAGATTTTAGCCAAGGGTCCGAATCATATTTTTCTATGATAAGTCATCAAGATTAAATGCAGGAGCTCTTTTATATATTTTAAGCCTAGGTCCCAATCATATTTTTGCAACTAAGACCTTAGGCATGAATATTCATGCAGGGTCTTTTATATATATTTCCCAAAATATTATGGTGATTCCTCTTTTAATTTATACTTGTAAGAGTAGAATGAACAAATAAATGATAAGTGTCAAGCTCACACAGAGTTAAATCGATGTGATGGTTGCATGGACATCTTTGACAGTCGTGTGAATGTCAAAATTAAGCTCAGAAACAAAAGCACATGAGTTTAAATTATGATGGTCACGTGGACATCATCGATGGCTGTGAGGACATATTTGATGGTCATGTAGACATTAAATTAAAGATTAGTAATAAACTAATAGGGGATTAAATTGTGATGATCATGTGGACATCATTGACGATCGTAAGGACATCTTTGATTATCATGAAAATGTCAAATTTAAGCTCATAAATTAGTTGTTTAGAATCAAAGATTAGTCGGCCCAAGCATATCAATGGCTTGTGTTGATCTATATAGTTGATCTGATGGTGTGATATTAATAAAGAATTTTCAAAGGAATGAGGATGTGATACGTGTCAAGCTCGCAAGAGTTAATGAGTCAAATCACTAAGATCTACAAACTATGTTAGCTTGATCATAGATGATCGATGGTATGAGGTCAATGTAGAAAATTTAAAGGTCCTATAACAAGTGAAATACTACCACTAAGCACAAAAACATTTGATCTAGGACTATAAAGCACACTAAGGCCCCCCATGGAGCTGCCAAGTAGCATGCTCACATTCCACCTTATAGTAGATTGATGAAGCAAATTGATAGTGGAATTTTTTAATATCTAGACCCAATGAGGTGGGGATGTGTGTCCTAAAATTAATAATCATATTTTAAAAGGTAGAAAATGAATGACATGGATAGAGTATGTAGATATTTTTGACACTTGATCTATATTAATTGATAGCCATTGGGTCTTATAGTTAAACTAGATCAAGGATATGAACATGCATGAAAATATAGAAGTAAAGATTGGGTGACATGTAATACATAGTCATATTAAGAATAGTCATAGTTAAACAACATCACTGGTTCTAAAGGATTGATACAATGATACTTATCTTTGACATATGTCTGATTTCTATTTTAAAGGTGGCTCATATGGAAGATCAACAGGTTGTTCCCGTAACCTATAAAAGGATTTATTGTCATGTAGTTCAAGCTCTAAATATTAAAAAAAAAATTGTCTTCATACATATGCACATGTTGTATAGATTGCTTCAAATGCAATTTTAAATTGATGATTGCAAGTAGAATTTTATATAGTTTTGAACCACAGTTAGAACTCATGTTCTGACTACCACATGTAATGACCTCGCATGAACTTGAAGGATGAGGCAACCCCTTCTCCAAGTCTATATAAACAATTGTAATCCAACTTAGATTTTTGTCAGATAATTTTTTGAATACAGAAGCAACATCAATTTTCATCATCAAAAAATGTGTTGATTTATTTTATTTCCAATTTCTATGTAATTATTTGTTACTTCTTGGTTGTATATTTATATAATCCTTAGTGTGCAATAGATGTGAATATATTCTTGATTATACTAGTTGATGTATTAATTTTTAGATGTGCAATATCTATTTAAATATTGGTAAATATATTGATTAAGATAATTAAATTAAAATTGATTCATAATTCTAAATGTGCATGAGTGCTTTCTTTGATGTAATTTTTTGTGTGTGCAACAGTTGCCTCATATACTTCACTAGCTCAAGCCATAATGTTCTAATTAATGGTGTGCAACAGCTACTCTAAAAGGAGTAACCTTTGTCTGAGGTTTAGGAATTTCTTGAATCATTATTTCCTTAAACTTCTTAGCCACATCTAATTGTGTGTGTGTAAATTGATACTAACAACATGTGTAGGTTGTAAGAGCACTTGTCCTTTTAGAAATCAGCCAGGGAAGTAGTTTTTGAAAACCATAGAGCCTTATTTTTTGCCTTACCCTTCCCACCTTTTTGAGTTTGTTTTTAGATCTACCTATTTTATATTATCAACCAACCACCCATACAACTCACATATAGATTAACTACCCATATTATAGGCCATACCTCCATCCAAAAAACCTTGTCAATAACCTATATGCACTACCATCTATTCCATCAATAGATTGTAACACACCGCATACCTAAAATTTATACCCTGGAGTAGAGTTTACCTCCATCGAGATCCTAAAATGTTAGAGGCTACATCGTTAAGGTTGTGATGTGCATAAAACCTGCATTAATAGTTTCACTAGCACTAGAAGGAGGGCTATTACCCTTATAGTAGTAGTTATCTTTTATGTAGAGTTGTACTAGATTCACCCAAGAGACTGACCAGATCTAATTCTTGAGCTAGCTTTCTAGTCTCACCCTTGTAAAATCATAAGAGACCTAGAATTATGCCAACAGTCCCAATTCAGAATAATCCACCTCCTCTAATAAAGAATCATTTACCCATAGGGAACCTTTTGCTTGTTAATCATCCAGTGGCTCAACAACCACCCTAGTTGGTTGGATTTGTTGTTGATGTCCTAGGAGATGTACATGATTTACCTCAAAATCCTGAGAAGTATCTACCATCCTTTTTTCCTTTAAGAGCAAGGACAATGGAAGAGCATATCAAATCTTTCAAAGCTGATTTGATATTAATGAATGTTTTCAATGAATATGTTGCATGCATATTACTTCCTTTTACATTAATGGATGTTGCTTATGATTGGTATTCAAATTTAAGGAATAACTCTATCACTTCTTGGGATGAGTGTCAAGCTATTTTTCTTGCACAATTGGGACAAGTTACCAGTCCCAACATAATATACTATCTCTTCACTAGTATGAAGAGAAAGCCTAATGAGCATATTCATGCTTTCAATGTAATCTTTCAAAAGATGTATGACTAGCTAACCCTATTGTACAAACTAGAGGAAGTATTAGCATTGGAGATGTATAAGAATATGTTGGATCCAATTACTATGGTGTTCCTAAGGAGAGATGTTTCAACTAATAATTTGGCATGAGCATTCGAATAAGCCATTAATATCAATAGATAGCTCAATCCTCAGGTACCCATTATGTCCAACATCCACAATGTCTTTCCCACATTGAATCCCATTCCACATGTAAGGTAGAATGTCCTAGCATCCAATCAGAACTAGTTATATATGCTACCTCCCATGATGCAAATAATGTAGCCAAACTATAGATTCTTGAATAAACACATGCAGGGTAATGGCTACCAATATAATCAACAATCTACTACATCTCCTACTATTGTTCTATAAGGCACTAACTCTACAAAGGTATAACTGGATTCTATTTATAAGATGGTTCAAAAATTGAGCAATGGTTTATTAAATATGCAAAATAAGATGGGCAATGCTAATGGCCCAATTGGTAATCAAAATGCTAGATTTTAGAGATACAACTGACCATTTAATAGGCTTACAAACAATATGGAGCAGCCTAAAAAGCTCCTAGATATTAGCATCGTATAGATGACTCTTCCCAATTGGTGAAGAATTCACAATATTTTTGAGCATGGTGAGTTAAACTACATTAAATTTTATATAGCATTAAAAATCTTTCAAAGAGAGGTGGTTATGGAAGATTAGATACGTAATCCACCTGAGCATCATTCAGATCTTGGCTCTTCTAGCACTCCATGTTCTTCAAAATTCATGAGTTTCCCTTTCCAAGTGAAGATGATAATGAGTCAGAGGACAACATGGATGAACTTCACACTTTTCAATAGTTTCAAATAGGTGCATACAATCTAAGGAATAAGCAACCACTCACAACATCAACTCCTCCAAATATCATGATGATTCCTCCTAATCCTAAAACAAAAAATAATCCACCCCCTCCAAAGGGGAATGATCAGAATCAGAGTAAGGAAGAATCAAGTAAAGGAGGATACAACATTGTTGAGAATATGAAGAAAATAAAGGCCAATATAACTCTTCATGAGTTAACTCAGATTACTAAACAAAAGGAGTTTCTCTATAAGTCTATTATTGGGAAGATGCCTATAGAGAAAGTGAAAGCATCCATAAATAAATTAAAAGCATCTAACACTAATGTCAGTTATAAGAGCAAGACAAAAGTTCCACCATTCCTGATAACTATCCAGGATTTCAATAAGAATATTCATAATTGTTTAGTTGATTATGGAGCTTCTGCAACTATCATGCCTACTTCTATATGTCAAAAAATTGGCTTGACACCAAGCCCTTCAAAGAGGATAGTTTCAAACTTGGACAAGATAGTGGTTCCCATAGTTGGTGAACTGAGGGATGCATATATCCAAGTAGCCTTTAAACTACATGTTCAAATGACCATTTATATTCTAGTGGTGGACATTCCTGAAGGTTATGATCTGCTACTGAGTAGAGACTGGTCTAAAGTGCCCAACGGATATCTCTCTATAGACTTTTCTCATATATGACTGCCATAGAGAGGAGTTGCAAATAAAATCAATTTTGATAGAGAGTTGAGAATGAGGTACCCCATTATGGATTACAACATCAAGAATGAAGAGGTAAAATATGAGTTGCCCAGCCTTAGTATTTATACTTTTATCACTCAGAATAAGTTATAAAAGCCAGAGCTTAAAGGTTCCAATTAGCTATAGACTTTACACTTTGATGGTGATAGATCCAAGTAAGGATCAGGTATAGGAATCAAGTTGATTGATCCACAAGGTAAAAAATTCTTGGTAGCATATAAGTTGCAATTTCCATGCATAAACAATAGGGTTGATTATGATGCTTTCATTATGGGACTACAATTTGCACTCAAGAATAATACAAAGTAAATACTAATATTTGGTGACTCAGAGCTAGTGGTCAATCAAGTCAGAAATAAATATCAATGCAAGTTGTCTTATTTGAGAAGATAAAAGCATAGAACATGGGACCTTATTGAATTCTTTGAGGATTTCAACATAATAACACTTCCTAGAAAGAAAAATAAAACTGATGATTCATTATCTATTGTTGCTACTAATTTGGAGCCGCTACAAGAATTTAAGATTAAAAAATTCTCAATTGAATTGGTACTATGTCCATCCATTCTATATAATGTAAAAAAATTCTAGGTCTTTGATGATGACCAATAGATTATCTAATTTATAACTAATTCAAGGGAATTTGAATCCCAAATCATCGATGACAAGGACATTAATCACCTCTGTCAAAAGGAATCAGACAAAAAAGACATTCTCCATCTCAAAGAAAATTAAATTATCACTAGCTTGGTCTCCTTGGAAAGACCAGTCGACATAGATCTTCAGGAATAGTAGCTAAGGCATCCCAAGGTCAATGAATCAGACTTCAAAAGGGAAAATCTAGGAGATGAGCATAGCCCACACTATGTTATATTAGTCTCAACTGCACCCCAAAAGAAAGATAGTCATTGAAGGATTTAATCACTTGATATATGGATGTCGATACCTAGACATATGAATATTTTAAAGTGTATAACCTATAGATCATTACTCATATGATTCCCTTGAAGCCAGATCATAGACCATTCAAGCAAAGTCAAAGATTAGTCAATCCTATTATGGAGATTCTCATTCATAAAGAAGTGGAGAAGTTGTTGAGCACAAAAATCATCTTTCTAGTAAGACATTCTACTTGGGTGGCCAATTTGGTCCTAGTAAGAAAGAAAAATGGTGAGATTAGATTATGCACTAATTTTAGGAATCTAAACAAGGCTTCTAAAAATGACAATTATCCTATGCCTTCTCTAGATGAGGTGATACAAATAGTAAGTGGTTTTGAAATGATTTCCTTTTTGAATGGATTTTTAAGCTACAATCAGGTATTTATGCAATATGAGGATAGAATGAAGATGATGTTCACTAAAAAGTGGCGAACTTATGTGTATAAGAGGATATTGTTTAACCTAATAAATGTGGGAGTTACCTTTCAACATGCTATAGATCACACATTCAAAGGAATGATAGGAAAATGCATAATCATCTATATGGATGATCTTATGGTATTTTCAAAGAATCAGAAGGACCACATAAGTCACATATAGTCCATATTTGAAAGATGCAGAAGGTTTAGTGTTTCATTAAACCCAAATAAGAGCATATTCAGAGTAAATGAAGGTAAGATTTTAGGGAATATCATCACCAAGGATGGTATCACCATTGATCTAGATAGAATTCAGGAAATTTCAAAAATTTAGCCACCCAATAGCAAGAAGGAGCTTAAATCATTCTTTAGAAATATTAACTTCATAAGTAAGTTTAACTCAAGATTTTCAAAAATTGTAAGATCTCTAAATTTCATGCTCAAGTAGGATGCCAAAATATAATGGACAATTGCAGCTTGAAATTCCTTCCAAGACATTAAAGATGTAATATCACAAGCTCCAGTATTGATTAGTCCATATTTTATGAAATATTTCTATTTGTACTCATTTGCTTTAGAGCATATGATTGTTGTTATTATGACACAGAAGAAGGATGAGATCACTCATTCAATTATGTTTATGATCACAAATCTAAAAGATGCAAAACTTAGGTACTCTACGATTGACAAACATATTTTTGCCCTTATCAAAGCTGTGAAAAAGTTTTGCCATTACATCTTTAGGAATAAAGTCATTTCCATCATACATGATCTTGCTTTCAAGCTCACCCTATCACAAAACAAGCTAGGATAATGATGAGGCAAATGGATGACCAAGCTACAAGAATTTGAGATAGAGATCAAGCCTACAAAGATTGTTCAGGGTCAGGGCATCATTCAGCTCATCACTGAACCTGATCCATGTATCACCATCAAAGAGGTATGTGAATCTTAAGTATCTAAAGGACAATGGTATACTAATATAATATAGTATTTACTTATTGGAACTTATTCCTTGGATCTTAATAGAGAAGGAAGGAGAGCTTTAAGGCTCAAAGTTTCTCATTACATGATTAAGAAGGGAGTCCTCTATAGAATAAATTATGAAGGTATTTATCTCAGGTATGTATTTGCAAATGAAGCTAAATAAATCTTAGATAACTTGTATCAGAAGATAGGTAGTGGTCATCCTTCTAAAAATACCATAGCCCATAATTTCTTGAGAATGGGATACTATTGGCCAATAGTTTTCAAATATGCTCATGCTCATGTGAGAACATGCCATGAATGCCAAGCTCTAGTCAAGAGAGAAGTATATGCAGTAATGCCTTTACAGTGAGTTGTTAAAGGAAGTCCATTTTCCCAATGGGGTTTAGACTTCATTAGTGTCATCAACCCAAATTCCTTAGCATGACATAAATTCATACTTACTGCTACAAACTACTACACTAGATGGACTAAAATCATAGCCATAAAGAATTGTAGAGCACAAGATGTGATTCACTACTTAGAGGAACACATAACAACTAGATTTAGCATGCATATTTCTCTGGTTTGTGACAATGGACTAGATTTAATATTGATGTAATTTAATGAATGGGCACATGAGAACCAGATTATTATTAGGTCATCTACTAACCATTAACCTTAGGGAAATGGACTAATAGAATCAATGAACAAAAATCTAATTGATGCAATTAAGAAATCAGCTAGAGACAAGCCTAAGGACTGGCATAATTTATTAAAGTATGATCTTTGGGAAGACCAAACTAGACACAAGCAAGCCCTTAAAGATTCACCTTACCTATTAGTGTATGGACACAAGCTTGTATTCCAAATTATGTTGAAGTTACCCACTTATCAGTTTATGTAAGAGTACATAGAACCGACTAATAAATCAAAATCAAGATTGATGGACATAATATAAATGGAAGATTCAAGGACTGAGGCCTTTCAAACATTCAATAAACACTAAGACATGGTCAAGAGGTGGTTTGATAAAAGATAAAAGGTCAAAGCATTCAAAATTTTGGATCTAGTGCTACTTTTGGATAAAGCCTATGAGAAGAAAAGACAGCATAACAAGTTTTCCCTACTACGAATTGGACCATACCAAATTTTATAAATCATAGGAAATGATGCATTTTATCTAAAGGACCTCTAAAGTAATGAGCTTACATATCCAGTTAATGGATAGTTCCTGAAACACTACTTCAGACATGTGCCATCTAAGGATGTTACTGATTGATGAAGGATGAATGAATGTAGCTATAGGATTAGATTAGATTTATAAAATTTTTAGATTAGATTTGTCACTTTCTTAGATTAGATTTATTGCTTTCATAGACTAGTTTTTTGCTTTCCAGATTAATCTTTCCTATTTTTAGTATTTTTCTTTCATAGATTAGATTTCATGCTTTCATAGATTAGATTCCTGCTTTCTTAGTTTAAATTCCTTGTTTTCTTATATTAGTTATTATTTTCTTTCGATGATGATTGAAAATGTGTTTTCTCTAACTATAACTAAGCTAAAAAATCCAAACCAATTGAGCTTATGACTTGTAGAAAAAGGGAAAATTAAAATCTTGACGCTTTGGGACTAGTTTACAAATTAGGTGTATTTCTATGTTTTTGAGTCTTTAGGATGAAAGTAGGTAATCATGGATTATTCTGAATGGTGTCATAATTGAGTATTTTTACCAAGCATGTGGAAGTTTCTCTCAAAGTACTTTACAATTTTAGAAAGTTTTTTCTTGTTTTATTGGGTTAAATGCACTTATCACATTCAATACTTGTTGGAAGTGATATTCTAGGTATAGGTGTAGTTGGCAGGTACGTTTAAGTAATGATTTGTTTTATAATTATACCAAATCACTAAGGTTCTAGCTCTTATATTTTCCATTCAAGAACAAAAGAAGAGCCAAAAAACAAAAGAAGAAAGAACCAATGGATTCAAAAGAGCAAAATAAAATCTAAAGAAAATCAAAAGGCGCGCATGATGAAATAATATCAATGTACCATGCATCATGATTACAAGAAAATAATGGAAAGAGAAGGAGAAGGAACCCAAGGTATCTCTGTCAGGGGTATGGACGGCTGGCTAGTAGTAGAGCAATGCCTGAGCTTCCCTTATTTCAAATCTTTAAGAGATGTTGGAATGAAATATATAGCTTCATCAAACCTTTGAATAACTCATCATAGAAGGGGTAAAATAAACTACACATTTGACACACACAAATCCAAGAAATTAGAAGGCAATTAGGTTTTGTGAAGTAACTTAGGATTCTCTTTCATGTTTCTAATTTAATTATTCTTATATGTCACACTTCATGACTAATTTAAGATTGCAAACTAGAGTTCTAAGTTCTTGAGTCACCATTTGTTGTGCCTAACATCCCCTCTTTTTTTACAGAAATTGGGACCCACTTTTTTCAGACTATGGTCTTGTCCCTCTTTTATATGTTTATGAAAAATCTGGGAGAAGATTGATTATTAGCCTTTTCATACTTTAATAAAATGGCATTGGCATTATGTTCATAGTCTAATTCATTCTATTGGGCATATGTTTTTGGGTTTATCTTTATCAAACTTATGCAATTTGTCTTTGTTGGGTATTTTGTCCATTATATGCATTCATTTGGCCTTCGTGTTTCAAACTTATTGTTTTGGGATTTTGGCCTGTGAACTTATCTTTGTCAGGGACATTATTGTGGACAATTTGTCCAAAATTATTCCCTTGATGGAATTGAGTCTACGGGACTTTTGTCATAGACATTTTAACTAAGATATCATGCCCTTCAACCTTTTTTGAGACCATCCCTTCGAAACATTCCTTCGAACATTTTTTTTGAGAGATTTCATCCTTTGAACATTCCTTCAGACATTTTTTTGATAGATTTTATCCTTTTATCCAATTCCTTCAGACATTTTGTCTGAGACATTTTCACCCTTCACCCTTGCCCTTCAGGACTTTTATCTTGGGCCTTTGCCCTCTGAGACCTACCCTTTGGGACTTTTATCCCACACCTTTGCCCTTTAATCCAATTCCTTTAGACTTTGTGTCTTAGACATTTTTTATGATGAAAATTACCCCTTCAAACCTTTTGTTGTTGAACATTTTGTCTGATGCAAAAATCCCAAAACCATTCCCCACAACAATCTTGCCAATACAATTTTGTCAAAATAATGACCCCAAGGGCACATACCCTTCAGGATTTATGCAACTTGCCCTTTGGGACTTTTGTCCTAGGATTTTTCCCTATGAAACCTACCCTTTGAGACTTTTATCCTAGGCCTTTTTCCCTCTGAAGCCTACCCTTTAGGACTTTTGTCCCAGGCTCTTTTGCCATTCAAGCCAATTCCTTCAAACTTTGTGTCTCAAAAATTTTATTTAACAAAAATGACCTTTCAGACTTTGTGTCTCAAACATTTTGTCTGGTGAAAATGACCTTTTAGACTTTGTGTCTCAGACATTTTTTTTGATAAAAATTCCTTTTAGACTTTGTGTCTTGAACATTTTGTTTGATGAAAATGACCCTTCAGGATAATTGCTTCGAATATTTTGTCTAAAATAATTCCCCCCACACAAAAAGGTTGCAAAATTTCCTCCATAATAATTTCCCCAAAACAAATACCATACTCCTAAATGGCACCCTTTATTAGACATCATTTTAGGTTTTGGGCTTGATTTAAGATTTTATCCAAGGGTCTCAATCATATTTTTTGATGCTAAGTCATCAAGATTAAATGCAGGAGATCTTTTATATTCTAAGTGTGGGTCACAATCATAATTTTACAACTAATACCTTAGGCTAAAATATTCATGTAGGGTCCTTTATATATATTTCATAAAATATTATGCTAAGTCCTTTTTTCATTTATACTTGCAGGAGCATAGCAAACTAGGAAATGACAAGTGTCAAGCTTATAGGGAGTTAAATCGATGTGACGGTCATTTGGACATTTTTAATGGTTGTGAAAACATCAAAATTAAGCTCATAAATAAAATGACATGGATTAAAATTATAACAATCATATGGATATCATTGACAATCATGAGGATGTCTTTGACAATCGTGCGAATGTCAAATTTAAGATCAATAAGAAAATAACAGGGGATTAAATTTTGATGGTCATGTGGATGTCATCAATGATCATGAGGATGTCTTTGGTGGTCATGCAAATTTCAAATTTAAGCTCTTAAATTATCTATTTAGAATCAAAGGTTAGTGGGCCTAGGCAGATCGATGGCCAATGTTGATCTGTATAGTTAATCTGATGGTGAGAGATCGATAGAGTCTTTTTAAAGGAATAAAAACATGACAAGTGTCAATTTCATAGGATTCAATGATTCAAAGCATTAAAATATATGAATTGCATTAGCTTGATCATAGATGATCAATGATACAAGGTCAATGTAGAAAATTCAAAGGTCCCAAAATAAGTGAAAGATTGCCACATGGCACAAAAACATTCAATCTAAGACTATAAAGAGTGTTGAGGCCCCCCATGGAGCTAAAAAGTGGCATGCTCTATTTCACCATGCAATAGATTGATGGTGTGAATCGATAGTGGACTTTTCTAAGACTAAAACCAATGAGGTGGGAATGCATGTCCTAAAATCAATAGTTATATTTTTAAAGGTATCAAACAGAATGACATGGATAGAGTAGGTAGATATTTTTGACACTTGAACTATATTTATTGATATCCATTGGGTCTCAAAGTTAAACTAGATCAGGAATATGAACATGCATGCTAATATAAAAGTAAATATCGAGCAACATGCAATGCATAGTCATATTAAGAATAGTCATAGTTAAATAGCGCCACTGGTTCTAAAAGATTGATACAATGATACTTGTCTTTGACATATGTCTGATTTCCATTTTAAAGGTGGCTAATATAAAAGATCAACAGGTTATTCCTACAACCTATAAAAGGAACTATTATCATGTAGTTCAAGCTATAATTATAAAAATTGCCTTCATCTTTATACACATGCACATGTTACATAGATTTTTGTAAAGTCTATTTTAAATAGATAATTGTAAGTAGACTTTTATACAGTTTTGAACCACATTTAAAACTCATGTTCTGACTACCACATGTAATGACCTTGCATGAACTTGGAGAATGAGGCGACCCTTTCCCCAAGTCTATATAAACAATTGTAATCCAACTTGAATTTTCATCAGATAATTGTTTAATACAAGAGTAACATTAATTTTGATCATCAGTGAATGTGTTTATTTATTTTCTTTCCAATTTTTATGTAATTAGTTGTTACTTCTTAGTTGTATTTTTCAATAATCTTTAGTGTGCAATAGCTACGAATGGATTCTTGATTATAATGATTGATGTATTGATCTGTAGATGTGTAAAAGTTATTAAAAGATTGGTAAATATATTGATTAAGATAATTAAGTTCAAATTAATTCATAATTATGAATGTGCATGAGTTCTTTCTTTGATGCAATTTTCTATGTGTGTGCAATAGCTGCCTCAAATACTTCACTAGCTTGAGCCATAATCTCTTGATTATGGGTGTGCAATAGCTACTATAAAAGGATTAACCCTTTTTTTAGGATTGGGAATTTCTTGCATCATTATTTCCTTAAACTTCTTAGCCACATCTGATTATGTGTGTGCAAATTACTGCTAGTAACAGGTGTAGGTTCTGAGAGCACTTGTCCTTTTATAAATCAGCTAAGAAAGTAGTTTTTGAAAACCACAGAGCCTTCTTTTTTGCCTTACCCTTCCCTCTTTTTTGAGTTTATTTTGAGATCTACCCACTTTAGATTAGCAATCAATCACCCATACAACTCATGTAGAGATTAACTACCCCTATTAAAGGCCACACCACCATCCAAAAAATCTTATAAACAACCTGCATGCCCTACCAGCTATCCCATCAATAGGTTGTAATAGATTTCATACCTACAACTCATGCCCTAGAGTGGAATTTACCTCCATTGAGATCCTAAAATGTTAGAGGCCACCTCGTTAAGGTTTTGGTGTACATAAAACCTACATCAATAAGACCATAATGACACAAGGTCATAACAGTTTGACCTTTTACAACATCACAAAATTAGAGAAATAATATAAACTATTTCAAATATTTGAATTGGCCATTTAGGTGGGAAAATGCCTAATGGATCCAAATTAAAATTTGACAAAGTCATACCACCTTATATTAACTCCTATAGACTTATCATGACCTTAACAACCTACTAAGGACTCAAAACTTTAAGTTTATTATCATCCCCCATGCTCCAACAATAAATTTTAAAAATTTGAGACATTCATATTATCTCTCTTGTACTTTTAAAATTTCATTTAACGATAATATTCCACATATTCCTTTATATAAACACATCAAGTTCATTCAAAATACATCTAATAATCACTTGAAAATTCTACTGCACATTAAAAAAAAGGGCACTAATACATCCAATTCAAATTTTAAATTATTTTAATATTCATAAGCTAAGTCTAAATTCATTTTATTATAGGTCAAGGGTACTTGTTAAGAATTTAAGTCAAATTATCTAATTGCATTCATGTAACAAATATCAAGATTCATACACTAACTCTAAGAGGGAGAACTACATCGAATTGAGGCCTTTTTGGGCTATGTAGGAAACACTTAGATTACGCAAGATTTTTTTAGGATATCTCAGCTATTCACCTTGCTTTATTCCCCATTTTTAGCATTTTATATCTATTTGGTTTATGTGTAGGAAATAGGGTTTTGTTATTGTAGATTTTATGTGCATGCAATCAGCCCCTACAATCAATCAGTCAACCCTCTCTAATAGTCGTAAGTGAACACACACAAAAATCAATCATAAAGTTGATTGAGACATGGCTAAAGTCAACACACAAGGTTGCAATGTGCCCTTGTCTACCTAGTGCAACCTTGTCCTAGTTTGTCATGTACTTTTATTTTTTCGATGTGACATAGTTCACAAGTTTTTCCAACTAGTTACGTGGGGAATCACTCATATATCCAACATGAAATAGTGTGATGGGAGCCATATTTTTATTCCCACTGCTACACATGCCATATAATTCATGTAAAATTTTAACCCATATGGAAATTCCCATATCATACATCATTACCTTCTCTAATGTAGACCAACACAAGGCTATAATATACAATGGCATTGTGTCATCCTAATTATGACAACACACGCATAGTCACCAAGCATATGATGGCCTTATGGATATCCTAAATTCCTTACACATATACACTAACGAGTCTTATGATTAGCGTGTGTGTATAATATGAGTCGAACTCTATATCCCATCAGGCTAGCTCTTGATTGTTTATAATGGGCTTAAGTGTGTCACATATCATGGGAGTCCATTAATAGACAATTATAATATGTCATGTACATCCTCTAAATTTATGGATACTTTCATAGTGTCCCCATCCACCTCCCACGTGTAAGTGTTTGTGACCCTCTCCCAATGCCCTAGGATCATAGCTACTAGCTTGATGCCCAGAGGAACACAACACATCTTTGTAATGCCTCTGAACCCCAGGCCAATAAAATGCACTTTATCCACATATGATATCCTATATAATAAATCATGTATCTCTCTCTCACCCACCATCCTCCATCATCACTTTTGAAAAAATCCAAACAATAATACCTAGTCAAAGTTTGATAAAAAAATCCAAAATCAACTCAAAAAAATTAAAATTTGCAAAAGAATTAAAAATGGTCCTTATTTTCTATTGAATCAACTATTTTCCTTCTAAACTATTGCATTATCCATTTCCAATTATATTTTATCAACCATGTAGTTCTTATCCTATTATATCATACATATTTGTACATATCAACCATGCAATTATTTTACTATGACACTAGCTAGATATGTACTGCATCAACCATTCTTATGTTTTCCTACTGTATTGACCATACCTATATGGTATCATCCATACCATTTTCTTTCCATTACATCGTCCATAGTTATACTATATTATCCACTAACTATAGTACTAACTAATATAGGGATTTTAAAATCATAACTTCATCAACCTTCCCATATGGTATCACCCAAATTTGTAATTTTTAATCACCCAATTGCATCAACTTGGTTGATATAGTTGACTTGTGACAATTATTTCTTCCCTTAACCCTAATAAATACATATGACCTAAAATTTGGCACTTTACTTCCTACATTTAGACATATAAAAAAAATTCTCTGTTATTAATTTTATCATCATTGAAGACCAATTACCATTGCCATAATACCATGACTTCTAGCCATCCTAACATCCCCTTTACATCTTTTTCCATCATATAAACTTTATCCATCATCATATTATAATTAATTATCTACTCATCACCTACATAATTATTAATAAAATCCTCAAATTTTCTTAAGAATGTTATATTCCTTCCTATCTACCCCAAACTACCTCCACTAATAATTCCCAAAAAATCCCATCATTTATCCCCATATAATCCCTCATTTATCATACTAACTTCCTCTAAAATATCATAATTTTCCAACTTGAGTTCCACACCATGCCTTGAGCTCCTCACCACCTCTCTAGAATTCTCCAAGGAATTTAAAATTCATAAAATCCCAACTACCAAATCCTCTCATCTATTCTCCACCATTGATCAAGATCCATCATGGATCAATCACAACCTTCCATTCCTTCATTTGGATATTATAAATAAATCTACACCCCCATGCAAAATAAACAATTCCTACCAAAGTGTTGTCAAAATCTTGAGCTAGCAAGAGCAATCATACATTAAGCATCAAGCAGTCTATTCATTCTCAAGCAATCAATCTAATTGGGTAAATCTTCTCCAACAAGGAATGGGTCTTCAAAGGTGAAACAAGGTATAATTCATTTTTTTTCATGGTTTTTTATTTCTCTTTTCCTTAGCCTAATCTAAGGTATTATGATTTGTATTAGAGTAGAATATTTGAGTGAAGATTTCATGGTTTCTAACACACAACTCTAATTTACACATTGCACACATTACCTACCACCCATCAAAAATTTCTCTACATTTTGACATTTTTTGAGATAAATTCCACTACATGTATTTTCTCTAGCACGTAGATTTCCTATATCTACTTTATCTACCCACCTACATGTATGGCTCCTATGGCACCTGCCTGGTTACCTCCTACACATTTTCCTCTTGTCATTATTTCTCTTTGACTATAAATGGTCTTCTATATCTATAGGTTTCTCAAATTAAAAAATGACCAAATGATTTAACTTTTAGCCTATTTATACACCCAATTCAAATTTAAAATTTTCCTGATATTTACCTCCAAATTTTTTAGTTTGTTCTTTTTTTCTGTAGCTCTTTTTGATGAACCAAAACAAGCATTTAATAACCTATTGAACTAAGTAATTTTGTGGTACAAACAAAAAATTCTAAAAATTTAGATTTTTTTCTTATTTCTCAAGTCTTCCCATCAAGCTTCTAGATTGACACTTTCCATTAGTTGTATCACACACAATGTCATTTATACATTTGGCAAGGTAATTAAAGGCAAATGTTTATATTTATCTATTTACTTTCATTCTTACTTTTATGTATTACAACATTTTTGTTAGTTGTAGATTAATGGAAAGACTAAAACATCTCAAAACAAAAACGATGGGAAATAAACAAATGAAGAAAAGAAGAATAAGTCATAAAACTCTAAATGAGACCATAAAAGATATTATTTCATTAAATAATGGCCAAATTTCTCCTCCATCTCACATTTACCTATAAAGTATATTTTTCTTCCCTTTTGGATCTTCCTCTTACACGACTCTTTGACTCCTTTTGATAAATATATTTATTTTCCCTTTGTAAATAATTCTAAAGTAGATAAATCTCATATCCCTTTACCCTTGCTAACACTCAACTAGACTAAAATAGGTGGCTTGCCCTAAGACACATAAAGGTCCTAATAAATCAAGTTTTTAAATATTTTCTCCATTACAAATACATTTGAGATAACTAAGCTACTCCAACTCTCCATGGCTTCTTATTGAATTCCCTGCTCTTCTACAACTAACTACTCTTAACAACCTCATTTTCTTTATAATTTTACATACTTGCAATCACTTTTGCTTGTTTAGAATTTTGACAATATATATTTTCCTTCATCATATGGGTAAGAGTAAGATAACCAAAAATATTAAAAAGATACAAATACAGAAGCCAAATGTGAAGAATTTAATGTGAAGAATTTTGATATATATTTTCCTTCATCCTCTATTTACTCACATCTCTCAAAATAATATTTGATATGGGATTGAATGAATAAATAACCATTCAGAGCAATAATATTTAGCTATTATGTGTGACTACCTGTAAAGTTTTGTTTCTCTCATAAGGTTGATGGCACTGAGTCATGTAGAACCACCTATAAAGTAGTGTACTCTTCTACTCATTCATTAGTTCTTGAAAGTTGGTTCGCATATGCACTCAACAAGATAATCTATTTTATTTCTTCTTCCAAGATTAATCCATATACATTTTTATCATACATATCAAAGAATAGTTACAGTTGATAATCAAAGCTTTGATCAGAAATATCCAAACATAAAACATGAATTTCCTTCTAGTAACTGAGTAAACCAATTTTTTGAAGTAATTTCATTGGCAATCCTTAGAAATATAGCACTACACCACCCATCCACCAATTCCTTCTACCCAATGCTCCACATACATTGTGTTTGTTGTCACCACCATTTGCATATTGCCTAATATTCATTAATGCTCAATTTTATGATAGTAACACTCCCCAAAAGATATGATCAATTCAAAATGTCAATAGAAGAGTCTCATATGGATTTGATACCCAAAAACTTCAAACATTATCAAGCATTGTTGAGCATATCACCATAGTAGGTCCTAATGTGGCCATATAATTGATGTAAGTGGAAGATAGAGTGTTTCCATTCCCAACATGATCTCCCTCCTATTTTTATACATCCAATTCCTAACACCATTGTGTTTAAATTATCAATCTTACTCGAAATGCACTCAAATGCTCAATTTAGGCCAAAAATCACTTAAACGTGTTGAATGGTTTGATCTTGTCATATATAAGTATTGATTTATGCTAATGTATCCCTAAATGGGGCAATGCATTTTCTATAATTATTAAAAAAATTTAGATCATTTTGATTCAAAATGATGAAAATGCAATTTGATGCTCTAAACCATTGAATTCTTCTAATTTGAAAGCATACGATACGTGCATGTGTTATTTCATGTTGAAAATGACCCAAATGAGGTATTGGTCCATATACAACTAACACCTTCTTCTAATTATCCTCCAATCAAATTATGACCTAGTAACTTGACATTTTGACCAATTTGATTAATAATATGCAACCAATTTCCAAAGAATTGCATAGAATTTGATTAATCTCACTTAGTTAAATTAATCCAAATTAAGAGCTTAAGTGGAAAATCCATGGAATTTATTGAATATATCTTAATTGGAAATTGATTTGTAATATATATATCATCAGGTGACATCATTTGTGGGGTGGCATCCATAAGCCATAAATGCAACAAATATTAGTTTAAGGCCTCCCATGCCTCTTTAATGCCCCTTCCTTTCAAATATTTATGGATTAAGCCTCCAAAATTGAATTCATTCATAGCCACACCTCTTGTTCTCAAGATGGATGGTCATGGTTGATTTTGATTATTTCCAAAAATCTATAAATAAGAGGGCCAAGACCAATAGTTTTAAGCTCTTTTGGTTTAAACTTACTATACAGAATTATCTTTACAACCTTTCTTTGTTTAAGTGTTATAATGCTTAATTTGCAATAGGATAGCTTCACTATTGGCTCATTTTGATCACATACATGAGCCTAGTTTCATTGGGAGACTTTAGATGAGGGAGGAGCATGACCATTCATCATTAACAAAGACTTGAGCACCAAATCAAGGGGAAAATCATGTTTTGAGCCATATTTGGATGATGGGATGCTCTTGGAAAGGTTTGATGTATATGATTTATTTTAGTATATCTTAATTGTCATTTGTAAACTCCATTGAAGGAGTTGGCTTAGTTAATTATGCTTTTTATGCATTTGTTGAGTTTACTTGACTAATGTTTGATCTAACTCATTTTTTATTCCATCTCTACATCTTGGCACTCCTGATGGAACCCTGCATCCCATAAAATAAAAGAGACTAATTTAGCACTCTTAGATTATCTAAAACATCCTTTAAAGTCTCTGAAAATAATTTTTTGTCTTATTTTTCCCATGTTTTTGGTTCTTTGTTGAAACACAGTTTACATAGTGATCAATATCGATTTTCCCTAATTGGCATCGGTCTTGTCTAACCAACATCAATGTTAGGGTGTTGAGCTAAAAGCTTCACCAAGGAGCATTCATTAGCAGTTTCGAGTCTATACAGACACCGACGTCGGTTAGGAGCAGTTGCAGAGACGCCGACGTCGGCAGAGGGTCAGCCGACGGCGGTCACAAACAAGCAGCAAGAATCGACATCGGTTACCTGCGTGTCCAGAAAGCTATTTCCGTGGACAGAAGCAAGTGTTTGCATGATGAGTTTGAGTTGTAGTCTCAAGCTTGTGTCTCTATTGTTAGCATTACTATTTTTAGAGCCCTTGTTTAAGTGGCTTAACTACTTGTTGGGAGTGCATGCTCAAGTCTCCTAATTCTATATGTAGAATTAGATCATCCTAGCTTATTGTGTTGTAGAAGAATTGTATGAGAAGAACATTATAGAATTGAATCAATCTAGGCTTGTTGGAGTTGATTGTTCTTGAGAGAGAGAGCTCTTGAGGAATAGAGATCTAGTGAGAGATCTATACATCTAGGAGACGTGTGGAAGAAAGAAGTTTCTTCAATTGTATTCATTTTGTAAAGAGTTTGTTAATACAAGTTTTCAGGGTGGTTTCTTGTATCTCTTGTTCTTGCTATTATCTCATTCTAATTACTTGTCAATTTGATTTAATTCCGCGTTTATTGCTTTCACAATTGTAATCTATTGTTGGATTGATCCCCCAACAAGTGGTATCAAAGCCTTGGTTGCAGGTTCAGAGCTTGATATCCAACAACTGGTATCAAAGCTCAGGTGCACTAACAAGTGGTTCAAATCTGTGTAGTGTGTATTGATTACAGGTTCTCACAGGAGTTTCTGCAGGGATTTCTGTTTGAGTGGGAGAAGCAATCGCAGATGAAAGTAAATTGAGAATGGAAAAGTTTAATGGCAAAAATTACCAACATTGGAGAATGTAGATAGAGGATTATCTGTATCAGAAAGATCTCTACTTACCGTTAGGTGGTGTTGCAAAGAAGCCCAAGCACATGGAGGATGATGAATGGGAAGTTCTTGACAGAAAGGCTCTAGGGTCTATAAGACTGAGTCTAGCATCCACTGTGATATCCAATTTATCACAGGCAAAGTCTACGGTAGGATTGATGACTACGTTAGCAAATTTGTATGAAAAACCCTCAGCTTCTAATAAGGTATATCTTATGAAGCAGTTATTTAATTTACATATGAATGAAGGTGGATCTGTTTCTACTCATCTGAATGATTTCAATGGAATTGTGAATCAATTAAGTTCAGTCAATATAGTGTTTGATGATGAAATAAAAGCTCTTTTGATATTATGTTCTTTGCCTAAAAGCTGGCATGGCTTAGTAATGGCAGTAAGTAATACTGCATCTGTATCAAATATTTTGAAAGTAGAGGATGTTGTTAGTGTTATCTTGAATGAGGAAATATGCAGGAAAAGCACAGAAGAGACATCTGGGAATGCTTTAAGTTTTGAGAGCAGGGGAAGGCAGAAAGAGAAGAGCAAGAAAGGCAGATCAAGATCCAAATCAAAGGGGAAAGGCAGATCTAAATCCAGAAATGGCAGAAAGCCACAATGCTGGAATTGTGGAAAGATGGGGCACATAAGCAAAGATTGTTGGTCAAAACCTAAGGAGGAAAATTAGCACGAAGGAAAGGAAGAAGCCAAGATTGCAGGTATTACACAAGATGCTTTAATTTTCTCTCTGCATAATAATATAGAATCTTGGGTATTAGATTCTGGTGCATCTTTTCATGCTACCCCTAACAGGAAATATTTCAGTGACTATATCCATGGAGATTTTGGAATAGTGTATCTAGGGGATGATGAGCCCTGTAAAATAATTGGCAAAGGTAAAGTGCAGCTGAAGATGCAGAATAACAACACATGGGTGTTGAGAGATGTGATGCATGTTCCTAGCTTGAAGAGAAATTTGATTTCTGTAGGAAAGTTAGGGGATGAGGGTTGTACAGTAACTCTCATAGCAGAATTTTGGAAGGTGACCAAGGGTACACTTGTTATGGCCAGAGGTAAGAGAGAAGGTACTCTCTATTTGTGTAATTGTGTTACTAACAAATCTCCTTCTGTATTATCTACTTCAGATGTGGACGCTAAATTGTGGCACTCAAGGCTTGGCCACATGAGTGAGAAGGGGATGTCAATTCTTAAGTCCAAAGGTATGCTTTCAGATTTAAAAGGCATAGATCTAGAGTTTTGTGAGCACTGTGTATTTAGAAAATAGAAAAGGGTTAGTTTTCTCAGGACTGGGTCTACTAAGAAGAGGCATAAGTTAGAGCTTGTTCACACAGACGTGTGGGGACTGGCTCAGGTTGCTTCCATTAGAGGATCACAGTACTATGTATCTTTCATAGACGATGCTACAAGGAAGGTATGGATCTATTGTATTAGAAGAAAATCTGATGTATTTGAGACTTTTAAAGTTTGGAAAGCTATGTTTGAGAATGAAACAGGTAAAAGATTAAAGTGCTTGAGATCAGACAATGGTGGTGAGTTTTGTAGTCATAAGTTCAGAGATTATTGTTACATGCATGGAATCCATAGGCAAAGGACAGTTCTAAGGACACCTCAGCAGAATGAAATTGCTGAAAGGATGAATAGGACAATAATGGAGTGTGCAAGATGTATGAGATTGCATGTTGGTTTGCCCTTACAGTTTTGGGCACAAGCTGTTGACACTGCAGTGTACCTGATTAACAGAGGACCCTCTACAGCGCTGGATGGTGGTATTCCAGAAGAGGCGCGGATAGGTAAAAAGGTTGATCTCTCATATCTCAAAGTTTTTGGTTGTGAAGCCTTTGTGCATATAGATAAAGAAAATAGAAAGAAGCTTGATGCTAAGTCTATGAGGTGCACGTTTATTGGCTATGGCTCAGATGATTTTGGTTACAGATTATGGAATCTAGAAACTAACAAGGTAATCAGGAGCCGTGATGTTGTTTTCAATGAAAGAGTGATGTATTTTGATCAGCTAAGGAAGTTGAATCAATCTGAGCAGAGCAATGGTGAATTGGACGAGGTGAAAGTCCAAGATGAGCTCACGGGAAAAAGAAATAATCACTTGTAGGAAAACACAGAGACCGACGTCGATAGGGTAGGAACCGGCATCGGCAAGAAAGAAACCGGCGTCGGCCATACAGAGACCGACGTCAGCCGTACAGGTACCAAGGTCAGTCAGACAGAATCGACGTCGGCCAGTAACAGGTTTGCAGGTGATCGAGGTCGGTCACTGTCAGAGAATTTGGGTGGACAGCATGTTGTGGATGAGTCTCAAACACCCATCAGGAGGTCAAAAAGGGTGAGTAAGCCTCCAATTAGATATTCTCCTTCTTTATTTTACTTATTTCTGACTGATGGTGGAGAACCAGAGAGTTTTGAAGAAGCAATACAGGTGGAGTCCAAGAGTCAGTGGGAGCGTGGCATGGTTGAGGAGTTGGAGTCCTTAAGAGAGAACCAAACATGGGATTTGGTTGAATTGCTAGCAGGTAAGAGAACACTCAAGAACAGATGGACCTACA
This sequence comes from Torreya grandis, assembly GCA_037957365.1. Lineage (NCBI taxonomy): Eukaryota > Viridiplantae > Streptophyta > Pinopsida > Cupressales > Taxaceae > Torreya > Torreya grandis. The sequence continues at coordinate 2,974,762 of JARHVA010001060.1, forward strand.
GGTTGAAAGAAGGTGAGAATGGACAGATGAGATATAAGGCCAGATTGGTAGTAAAAGGATTTGCACAAAAGCCAGGTATTGACTTTGGTGAGATTTTTTCTCCTGTTGTTAAAATGACTTCTATAAGGGTTGTATTGTCTCTGGTTGCTTTTGAGGATTTGCATCTTGAGCAGCTAGATGTTAAGACAGCGTTTCTTCATGGAGATCTAGATGAGGAAATTTATATGGAACAGCCAGAAGGATTCGAGGTCAAGGGTAAGGAGAAGTTTGTGTGCAGGTTGAAGAAAAGCTTGTATGGCCTCAAGCAAGCTTCTAGGCAATGGTACTTAAAATTTGACAGGTTTATGACTGAGCATGGCTACAGTATATGTCAATCAGACCATTGTGTGTATTTTAAGAGATTTGATAATGGTAGATGTATTATTCTATTGTTGTATGTAGATGATATGCTGGTTGCAGGATCTCACATGCAGGATATCTCAGAGCTTAAGGTGAAATTAGCTCAAACGTTTGCTATGAAGGATTTGGGAGCAACAAAGAAAATCCTTGGCATGAACATTAAGAGAGACAGGAAAAATCATAGGTTGATATTGTCTCAAGAAAATTATGTGGACAAGGTGTTGAAATGGTTCAATATGTAGGATGCTAAACAGGTAAGCACACCTTTGGTTGGACATTTTAAGTTGAGTAAAGAACAATGTCCTAATTCATATGATGAGGTAGAGTACATGAGTAAGGTTCCATATTCTTCCGCAGTAGGGAGTTTGATGTATGCAATGGTGTGTACTAGACCGGATATTGCCCAAGCAGTGGGAGTGGTAAGTAAGTATATGGCCAATCCAGGTAAGGAACATTGGAAAGCAGTTCAGTGGATCCTTAGATATCTAAGAGGAACCAACAGTAGGCACTTGTGCTATGGAGGTTTAGATACTTCTCTACATGGTTATGTAGATTCAGATATGGCAGGTGATTTGGATGGCAGGAGGAGCACTACAGGTTATGTTTTTATTGTAGGTGGAACGGCGGTTAGCTGGATATCTAAGTTGCAGAAGGTTGTTGCCTTGTCAACTACAGAAGCAGAGTATATTGCAGCCATAGAAGCTAGCAAGGAGATGATATGGATGACATGGTTCATGGATGAGCTTGATAGGGAGCATGAGAGTTACAGATTGTATAGTGACAGTCAGAGTGCAATCCATTTGGCTAAGAATTCAGCCTTTCATTCAAGAATAAAGCACATATAGCTAAGGTATCACTTCATACGACAGGTATTGGAAGATGGTGAGTTGAAGCTGGAGAAGATCCATACAGATAGGAATCCTGCTGATATGTTAACCAAGCCAATTACAAAGGAGAAGTTAAATATTCATTCAACTTCTGTTGGTCTTCATGATTGAGTTGAAGATGGAGGAGCTAGAAGATGTTGCTGTATAGGTACTGGTGCAGCGGTTTATCTCCAAGTGGGAGATTGTTAGGGTGTGGAGCTAAAAGCTTCACCAAGGAGCATTCATTAGCAGTTTCAAGTCTATATAGACACCGGCATCGGTCAGGAGCGACCGACGTCGGTCAGGAGCAGTTGCAGAGACGCCGACATCGACAGAGGGTCGGCCGACGGCAGTCACAGACAAGCAGCAGGAACCGACGTCGGTTAGCTGCGTGTCCAGAAAGCTATTTCCGTGGACAAAAGTGAGTGTTTGCATGATGAGTTTGAGTTGTAGTCTCAAGCTTGTGTCTCTATTGTTAGCATTACTATTTTTAGAGCCCTTGTTCAAGTGGCTTAACTGCTTGTTGGGAGTGCATGCTCAAGTCTCCTAATTCTATATGTAGAATTAGATCTTCCTAGCTTATTGTGTTGTAAAAGAATTGTATGAGAAGAACAGTATAGAATTGAATCAATCCAAGCTTGTTGGAGTTGATTTTTCTTGAGAGAGAGAGCTCTTGAGGAATAGAGATCTAGTGAGAGATCTATACATCTAGGAGAGGTGTGGAAGAAAGAAGTTTCTTCAATTGTATTCCTTTTGTAAAGAGTTTGTTAATACAAGTTTTCAGGGTGGTTTCTTGTATCTCTTGTTCTTGCTATTATCTCATTCTAATTACTTGTTAATCTGATTTAATTCCACGTTTATTGCTTTCACAATTGTAATCTATTGTTGGATTGATCCCCCAACAATCAATTCATGTGCAGGGTAGAAAATGGTAGAAAAAAAATGGTTATCAAGTTTTCTTGAGAGTTTCAAGTTATCATTTTGGATTTTAAGAACTTGTTAGGTCTATGTTTGAACATTTTATTGTAAGATCCAGAGGTTTTTTATGGAGATTTTATATAACTTGGGCTAACAAATGTTTCTTGACAAAATGTGTTTTGCCTAAGGGTTCACAGGTAACTAGCATTAATTTTATCAATCAGCATTGGTTCTTTTCAACTGCCATCAATCTCATTATAACCAACATCTGTCACTATTAACTGACATCAGTCTCTGTGTAATAAAAATAGAGAAACTTGAGAGCTTGTTTTTCAAAAACTATTTTCTAACTTGTAATTGTGATTCAAAGTAGACATAAACCCTCTAACATTTATAGGTCACAAGATTGAAAAAGTGCCAAATTTGAACATGGTTAAGTCTTGAACATCCCCTTTGGTGTTTCAAAGGAATCTAGGTGTTTTATACTTAGTTTGATTTGTGAAAGTTTTACAAGTTTACAACTAAGGCCAAGGGGCCAAAAACTTCACAAACATCTCAATTTGGTGCATAAAATAAACATTCACTTAAAATTAAAAATTATTTAAATGTTTTGTTTTATGATATATCATTTTATACTTGTTTATTTTTTGTAAATGAAGGATGTGTGTATGCTCTCCCCCATCCCCTTTAGGGAACTCGAGTGACCAAAAATGCTTCTTCTTTGAAAATTGTGCCTTTTCCAAGGCATGAAAAGAATGTTGTTAAGTCTCTCCCAAAAACTTGGATGGTTTGGGTGATCTAAACACAACCTTTAAAGTCTTTTCAATTTACCTTTCATTTTTATACAACTTGGCTTGTGAGCAGGAGTTCATAGCCTCCTCATGAGTTCTTTAAGGAAGCTTTAACCCAAGAATTCATCTCTCAACATTGTTTCAACCATGTTTCATGGTGGGGTATATAAATTAGGGCACATATACTATGATTGCTATTGAATTGAGTGGCTAACCTATCCAATCATAATAAAGACCTGATTTAGGTTCGGTTAATCAAGGGATTCCACTAAGTACATAGATGGAATCTCTATGCAAAAGAATATACCCTTGTATAGTAAGTTATCTAGTATGAACTCAATTAATGTGAGGCATCTCTAGTGTTAACCACTCTTGGGACCATCTAAACAGTCAAAAATTTAAGTTTTAGAATAACCTCATTTACCATGGACATATTCTTGATGCAGGGCGAGTAACCCAAAGTTCCATATCACCATACAATATCTTGAGAGAAGGGGGGTGTAAAAATCCTACTAATTCATGAACTTTTATTTTTGGATTAATACTTAAAATCCTCCCAAGAGCTTGTATATTGATGGAATTCAATGATATGAAGTAACCTTGTCAGTTTTAGGGCTTTGGATGATTTACTTAAGTCAATTGTATTTGGTATTTTTATCCTTTACTTACTTGGTCTTGTTTGAATTTAAAACTTGTTTGAAAATAAAACATGTCAACCAAACACCTTTGTTATCCACCATTTTATTTGAACAAGGAAGCATTATGCTAGTCAAATGACAACCTCTTTTTTCCTTATTCAAATCCTCATTTGAAACATAGTCTTTGTCTTTGTCTAAACAATGTTATTATGTTGCCCATTTGAGTCTAGATTATTTTTCAAAAATCTCTAAGTCCTTCAATTTTTAAATTCAAATTCAGAATCTTGCCTTTCTAAGTTTTAGGCCAAGGTGTTAATCAATTCACCATTTGCACTTGGTTTTAGTTAACTTGGGTATGATTTCCCATTTGGGTTTAAGGTCATTTAATAGACTCATTATCATCATTTGATAATTGTGAACCTAGGTTATCTATCATATTACTCATGCTTTAAGTTCTAGAACCATTATACTTCTTATTACCATGTGGTGGCATTATGCTACCCATTTGGTTTTAGTTTTATACTTAAGCAATCTTATGTGTTTTTGCATCTTGAGTTTCTTAGTTTGCATTGTTATTTTCCTCATCAGAAAGACTCTCTTCTAATTTTCTAGTCACAACTCGTTGAAGTTGTCCCTAGATTTTATGGTATTGATGTATCTTTAAACCTAAGTTTGTTGTGATTCTTGCACTTTAGGTTTAAAATTTATCATACCTTCTTATAATTTGATGATTTCAACCCACCAAAGTTAAGTAATTTTGTAACCATTTATTTTAATTGTGTGGTACAATGCCACTTCTCCTTGTATAGTCTCTTTTACCTTGTCATTTGTTTGAAGAAATAAAAACACACCTTGTTAAACATTTGTAAAATGTATCTCACATCTTAAGCAAACATAGAGAAAAATATTCTAAACGTGATGCAAAGGTATACTCATAGTGGGGTCTCTTATGGCCCTAGTTATGAGGAAGAGCATTTTTATGAGGAACATGAGCACTCCATCTTGTTTGTGGATGTAGCCCTATTTGGGCCTATTTGTTGAAAACCCATCTAATCCATGTTGATTTTTATAGGTCATCCCCATCCTTACCCTTCAATTTTTGCACTACACTCAAAGGTTACCATTTTAGTTTGTCCTTCTCTTTCAGCTTGTGTGAACGATCAAGCTCCACAATACTCAAAGGTTACCATTTTAGTTTACCCTTCTTCAAATTGTGAAAGTGATCAAATATATACAATGATCAAAGGTTACCATTTTAGTTACCCTTGTCCTTCAGCTTATGTGAATGATCAAGCTTTGTAATCCTCAAAGGTTACCATTTTAGATTAACTTCCCCCTTCAACTTGTGTGAGCAACCAAACTCTACAACACTCGAAGGTTACCATTATAGGCTATTCTCCTTTAGTTTGTGAAAGCGATCAAGCTCTGTTGTGCATGAAGGTTACCATTTTAGGTCCTCCTCCTTTGGATTATGTGAGAAACCAAGCTCCACAATGCCCCATCATTACCATTATAGGCCCTTTAATAGTATTTATTGAACCTATTATTGAAGAACGTCAATTAGATGAACTAGTCTTTGTTTATCCCTTCTTTAATAGTCTAATTTTCAGAGAGCCCGTTATTAAATCACAAACCATTATTCATCCAGTACTAACCATTCCCCACTTTTTAAAATTTGTGCCAATCTTTGAGCCTCAATAGATCCAACCATTACCTCTTCAAGAACCACCTTTTAAGGATAAAACTATGTTCAAAGTTGTTATTTTACAACCAATTATAGACCAAAATCATTATGTTATTATTGAAACACCCATTTGTGATGAATCAACTTGTGATGAATCACCCATTAATATTTTTCCTATTGTTGAGGAGTCTCACTTTGACAATCCAATTTTTGTTGAGTTGATTCTAATGATTATAATTGCCTTTGAAAAAATCATTACCTCGACCATTATCCTATTTTTAAAGAGCCTCACCCCTTTGACAAGCCAATCTTTATAGAGTTGTCTCTTGATATTTTTCCACTCATTGAGGAGTCTCATTTTGATAGGCCAATTTTTATTGAGTCATCCCTTGAGTGGTTCCTTCTCTTTGAGGGACTTCACCTAGATGACCCAGTCTATGTCAAACCCTTCCTAGATGAATCTATTTTTATCATGCCCATTATGCCATCATAGGCCATTATTTATCCAAAACCAAGCATTTAACAAAAAATCATTATAAAAATAGCCACATCAAATGAATAATTAGAAATAGAGTTAGGTTCCCCTTCTAAACTGTCATTAGCTTTAACATTAGAAGCAAAATAACTATCAGTCTCAACATCATATTTAGAGTCCCTTGACTTGGACTCCACTTCAAAATCAAAATATAGTCATGGTTGTTACAACATTAGTTACACTTGCCTTTTGGATCAATTTGAATATATTTATGATCCTTCCATGGTTTTTGAGGACGATTACTTCAGCATCAACATGGGTTCTCTTAGTATCTTCTATGAGGATTATGTTGCCTTTCATCATTCCATTATTCCCACCCAATATAGTTGTTATATTGACATTTCACCTCCCACAATCATCGATTGGGACTGACAAAATCACACTTTGTTTAATTGCATCTATGGTGACATATCATGTGCAAAATATCAAGGGGACCAAGACCACATTCATTAAGAAGAAGAACAATCTCCTAGTGAAACCTTTTTAGAGGCGCTAGGGAATGATCAAAATTAAAACTCAACATATTTTAGTGAAACTTTTTTGAAGGTGTTAGAAGTTAATAAAATTCAAATGTTAAAATCCCATAGGGAAACTCTCTCAGAGGTGCTATGGGATAATCAATACAACTTCATTGGTGAAAACCTCATTAAGGCACCAATAGTTGAGCACAAAAGTTATTCATTGCTTGATTAAGATATTATCAATAATCGAATCAATATAGCTTCTAGAATACAGCATAATCAGATGGAAACAACTCTCCAGATCAAATAACAAGAAAAAATTGGTGGTCCTATTGAGAGCATATTCAGAAGTTTTTGGCCCTGCCATAACCGAAATTATGTCAAATATAGAATTAGAAACATTGTGTGTGCCTAAAAATCCCAATATTCATTTATTTCCCAACCATTATACATTCCATTATCATCCACCTTTACATTATCAACTTATACCATTCATCCTACACCTAATAGTATTTACCATCCTTGGCTACACTTTCCTTTAAAGAGGCTGCAAAGGTATCTTGTCTTGATATATAAAAGAAATGGAATTAATCACCAATGAAGATCACAACAACATTTTTGGCATCCAAATATGTAGCCAATTCTTGACAAAGTAGATATATATACATAGTGTTGGTTAGCAAATTTTAGGATTGGTTATCCTAGTTGTCTCATATGTTGACTAAGATGTGCCTCTCCACGTCAGTAAGAGCAATTATTTTGAAAGGGTGTGGGCTAGCAATTTTTTTATGGTTGATTATTTTAGTTATCTCATATGCTAACTAGGATGAACATATTCATGTCAGCAGGAGTACAAAAACCATTTTTTATTTACCATTTACCCAACCATTTCCCTTGCCTTATCTCTTGGGGGCAATCCTATTGTCTTTATAGACCTTTTCATTATAGGCATCTTATACCATTATGTCCCATTTGCCATGCCATTTTGAACTACATTGACTTGAGGTCCTTCAATACTATGTAGGTAGTGCTCAATTTCTATTGAGGTCAATTCAGTCACCTTAGCCATGCTCTCACCATTTTGTAAGCAATCTTTAAGTTTGAACACTCTCATCATTTTGCTAGCAAACTAAGCCCATTCTCTCCCCATTTTGTGAGCCAATCATCATTTTGGGGTAACCCTCTCACCATTGTATCCATTTTCCTTTTGATCATTCACCTTATACCATTTTATTATACCATGTCTTTAATATTGACCAACACTTATTTTTAGCCATCTTGCTTACCCCATTTTGATCTTGGTTCTTTTGGTTCTTCCTACACTTTATGTAAGGGGATGTTAATCTAGTTTTAGCAATTTTAGGATTATGTGTTTAAATTTATAGTCTATAAAAGTAGTATGATAGTCAATTTGGCATGTTATCTTTCATTTACATTTTATCTGGTGCCACTGATTATAACCACCTATGGGAAAATCAATATTTCATTTGGTACCATTGATTATAACTACCTTTGGGTAAGTCAGTATTATGATGTTGTTTCCTAATTATAATTGCTTGTGGGAAACATAGGAACAAATGCCTTTTTATCATGCATTACTGTATCTCTTGGTCATTACTATTATCATTTTCCTTTATTTACAAACTTGTTATAACCTGGTTAATTTTTCACTACCTTTATGTTGGCAGAATTGTTGTGACTTGAGGTCCTAATGGGACTATATAGGTCATGCTTGATTCACATTGAGGTCGACTCAGTGCCCATTTTTTATATGCTCTTTACATTTTGTGAGTGGTATCTTGTCAATCTCTAATGAGTTAAGATACCCAAAAATTCTAAAAATATTCATTAAAATTTTAAAATCCAAAAACATTTATCCTGTCTAAGCTTAGTTAGTCATCCTCGATTTTACCTATTAGGGAAAATCCATTGTTAGGATGCTCTCTTTTGCTTTTGCTTTTACTTTCAAGTTTTTTGTGTGTTTATTTGATTTTTGTTTGGTTGTTTGATCTTTTGTGTTACTATTTTGTCTTGTTCTCTTATTTTATTTTCCACGTACATCTTGTTTATATACATAGATCTTGATTATTCATATCTTGCTTTCATGTTATTTATTAATTTTTTCTTGCTTTGCTTTTATACATTCTTGCTCTTAATTAAATCCTGATTGTTCTTATCTTGATTTTAAGTTAGGTGACATTTATTTATTATTTTTATCTTTGTCTTTGTCTTTGTTTTTGTTTAAATGTAAATATTTGTAACTCTGGTATTGGTCATTTTTATCATTATTCTTAGTTATAAGTATTCACATTTGAACCGGCTCATCGCAATTAGAATGTAATGTTATTATAAGTTACTCATACTTATGATGCATAATTTCATTTTGCTATAGTAAGCACTAAGAGTTTTGGGTTTCAAGTCAAAAAGTCAATACAGGTCCAAAGATTAGCTCTCAATACACCAAAGGTTTCATACCTAACTCTATGCAAGACATGAATCTCTTGGCATACATTATGAGTCTAATTGAATAGTGGTATATTTTTCTTCTATTCTCCATTCCTCATTCCATTTTCTCCCACTTATGGGCAAACTACAATGGCTTGAGGTCCATTCTAACTATGTAGGTAGTGTTTGGATACATGACGTATCTTGGGTCAGCTTAGCCATCTTCATTCTTCTATTCATCCCTTTCATCACTTTGTGCATCCTCATATACCTAGTTTTGTGTTTTTTCAATCATTAGACCATCGCATCTATGTTTGTACCTGCTCATATTTAACCCATGTAGTAGGTTATATCCTTGAGATATGCTTGCCAATTTACCCTACTAGGGCACAATATTTAGACCAATCACTGAATTAAATCAGCCCTTTTGGGGAAAAATTAATTATCAGTGATCAAAATCAGCCCTACTAGGGAAAAATTGCTTTATCAACTAATCAAATCCACTCTAATGGGGCACATTGTTATTTGTTTTCTTGGGTGCATCATTATCTTATTTCTTCTAATTCCAAACTCTATAGATTTTGCCCTCATTCTGGCATATTTTTAAAGTATGCTCTTCGGATCGATCATTCCCTAAGCACACAGCTTGCACCCTCTTTTAGGTGTGTTCAAAGTGTGTCACTTATATTTTTGGATTGTATCCTTCCCACTTTTTGCATCCTTAGGGCCCATTATATTATATTATATTTTGATCACTAAGAATCAATGCATACAAGCATTAGCTCATCTAGATTTAATCTCATCCATGGGTTAATTTCACTCTTTCTCTCTCTTTTTGAGAGTCCATACCTTTCATTCATCCTTATATGTTCTCTCAAGGGGGCATCATGGGTCATTTCCTTCCAGCTTATTTTTGACAATTATTTTCTTTGAAAATATGTTGTTTCACTTGAATGTCTTGCTACACATTCTCAAATAGGGGAAAATATAGACATCTAATTCCTAACACCATTGTGTTGAAATTGTAAATCTTACTTGAAGTGTAATTAAATGCTCAATTTAGGCCAAAATCACTTAAACATGCTAAATGATTTGAGCTTTTCATAAACAAGTGCCAATTTATGCTAATGTATCCTTAAATGGGATAATGCATTTTATGTGATTATTAACTTTTCTCAAATCACTTTGAGTCAAAATGATGAAAATGAAATTCGACACTTTGAACCACTGAATTCTTATAATTTGAAAGCACATGAAATGTGTATGTGTTATTTCATGTCAATAATATGCTAAATGGGGTATTGGTTTGTACACAACTGACACCTTCTTCTAATTATCCTCCAATCAAATTATGACTCAATAACTTGACATTTTAACCAATTTGATCAATAATGTGCAACCAATTTCTAAATACTTACATAAAATTTGGTTAATCTCACTTAGGCAAATTAATCCAAATTAAGAGCTTAAGTGGAAAATTCATGGAATTTATTGAATATTTCTTAATTAGAAATTGATTTCTAATATCTACATCATCAGGTGACATCATTTGTGGGGTGGCATCCATAAGCCATAAATGCAACAAATATCAAGTTTAAGGCCTCCCATGCCTCTTTAATGCCCCTTCCTTCCAAATATTTATGAGGGTATTTATGGATTAAGCCTCCAAAATTGAATTAATTCATGACCACACATCTTGATCTCAAGATGGATGGTCATGATTGATTCTGATCATTTCCAAAAAACTATAAATAGGAGGGCCAAGACCACCATTTTTAAGCTCTTTTGGTTTAAACTTACTATGCAAAATTCTCTTCACAACCTTTCTTTGTGTAAGTGTTATAATGCTTAATTTGAAATAAGATAGCTTCATTATTGACTCAGTTTGATCACATACATGAGCATAGCTTCATTGGTGCACTTGAGATGATGGAGTGACATTGTCATTCATCATTGACAAGGAGTTGAGCACCAAATCAAGGGGAAAATCATGTTTTGAGTTGTATTTGGATGATGGGATGCTCTTGGGAAGGTTTAATATATATGCTTTCTTTCAATAGATCTTAATTATCATTTTCAAACCTCATTTAAGGAGTTGGTTTAGTTAGTTATTTTCTTTATGCATTTCTTGAGTTTACTTGACTAATGCTTAATCTAACTCACTTTGGATTCCATCTCTATACTATTAACTATCTCCTTCTTCATGACATTCATCCCATCGATCCCCTCATACAGAATCATGCTTAGGCCATGTGGTCAACAACTAGAATAAAAGTTTTCTCAGCTATAATGAAACTCTTCATAAAACTGATATGATGTAATGCTTTGGATTAATGAGATTCTACAATAATGTTGAGAGAACTCCCAATGTCATGTAAACTGAAAGAAATAATTGTTTTAGCTCTAGAACTCACTACTCAAAAAAGAGAGTCAATAAATAACCAATCAAAATAGAGCTTCAAATTTATTTTCTTATGTATGATTATCCTTATTTCAATATACCAAACAATGCATTGATGCCTAAAAATGAAATGAGTTAGGTGTCTTAATGCTCAAATAAATTTGACCAAAATAATACCACTTATAGCTTGCACAAAGAAAGAAACCTTCCCAAGACTCCATAGTTCCTAATAAAAATTGATCCAACATGTACAGAAAGGCCCTCACAATAGCACAATCAAACAATCTTGATACTTTTATTCTTATTAAGCATAAGCCTGAGCTTGAAAAATACCAATAGCCTCATTGTTAGATGTAGACTAATGGTAAGAAGAAAATAGCTTAAAACAACGATGATGTGAAATGAAAAAATGAATAAAAATAACAAGTCATAAAACTCTAAATGAGACCATGAAATATATTATTTCATCAAACAATGGCTTGATTTCTCCTAAAGCTCACATTTTCCTATAAACGCTCTTTGTCTTCCCTTTTCACTCTTCCTTTTACATGAGTCTTTGACTCCTCATTTTTGATAATATATTTATTTTCCCTATACAAATAATACCAAATTAGACTAAATACCATATCCATTTACCCTTACTAACAATTTCCCTTTATGCTTTTGTGTTGTTATCTATATATCCCAAAGCACAATCCTATGTTACACTATTGTGACTCGAGATGAGCTTTGGGTGGGCCATATGTATACACCTAATATTTTTTATCCATATCACTTTACTAATGATTTCTCTTTCAATACTCATTGGTGCATCAATCTCCCTAAGTGCACATCTTAAGAAGTGCACCAAAAAAGGGGTAGGGTCAACTTGTGGTACTTTGTAAGAGATGTTTGCATACTATTTTATCAAACCTTCACTCCTATCAGTCTAACCTCATCTGAGTCTCTTTCCATCTTTCTTCTTTGTATTTTTTCCATCCAATTATGCTAGGCACCCTATGTTCCTATTATATTATTATAACCAATATAGTCTATTTCCTACATGTTTATCCATTTACTATATCAACCTACCTAATATAGCTCTAAATCTACCTATGTCTTCTCTACTATATCATCCTAGTTGATAGAGTATTGAGTTAGCAAACAATGTTCAATTATATCATCCTAGACTATACTACTAGCTTAAATTTGAAGTGATTTTTAGGTTTTGAGTTGCATATATATGGGTCATATTTATGATTTCCAACACACAACACTCATCTTCTTTGTTTGCTCTCACATTTATGCACTTAAGTAGTAAAATGAGGAGTTAAAGGATAAAGTCCTATTAGTTTGGAGGTCAAGTCTTTATCAAGGTATTTTAAGCTCAATAATATTTGAACCAAAGAGGTGTCCCAAAATAAGGACATCCAAGTCTTTATCCTTTCCATTTGAGGTCTTCACATACAACATCTCTTACTTGAGTTAAGGAGAGATTGATGCATTAAAAATTCAATCCAAGGTAAGTATATTTATCGCTATTCTCATTCCTTTAATTTACCTAGTAGATGGATATGCATTATTTATTTTTAGAAAAGCATATATGTTATTGTATTTGCCTAGCTCCTCATATACTTAATAAGTTGATATAGTATATGGCCCCTAGTATTTCCTTTATAATCATCCACATTATGGAAATTATATCTTATTTATTTTAGTGTTATTTTCTATCTTGGATCTAGGTTAGGGTTGTTTATCATTTCTTTGCATGTATATTCCTTACTATACTCTTGATACTCCTTTGGTCACCATTTATATATCATTGATTATATCTTGAGACCTAGTTAGACCCATATCCCATATCTTAGGCATAGACTTTGGAACTCTATACCCTTGATATTGAATGTGGATTAACCTATACTAGATCTATGTTCACCTTGAGTATTATCACTATATATTCAAGTATATGAATATCTATGTTATGATCTCTTATTTGTATCCTAGTCTATAGAGAGAAAGAGGATTGCTATATTAGCCATCTTAGCCTATGCATACATGCAATGCATATTTATCTAATGTTTAATAAGCTATTTAATATTTATCTGTTATAACATCATTTATCATTTCTAACATTACCCCAAGTGACTGAAAATAAGAGGTAAAAAATCAAAAATTATTTTGTGTTGCCCCGTTTCAACTCATTGATGGTGAATTTTACAAACTTTAGCATGGTGAGGTGTTTTATTGATGCAATTTAGAGAATAAACATGTATATTTTTTGTGAAAATTACATGGAACCATCAGTGGCCACTATGCAAGTGAGTTCACTACATACAAGATTCTCTTTTCTATCTTTTGGTGCCAACATTCTGTAAGTGATCTTTACATAGCCTTGAACCTATTTACATAGTTTCTCACACTCATACAAGCCTCCTCATTTATAGTTATAAAATTGGGTTCTTCACCTTTACATATTTTGTTAAGTAAATAACCTTGTGGTATTGTACAATGATTACCCAACTCCTTGCATCATTCTACATAACTCTTCCTTACTGTGTAGCTTTCCTAATGCTTAGCATTCTCTGTGAAGAGTCATGGTGCATTGGTCTATGGAATCCCATGTTTACTTCAAACCTAATTCATATTCCTCACTACTTTTACAATCCTTCACAAGTATTTTTTAACATTCATAGCTTATTCAATATTGGACATTTCAAGCTATAGCATTCACAATTTATGTATTAGTGTGCATCACTGAACCTCGTCTATGAATTCTAAGATACCACACAATACCTCATAGTGCTCACAACTTACCTTATTATTTCACATCACCTCAAAGTCTTATCACATGTCATCCATCTTATGTCTTTCTTCTTCACATTCCATTTATCACCACAGATCTATGTTGGACCATTACACATTAGTGTTTGCTCACCAACACTTTTCTATGATGTCTCATACTAGATGGCACACTCCATACCTACACCATGTCAGATCATCCTTACACAATGTCATGTGTGCGACCACAAATATCATGTGATTATGGAATATATTATGACTCATAACAATCTCTCCAATAATGGTTGTCAGTTGTAACTTTCATCTATCATCTTGTATTGTATACATATATATTGTAACCACTATGGTGGACATTGGATCATTCTTTATGGATTCATTAAAGATCATCCTATGCTAAATAAGAGACTTCTTGGCTTTTCTATATAAATCAAACACATTTATTCTGTATTATTTTATAGCAATCTAGGCAATCAATAAGGATGCATTCCTCTTCTAATATAATAGCCTACTCTCTTAGCTTTACTATCTCATTGTACTCAATTATACTTCCTATTATGCATTTTGAAAAAAAAATCCATTCTTTCATATCATTATTTTTCTTATCTCAAATGTGTTTGAATAGATTAGTATATTAATATTTACTTATGCATTATAACATCCATTATTTGTCTCTAAGCATGAATTATTTACCTGCACAACCAATCTTGTGCACCACCATGTGGATCATTATTATCAAATCATAGCTCTTTATTTTTCTTTTAAACACACAAGCTCAATGAGAGAAGGATGGATTGCTAGTCATTTCTATTTTTTTAATCCCAAAGAATGTCACAATGAGAGTAAGATAGATGATGCTGAGAAACAACTTAAGGTCACACTAGAAATCTATGAGCTCATTTCAAATGCCCTAGATCTATAGTGTAATGAACTCTTTGGGAAATTTTGTGATTTGATGGTTCAACTCAACCTAGTGTATATTTGTCCCTTCTCACAACTATCTCAATTATAGTTTCAATAACATCTCCCTTTAAAGTGAAAGTCAATCTTGGCATCCCCATATTTTAAGGCAAAATCAATGTTATAGCATTAGATGCCTAGATGTAACAACTTGAGGCATACTTATCAATCAATCAATTCATCAATGCTAAGAAGATCAACTTCACCATGTTGAATATGTCTATTATGGTGATTCATTGGTGAAAATAATTTAGTGTGTAACATGCATAAGATTGTGTTCTAATATACTCTTGAAAGAATTTCATCGATGTGTAAAGGAGGAGTATTATTCTCTCTAATGTTTTGAATATGAATACATAAAGTTATATAAATTACACCAACATAAAGATTAGTCAGTGGAGGACTACACCAACAAGTTCCATGGCTACACCACATGCTTACATGAGAAATTGAATCAACTATATAAAGTGTTAAAGTATATCAGTGGAATCTCACCTTATATCTATGCAAATATGGAATTCTTAACTTTTGAATATTTTGGGAAAGCTTATTGCAATGCCACACAGATTAAGTTAAAGCCAAGATAAATAATTGTCTCCCCTCTTCATCCAATAACATGAACAAGATCCATCCTACACATGACTCCCCATCTCAACTTCCTACCCAAAAGTAGAAAACTTTTCATAAAGGGGAATAGCCTAAGAAGGCTACAAAAAATTTGAAGACTCTCGTGCTTTCCAAATTACAAAAAGGTAAAAAAAAAGTGGGTGAAAAGTGGTGTTACAACCATTTATCACACACCTATGATTATTTTTAATAGTGCTTGCACAATTTATGTTAGGTTAGTTCTTGTTTGATTACCAACACTAAACACTTTAGAGGAATGTGATTATCTCTTCCACACAAATTTTTGGGTTAAATGGAAACATCTTCATGTCATCATTGTTATTTTGAGTTAGAATATCATTTTTTAAGATGAATCTCAATGTATAAAACTTCATATTGCTACACATCCTCACCCTTATTTGCTTGGATGGATCTAGTCTAAAATATATATACAAGTCTGACAAAAATATACCTTCAAATATAAATTCAAGTTAATGGAGGATAATTTCACATGCGACATCAGACCTATAGAGGTTTGTGACATACTATTGGGAAGACCCTACATATTTGACTTCAAATCTATAGAATTGGATTGTTCATATCAAATACCATTTCTCTTATTTATTTAAGTCATCACCTTCAAAAAATATCACACTAGTATTCGACAAATAATGTCACAAACTCATCTTACACATGCATAAGTTCATGTTACTCATGGTCTATCCTAGGGTACCATGTGCATGAAAGTAGTAAGGCATTGGTAATGTGTAAATTCACAGCTCAAGAAGTACTAAAGTGATATTGTGAAGTATTTTTAGTACCCTAAGGTCTTGTTTTTTATGAATTTTTAATACCCTAATAAAAAAATTAAATAGCATAAAATATCTATTGTACCACATTGAAAACATTACACATGGTGGGAGCTAACTTGGTTTATAACTTTTTTTGTCATTGCATTCATTTTATTATTTTTTATTATCATTCTTGATTATGTATAAAATAATTTGTAGCTTAAATAATAACATATTTAGTCAAAAATTATATATAAGAATGAAATTATACATCATTTAGTGTAGTGTTCATACTACTAAGTTTGCATGCTCAGGCATTTTTTACAAGATAAGTCGAAAAGATAATGCAAGCAATAAGATTTACATAAATATTGCATCTAGTAAGATCTCATATAATATTCTCGATAATGATAAATATTATATTCATATGAATCTATATTTTTAGTCTTTGTAAACAAGTTCTTCATCTCTGCCATAATTTTTGAGCTTAAATAATCTCAGTTCCGACACTTCTATACATCATAATTGCCTCTAGTACATGACTCAAGCTTGAGTTTTCAAGGTTTTATAGTTTTAAAAGGGTATAAATAATTTTTAGCTTTAAAAATGGTATAAATGGTTTTCAAGGTTTTAATCTCAAAACTTCTTTAAAGAAAAAGTTCTCAATATTGGTGGAATCACTAGTCTTCCTACATGTTAAAAAGTGTGCCATCTTAGAAAATATATCCAAAATAACAAAAATATATTCATTAGATTTTTGAGTTCTAGGCATCCCAATAATCAAATTCATGGTCAATGCATGTCATGGTCTATTTGGAATAGGTAATCGTTAATAGAGTAATGTATTTTGACTTTTTCCTTTAGCATATTGTAAAACTATACATATTTACATGAACTTATTCACGTCCATATTCATACATGTCAAATAATAATTTTCACTCAATTTTAAAAAAATTTTATCATTCCCAAAGTTACATTCTAAGCCTCCATTTCATTTTTCCTTTAATAGGTCCTCTCTCATGAAACCTTGAGTATACACAACTTATTTCCTTTGAATAACAATCCATCTTGAACTCTATACTCTAACCACAGAGTTTTATACAATTTTTTTGGATTCATGTATGTTTCCCATGCATATAATAAATCTAAATCCTCTTCATATAAATATTTCATTGAGTCAACCCCAATGACCTTTACCATGAGATCATTCACAATAAAAGCTTGCCTACTCAAGGCATCTGCAATCTCATTTGATTGACTAATTCTTTGTCTCAAATAAAAATAAGGATTTAAATAATTTATACCCATTTCATGTGTTTTTTATTAATTTTAAATTTTTTGTTTATGAATTTCAAGTATAAAACAAATTATTTTACCAATAATTAATGCCTCCACTTCTTATGAGATTGCAGTTTTGAATAAAATTATTAGTCATATAACAAATATTTTATCTTAGCTTCATTCAAATTCTCATTAAAATATGCAATGTGCTTACCTTATCAACTAATTAATGCTCATATGTTTATTTTTATTGTATCGCATTCCACTTGAAATACTTTTCCAAAATTTGATAAAGCTAACAGTGACTATCCCATAACATTTTTCTTCAAAAACTAAAATATATCCTTTATTGCAGCTATTTATTGAAACTTTTTTACATCCTTTCATATTCTTTGTAATTGGTGCACAAATGCGACTAAAGCTCTTTATGAAATTTGTATAATTTTTTTCAGCCCATGGAAAATTCTTGCCTCAAACATATTTTTTGGTGAATGCCACTCCACAATTTCTTTCACCTTTTCAACATCCATGTTCAACCCTTATCTTGAGATCACAAATCCAAAATATATTATCTACTATTGCATGAATCTACACTTATTTAATTTGACCAACAAATTATCTTCCTTTAACATGTCCAAAATCAATCATAAATGCTTCAAATGTTCCCTCTCTATAATGACTAAAAAATAAAATTATCATCCAAGTAAACAATCACAAACTTACACATAAATGGATTCAATACTTCATTCATAAGTCTCATTAATGTGATTAGGGAGTTTTAAAATTTGAATGACATAACAAGTGACTCATACAATCCATCCTTCATCTTGAATGTAGTCTTCCACTCATCCCCTTCCCTCATTTGAATTTTGTGATATTTGATTTTCAAATCTATCTTAGTGAAGTACTTAGCTTCACTCAAACAGTCCATCAAGTCATCTATTCTTGGAAATGGAAACATATACTTAATGGTTATATTTTTTATAGCTCTATAGTTTTTACACATTATCAAATATCCATACTTCTTAGGTGATAATATGTTTGGGACTACATAAGGGCTCAAACTCTCCTATATAAAACTCTTTTCCAACAACTCTTATATTTGCCTCTTTATATCCTCATTCTCCATTAGAGTTATTCTATAAGCATCCTTGTTTGGAAAACTTGATCCCATAATTAAATCTATTTGATGGCTAATTCTCCTCATAGGTGGCAATCCATCCAAAAAATTACTTGATACAATATCAACATATTCTCCTAGCAAATTATGAATTTCAACACAGAGATCACTCACCTTAGTGGTTGTCACAACTTGTATAGGATTTAGAATGATATCAAAGTATGTCTCTTCCATATTTTCAATCTTTAAAAAAAAATTAATAGAAACCAACATTACCTTAGGATTATTTTCCACCTCTTCTCCTTTCTCCTTCAATGGGCTCAATTTGAACCTCTTCCCATCCTTCACAATAGTATAGGTGTTCGCTCTACTATCATGCACTACTCTTCTATAAAACTTACATGGCCTTCCAAAAAACACATGACACACATCCATGAGCATAATATCACATAAAACATCATTATTATATGAACCAATTATAAAAAATTGTCGTATATTTTTCATTCACTATCACTTGATGACCTTAAGCGACCATAAAACATTTTATAGAGTTAGATGCACTACCATTTTCAGCCCATTTTTTCCACCATTTCTTGAGACATTAAATTATCCATGTTACCACTATCACTAATTATTTTACAATACTTACCTCCAAATTTTCAAATAGTTTGGAATATACCCTTTTTTCCACTAGTTTTATTTCCTTGGATGGTTTTAAGATTACAATTTTCATCATAAGAGCCTCTCCTCATTCTATGTGTTTTGGAGAATCAACACTCTCTTCATATTCATGAAAAATATGGTTTGTCGCTTCAACCCTCTTATTTTTATTTTAAAATACTTCTAGACACTCAGAACATCAATGTCCAATATTCATATTGCACTCAAAGCACTTATCCAAAAAGCCTCTATGTTTTCCTCTTCCAAAGGATCCTCTTTCTATAAAATAATAGCCTCTTCCTCTTGCATTTTATTTCTTATTTTGAGAGGTGTTTATTTATTTTTCATTAATATTTTGTCCTCTTCCACCATAGTTTTGTCCTATTCCTCTTAATAAATTTCCTCTGCCTCTAGAGTTCATTTGTTTCCTTCTAGACAACTTTTCTTATGCCTTCAATGCACATTGATAGGCTTATCCTACCATTATTAGTTTGAAAAAATTGATTTCATCTTGAATGTAGACATACATTAGAATCACATATCTTGACACATTCTTTGGATCATCTTCCATATGTCTAACTCATATGAAGATCATATAAAATTCCTCTGTATTCTTTAATACACATTTCTTTTTAATACTATTTTTTTAGAAAACTCATTTGGTAATCTAAATGTAATAAATTGGCTTTCAATTCCATCACCATCCTATCCCAAGATTTTATTTTCTATTTACCTTTTATTTGGCTTTCAATTTGCACATGATCCAACCATAAATTTCATGACCTTTCAAATTTTTCCAAGAAAACTTTACCTTCTTGGGTTCCTCCATTAACTCATGGTCAAAATACTTCTCCATCTCTATGATCCAATCTATAATATACTTGGGGCTTAATATTCCATTGCAACAAGAGATATAAAATTTCATATTACTACTAAGCTTTGAAATAATTTTGAGAAAAAAAATCTCAAGTTTATCCATAATATCTTCTACTTCAAGCTCTTGAGCTTCTACTTCTTCATCATCACTCACATCTTCAAAACAGGTTCCTCTTCTTTGCATTGTATCCATTTCATCTAATATTTATTGTATTTATCTCATAATATTTATCAATTCTATAACTCTGTGTGCCCTTAGTCTATCTCTTCTTCCAATGGGATTACTCATGATTTGGCATTTTCTTGTGAAATATATGGTTGCTTGAAATTTCTTTTCACTTTCCTAATGAACTAAAACCTCTGTGAATAGTTTTCATTATGAATCAGCATGATTGTGACATGTATCATGAATTTATTACCTCTGTGTAACAATTTTTTTGTGCTTTGGTGGCCTCCTTGCACTCTATGGACCTATGGACTTATTAAGTCCATCTGATAGTCACACACATATTCACTAATCTATGGCCTATATTTTGGCATGGACCCATTGATTGTTGAGTTCAACTTAGTGAATGGTCATATGTCCCCACTTAAGTTATGGCTTCCATCTTTAACATTTGACCTTTTTTGTGAATAAGTAGTGATTACGACACTTGTCACCCTCACAAGCACATGTGATATCCTTTAGAAATAAGGGCCACCTTGAATTTCATGGGGATTTTCTAAGATTGTAGATATGTTGGAATATCAATTCTAATTTAATATCACACAAGTCCATTATGAACTCCATTAGACTTAGATGTGAATGAGGATTAAATCCTATGTGACCTCCATTAACATTTCAAACACTTAGTGAATTTTTATGTGGTCATCATGAAACTATAACTTGAGGCTACAAATAAAAACATGGTTTAAGGAAATGATCCAGTCTATGATCTCTATGGATACTGAAAACTCTTAAACTAGAAACCTATTCTTTGTGACTCTGTTAAGCTCCAAAAAATCCTAAGAACTTCTAACCAAAATTCATAATATTTATTTAGCGATGCAATATTGCTCATTCGCCTTGGATTCTCTTACGTCATTAAGAAAGTGATAGTAGACGAATTGGATGGAAATATTTTAGAGGAGGTGTCAAAGGAGATAGATGAGATGTAATTTCTAGATACAGTGAGGAATGGACCTCCAAGGTAGACCAATGTTGGGTCTAAGACTAAAACCATTACATGACCAAAAAAGAGAGATGTAAAAAAGGTTGCATTGTATAAATTAAAAGAGTAGGCATAGAAATAACGATGATTTCCGATGTGAGTGTCAAATTTTATTTGGAAAAGATAGGAGGGCTCCAACTACTTGAATTATCACATATTTAGAAACCTAAAAAGTTAGTACAGTTATCATCTTGTGTGTGCACTAAAATAAATTATATTTTGTGGGGTGAAGAATGAAAATATCACCCCAACATGTAAACATATCAAATGGATTACATTTCACTAGAGAGGATGTTAAACATGCGTTGGTAAACACCAAAGAATTCAAAAGAGTCACCATAATGTTGAAGTACATAAACAATAAACACATATACATCATGCATAGAATGGGTGTTAAAATCATGCAACTAAACATTGCATAATTTATTTTTGATGATATAATTAAAAGTGATAATAAGGCCCAAAAATAAATTGACTCATTCATGTGGGGCACAATTATTATTTTATTAGTTATTGATGAAATTAGAATACTAGATGGATATGGAAAGAGGATGTGGCTTCACCCATTATGGGAAAAATCACTATCAAAGAGATACATTAATCACATATACCTTAGTCCTTATAAGAAAACTTACATGATCAAAATGAATAAATGATGTGACAATATGGTGATGGTATTTGGTAATAAATGGCACATTCCAATGGGAATGCTAAACGTATATGTCACCTAAGGTGAACTTATAGTAATGAATCATCATTATCTCACAAAAACACATTTAGAGAGTAGAAAATCTTCATGCTAGATAATATTACCATATGGGGTCTCAACACATTATTTTAATAAACAATGAATAGAGAACCTAATATGCAATGGGATAAAGTGAAGATGAGAAGATTGATGAGGACATGTTGTGACTCAAAACACTATACAAGTTCCACAATAATGTAGTGGTGGATGATGATAATGAATTTGATGATGACTCTAATTTTATTGGCCATGTATTTATGGAAATAGTGGGGAGGGATAAGGATTGCCACATTTTTCATATCTAATATGCCTTGAAACCCAAAAATCATAAAGGAGAGCATGATGAATGACTAGTACATACACAAGAGGCACATGGTGAGGTTTTAAAAAAGGATCCTATAATTGAGCCAATAAAATATGCTAACGAAAAGGAGGGAACAAACCTAATAATAAAAAGAAGAAAACTATATGCATAGAATAATTGCATAATGATGCATCATCCAATCAGTGAGTGAGAGAAACACAAGGCAAGTAAGCATAGAAACTTGGGTAGAGGTAAAATCCAACATCAAGGACTCTAAGCACATGGTTTCAACACAAAACATGGACAATTTAAATGATGAGGATAATGTGCCATTCTCTAATTTGAGACGGTCATCTACATCTCTTAAAAAGTCACCACCTAGACAACCTACTCCACTCATGCCTATGGTAGATGTAGTGGAGCCTTCCAAGGTACCTCTATAGATTAAGTATAGTGTTGTACCCATAATACTTAGCAAGGATCATAAGGCTATAATAGCACAACTAGCATAAGAATTGATGGATGATAATGCACTATGTTTTGTTGTATATGACTATGGAGATGAGAAAAACTCCCAAGGGCCATTAGTTAAATAAATAATCATTGGATGAAGATACCATGTATGAATAGGTGAGCATGCTATATGGTGATGATTCATTAGCTGATAAAATAAGTGTACTAGTGCAGGAACTAGGATTAGATGGCTTTAAAAAAATTATCTAGGTGGATAATGAGTAAGGAAGAGAGGAGAAAGAAGATAGATAAGGGAAATGGATGAAGTAGTTGTAGTACAGATAGATAAGGATGAAAACAAAATACATGATGTTAAAATATCTCAACATGAGGAAAATAAGGATGGCATGCATAAAACAAACAATCCAAATGACTTGGGATGTATTTCTTCAACATCGAAGTCAATCAAAAAATACACACCAAATGAAAAAGAGAGCCTTGAATAAAAAGAGAATACAATTAGAGAACGAGTCCAAAAGACCATATATAATAAAGAATTATTCTAATGGAACTTATTGCATAAGTAAAGTGCCTTAGAGTAAACCCAAAAGGAGTTATCATTTTTTTTTACACTCATATGGATGAGCCTTCATTCAAATCATTAGTGACTTGTGTGTGATTGGATGAACCATAGACCATTAATAGTGAAATGGAGATTGTGCAGGTAGACATAACCATAATTACTAAGGTTCAATTAGGGTGTTCGTTAATGAGGTTGGCTTCAAAAGTGTCACAGAAAAATGTCATGAACAACACAATTTCAAGGAACAAAAGGAAACAACTAGAAGAAGCTAACAAGAAGTGCACTCTGGCAGAGCAAAAAATGTCACTCATTGATTTGAAAATATTATATCATCCATGAGGAATCAAAATTTATAGATGGAGTTTCCCTTGAATAGATAAAGGATATTGATCAACTTGGATTGATGGTAGATTGCTTATTTTTGAAGGGAAATAGCACCATTTCTTGAGAATTGGAATAAGAAGAAAAGGAGAAGGCATAGCAAAAATTTGATGAGAAATTATAGAGTTTTAAAAAGGTTCTATCTGAGCTCCAAGAGAAGGTGGACCTTGAAAATTATGAATTCTGAAATTTCACACACCAAATGGCGGTAATCAATGCATGCCTACTCATAGAGGAAATGAAGAAAAAGGATTTGAAAATAAAAGTGTACCAAACAAAGGATGGGGTTGAGAGGAGTAAAATATTTAAGGATGTTGACAAGTTAGGAGATTAAAATGAATAAAAGCATAAATAATTAGAGAAAACTTTAAATTTCATATAACATAAATCTATGGATGAAGAAACAATGGAGTAAGATATAAGATGGGATTTTCTGAAAAGTAATACAAATCAAAAGGTGCAAGAAGATGATGACCAATTTCTCATGCTAAATAATTTAGTCATGTAGATGTTGAATAGGGTACAATAAATTTAGGTTGGATTTACAAGGTGGGGTATATTTGAGGATGAGATGTTAAATACCGTACTAGAATTTTTAGAAAAATAACATGTAATAGAAGAGTTGTCTAGAAATGGACAACAAGGTTAGTGTGGGGTGATGTTAACTTGTAATTTTGACAAAGTATATAAGTGCACATGTGATTTTATTGGTACCTAGATAGAGAAAAAGGCATGCATATTTTTTGTGAGTAACATGAAAAGGTACGAGATACAAGAAAAGGGTAAATAATATGAGACCCTAATTTTGATAAAGTCTATCATAGTGCTATTAGGCTCAATGATGCACAAGGAAATGCCATCAGGTTCACTAGTTCATAAGGAAGCACTTGGATTGGAAATACCTACCAAGTCTCAACATATAATTATGATGGAAATTTGATTAGCATAAAGCATAGAGCATAGTGAATGAGAATGAATTTGCATGAACCACTATGCACAAATTTAGGATCGCCAATCTAGGGAGCTGGCAAGATGAATGAGTCTTCAATAAAAATGGCATTAAGGAAAATTATTACATGAAAAGGTTTTGAGTGGATCTAGCATAGTATGGCATGAATATAGGGTTCAGTTAGTCAAGGTAATTTATTTTAAAGTATTCACACCTTACTATATTTAGAATTAGTTGAGCACTTCAAGGGAAACATAATATTAATTGTGAGTGTAAGGTGGTGGTTTATACCTATAATATCCCACATTACCTCATGGTTTAGGCAATTAATAACCTTATGGATGTTGTTTTTATTGTTGTTAGCATTATTGTTGGGTATTTTTTGAACCTATGGTTATCATTGTTGATATTTCTAAATATTGAAGCATTCATATAATACTTTGAATTAATGTGAAAAAATCCAAAAGCTTCCATTAATGGTTGTTGGTATTATTTAACTTTGTTTATTAAATCTATGATGTATGGTAGTGATTGTCTATTAAATTATTTCATAAATCTTATTTAATGTTTAATATAAAAAACTATTGTTTCATGTCAATGTTCCTATAAATACCAACAAGGGTAAATGGTCCAAGCCATATTTTGTGACTAACCCAAACATTCCACAGTAGTCTCTCACTCCATGTGCCTTATGTGAACGTGCAATCCCACTTTCATGATATGTTGGTGTAGTATCATTTGTTAGGGTAAGCACAGCGGTGTAGACATGTTGACTAGTTCATATAAAAATTAGCCAACAATAAATATAAAACCCTGATAAATGATTAATCTTAAGGTAAAAGAGACATAAGGTTTATTATGCTCAAGTCAATAATCAGGATCACCAACAAAATTATTAATAATCTAATTAATGTGATTTAAATGAGTTAAAAATATAAATATTTAGATTATGTAAAATAGGGAAATAATCATACAAATATGAATGTAAGAGGGTAGATTGATATTACACTTAAAATATTATAAATTGACAAAGCAAGATGGAAGAGACATACTTGGCTTATTTTGATATTTTGTTACTCAATGTGTTTGTCACTATCCTTGAAAATGTTTTGTGTCTACTCTCTAACTGTTTAGATCAGGGAATAGATGTTTGAACCCTACATGGACACTATCGATAATAATCATACCCTTGTGGTGATTGGTATTATCTACGCCCTGCCAATAGTTTCATTATTGATTTTACAAATCTATGACACCTCATACTAGTATGCCTACACCTATAGATGCCCCATGTGTGTATACTCACCTTTGGCCCTATGTGTTGATCCCTATTTTCATTTTGATTTGAAACCCTAATTACACTTTTAAAAATAAGATGACCCTCAAAAAATGGTTTAGTATGTTGGGTTAGGTAGCACCAACCACTTGCCTTCATTCCATACTTTAAAGAGGGTTCAAACTGCACGTAGTTTTACCACCTAGGTGTGTGCGTGCACCATCATGATCAATATAAAAGTTTTACCTTATTTTGTATTAGTGTACCTAAATATTATATAGTTTTTAAATATTCAAATTATCCAAGATATGTCTAAATTAAGAAAATATAA
Organism: Torreya grandis; assembly: GCA_037957365.1. Taxonomy (NCBI): domain Eukaryota; kingdom Viridiplantae; phylum Streptophyta; class Pinopsida; order Cupressales; family Taxaceae; genus Torreya; species Torreya grandis. The sequence continues at coordinate 3,001,205 of JARHVA010001060.1, forward strand.
ATGTATAATTAGATATTTAATTACACTTTTCTATTTATAGAAATGATCAAGAAGACTAGGGTACTTATCTTGTTAATGTTTTATTCGAGTTTAAGAGTGCGTCCAAGTGGTAGAAAAGAATAAAACTAGATCATGAGTCACTCAAATATGTAAACTAATTATTTTGACCTACCTTGATGAATCTGACAATAATTAGATGTTTGCATCAGTTTTAGTCATCTAAACTCTACCAAAAATGTCATTATTTATGTCAAATTATTTCATCATAAATCGTTATGCCTACTTAAAAACCATTGTTTTATGTAATATCAAAATCTTTTTTTTTTTTGCAAGTCCAAAATTATATATCCTTCACTTTGAAACCATAGTTCCAATTTCAACACTGAGTTTGCCTTGAAAAGGGAATGGAAAATATAGATTGAGTTGACCCCAACCACCCCTCATTAAGTGGATGAGCATTATCTATGTTTCTAATACTCTGAAGAAGACTCAAACCAAATGTATTTATCCTAGTTAGATTTATGTGTGTAATAATTGTATTTTAGTATTGATGCAATTTGTAATCTAGATTTTGACACTTGATAGTGGGAAGACTTGACTTGGCTTGAGGGTGCTTGAGATTTGGCTAAGGCTTGTTCCTTGTGATTAATTTATGATTTTTAATATTTATAGCTGTTCTTATTAATGTGTAAGTGGTTTCCTATGAACAATAGATGTAAGCTTAATAAATGTTAGATAAGAATAAGCTTAGGCCTAGTGTGTTTAAATAGGTGACTCATTGGGTAACTTCTCATGCCACCAACATGTGGGAATGATTTCATTTTGTAAAATGATTTTTAAAGTTCATGTGGATTTATTTGTTAGTGAGTCATCTGGGTATGACCAAAGGTGTATAGTAAACATGAATTGTGATTTGATGATCAAAAGATAGTCTGATTAAGATAATAAGTAAATTAAGCACAAATTAGGGAATTCTTATAGGTGATTGATAATATGTCAAGAATGTGGGGCCTTTAGAAAGCAAGTGGATAGAAGAGAAGAGTGTGTAAGAGATATATGTGTACACACAAGTCATGTAAGGTAAATATGGGTCAAGACTGACATTGTCAAGTGTCTAATATCATATTTATGTGTCTAAAAGTGTCCCAATTTTATTCTAGTATAAAAAATTATAGAGTTAAAGGATAAATAAATTGTGTACCTTAGTTTATAACCACATTTTATATTTTAGAGAAGGCTCCAAGTGTCCATCTTGATATATGCAATCTTTTATTAAAATATGCAACAATCAATGTCCATATAATACATAAAATTTGAAGTAAAATAGATCAATGAAACATTTTAGAATTTGAAGAGTAAGGATGGAATACACATGTAAATAGGTGAACTATGCTTCCCTCTAAAATAATCAATATTGGGATGATTCTTACCCCAGGATAATGTCATGGTGTGATTATTTTCCAATGTGAGTGCCACTATTAAAATCATGGGTTGGGAAGTTAAATTCCCCAACCCTCATGAAGGAGTAGTGTTAGGTCATAGAGTGATGTAGAACCTCAAACACACTACTCATTTAGCTGATATTAAACTTATAATAACTTCAAGATGAAAAATGTGAAGCCTTATATTAGGATCATATGTAAATATGAATAGACTAAATCAACCATTATAAATGGATTTTACATTTAGAATGCTACTTTTAGTGCCTTTGACACCAACTTGAAAATAGAAAACTACATTTATAAACAACATCCATATTGCTTAATTTGATTAATTTTTCCAATATGATATAATATTCCATAAATATATGTCACTTTGATCCCAATCTAATAAGTCTAATGAACTATCAATCATGTACTTATAAAATGTCTGCATATGCATTGCATATGCCTCCAAAAGTATCTCAATCTATAAATATATGTCTCATAATCTGATCAACTAATAATTTGACCCAATTCAAACCCTCTAAATCATGAAATATATCCCAAAATATGAATTATATATGTATGTAGGTTTTACCTCTCTGACAAGCCTAATAATATGCCCCCCTTTTGAGGAGAGGGATGTAGCCTGTGAATTAGTCATATTAGAAAAAAGAGTTAAATGCATCATGTTAAATAGAAATATGTAAGCATGAAAAACATGTGAAAACATGAGGATAATATGTCATCATAGTATGGTTATGATAAATTCCATGTAGAATATATGCAATACACACATGTAAAGTCTAGAATGTAAATGAATTAGCAAAGCATACACAACCATATCAATTTATACACATGACACATAGATTAACATGGGAAACCTCGAGAGGTTAAAAAACCCATAAATATTATATTCATTTATATGATAAACTATAAAGCCCAATACACATCCTTCATCCTTCTTTCTTCTTCTTTGATAAACCTTATTCACAAAGCGTTTTCAATATATTTGCCACATGTAAATATCAATTCACTCAATGTTTGAATGTTTTCACCAAGTGTGTCAAATGAATTATAATATGAGTAATACCTTATTTATAATGGAGATGAAGGGAGGTGATCGTTGTAACCAATGGATCCATCTTCCACAAGAATCATTTAAAAATAATTTTGTAAGAAATAAATAATTATTTTTTATTATTTATTTAAACATCAAATTAAATTAAGGGTCTAAAATAGCCCACTTAACCATTAAATATTCTAACACTCTCCCTTAATGTTAAGTGGGATACATACCATAGCCACCTTAATAAAAGAATTATACTATTTAAAAAATTAAAGAATTTAAAAACATTCATCATGCCAAACATCACCTTTTGAAACAAAAGGAATTATAATCCATAAACTACTTAAAGTAAGTTTAGGTTAGCATGATCATGAGACTACATCTCATAGTTTTTCATGAATAATTATCTAAGCATTATTCGAGTCTTTCTAACATAAGGACCTTCATTACAAAGTATGTTTTTATGTATTGGGCACAAAACTAAAACTTCCATACAAAATTTACTAAAATCACATAATGTGATATATTATAATGCTTTCACAATGAGAATAATTATAGAGAATAAAAAGGAACATATTGCCATTAAGAAGTGACATTTTCATGCACACTCCCACTCAATGGTAACTTCGAGAGGTCTAGCATTGCATGTAATTAATAAAACTTGGTAGCACCAAGTAGTTTTGTGAAGATATATGTCACTTGTTCATTCACAGGATAGAACTATAGATTAATATCATCATTGAGGAATTTCTCTTGGATGAAATTCATGTGAACTACAATATATTTAGTTCTTTGATGTTGCACTAATTTTTTTATCACAGCTATAAAAATTTGGTTATCACATAAAAGGGTGGTACTATGAGAAATATCTAAATGAAGTTCTCCTAACAACTTTATAACCACATGGCTTCTTTCGTAGCTTCTATAACACTTATATACTTTGCTTCAATAGAAGAGATAAAGACAACAGCTTATTTTTTACTACTCCAAGTGATAGCACCTACACCAAACTTAAACATATATCCAGAAATAGATTTATGATCTATAGTATCACTAGCATGATCAACATCATAATAACTATATAATTTAGCATTATCAATGGAAGAAAAAAATAAACCAAAATTAATAGTTTCTTTGATATAACTAAATGTATGTTTAGCTAATTTCTAATGATTCAAATAGAGATCCTATATGAATCTGGAAAGAACACTTACAACAAATAAAATATATGGCCTAGTAATGGTTAGATAAATCAAACTATCAACAAGATTTTTATAAAGAGCAGGATTAACTTTTTCATATACAGGTTTTAGATCAAGCTTAACACCAACTTCAATAGAATTATATGTAGGCTTAAAATCAAGCATATTAAACTTTAATTAGAAGATTATGAGCATATTAAAATTGTGATACAATAATTGAATTTTTATCCTAAAATATAGACATTCTTAAAAATGATGAAGAATGCCTAAATTAATCATTTCAAATATTTGATTGAGTTTATCCTTATACTTATGAATTAAACTAATTAGATCCTTAGTAATAATAAGATCATCAACATATGGAATAGATGAAATGGAATTTTGCAGACTGTTGGTGTGAGTTAGGGCCTGCATGCCCTAGCTTGTTGTATCTACTACTGGGGGTCACTTAGTGCGCACAGGGGGGATTGTTGTGTGCACAGGGGTCTGGAGGGGGTTGGACAGGGGTTTGATCCCCTCCTTGTGGTATCTGGGCATTTTTTTGGCCATTTTTTGGCACATGGGCATCTTGGCAGAGGGTGTGTGGTAGTTTGGGCAATTAGGCCGACTACCTTGCTTCTTTCCTTCTGCTTATTGGTGCTTGAGCTTGTTTTGCCATGGAGAATTAGGGTCTTGCTTCTTCCCTAGATTTTGAGATGGTAGATCCATCCTCTTTATTGCATGCCAATAACAAGGATCGGTCTGAGTTTCCTCTTTTTGGAGAGGGTACCTCCTTGTCAAAAGGGTTGATTTGAATTAAAAAAGTTAATGGATGTTTGGAGAGATTAAAAGATAGACCGGTTGTGGTTATTCAACCTGAGCAAGTTTCAGAGGATGTTGATTACTAGTGAAAGCATGCTCTTATTTACAAATTTTTGGGCCTTCGTCTTTCTCTTCCCATGTTGGAATCCTGGGCAAGTCAGGTTTGGAACCCTGAAGGAGATATGGAGATTCTTTTAGTGGCTAATAACTATTTCTTGGTTATTTTTTCAAGTATGTCAAACACGAATAGAGCTTTTGAAGGTGGCCCTTATTTCTTTAAATAGGTTGGGCTCTTCATCAAGCCTTGGCATATGGGCTTCAACTCTGATGAAGAGATCCCTTTGTAGGTGCCTGTGTGGGTTTGTTTATCGAGGCTTCCATTGGAATTCTGGAAGGAAGATATCCTCCACTCATTTTCTTTGATTCTTGGGAACCCTGATAGAGCGGCTTCACAGACTCAAGAGCGTAAGGTATTTTCTTTTGCTCGTATTTGTGTTGAAGTTGATTTGAATAATCCATTACTAGACTCTATGGAAATTTGTATGGGTTCTTCCTCCTGGATCCAACAACTAGATTACAAAACCCTTCCATTTAGATGCAAAATTTGCCATGAATATGTTCATCTACACCGCAGTTGTCCCAGATTGAAATCTTCCCCCTTGTCTGCCTCTGGACCTCCTAGGATAGACAAGGGGAAAGCTCTAGTATCTGATGGGCTTGTTGATAAGGAGGGATTTATCCCAGTTAAATCCAATAATAAAGGCAAAGGCAAAAAGAGATCCTGGAGTGATAGACAAAATGAGGGCACATTTAATAGGTTTGAGGTTCTGGATAGCGTAGTCCAAGAAGATGGTATTCCAGTTGAGCTTTCTTCTAGGGGTAAGAGTCAGGTAGAGATTCAAGAGGTGGAAGTAATGAAGGAGGAGCTAATTTTATTGTCAAGAGGTCAACAGGTCTGTCAGCCAGCTTTGGACTTGCCTTCTCAAGTCCAGAATATTGGTGGCATCTAGGAGTCACATATTCTGGTGGGTACTGTTGGGTTGGCTCCTTATCCCCAAGTTATGAAGGGATCTGAGGATCCTGTGAAGGGTGTTAAGGCTCCTCTTGCCTTAGGCTTGCAACAAAAATCTTATAAAAAGGGGCCCCTAGATAAACAATCAAGGAACAGAAGGAAGACTGATCAAGAGAAGGTTAAGATTATGGGTGATACGTTGGTTGAGTTTGGGTCTGTGAAACCCATTAATTCCCACATCTCACACCCCCCTAAATGATAGTCTTATCATGGAATGTAAGGGGGTTGAATAGAGTCCCTAGACAAAAGGTTATTCAAAGATTAATCGAGTCTCAGGATCCAAATGTGGTCTTTATGCAGGAAACCAAGCTTACAGTGGATGGTTTGAATAATTGTGCTCAGCGTATCTGGCCCCAAGGCTACTAGCTGGGGGTGGGGGCATTGGGTAGTTCTAGGGGGTGGCTTGCTTCTAGAACCTGAGGAAAGTCTCCCCCTTATGGTGGGTTTCTAGTCGGTCTTCCATCTCTATGGTTGCCTCCAATTTTGAAACTGGTGAAAGATGTCTTTTCTCCAATATTTATGCTCCTACTGATCTTTCAGGAAAGACACTTCTCTAGGTTCATATCAAGTATGTCCATTCTCTGGACCTGTTTCTCCCATGGATTTTGGCTGGTGACTTTAATGTTGTTCTTAGTATGGATGAAAAATGAGGAGGGGTAGCCAGGCTTGACCCTTCTCTTTTGTTTAGAGATAATATTAGTTTCCTAAATCTGGTTGAGATGAAGGCAAGCAATGGAGTTTTTACTTGGAATAATAGGAGGTGTGGTGATGAGGCTATCTCAAAATAGCTCAACAGATTTTTAATCTCCTGTTATTGGATGAGCAGTAGGTGGACTACCAGTTCTAAAATCTTGGAGGAGGGGATCTGACCACTAGCCCACCAAACTCTGTGTCTCTTCTTATGGGGTCACTAAAAACCCTTCTTTCAAATTTCAACTGATGTGGTTACGAAATCAATCTCTTCAGGACCTTGTGATGCATTGGTGGTACGAAGGGCTTCCAGCCCATGGGAGGGCTATGTACACTTTTAGTAAATAGCTTCAATATGTGAAATATAAGCTTAAGAGGTGGAATAAACAATGTTTCGGGAACCTCCATGCTCAGAAGCTTTCTGCTCAATCCAAGCTGGATAGTGTAACTCATCAGATTCATGACCATGGAATGTCCTTTGACCTTTTGAATGCTGAGTATTTTGCCCTTAGGGGCTTAGAAGAGTGGGAGCTTCGGGAGGAAATTTTTTGGAAGCAAAAATCTCATATTGACTAGCTTTAGGATGGGGACAGGAACACAGCTTTTTTTCATAACTCGGTTAAGGCCCATAGGCAGGGGAACTCTATTTCCACTCTTGTCTTGAGCAATGGGACTCAAATCTCGTCTTGCGGTGAAATTTCTAGGGAAGCTGTCAACTATTTTTCTCATCTTTTTACTAGGGACGATATTATTGCTAGATCCGAGGAGAGGGCTATTTTGGATTGTATTCCTTGCTTGGTCTTAGATGAGATGAACGGGGCTCTTTTGGGTCTAATCTTGTTACCGAAATTGGAGAAAGTTGTGTTTAGTATGAAAAAAGGTAAAGCTCCTGGCCCAGATGGGTTTTTGATTGAGTTCTTCCAGGAATTTTGGGAAATAATAAAGTTTGATCTCCTTGAGGTGGTTCAAGAATCTCTTAGGAATAAATAGATGCTTAAGTCTTTGAATTCTACTTTTTTGGCTCTCATACCTAAGAAGGAGGGGGCTAATCGGATGGATCATTTCAGGCCTATTGCTTTATGCAATGTTGTCTACAAGATCATCTCCAAGTTGATTGCTGAGAGACTCAAACCTCTCCTTGGTGCTTTGATTTCTCTTGAGCAGGGAGGTTTTGTGGAAGGGAGACAAATCTTGGATGGTGTCGTGATTGCTATGGAGGTTATTCACTCTATGGCTTCCTCTAAGGAGAAGGCGATGTTTTTTAAACTTGACATGGTTAAAGCTTATGATCAGGTGAGATGGGAGTTCTTTCAGAATATCCTCTTGGCCTTTGGCTTTAAAGAGGAATGGGTGAGTTGGGTTCTCAGTTGTGTGACCTCATCCTCCTTCTCTGTCCTCATCAATGGAGAATCTTCATATTGGTTTAGTGCTTCTTGAGGACTTCAGCAAGGAGATCCTCTGTCCCCTTATCTTTTCATTATCATGGCAGAGGGTCTTGGTAGATTTATTAAATCTCAGGTGTGGTAGGGTCTTATTCATAACTGGAGCTGGAACAATGATCTCCCTCCTTGTTCTCATCTTCAATTTGTGGATGATACTGGACTGATGGGCTTGGCTAGAATTAGTGAGGCAGTGAACTTCAAGAGAACTTTAGACATCTACTTGAAAGATTCTGGTCAGAGTATTAATGATGATAAATCTTCCATTTATTTCTTTAATACTCCTCGACTCATTCAGAATAGGATTGCCAGGATTCTTAGATTCTGAATTGGCACTCTTCCCCTGATGTACTTGGGGATTCCTTTGGCTCTGGGACCTCAGCATAGAGATTATTGGTAGGGGATTTTGGATAAGTTCTAAAGTAAGGTTAGTCATTGGACTTACATATGGCTCTCTTCTATAGGTAGAGTGATCCTCCTAAAAGTTGTGGTGCAATCTCTCCCTATTTATAAGTGTTGTGTATAGATTCCTCTGGCCTCCTTTGTGAGGGATTTTGATGCTCTTTCTTGGTAATTCCTTTGGTTGGGTAATATTCTTTCCTCGAAGTGGAGTTTAGTCAAGTGGGAGTCTATTTGTAGGCTGAAGCATGTTGGGGGCCTTGGCCTTAGGTCATGGCTCTTGTGGTTACAGCTTTGGTGGCTAAGTTGTACTGGAGATGGTGCAACAACCAAGATCAAGATTGGGCCAAGATTCTTGCTTTCAAGTATGGTCCTGGGGTTGAGAGCTAGGATGTGCCATGGATTACTTTATGGGGCAAAGGTTCTTGCATTTGGGATACTCTTAAGAAGGGAGCTCAGCTTGTTCAGAATGGGCTCTTTTGGATATGTAATAAGGGCTCTGATGCCCTTTTTTGGCTAGACTCTTGGGATGATCACCCTCCCATTCTCTCTAGTCTCCCTCAGCTTCTGCCTCTATGCCAGTTATTCTCTGATGCTGGTTGGATTAAGGTGGAGCATTTTAAAATAGTTAAGTGCATTGGTCAATTGGAGGTATTTTGCTGGAAGGATCTGCAGGAGTGGCCTGTGGGCAGTTCTGATGAAGACCATGCTACTTTGTGTAAGGTCTTGGAGGGCAGGCTTTACAGCTCTCTGAATGAGAGGGACAAGTTGGCTTGGAGTCATAGCCCAAAAGGTAATTATACTATTGCTCAAGGTTATGTTGTACTTGATAATAATTTATAGGGTCCCGTTGAAGTGCCCTAGTGGAGGAAGGTTTGGAACAACTTTTCTTGGCCCAAGTGTAACTTCTTTTTATGGTTAGTTACCTAGAGGAAATGTCTCACCTAGGAGAATCTTCACAAATAGGGGTTTCAGGGACCTTCCATTTGTTTTCTTTGTTTGTGCAGTGAATAATGTTCTTCCCACTTGTTCTTTCACTGCCCCTTATCTCAGGAGATTTGGCACAGATGGTGGGAGGCTTGGCATCATGGGTGCATTCATGCTTCCTCCCTTATTGAGTCTTGAGAGAGCCTGGTCAGGCCTCCTGTAAAGATGCCTTTTCTCTAGGTGGCCTGGACCATTGGGCCTATTTTCATTCTTTGAAACCTTTGGTTGGAACAGAGTCACAGAGTTTTTTGTAATTCCAGATTAGATAGTGGTCAACTATGGATGAAGATTATCAGCAGACTTTAGGAGACTATTTCTGCTAAATGTGATATGTCTAAAAGTATTGATCCTAGGGATGTTGCGGTGGTACGAGATTTGAGCCTGGGTGATAATAGTAGGGGTTGCATCGTTGGTATTATGCCCCGTCGAGTCAAGAAATGGGTCTATCATGATGGCAAGTGGACACCTCCTCCAAATGGGGTCTTGAAGATTAATACTAATGGATCTTCTCGTGGAAATCTTGGGGATGTTGGTATTGGGGGTATTGGTAGAAGTAAAGATGGTGATGTTGTTTTTTGCTTCTTTGTCTACAAAGGGCATTACTCTAATAACCTGATGGAGGCCCTTGCTATTAAGATTGCTATTGAGTGGGGTTGCTCTCTTAACTGGAGGAAGATTATCTATGAGTTTGACTCTTAGATTGTTGTAGATATGTTGAACAACTAGAGATTGGATGGTGTTAGTTGGCATTTAGCTTCGATGGTCAGACAGATTTTAAGTGTTTGCATCTCCTTGAAATCTATCTCTTTCTGTCACATCCCTAGGGAATGGAATAGCGTGGCTGACTGCTTGGCGAAGCGGGCCTCAGAGAAAGGGGATGGTTGGGATATTAGTGATAGGGATGAGTTACCTTCTAATTATCTAGGAATTTTGGAGAGAGTTTTATTGGAAGATAGAACTATGTAGTGTTGTTTGGTTTGTTGGTGGTTCTCCTTTTTATTGAGCTTGTGGCTCTTGCCTTGTATCTTGTTTTGGATTGAATAAAGTTTTTTTCCCTTTTAAAGAAAAATAAGATCATTAACATATAATACAATTAAGATAATATAACTATTTTTTTATTTTTATAAATAAAAAATTATCAAGATAATAGTTAGAAAAACTAAGTTATTTAAAATAACTAGTGATTTTAGAACACCAAGTTCAAAGAGCTTATTTTAAACCATAGATTTATTTAACTTATAAATATAATACTCTTTTTTAGGGTCAATAAAACCTTTAGGTTGAGTCATATAGGTTTATTCTTCTAAATCAATATTCATGAATGTATTTTTGACATCTATATAGTGTATAATCCAACCATTTTGAGCTATAAAAGCAATGAGTAATCTAAAGGTTTCAACATATTCAATCTTACATTTTGTTATTAAAACCATGAGAAACTAATCTTGATTTAAATTTTTCAATTTTACAAGTTAAATTATATTTGATTTTATAAATCCACCTAAAACTAATAATATGCCTTTTAGGCAGAGGTGGGACAATATCCCAAGTTTGATTTTTAATTAAGGCATTATACGCAGCTTGCATATCAATATTCCATCTATCATATTGAATAAATTCTTCAAATAATTGAGGTTCACATTCATACATAGTCATTAAGGCATGATAAGAATGTTGACTCCCAGTCAATTTATTAAGATTATCAAGATTAGAAGATTGGATTAAGAATTTTATCCATTTAGGTCTTTTACATTGAACATGAAATTCAGGAGGTGATTCAAACTCTAAGTTTACAAAAATTGGATCAACTTCCTCTAAGACATGTTTTTTCATGATAAGAAATAGGAGAGCCAAGTTCATCAAACGAAGAACATTGGGGAGGTTCCACATAGGGCTCATAAAAATATTTTTTGAGAATAAGAACATTCCTATTCTTAATGACTTATCTTTTATATGAATCATACACTCTTAATCATTTATTTTTACCTCCATAACCTACAAAAATGTAAGAATAAGAGGTAGAAATAAGTTTATTTCTTTTTACTTTACGAATAAGGATGGAAGAAAGACTACCAAATATTATAAGATGAACCACACTGGGTTTATTTTTAGAACATATTTCTAAAGGAATATAAAGATTCGATTTTTTATTAAGGACTCTATTAAAACTATGCACAATAGTATTCATAGATTCAGCCCATAAGAACTTAGGAACACTTGTAGAATATAACATTTTTCTAGCCATTTTAATAATGGTGTGGTTTTTATTTTTAACAATACCATTTTGCCAAGGGGGATAGGTATTTGTTAGATCCCTTTTAATACTAAATCTAATAAAAAAATCAAATTCCTTACTAATATATTCATCTTCATTATCTAATTTTAATCTCTTAATAGAAAAACTAGAATCATTTTCAGCAACTTTAAATTTTTTGAATTTAGATAACACTTTAGATTTATTTTTAATAAAATATGACCAAATCATTTTAGTATGATCATCAATGAAAGTAATAAAATATAAATAACCATGAAGAGATACAACTTCAATAGGTCATGCAACATCACTGTGAATTAATTCTAGAGCATGTGAGGAATTCACATCATGATTCTTGTGAAAGGAATTAGTATGTTGTTTACCACGTAAGCAATCTTTACAAGTTTCATGATAAGAGGAGATAAAATGAAAACCAAAAATAATATTATGAGAATACATATCATACAAACTTAAAAAATTAACATGTCATAATTGAGATTCATTATTACTATGCGACGAAATACAATATGTAGAAGAAGCAAAAAAAATGTATAAACCATTCTTTGAATAGCTTCAAGAATCAAAGAACCAGATTGTTTTATAATGGACCAATTATCTTTAATAAAAGTTACAATTAAATTATCATTCATAATTTGAGAACAAGATAAAAAAATATTAAGTTTAGGTACATAGAAAACATCATCAATAACAATATTTACAAATTTTGCCTTTCCTTGCTTAGTTGTTTTGAAAAATGAATTATCACCTAAGTAAATCTTTTTAAAAATATCTTTACTATCATATAAAATATGAGATAATCAAGTCATATGGTGTGATGCACTGCTATTTAAAATCTCTTTATTCTTATTAAAAGTAAACAAGGCAGCATATAAAGCAATAATATTAGAATTATGTTCCTGATTATTATTTTGATTAGATTTATTTCTTTTATTATTTTTAGAGATTTATTATTAACTCTATCTTTAGTTTTATAATAATTTTTCCTTTTTATTTTGATTCTTATTACCAAAATTTTTGTTCCTATTTGAGCCATTAACAAAAATAGGGTTAGATTTTTTATTTTTATTATTCTCAAAAATAGGTTTGAGAGTGAGAAGTCCTTGAGTAACATTCTCTTTAGAATAAATTAAATATCACTTTCTCTTCTTAAATTATAAGTGTAGATAGAGTAGTGAGGTTAGGGATATCTTGCTCTGTTTGGTATTTTCAATTCAACATTGAAATAAATTTATGAAAAAAATTATGAATATTAAGTTAATAATGAAATATAACAATTTATTTTGAATTAAATTTGGTTAAAATCATTTAACTGAGATTTAATATTCTTAATTTTAGCAATAAAATGAACAACCTTTTCATCACCTTTCATAGGTGTAAGTAAATAATTTAATAATTAACTTAATGATCTTAGAGATATGAGTGTCCTCATGCATAGACTCAAAGAGTTTTCAATCATCATTAGGAAACTCTTGATTACCGATATGAAGTAGAAATTCATCCTTAACACTCCACAATATAATTGACATGGCTTAATGTAGTTTACAATTTATCTTGAATTAAACTTGGTTACAATCATCTATCTGAGATTTAATTTTCTTAATTTTAGCAATAATATTAACAACCTTTTCATCACCTTTCATAGGTGTAAGTAAATAATTCAAGAATTAACTTAATTTTCTTAGAGATATGAGTCTCCTCATGCATAGACTCAAAGAGTTTTTAGTCATCATTAGGAAACTCTTGATTACTGATATGAAGTAGGAATTCATCCTTAACACTCCACAATATAATTGACATGGATTATTGTGATTTTTGTTGAAACACATTTGAAAGCTCATGTAACATGTTATCATGAAAGGGGTTTTTATGTCCCAACAACAATGTTTCACAACTTTCAAGTCATAAATTTTGATTTGATGTGGATTTTTTATATACTATAGTTTAATCCATTAAATATTTCAGATTTATCTAAAAAAAAGTTAGGCAAAGCCATTACTTCCCTTTAAGAATGACATAATAACACAAGATAAAGCTTAAATTGAATATTTTTTAATGTGATTTTATACTATATTTATAAAATAAAGTCAATTTATAGTGTAAACAAAAAAATAATTGTTCAAATAGATGTGAAACAATGTAAGAAATTATAATAATTTGCACTACATTAGGTGTCACAAGTGTCATACACAGAACAACTATCTAAACATTGTTATTAAAAAAGTTAAAAAAAACAATAATAGGAAGCCTAAAAATAAAATGGACCACATAAATGTGTGTGGAAGATGTTAAAACTTATAAAATTATTAGTTACATGACTATGGCCGACAAAAGATTCACTAAGTCAAATGTTGTAAAAGAAAATGACAATAGAGAAGAGTTGTACATAAAATGTTTGCACGCAAACCAAAAAAAAAATTCAAAATAATTAAATTTATAAAAGTCAAAATTAAATCAAAAAAATTATTTTTAGGGGGTTTTGAACACTAAACCATCTTAATTATAAGCTTTTAGCAAAAATAAAGACCACCAACCCTTCTAGGAGACTTATTGAAAATTTATATGAACAACATCATATTTAAACCTTTTTTAATTATTTTTTTAAATAAAAATATATATAGATATGTAATGTGTAAGTAAATTTCAAAAATTAAATCAATAATAAAGTTTTAACTTTTGGTAAATAACAATGAAAAGAAAGGTGGGGGCCACAGACTTTCGCATGGAAATTATGAAATTAAAGATTAAATATTTATTAAATATATTACCAAAATTATTGAACCAACCTTTGAAATGTTTTCAGGTAGAGATATGGTGTTCTTGTAGATGCATAAGTGCTCACAAAAAATGATATAAACCACTAGAGACCTCCAAATTTTGTCAATTTTATCGAAAGCTTGAAACAAGGTAGAATAGAGCTTCAAAATTGATTTTTTTATAAGGAATTCAGTTTTTCCAATTACCTAGGATGTACTATGGCACTTAGGTGGCTAAAATAAATCAAAAGAGACTTAAAGAAGCCTTTAGGGGCCTTGTAGGAATATTGCAAGCCAAAATCAATGATATTTAGCCACTAAACAATGGATAACCATTAACCAGATCAACAAAATGAATTTCTTTGAGTTTTTTGCTTGCCCAACCTATACATGGGCCATACAAATGCTCTAGAGGAGGATTTCCTTACTTGATAAGAATTTTGATTTCTCTAACAGGGTTCTAGGGGACAAAAATAAAGATATAAGTGTTTCAAATAGTCAGTACATGAATGCTTGTGAGATTTTAAAACTTTATATGCCACATAGGGTCATACTTCAGCCAATATGGCATCCCAAACTTGAAAAATAAAATAATTTTCTTTGAATTTGCTTGGATATTTGATATTAAATTTAATGCAAATTGCTTTCCAATAGTCTATTGTCCCCCAAGCTCTGATACTCTGATAAATTCCATGTAGAATATATGTAATACACACACGTAGAATCTAGAATATAAATGAATTAGCAAAGCATACACAACCAGATCAATTTGTACACATGATATAGAGATTAATGTGGGAGACCTTGAGAGGTAAAAAAACCCACAAATGTGATATTCATTTATATGAGAAACTATTGATACACAACCTTCATCCTTCTCACTTATTCTATGATAAACATTTTTCACAAAGCCTTTTCAATATATTTGCCACATGCAAATCTCAATTCACTTAATGTTTGAATGTTTTCACCAAGTGTGTCCAATGAATTATAATAGGGGTAAAACCCTATTAATAATGGGGATGAAGGAAGGTGAACGTTGTAACCAACAAGTCCATCCTTCCTTGAGAATCATTTAAAAATAATTTGATAAGTAATAAATAATTATAATTTATTATTTATTTACACACCAAAGAAAATGAAGGCTATAAAGTATCCCACTTAGCCATTAAATGTTCTAACAGATTAGATCATTAAATCATATATGAAACATTTATCCTTAGGTATACAAGTGTCATGTCAAAATAAATATAGAAATTATGCATGCATTAATATTCAACACATATGTGAGTATTAAATAATATATTACATAGGAAGATGTGTTATATAGATCATGACATCACACACAAGTAGGAAGGTGTGTGATATGGATCATGGAAACACAAGCTTGGCAAATAATCCTCTATGAATCAACACATATGCACATAGAATTTCATGGCCATGACACACACAATAAAAGTAGACATAGTAGCACTTAATTAATATGTGATATCACATAAGGAAAGAGGAAAACACAATCAATCAATGTCACTCAAGGAAAGACACAAATAATGTATTAATTATTGTCACACAATTAATAATCAATGTAACACAAACGAATAAGGAAAGAGTCATACACAATGTGATACACACTCAAGGATCACATGATGCAAAATAAAAAGTAATCATGCATGAAGGCATACATTATAACATGCATGCACATAATAATCAAAGCTATTCTACACTATAAATGTATGTAATCATTACACATGGTAAAGTATGATATTTATATAGCACTCCAAGTAGTATAATAAAGGGCAAGACATGTGTAATTAATTTAATTATCTTTATATGATAAATGAATGGTCAAAAAATTATGTAAACTAAATATATGTACCAAAGAGATGCCCTTAGTGTAGGCATGGTAGCTCGTTGGGTGTAGGAATGGCCTATATATGAATGTCCATGTCATATGAAACATGTATGTCCTATAATCACTCATGTATATTGTGAAATGCATGTGCATATGAAAGAGGATATGAAATATACCATAATGTGATACAACTTAAATGAAAAAGGTAAATTAGTAATACATGTCATGTATAGTTCCTAATTTTTTATTTTTTGAATATTTTAAGTTTTTTGTATTTTTTAATTTTTTAAATTTTATTGATAATATATTTTGATTATGGTCATGCTGACCAATGATTCCATCGACAGGATCCATATTCACATGTAGGTTGTGTCTCAAATGTGGTAATGGTCACCTACTATGAGTGAGTAGTCCCATATGTATCTCTATATGAATTTAATAGGTGATATTGTGGTGTAGTATATCCATCATTGTCATCATGAATCATATGATCTTATGAATTATGAGTAACCATAATACCTATGATATTCATAGAATCCATTTTGAAGTAGAAAATTATGTTTGTGTTCATTGTGGATCATGCAAAGCTAGTTGTAACACTAGTTTTATATGTGATGGAGTGGCTAATGGATATCATGAATCAAAATAAACCTGTGATATAATGGATATTAAAGCATTGGTCATATAGGAAATTTAATCACCTTCCTTTAAACTATCTTCATAGAGTGAACCTAAATAAATTGTAAAATTGATTGTGGTAGAGGTGGGAGTGGAGGATGAAATATCTCTAGCTAAATAGGATACTCATATGGAATACCTAAAACTATAACCACCCTATTGATATGTATATATTTCATATATATACTAAAGATGGCATTTCATGGAGCTTATGTATCCAAGGACATCCTAAAAATATGTCAAATTCCCACGTACTTGGTAGGACTATTAATAAATTATAAATAATTGTAGGACCCACCTTAATTGGTAGCATAATACTCCCAAAATGGTTTTTTTGAATCTTTAAATCTCATCCTTTAACTATCTTTGTTTTATCTATAAAATACTCATTTGTATAGCCAAAAGTAGTATGGAATGTCATAGTGCAATCATTTTCACTTGAACTATTGTGTACCATGACATTGTGGATAGGTTGTGAATCAATGTATACATGTACAAACAATGATGTATAACTAAAATCATCATCCACAATCTCATTTTCATCAAATTAAGTGTAGGTCATTGTATATATATGCTTTTAAGTGTACCAATAATATCATTCAATTGATGGTCATATGTCAAACAAGGAGGGTGTGCATTGTAAGTCATATGTTACACTTAATTATTAGCCTTTGTTTTTATTGTTGCATTATTTGGAAAGGGGTCATAAAATATTTTTAACTTTGCATTCCCATTAGTTTTTTCCCCTAAATTATTTATATTTTTACTACTATCATTAATCTCGAAAGTGTTATTGTCAAATGAATCTTAAATCTTATGTCTTAGTGAAAAGAATTTGTATGTAGAATGTCCCACACATATATGATAATCATAGTATGTATTATTTTCATATCTCTTAGGTAAAATTCAGATCATATCAACATGTTATTTATCAGGGAAATATATGAGGTTAGATATGAGGTTGTACTCAAGTAACTTTTGTAGTAGATTATGATGAGGTTTAGGTAATTGTGATAATTACCTCCTTTTGGGGGTTGAAGGACAAACCTATTTTTAGGCTATGACACTACATTAATTGTTATTTTTCCCTCATTCTTAGTCTCATTTATTTTGGATTTGTAATTTAGTTTTCTTGGAAACTTTACAGTTGAAGTAGTTGTAGACTAACCATACACTTTAGCTTATTAATACATGTGATCTTAACTTCTCAATCCTTAATTGTATGGCGTAAATAATCAAATGATTAAAATATTTTGAACATAATAGACTCATGTATTGGGGAAAGCAAAAATTATTTCAATATATCTTGTAGTTCATTATTAGCATTAGGATTTTTCATCTTAGAAATCATGGTCTTGTATATGAGCACATAATCATTGATTAGTTCATTGGTTCCTTGCTTAAGCTTTATAATTTGGATATATGGAAATTTCTCACTGATATTGATTTAAAAATGTGCTATAAATTGATTTATTAAAGGATTATATGCATGAACTAATAGGAATGGGAGATCATAGAACCATCTCAAAGCATGTCCTTAAGACTTTGTAGGATTAACTTAGCCAACAACTTGTCATTAGAATCATAGTCTCAACATGTTGTGTGAAATGCTAGTAGGTGTTGCTCTGGATCACCTTTACAATCATATAATGTAAGATTTAGAAATATGAAATATGTAGGTAAAGTATAAGTTAAAATATCTAGAGTTAATAGATTATGAAGTAATGCTTGAGAATCAATCAAATGAATCAATCTAAAATAACCATGCTCTAACTACAACATCTTAACATGTAGATATATAATATTTTGCATAGGGATTGTGTAGTACGCATGGGTGATCATGTTTTATGAGTAGTAATCATGGGAGGCACATAAGTTTGTTGCATAGGGATATGCACTAAATTTTGAGGGAAACTTTATTTTACCCCAACACCATGGGTGGGCATCACATGTGTAACTATAGGTGTAGACATAGGAAAATTAGTAGTGGTAGTAGTGATTTGAACACCTATTATGGATTCAATGTTTCTAAAAGGTTAGTTAATATCATTGAAGGGTTCATGACATTCCTCAGACATGACAACCTTAGTATTTTATACATTTTTAACCTCTAGGGTTATTTTTAAAACCTTATCCAATTCATGAGTTTGTTGACAAATTCAACTTTAAAAATTAGTAAATGCTTCAACTTATGCAATATCTACCCCATTAAGGTAATAAATATGGATTCTATCATGTTATTCATTAGCAGCTTCTATATCATATAATTCATCAGACATTATGATCATACTTGTGTGTATTCATTAATAACATTTACATCGAAAGAAGGAGCATGAATGTTCATCTCATTTATTTTAACAATTTTAAATGGAACTAGAGGAATATGAGTACGCTCAATTTGGACACAAATTAATCTAGCGCTTTTCCTAACAAAGACAAGGGAACTAGCCCTCTTATTTGGCATAAAATAAAATCATGAAAAGGTGAAGAAGACTAGGACTATGAGAAAAATATTATTGTTATAA
This sequence comes from Torreya grandis, assembly GCA_037957365.1. Lineage (NCBI taxonomy): Eukaryota > Viridiplantae > Streptophyta > Pinopsida > Cupressales > Taxaceae > Torreya > Torreya grandis. Next base: position 3,020,368 of record JARHVA010001060.1, read on the forward strand.
TATATGGGGAACTCATTAATCCAATCTAAAACCCCAAGAAAAAATTCAAAACCCTAAGAAAAGAATGATAAAACCTTAAAGGAAAACCTAGGGTTTGGTGCACTTAATAAAATGATTGGGTTCACTAATATGTTTATTTTATATTAGTGTATCTAAACAAGATATAACTTTTAAAAATTCAGATTGTCTAAGATATGTCTAAATTAAATAGAACTAAATGTACAATAAGATGTTCAATTACACTTTTATATTTATATAAATGATCAAGAATACTAGGTACTTAGCTTTTTATTATTAAATTCATGTCTAAGAATGTCTAAGGAGGTAAGAAAGATTAAAACTAGATAAAATTTGCTCATATCTAGAAACCAATTATCTAGACCTACCTAGATGAATTTGATAATAATTAGATGCCTATGTTAGTTGTAGTCATCTGATCTCTACCATAAATATCCATATAATATGTACCAAAATGTTTCATCACAAATATCTACACCTACTTATAAATCATTTTTTTGTTCAATATCAAAGCTTGATGTTGTCTGCAAGTCCAAAATTTTATCTCCTTAACTTTGAAACCATAGCTCCACTTTCAAAACTAGGTTTACTTAAAAAAGGGAATGAAAAAGATGGGTTAATATGACCCCAACCACCCCTCATTGAGTGGTTGATCATTTCATACATTTAAAACACTCCAAATAAGACTCAAACATCATTTATTTCTCTTGGCTAGGTGTATGTGTGTAATAGTGCTTCTTTAGTACGGATGTAGCCTGAAAAATAGCTTTTAGCACTTGAAAATGGGAAAATTTAGTTTGAATTGGTGGTGCTTCAAACTTGTCTAAGGCTTGCTCCTTATGATTGGTTTATAATTTGGAAACTTGAGGGTTATTATTCTTAATGTATAAGTGGTTTCCTATGAATAATATAAGTATGCTTTATAAGTGCTAGATAAGAATAGGATTAGGCCTATTGTGTTTAAATGACTCATTGAGTAACTTCTCACACCACCAACATGAAAAACATATGAGCTAACTTATATAAATGATTTAAATTTATAAAATGTATATTAAAGGGAATGTAGAGGGATCTAGTAGAAGTAAATGAATTCAGTAGTCAGAGCCATCTAGGTATTACCAAAGGTGTCTAGGAAATAGGAATAGTGATCTAATGATCAAGAGATAGTCTGCTTAGGATAACAAGTGTCAGGAATCTAGAATCAACAAACATGCTCTGATCCCACTTGTCAGGATGCGAAACCGGAAACATACAATTGATTACCAAACTTCAAGCAACTTAATATGCGGAAATAACCAGATTCACCAAGTAACTAGAATTCAGAATAACACAGCATATGAGAGACAATACACAACTTGTATTAACACTTTATACAGAAAAGAATACAATAAAGAAGATGCCACTTCTTCTCCACCACCTTACAGAGGTTTCCCACACCTCAAGTGAACAGTAAATCTTCTCCCCAAAGCTCTCCCTCTCACAGGTCCCAACACCCAACTCAAATACAGAGTTGGTGTTCACCTCCCGTGCTCCACGCACTCCAAAAGCACTCCACGCGCTCCACAAGTACTCAAGGTACTTCAAGTAGATCTCCCATGAACCTGCAATAACCTGCACTTCAACAGACCATACTTATGGAAGGAACTCCCTTGCCTTCCTCTTAGCTCTATCTGAGTACACGCCTGTACTCCAAGTAGATCCTGCCTGATACTGCTCCCTGTTGTGTTGCTATCTATATGACCTTGCACACCTCCAAATCAAACAACGGTTCTGCTCACTTGTGAACCTCGACCTTGCACACACATACACCTGCAGATCAACGATCTTACTTACCATGTAGATCTCCTATATAGGCCATGCAACTGTGACCAAGATCCTACACTCCTGAAGAACCCAGCTGGCTCTCCAATCCAGCACCAACACACCTGGTACTGAGGCACTAGGAGGAACGCACCATTGCTCTACCTCACACACAGAAGGAGCTTATAATTATGCTCTCTTACTCCCTAGCACACTTTTCCAATACAACCATGAGTCTATTATATAGATCTCATCCAAACAATAATTAGACATCTAATTACAATAATTAGATCCGTAGCTCTCAGTCTATAATTAGCCCTGATCATGCAAACACTTGGTTCGTTAGCTAACTGCCCGTAATTAGCTCGCAGTCGAACCACACAGGTGACCGACGCCGGTCCCTGTCCGCCTGGGGGTCGCCGACGCCGGCCGATCTATGACCGACGTCGGTTGACTTCCTGCCCTGTCCTACCGACGTCGATTGGCCTGACCGACGCCGGTGTCTCTGACACTCAGCAACTCTCCTGCAACCTCCTCTGTGTCTGCATCAGTGAAGCTTTTAGCTCCACAATCCTAACAATCTCCCACTTGGAGATAAACAGCTGCACTGTACCTGTACCTATACTCCGTCTAATCTGTTTCTTGGTTTGTATCCCTCTTCAAGCTCCCACCTGAAGACAACCCACCACACATCCCATGGTGTACCACCTGTCATCCGAGTACCCTGCCACATCTGAACCTACAACACCTATAGTGAAGTCCTGACCCTGCATAGCAACACCTGCTGCCGGTCCCTCTCAGAAAACTGAGAACCCACTTCCCCGAATTGGCTCCTAACTCTGACAACTCCCACTGCATGGGAATACTCAGGTCTATACCAGACCTCATGTGATTTCAGACACTGTGCCTGTCCAGCCCTTAGTGTGCTCCGGTTCTGCATCCCGAACCTCACCAACACCTGATTCACATCAACTCCCACTGGAGACAAAATCAACCTGTGATCTCCATGCCTCCCATGTCAAAGAATTTCGCTGCTCCAAACTCCTCATGACATGCCACTGAACTAATCTTACCCTTAGCTCAGCAAAACCCTGTATGTACACCCCTGCTAGCTAGCATACTATCCACATACAGCAACAGAATGATGTCGCGACTCATCATCCACTTGGTAAGGCAAACCACAGTAGTTACCTGACACTGACTGAAGCCATGCTTCGTCCTCCACCTGTCAAACCTGGTACCACTATCCTACAGCTCCTCAAGACCATATGCCTGGTCTTCCGTCTCATGTATCTGTTCTCTCTATTCTTCTACTAAGGAATCCATTCGTCTCTGTGCTTTCATCCAGCTGGCAAACCTACCAAAACTCTCATCTGGTTCTGCATCATAATCCTGCCTAGCTCACACCTGTTTCCTGGATCCTTCCTGCTATACAATCAGCAACAAGTATGAAGAAGAGGAACACAAATTTGAGGGCCTACTTACGCCTTCAGTCCTCCATATGGGTGTTTGAGACTCCTTGACAGCTTGCTGTCCACCCAAAATTCATTATAGTGACCGACCTCAGTCACCCCACAGTCTGCATCCGACCGACGTCGGTTCTCATGCGTCTGTACCTGACTACCAACTTGCCAGCACTGGTGTCCCTTCTGCCGATGTCGGTCCTCCTGACCGACATCGGTCTTACATACTACCGACGTTAGTCTTATGACCGACGTCGGTCTTACCCTGCCCAACATCGCCAGCTTCGGTCTGCACATGACCAACATCGGCACCTGTCTGTTCAACGCCGGTTCCTCCTGACCGACGCCGGTGTCTGTGTTCGCCTGTGAGTGATGACTTTTTACCCGCGAGCTCCTTTGGATCAAAACCCATGTCCAAACTGCTCTGCTCAGATGTATCCAGCCTCATCCACTGAACTCTGTCCGCCATCTCCTCCAAGAACACCAAGGCTTTCCAGTTCTTAAGCCTGTCAAATATATCTGTCTTCCGCTTAAGAACATGCATCTCCTTCCTGCTCATGTGACCAAGCCTACGAAGCCACGTCTCCGCAACAGAAGAAGAATCAGTAATATAAACAAGTAGATAAAGTATACCTGTTTTCTTACCACCAGCTAATTCAAGTGCTACCGCTATGAGAGTTCTTGTGCATCTCTCATCACCCAATCTTTCTGAAGAAATTAGCCAAATCTCCAAACCTGGGACCTGCATGACCTTCATCAACACCTGTGTGTTGGCCGCCTGCAATTTCAGCTTCACTTCCCCTTTGCCAATTCTTTGGCAAGGCTTACCAGCTCCTCTACCTGGGGCTGCATGGAAAGAGGCAACCGAATCTTTTATCCAAGATTCAACTTTATCCAAGAAACCTGCAAACACATCCTATGCAACAACACCTGCTACATCTGTATCTTCAGTTTCTTCATGCTGATCTGTTACCAACCAACAATGTTCTTTTACCTGCTCTTTCTTTCCATCGAACCGTGAGTAACCGTCTGTGCTTTTCAACTCCTCCATTCTTAGCTTACTTTGATCTGCCGTTGCTCTACTCCCACTCGATCAAAAACCCCTGAGAGTGCCCTGTAACCAAAACACAACCTGCTTCCTGCAACCTTAGCTCTGATACCACTTGTCAGGAATCTAGAATCAACAAACATGCTCTGATCCCACTTGTCAGGATGCGAAACCGGAAACATACAATTGATTACCAAACTTCAAGCAACTTAATATGCAGAAATAACCAGATTCACCAAGTAACTAGAATTCAGAATAACACAGCATATGAGAGACAATACACAACTTGTATTAACACTTTATACAGAAAAGAATACAATAAAGAAGATGCCACTTCTTCTCCACCACCTTACAGAGGTTTCCCACACCTCAAGTGAACAGTAAATCTTCTCCCCAAAGCTCTCCCTCTCACAGGTCCCAACACCCAACTCAAATACAGAGTTGGTGTTCACCTCCCGTGCTCCACGCACAACACAAGTGCTCCACGCACTCTACAAGCACTCCACGCGCTCCACAAGTACTCAAGGTACTTCAAGTAGATCTCCCATGAACCTGCAATAACCTGCACTTCAACAGACCATACTTATGGAAGGAACTCCCTTGCCTTCCTCTTAGCTCTATCTGAGTACACGCCTGTACTCCAAGTAGATCCTGCCTGATACTGCTCCCTGTTGTGTTGCTGTCTATATGACCTTGCACACCTGCAAATCAAACAACGGTTCTGCTCACTTGTGAACCTCGACCTTGCACACACATACACCTGCAGATCAACGATCTTACTTACCATGTAGATCTCCTATATAGGCCATGCAACTGTGACCAAGATCCTACACTCCTGAAGAACCCAGCTGGCTCTCCAATCCAGCACCAACACACCTAGTACTGAGGCACTAGGAGGAACGCACCATTGCTCTACCTCACACACAGAAGGAGCTTATAATTATGCTCTCTTACTCCCTAGCACACTTTTCCAATACAACCATGAGTCTATTATATAGATCTCATCTAAACAATAATTAGACATCTAATTACAATAATTAGATCCACAGCTCTCAGTCTATAATTAGCCCTGATCATGCAAACACTTGGTTCGTTAGCTAACTGCCCGTAATTAGCTCGCAGTCGAACCACACAGGTGACCGACGCCGGTCCCTATCCGCCTGGGGGTCGCCGACGCCGGCCGATCTATGACTGACGTCGGTTGCCTTCCTGCCCTGTCCTGCCGACGTCGATTAGCCTGACCGACGCCGGTGTCTCTGACACTCAGCAACTCTCCTGCAACCTCCTCTGTGTCTGCATCAGTGAAGCTTTTAGCTCCACAATCCTAACAACAAGTAGATTAGGCACAGATTAGGGAATTATTATGGGTGACTGATAGAAAATAGGGAAGGATAGGCCCATGTAAGGCAAATGGATATGAGAGAAGGGTATGCAAGAGTCATATATGTAGGCATAATTCATGTAAGGCAAAGATATGTCAAAATTGACATAGTCAAGTGTCTAATACCATATTTGTGTGTCTAAACTATAATATAGGGTAATGTTTGACTTCCAACTCTTGGCACCATGTAAATTTAACCTTTGTACTCAAACTTAGCCCTAAGACTGATATTTTGAGGGATATTCAAATATGTGTGCCTTTATGATAATGTCTCAAGAGACTGCTAGTGAATTTATCAAGTTTTTTAGGACTTGGAAAGATAAGTATAACATTAAGATTATTTTTTATTTATAGTTGACTCTTTTATTTTTCTTATTATGACCAACCAATGAACATGTCTAAGCTGACCTGATGGAGACTTCCCAATTTGGCAAATATCCATTGAGTGTTTATGGACTCTACTATTTACCTTATTTTTGGATTTAGTGTGAATCACAATAGGCTAAATTTGTAGAATAATCTAATAATATAATTTACTATTTTTGGAAAGTACTAAGGAGATCAAGATACTTAGATTCATTATTTGTCTAGTTGATTGTATTTGTTTTCTGACAGAGGAAATAGACTAGAAGCAAGTCTATGGTTTTTCTAGATCTAGAATTGTGTCTCTTTGCATAGTACTATCAAGTTTAGACAAAAAAATAGGTAGTAATGACTAAGTTTGATGTTCTTGTCTTGGGTATATTTATCTTTCTATGATAATATGGTATGGTGAATCTATTTGATATGTCTCTATATATGTGATCTGGGGCCCTCAATTACACGCTTAGCTCAAAAATTAGCATTCTTTTTTTGAACACTAGGTCCACTTGTGAAGGATGAAAACCTATAAAAGTTGAGGAAGTGAAATTAGGATGAGATGATGATTAATAGTTATCTACATATTCAATACTTTTAAGAGGTAAATCAAGCCACACATAGTAATTCCCCTTAATGTGAATGTGTAATTTCGCTCTTTTACTATATGAATGCACATATAAATTTGGATATGGTTTTTAAAATGTTGGAAATTTACCTAGATTAATGTGCTTCAAACATGGATAATGACTTCTCATAGTGATTGATTTTCAATTTGGGAAGAATAAGGAGGATTTGCTCAATGCATAATAGTATACTTGATAAGTACTTGAGAATGCTAATTCGTGAATAAGTTTGACCTTGATATGTGTTATAATATACATGTTTAATGGGTTAATTTCCCATTCCACCATCATGTTAGGTGAATAGGCTAACCAATGGGATGGTTTTAATTTTGAAAAATAGTCATTACTATGTGAAATATGGTAATGTCAACCTTAGGACAATAATGTTGACATTACTATCTAAGCTTGATGTTAATGTTTGGGAGACATGAATGTAAACTTGGTATCATGGGAATGTATGTGTAGAATATTTCATTGATTTATCACAAATTTAAATTTTCCTATAAGTGATAGACATAAATTTAGAATGGATTATGATCATAACTAGCTTGTAGGTGTGCAAGAATGGCAAGTGATATCTATTTAGGCATAGTCCTTAAGGATCCTAGGAAAAAGCTTGGTTAGTAACTTATCATTAGAGGAAATCTAGGCATGTTTCATGGAAGGCTCTAAGATGTTATTATAGATCACCTTTACCATCATATGGTGTGACCTTAGGTGAAATAAAACTTGTGGGCAAAGGATAAGCAAAAATCCTTGGGCCTAAAGGGTTGTATAATAATGCTTGTGATTTTTTTGAATGAGCCACTCTATAAGAACCTTGTTCAAGGTTGGAAAACTTAGATTGAAGATCAAGAAGATTTTTTATAATCTCTTGGTTAATAGGCATAGGAGATTGATTCATAATAGGTGGTATCACATGAGTATCAAACCTAGGAGGCACAAGATTATGTTACATAAGGATAATTATAGAAATTTTAGAATTAACTCATATTTTTTTACACACCATGTATAGGCATCACTTGTGTAGCCATATTAAAGACACATGAATAGTATCAGTATGAATAATGGTTTGAACACCTATTGTAGAATCTACACCTCAACGAGGTAGATTAGTATCATTTAAGAGTTCATCATTTTATTCTTCAGATTTGGGATCCTTAATATTATTTTCACTCTTAACCTTTAGGATAATGTTCAAGATCTTACCTAATTCAATAGGTTGCATACTAATTCAATTTCAAATTTTTATAAGTGTTTTTATTTGTATAGGATCTAGATTATTAAGCTCATTTGGATGGATTCTACCATGATATTTATTATTATCTCCGTAAACATTTTCAAGATTAGGAATAACATCATTGATAAAATATTCCTCTACATATATGTTTTCTTTATCAACAAGTGCATTAATAGAAGAAGGAATTTGTGTTTCATGAATTTTATCCATTTTAGATTACGCATAAACCCATGTTATATCAAAGGAATCTAATTATGATCAATTGAAACACCAATTAACCTAAAACATTTTTTTATAGGTATAAGAGATATAACCTTCTTATATGACATATAATATGTTCATGAAAACATCAAGAAAGCTAGGGCAAATTGCACATATTAGTACTTATTAAGGGAAAATCATAATGAAAATCTAGAAGTCAAACCCTAATAAAGGATAAATATTAAATCCTAATAAAGGATGAAACCCTAATGTATAAGAGCCCATGGCTTTCCATGCTCAATTCAAGGATCATATTCACCAAAAAAAACTTATTTGGTGATTATTGTGATCTAAATGAGGTAAAACTATGAATATTTAGATTATGTAAAATAGGATAATAATCATACAAATTTAAATGTAAAAGGTAAATTGATATTACCCTTAGAAGACTAAAAATTGACAAATCACCAAGGAAGGGATGTACTTATCTTATTTTTATATTTTATTGCTCACTTTGTTTATCATTATCCTTGAAAAATGTTGTGTCTGCTCTGTAACTACTTAAATCACAAAACAAGAGTTAAAAAACTACATGGATGTTATGGGTAGCAAAGAGACCCCTATGTCAACTAGTATTGTCTACGCCTTATCAGTAGTGTCCCTATTGATTTTATAAGTCTGTAATACATAAATTATGCATGTACATGTAGATGTTTCTTATGTGTGCACTTACCTTTAGTCCTATACATTATTCATGTTTTCCTTATCCTTCTTTTGAAACCCTAAATGCAATTTTAACCATAATATGACCCTTGAAAAATGGGTTAGTATATTGGGTTAGATAGCCCCAACCATTCCCTTCCAAGTGATTAAGTGTTTCCTACATTTTAATACGCATAAAAGTGTGCATGCAGTTCTCCCACCTTGGTATGTGTGTGCACCATCATGATCAATGTATAATATAATGTAATGTTTGGCTTTCAACACTTGGCACCACGCAACTTTCACCTAAATTTGTTTTTAAACTTGGCCTTAGGAATGCTAATTTAAAATGTGTGTGTGTGTGTGTGTGTGTGTGTGTGTCCTTGTGATAATGTCTCAAGAGAGTGTTAATGGATTTTATCAAGTTTGTTAGGACTTACCAAGATAAGTATAACCTTGGGATTTATTTGTATTTATAGTTGATTCTTTGATATTTTTCACTCTGACCAACCCATAAAACATGTCTAGGCCAACTTCATAGAGACTTCCCAATTTGAAAAATATTCAAGTGTTCATGGACACTACCAATGGATGGAAACACCTACGACAAAACTATAACCATACAACTATTGTCAGTACTATCTTAGGAGTGAAAATCAATGATTTGAGATATGGAGACAATTTGTTTCTAATTTGGAAGGTTCTTATATAGACTAAGGTGATCATAAACATGTGTATCAAGTAAATTGGGTTGGCTAAGATACTAGGTGCATAGGTAGATAGGGTAAAGTGTGCACAAGAGTCAAATGTGTACATCAAAGTGTGTCAAAGTGTCTAATACAAATTTTAGATGTCTAAAAACACCCCCATTTTAGTCTAGTATTGAATAAGGTGGATTAAAAGGATAAAAGAACAAATTGGTACCTATGATGACCACACTTTATTTTTATAGGTATGCCTTAAATTCCCCACTTTATCCATGCAAAACTTTTAAGGAAACATTCATAGATAAATGTCCATTCATAATAGAAAATCTAAAATAATCTAAATCTTGAATCATTTGAAATTAAAAAATCAAGGAATGAATACACCTAAGGGTATCCAAACCAAGATGCCACTTATTGAACTTGTTTAGAGAATGTTAAGGGTGATTATGACTCAAGGAGATGCAACCATTGAAACCATGAGTTGATGAGTATAAATGCATCAACCACCATTAGATAAGGAGAAGGATATAAGTTGAGCATTACAAAAACCCCAATTTCACTACTCTAAATATCATCATAATTCTTTTATGGAACCATAAAATTAGGTTTGTATGAAAAGTTATAACTCCAAACAATTTTATATGTCAAAATGGAACCTTTAAAAAAGTTCTTATGTCAAAATGGAACTCTATATCAACAAATCTAGATGAATTATAGATCCAAAGTGCTTAAGTAATACCAGTATTCCCCATCAATCCACAATATATAAAATATATAAGTGTTTTCATGAAAAAAAATCATGCCCTAAATCTGATCCATATATACATCAAAGTGATATAAAATGTAATAATCTATTTCCCATAATGTCATAGAATGTTATTCAATATGATAAATCTACTCAATCAAATCCATATTATATATCTCAAAATGGCATAATATACCCCAATTATTATTTACAATACTGTAGAATGGCCCATATACATCTCATATATGCATTAATATGTCCAATCTATCCCATCTAACTCACATAATTCATCCCAAAGTATAAATTATATGTTGGTCATGGCCTAAATCCATATGATAATCCCACTATATGTCTCTATTTTTATGTGAGGGATGAAGCATGTGAATCAATCATCTCAAAAGAAATTATCATGTGCACCATGTGCTATATATAAAAATGTAATCATGTAAAGTATGTATACAAACATAATACAATATGTCATCATATAAATATATGATCATTCAAGCACATATGAAACATTTAATCAAGGGTAATGAGCTTACAAGTTTCATGTCAAGTAGATATATAAATTATGCATAGTGTAATAAGTAATACAGTATATGCATGATATAAATCACGGAATCACACACAATATAAGTATGTGTGATAAAAATCAAAGTACCAAGCTTTATAATATCCATAGATGCATGTCCATGTATCATATGTAACTTATATATCATGCATAGGTCTTAGTTTTTTACTTGTTTGAATATTTGAATTATATTACTTTTTGTAATTTTTTATTTTTTAATGTTTGTAATGTTTAATTTTTTAATGTTTTTAATATTTAATTTTCTAATGTTTTTAATTTTTTTATTTGAATTATATTATGTCCTAGATAACCAGTGATTCCATTAATGGGATGCTCACATAAATATATTTTATCTTATATGTAATAATCATCAACATCCATTAAATCAAACATGTCATTCCAGTCATATATAGTAGCATATATATACCCAACCACACCATATTTTTTTATTGGTTTAATGGATATTCTTTTCTCTTCAATATATTCATCACTTTAAATATCAGGTACCTCAATTATGATTCTTTCAAAGTGTATATGTATAAAATAATTAAATATCATTACTTGAACACTAGCTAAAGAAATGGTTTCAACTTGCTCTTCTTGATTTGGAGATGTTTCATCTCTTTAAATGGAAATAATTTTTCCTTGGAGATCAAATGTAATGTGATCATGATTATTGTCAAGTGTTTCATTGATTGATCTTATCCATGAGTTTCATAGTATAACATTGTATTGGGCCAACTTAGGGTCAATGTGGAATATGTAAAAACAGAACTTGAGACCATGAGTTATTGGCTATTTAATTGATCTTATTGTGATTGGTGTGGATAAAGTAGTCTTATGTAAGTGTTTAATGTCATATCCAAGATATTTGAGAAGGCATGTATGACATACATTAACTTCATAGTAAGTGGCAACTTTGACATTAGTGTATTACTTACAATCTATGTAAGGGTTAATGATCAAAGGTTCTATGAATGAGGAATCAGTTTTGGTTACCACTTTAGAAACCACATTTGTAATATTAGTCTTCTTAGGTATGTATTACTTATGAAATTCCTTTTGAGGTGCCTCTTTCTTAGGAAAATATTATTTAATTAAATATTGTTTTGGTAATTCAACCTTGTGATATGGAACCACTGTTGGAGTGGGTTATTAAATATTATAAGGTGTATTTGAGTCATGTGGTGTTTTAGTAGATGTATCAAATGTAAGTCCCCATTATTAATAATATTTTATATTACAGTAAAAATGCTTATGGATTCAACTATGTAAAAGATTTTAGATTGACATTTTAGGTCACACTCTGTGAACCATCATCAAAATGATAATAACATGATGGTTCTCATCTTGATGATGGTTCACAAAGTGTGACCCGAAACGTCGATCCAATATCTTGTACATAGTTTTAACTAGAAGAATTTTTACAATAATTGACATGGATTGTGTAAACATTATTGTTTTTTAGGATTTTATATTTTATGTTTCAAATCATGTCACATATCCATGGAATGTTAATAGAATCTATGATAATAATAATAATAATAGTACTTAGAGCTTTGCATAGGATCGTGGAAGGTAATATGATCAATTTGTTTTGAATTATATTTTTAAGAGATTCACTTTGAGAAGTCTTAAGCTTATGCCAATTTCATGATTCATTAGTCATATATGTTTTTTGTTTCTTAATCCATGCTAAGGAGCTATAAATGCAATTTTTTGTAGCATGCTTAAGATTTTAGGTATGTACAAACTCATCTTCAAGTGAATTGACCTTTAGGGATAATGTTTTGAATTTTTTTATAACTTATCTATGGATTGCATCATATTAAACACTTGATGTGTAGGAATGGTTTCACTCTCAATAGGTATGTTTAAATGTATACTATTATCATTGATGGTAGCACTACTTACACTACTTCTCATGGGTTGGGAAGATGTGGCTTTGTAATCACAAACCCCAGAGATTTTAAATTATATATTCATGCAATATGTGTTAGTAAAGAAAGTTAAAAATTATTCTTATATAACAACATCCCTAGTTTCATTTCATTTAGATGCACCATTTTTCCTATCTCTTTGTGTTGTGAGAGAATGGACCTCCCCAATATAAGCCTAGGGTGAATAATAGGGTAGGGATGTTGGATATCACTACCATGGGGTCTTGAGGGAGGGAAATGAAAGGAGTCATACATGTTCACTCCCTTTGAGTAGAAACTAGAAGCATCTCGATTCAACATTTAGATAATATGTGTTACTAATGAGAGATAGGATTTCATCATTTGTAATATCATTTTGAACTTTTTTATATATTAGCTCATCACTTGTATTTGTCTTAAATATGAATGCATGGTATAATCGATAAAGGAAATATGTAATTTTCAAGATCATGGCTACAACTAGTAGATATAAATAATTTTTACCCATGATTATAATATCATAATGCCCAAAAAAATAATTCCTAAGGGTGTATGATGCAAAAGTTCAGGTTGACAAGGTTCAATTCAAGAACCAACCACCTCAAGAAAACTATGATGAATTTTGGGGAAAAAAAGTTTTTGATAAATATCAATAGACACAAGAAACCCATAATTTGTTTTTAAAAAAGATATATCTTTCATCTATTAAATCAATTTTATTGAAAAATATAAAAACCCCAATTTTAGAAAATCCATTAAGAATTTTAGGGAACAAAAATAAGTTTTTAATCAAGCTAATGTAACTAAGAAAAACAACCTTTTTTAAAAAAATAGATTTGTTTTTAGTCAAATATCATCTTAAAATTATGAAGAGAAGTAACAACCCTAATAGGAGAATAAACATGAAAACTTAGGGAAAATGAGAAAAAAAATCATATTTGTGCAGGTGACAAGGGGAGATCAGAATTCATTTCTAAAATTCAAACCCTAATAGAGGACAAATATAAAACCCTAATGTAGAAGGAAACTAAGGGTTTTTCACACTCAAATCAATGATCAAGTTCACTAAAAGGTTTACTTATTCTATAATTAATGTGATTTAAATGTCATAAAACTATGAATATTCAAATTTTGTAGAGTACAGAAATAATCATACAAATATGAATGTAAAAGGGTAAAATGATATTGCATTTAGAAGATTGGAAATTATAAAATCACTAAGGGAGAGATGCATGTAGCTTATTCTAATATTTTTTTACTCAATGTGTATGTCATTGTCTCTAAAAATGCTTTATGTCTACTTTATAACCACTCTGATTAGGAAATAGGAGCTCAAACCTTACACAAACACTACTAGTAATAGTGAGATCCCTATGGCAACTGGTACCATCTATGCCCTATCAGTAGTGTGATTATTGATTGTGTGAGTTTTTAACACCTCAAACTATTGTGCCTCAACCTATAGATGTTGCTTTTTCATACATTCACCTTTAGTCTTATGTTTTGATCCATGTTTTCCTTTTCCTTCCTTAAGAACCTTGATCGCACATTCAACTATAAGATGACCATTAAAAAAAGGGTTAGTATGTTGGGTTGGACAACCCCAACCACTCCCTACTGAGTGATTGATATTTTTTTACATTTCAATACTCCAAAGAGGGTTTAAAACTCATGTATTTATCCCACCTAAGTGTGTGTACACCATTGTGATCAATCTCGAATAAAATGTGATGTTTGGCTTTCAACACTTGGCACCATGCAACTTTGACATGTGTTTGTATTCAGACTTGGCTCTAGGACTAATCTTTTTAGGGATTTTTTAGATATGTATGCCTTTGAGATAATTTCTCAAAAGAGTGTTAATGTATTTTCTTAAATTTTTAAGGACTTGCCAAGATGGGTATAACCTTAAGATGGATTTGTATTTATAATTGATTCTTTGATATTTCCCACTATGCACCATGAAATATGTCTAGGTTAGACTAATAGAGACTTTACAATTTTAAAAATAGTCATTAAGTGATCATAAATACTATCAATATAGGCAAACACTTACAATAAAATGTTACAATCTAACTATTATCAGTATTATTCTAGGAGTGATAATCAATGATCTGAGATATGAAGGTAGTCTGTTTAGGATTCTATAAAGTTATTACATAAATTAGGGTCATCCTAAATAAGTTATCTAATAGATTGGGTCAACCAATATTACATATGGGTTGACAGATAGGGAAAGTGTGCACAGGAGTCAAATTTGCATGTAAAGTCTAAGTTTGTCAAAGTCTGCCAAAGTTGATGTTGCTAAATTATCAAATACCAAATTTAGGTGTCTTAAAAATCCCCTTATAGTACAGTATTGAAAATGATAAAATAATAAATTTTTTACCTATGATTAATCGTATTTGATGTGAAAAGGTCCCACTTAATCCATGCAAAACCTATAAGAAAACATGTATAGATCATTGTTCATTCAAGATATAAAATCAAAAATTATCTAGATCATTTAATTATTTGTAATTGAAAATATTAGGAATGAATACGCCTGATGGTGTGTGAAACATGATGCCACTTGTTGAACTCATTTGGAGAATTTCATGAAATGATCAAGCACTTAAATTATGAGATGAGTAGTATAAATGCCTCAACCATAATTGGAGAAGAAAGAATATTATAACTTGAGCACAATAGAAACCTCAACTAAACTACTCTAAATATCATCATATTTATTTTGTGGAACCCCAAAATAAGGTTATTATGTAAAGGTAGAACACTGAAACATGTTTATATGTCAAAATGGAACCCCAAAACATGTTCATATGTTATAATGGACCCCCAAAACAAGTTCATATGTCAAAATGGAACTCCTTATCATTTGTTGCAAATAATTATAGATCCTAAATTGATTATGTAGTACCATTATTCCCTGTCAATCCATAATATAGAAAATATTAAAAAAATCATGAATAAAATTCATGTCCCAAATCTGATCCGTTTATATGCCAAAGTGATATAAAATGCCTTAATGTGATAGAATGTTCCTCAATCTACTCAATCTGACCAATATAATAATTCTCAAATTGTCATAGAATACCCTAATTACTCATCATAATCCTATGTAATGCCCCACATATGTCTTAATCACATAGTCTATCCCACATTCTCAAGCTATATGTTGGTCTTAGCTTGAACCTATAATAAAAACCCATTATATGGGCCCCTTTTGATATGAGGGATGAAGCCTATTAATCACTTATCTTAAAAGAAAGAGTTATGTGCATTGTGTGTTATATATAAAAAATTAATCATATAAATATGTATACAAACATGATAATATATATCATCATAGAAAGATTTGATCATTTAACTATGTATTTGAGCATACAAGTGTCATATCAAGTAGATATATCAATTACACACATAATACATGCATGATAGAAATCAAGACATCAAACACAATAGATGTTTGCATGATAGAAATCAAGACATCAAACACAATAGATGTTTGCATGATAGAATTCATGGTAGCAAGCTCATAAATAGTCATATATGTAACCATGCATATAGACATGATATTATGATCATGAAACACACAAGCACTCAAAAAATGACTCAACTTTGACCTAACTTGAATATGGCATGGTCATGATATGGACTAGAGAATCTTCTAACATAATCAATACATGGTGTGATAAGACACAATCAATCATTCATAGAAAACATAATGTAGCACACATTAATAATCACATAATTTAATATTTATCAACATCAAGCATGCATAGAAATCAATGTTAGTCTACATAACCAATCAATATCATCATCCAATATAATAAAACACAATATCCATATAAAATAACACTCTAAAAAGTATGATCAAGAACAAGTCATATATAACAATATACTATGATCAATGTACTACTATATAAATATATAACCTGGTAAGTGTGCAAATATGCCCCTAGTGTAGGCATGTTCCCAATGTAGAAAAATAGTTCATGGGTATTGATAGTGTCATGCATATATAAGTGTGTATATCATATGTAACATGTATGTATTGCATTACACTCATGTATACAGTGAAAATTAAATGCATAGAAAATAGATATGTAATTCACCATGTATATTATATATAACATCAATTAATCCTATATAATAGGAAATAATGTCATACATAGGTTATGGTTTTGTATTTTTTGAATATTTTATTTTTTTGTATTTTTGTATTTTTTATTTTTTCTTTCATTTTGAAATTGATAATTATGTAGTATTGTTATTAATGATGTAACATTCAAATGATATAGAATTGAATCCCAAAATATATCTTTATTTTAACAATCCAATGATTTCATCACAATTCAAAAAATGGTACGGCACGGAATCATCTAACCAACTGTGCATGTAAAATAAGTCATCTTCACTCAATAATTTAGGTTCTCTTTATTGCTTTACTCATGAGTAAGTGAACCCTATGGATATACACATGGTGTTGAACTCATAGTCACACTTATGAGTGTATTCTCATTAGATATATATGTAAAACCTACTTAATATAATGCAGATGGTGATATTTGACCCATGTTAATAATTGGAGATTTTGTATTGTATATGTCATAACCGTCAACATCTACTAATATAGACATGTCATTACAATCGTCTTTTGTATTTGTAGTGGGTTATGTATAACTGACCAAACTATATTTTGGAATTGGTTTATTGGATTTTATTTTCTCTTCAATAAGTTCATAATTATCAATATATGCTCATAATTAGATAGTTGTGGAGATGTAACAATGTCCTTTGTGGGATGGTTTTCTTCATTCTAAGTTGTTTTATCTCGGTAAATGGTAACATGCTTACCTCAAAATTAAATTTAATGTGATCATGATATGCATCAAGTGTTGCATGTATTGATTTTAACAAGGGGTTCTTAATACAAATTTGCACTTAAGCAATATAGGGTCAACATGAAATAGAGTAAGAATATTCTTAGGACTGAGAGATATACAAAAACTCAATGTACATCATTGTGACTTGCTCAAGTAAATCACTCTTAGTCAAATGTTCAATGCCATATCAAAAATATATGAGAATAAAAAGACTACATGTATTAAGTTGAGCCTTATCATCAATCATGGTGTTTTTTCTTTAATTTTCCTTTACATTAATAGTAACAAGCAAAGGTTCTATAAATAAAGTTGAAGTTTTGGTTGCCAATTTGGAAACCACATTTGTAACATTAGTCTTCTTAGGTGCATATTGTTCTCCATAATAAATTTTTTTCTTAGGCAACTCTTCTTTAGGTAACTCTTATTTTGGTAATTTGAACTTGGGAGATGGAACGATAATTTGAGAGGGTTGCTCAATATTGGATGGTGTGTTTGAGTTTGGTGGTGCTTTAATAGATGTATCCAATTTAAAGTTGCCACTATCAATAAGATAATATATTATATGTTTCACAACATGACACTAATATTTGGGATCTCCATGAACTCTATGATAAGCATAATAATACTTTGATCCTTACGTAGGATGCATAGGAGGTTCTATGATCAATTTGTTTTGAAGCATGTTTCTTAGAGTTTCACTTGAAGATATTTTAAACTTATGCCAATTTTTCTATTCACTAGTCATATATTATTTTTGCTTCTTAACCCATGTTTGAGATGAAATATTTTGGGACATGGGTTATTAATGGGGAGCTAGAGATGCAATTTTCAATAGCATGTTTTGGATTTTGGGCATGTGCAAGCTTATCTTCAAGTTTCTTGACCTTTAAATATAAAGTTTGGAGTTGTTTTTATAACTTATATATAAAATGCATCATACTAATAATATGATGTGCAAGAATGTTGGCACTCTAAATGGATTCATTCATGAGTTGAGTTTTCCCATTGATGGTCACATTAGGTACACTATTTCTCATGGATTTGGAAGATTTTGATTTATAATCACAAATCCTAGATATTTTAGATTTTATATTCATGCATATCCCTACAGTATTGTGTAACCTACCTCTTTGAGTTGTGATAGCATGGACCTTCATACCCAATATAAGTTTAATGAAAATAATAATGGAGGGTTGATGGTTGTCTCTAGGTCTTGAGGGAGGAAGGAACAAAAGGATTCATACATTCCCTTTTAGATCGAGTAGTAATTAGAAGCATATTAGATTCAATATCAGTGTGATTATAAAAATATTTAACCTATTTCATTGCATGAATTATAAATATATCATGTATTTTAAGAAAGAAACATGAAATTATGATAACCATAAATTCGGTCATAAAAAGTAAACAATTATCATCCATTGCCAAAATGTTTTACTTATTTTTGAATTGATGTGATCTAAGTGAATTAAAACTTTAAATATTCAGATTGTGTAAAATAGGGTAAAAATTATACAAGTCTGAATGTAAAGGGGAAAATTGATATTGCACTTAGATAATTAAAATTTAACAAATAAATATGGAATAGGGGTACTTATCTTATATGTTATTTTTTTGGTCATTGTATTTATCATTATCCTTGAAAATGCCCCATGTCTACTTTATAACTAATTAGATCAAGAAACAAGACCTCAAATACCGTATTGACACTGCTAGAAACAATGAGATCCTCTAGTAATTGGTATTGTCTAGGCCCTATAGGTGGTGTCTCTAAAAATTGTATAGTTTGTGCCACCTCAAATTACTATGTTTGCACTTGTAGATGCCTCTTGTGTTTGCACTTGCCTTTAGTTTTGTGCATTTCTCTTTATTTTCCTTATCCATCCTTTGAAAACCCTAATCAAACTTTTAAAAACAAGATGAACCTTAAAAAATGAGTTATTACATTGGGTTAGACATCCCAAACCACTCCCTAATAAGTAATTGAGTGTTTTCTACATTCCAATACTTTGAAGAGGGCTCAAACCGCATGTAGTTCTCCCATCTAGGTGTGTGTGCGCAATATCGTGATCAATGTAGAAAGCAATGTAATGTTTAAATTTTGACAATTAGAACCATGAAATTTTAACCTATGTTTTTATTCATAATTATCTATAGAACTAATTTTTTGAAGGATATTTATAAATGTAATCCTTTGTGATAATGTCTTCAGAGAGTATGGATTTCTCAAGATTGTTAGGACTTACCAAGATAAGGTATAACCTTAAAATTTATATGTATTTATAGTTTACTCTTTTATACTTCCCATTGTGAATAATCCATGAAACATGTCAAAATTAACCTAATAAATAATTCCTAATTTGAAAAATAATCATTGAGTGTTCTTGGACACTAACATTAGAGGTAGACACTATGATTATTTTTGGTATTATCTTGGGAGTGAAAATCAATGTTATGAGATATGGAGATAGTCTATTTAAGATTTTTGAATGTTCTTGCATAGGTTAGGTTGATCTCAAATATGTGTATCTAGTAATTTCATTGGCCAATAAAATACGTGGCTAGATGGATAGGAGAAAGTATGCACAAGAGTCAAATGTGTAAGCAAAGTCCAAGTATGTCAAAGTGTGCCAAAGTTGATGTTGTCAAAGTATCTAATACTAAGTTTGGTATTTAAAATGATAGATTAAAAGGATTAAATAATAAATTTGATACATGTGATTAGCCTCACTTGGTGTTAATATGTGCACTCCAAATGTTCCACTTGTTCCATATAAAAACCTAAAAGGAAACATACATAAATCAATGTCCATTCATGATATAAAATATGAAATAATCTAGATCATTAAATTATTTAGAATTAAAAATTCAAGGAAAGAATACACCTAATGGTGTAGGAACTGAGCTACCACTTATTAAAATTTTTTTTAGAATGTCGTGGGTGATTATGCCACAACGAGATGCAATTATTGAAACCATGAGTTGATGTTAAATCTATTTTTGGATTAATACAACCCTAATAAGATAAATCAAATTATTTAATATGTAAAATAACTAGACAAATCTAAGTGTAGCTAGCAAAATATAGTAACTTACTATTTATAGAAAACACTTAGAGGAATTGAATACTTAGCTTATTTTAGGAATGTGTAGGTCTATGGCAAAGTGCAGTTCAATAAAAATATGGAAGGAGCCAGTAATGCTCAGATTTGGAAATAGAGAGTGCACAAGTTTGTATAATTCTACACTTTTTGGGTGCCTATATATAGTGGCATTATCTTCTAGGTTCTAGAACTATCTTGCGTGTCTATGTTGATCTATGATAGGTTTGACTGATATGCTTACATTTACTAAGTGTTCATACATATGCAAAGGTCCTTGATCTCACACAAATGGCTCTAATATACTTCTCCTTGCTTTAAAACATATTTATGCACTATAGTACCAAAATTTAAATGAGGGTAATGGGTGAAAGGGAATGGTTGAACTAACCTCATCCACCTCATGTGGCTAAGTTTTGCCTATGTATTCAATACTCTGAAGAGGGAAGTCAAACTAAATATAGTTTTCGCACCTATTTGTGTACAATCCTATGTAATATGAGCATGTAATATAATCTTATGTATGGATTTCAACAGTTTAAAATAGATGATTCATGATTGCAGTGGTACTCATACTTAGATTAGGGATTTCTAGTTTTAAGAATTCAATATTTTGAACTTTAGTATAGTTCCTCTAAATGTACAAAGTGATTTTTAGTGATAGGTAAGTTATTTCTAGATGATCAATAGGCTCAGGGTTAATATGTTTATGTAGCTGAATCTTTGGGTAATTTCCTCCTAATCAACATGTGAAATGTATGGGATAACCCATATGAACATTTTAAATATAGTAAAATAGTCGTTAAAGGGTGCGTGAACAAGTCTGTGTGGTGGAATTATTCAAAGAAGTGTAAACCTGTCTAGAGAGTAAGAACATTGATATGAGATTAAGAGATGATTTGAGAATGATATTTAGTTATTCACGTAGAGGCTAGGGAAATCTTGTATAATAGTAATGAATATTTATAAAGGTCAATCCATCGTATCTAAAAATTGTTAGAACAATTAATGGTTAACTGGTATACAATTACCCTTAATACATTAAATTACACAGTGAAATTATAATAAATTTTATTATTATTTATAATACATTGTTAAATACTTGTGTTAATAAATAATATAATATATAATTTTAATAATTATCGAGGTGTCTCAAATGGGAGGTTGTACCCATTGGTTACAATGATCCACCTCACTTATAAAGATATTTTAAATTTTAAAATCATATAAACCATCATCAAGCATTCCAATACACAAGCTTTTATACATAGATTATTCAAAAAAGGTTTTGTGAAGTTCTGTGAGATGAAGTTAGGAGAGGAAAGATATGTATTGGGTTATTGATTTCTCATATAAATAAATAATATTATTGTGGGGTTTTTTTTACCTTTGTGAGGTTTTTCGACCTACATCCTTGTTATTTGTATTTGGGTCTCTTTGTTATCAATTACACATCTATATCCATATATTATTCATACGATTGTTTAAACATGGTTTGAGAGCCTGTGTGATAGTGGTGATTGATTGAAAAGATCATTTAAATTGTTGATTGGCTTGTGGAGACCTATGTGCAAGGTTTTTTCATCTAAATTCAGCCTGTACAGTGTATGGTACAACCATGGGAGCCATATGATCTGGTTTTACAAAAACAATTATTCATTTGTTAGCCTATACAGCCTGGTGATTATAGATTTGAGCAAACAAATGCTAATTTCAAGCATCAAAACTATAACCAACAACCAATGGCCCTATATGGTGTTTGAAGGCTGAAAACTCATAAAAATCCAATTTAAATCATCTACACTCTAGTTCTTAGATTTTTAGAGGACATATCTCTTGTATTTCTCTTGCAAACATCCCTACAAATCTTGTTGAAGCATCCAACAATTTTTTTAGAAAATATCATTCCCCTGGGGCATTTATACAAATTTATATAGCTGGAAACAACAAAAAATAGTTTTTGGCATAAAAATTAGTTTAATTACATTTGGAATGCTCTTGGAGCCCTTTTAAAGGTTATGCAAATTTTGAAAAACCTTTGTTTGGCCTTTTCCAACTTCCAACAGCACCCTAAATTCTTCACTTGCGCCATTGCAGCGTAAATGGAGTTTTAATGGTTAATATAATTATTCAAAATTTTATTAAATAGTTGTTTTAACAAATCAAAGAAAAAACCATGTAAACAATCAAGGAGGGCCCCACATTCAATTAAGCTTTCTTACCCAAAAAGTTTTAAAAAAAAACTTTAAATCTTTTTACATTCACAAAACTATTATTATTATTTATTTTTTTCAAATAAAAATCAATTAAATAAGTCTTAAATATAATATTGTGCTTATATATTTTTAAATAGTGTAGTAGGGGAATTGGCAAATGTTATTTTGTTAAAAGACTTGTAAAGGGGGAGGTCAATAGTTCAAAACCCCACCAAACCCTTCTTTTTTGTCAAAATTGATTGTGGTCAAACTATTTTTTTTACAATATAATTAGTTAAAAATCTTGTTTATTATTAATGCAATAGACCATTTTCAATAGTATCCCACTTATGACACTTGTTCTTGTCATTCATTCATAGAAATTAGTCATGTAATCAGTCAATTTCTAAGTTTTTGCATGTTCCAAACACATTGGAATTGTCCATTTTTTTATTTAAAATTTCTTTAAATATTTTTTACAATAAATTTTAAACATAATTTTTACTTAGGTTGTTTTGTGACACTTACAATTTTTTCCAACTGTTTTACATATAATTAAACAATTATTGTTTTTATACACTAAAAATTTGTTTTATTATAAAATAGATTATAAAATCAAATTAAAAATTTTGTTTTCTAGACTTTTATAGTGTTGATTTAGTATAAAATACCAATTGTAAGTGTCAAACTTGAAGGGAAGTTATGGCTTCTCCAAACGTTTTGCTAAATAAAAAACAAATACTAAATGGGTCAAATTATAGCATTTAAAAAATTCATATTAAATCTGAATCTATGGTTTGAAAACTATGGAATATTATTTTTGAGACTGAAAAACTCCCATCAGAGAGATGCCACAATTGAACTTACTAATGCATTTCAACAGAAATCATAAGAATTCATATCGATAATTTCGAAGAGTGTGAAGGATGATTTCCTACTCTATATAGGCAATTAGGAGTCACCCAGTGATGCTTGGATACTCCTTGAATCTATGCACGAGGGCACTCATCTCTAAAAAATCATTAAACTTATTCTTGAACTACTTATTACTCCCATGAAAGGTGACAAAAAATTAGTTATTTTTATTATAAAAATCAAAAATATTAAATTTCAGTTAGATAGTTGTGATTGTAATCTTATTCAAGATAAACTTTTTTATTTCATTATTCAGATAAATATTCATAATTTTTTTTACAATTTCATTTATATTCTAAATTTTAAATATCAAAAAATAAAATAGAACATTCCTAATCTCACTACTATGTATTCTCTTCTTATTTAAGAAGAAAAAGTGATGTCAAATTTTGATTCTAAAAATAATGCTACTTATGCACTTCTCGCATTTAATAATGTTCCTATAAATACTAGAAATCAGAAAACTAATCCTAACCTTGTCAATGGTAAAAATGGAAATAAAAAATTTGGTAATAAGAATCATAAAGTCAAATTTAATATAAATTGTAATTTATGTGATAAATTTGGATATATAAGGGAATATTATTATTAAAATATATAATAATAAAAGATATAAAACTAATAAATGGATCAGGGGTTTCAGAGGAACTTTACAATAATGTGACAATGGATGTCCCTTGTCACCAAGACTTTGAGACTATAGTGGAGGATGTTTCTGCTTCAAAAGAGTCTACCACATGTCTTGAAAACTCTTATATTTGCACCAGACAAGTAGACCAGAGCTTGGAAATTAAGCAAAAGCAACAACAATCACCACCACCTCAACAACAACAGCAACCACCACAACGACAACAACAGAAACAATCGCAGTCGCAGCCGCAGCAGCAGCAACAGGAGCAACACCAACAGCTACAACGACAACAAGGAACAGAGCAGGCTATTCCTTGCAATGAAGCCTTAAGTCCGGTCCCAAAGGAGACCCAAGCATCAAGAAGATCTTCAATTGGAAGACCAGCATGCAAGGCAAAAGTTACTGTCACCTCTTACAAGGAAATCCCCCTCAAAACTAAGCTGAGAAGATCGGAGTAAAGTCTTGGCCAAATTAGGTTCTTAGCAAGGTCCCATGATCATGTCCTCATTTTAGAGACATTGTAATTGTAATGGCTTTCAGGGGACATGGGGACTTTGCAATCCCAAGTTTCTCTCTGGATCTCTACAATTTTTGGGTTCTAATCAGAATCAACAAAAATATCAAAACTAGAATCAAAACAACAATCAAGAATAAAATTCTAATTTTGTTGCACTATATGTTGCCTTATTTGCTTCTAATGAAAATGAATGGATTTTAGATAGTGGTGTGTTGCATCACATGACATGTTTATCAAATATTTTATCTTATACTAAAGATATATCTGAAAACAATTATTTAGGTGATAATTTATTTCTAGAAGTTTTAGATTTAGGTAAAAATAGGTTTTGAAGGGGCCCCGAAACCCTAGTACAAGGAAAGAAAGAAAGAGCATCTAAAACCACAGGCAAAGCCTTACAAACTACAACAAGGAAGTTGCAAAAATAGGTTTTAAATGGACCTGAAACCACCAGAAAGACTACCGATCAAAACCCAGATTTAACAAACATCTGGCTACACCAAAGGCAGAAGATTACAAAAAGAAGCCATAGAACAGGACCAGTTTACATAACCATCAAGAGGAACCAGACTATTCATCCAGTTCCAATATCATTTTCATAGTTTCTTTTTCTTTCACAACAGTATCATGGGTAGTGGTTGCCACCATCATGGCTCCTTCTTGTGTAGCCTTCCTTCTTGAACTTTGTCTCGTCCTTTTGCTGGATCCCTCCAAGGCTTTGGTCTCCTCGTTGGCTCTTTTACCAATATTGACAGCCGCAGCACAAATATTAGATGTAAATTCCTCCATTTTCGTTCTATTGTCCTTAATGAGTTCCCTGAGATTATTCTCGTAGGCTTTGAGCTTGACTGGGATATCTCTTATCTAATTTTCCATATTATTAATTTTGTTCCATACAGCTTTCAGAGTATCTTCCATAGTTTCCACTTTCCTTTTGAGATCCATGATCTCCCTACACGTCCAAGAATCGAGTTGGAAAGATGCCTCTGCTTTGCAATTGACCCAAGTCATTGGTGTGTGTGTTTCATCATTCTATTTTTTCCCCCTCGATTCCTCAGAGTTTTTATTGGGATTGTTCCTGGCTTCTTCAAAGATATCCTCTCAACCCTTTTGATCCTGTTCTTTAATTCTAGTTTGAATTTCCATGTCCATTTCTTGATTATCATCCTGAACTGTAGTTTCCTTTTCGTTTCTTGAAGCAGGGTCCTCAACAGGGCCATCCTGGACAAATTCATCCTTCGACACTTTCTGATTTTCCTCCGTATCTTCTATTCTGTTTGCAGAATCCTCCTCTGTGTTGACATCTTCTTTTTCTTTCTTCTCAGGACTTTCTTCATCCTCATTAGAGTTTGTATCCCAGCTTTCAGTTCCTTCTTCTTCCTCCAAGTTTTCCTCCCTGGGTTTATCAATTCTCTCCCGTTCAGTATCTTCTTCTAAATTCTGATTTTTAGCGCTAGGGATCTTGATTTTGTCTTTTTCTTTTACACTTTCACTCTTTCTGTTCCCTGACTCCTTATTTTTCCCCTGGTTAGGGTGCTTTACCATTGCATTATTCTTGCAATAGCCTTTGATTAACAGAATAAGGCCTTCATGTAGGATAGGGCGTGTTTCCTTTTTCCTATGAGCATATAAACTTTGGACCAAGGAGAAGCGAAGGTAAAAGGGAAAAGACAGACTTACCTTGTGCCTGAAATGGTTAAGGAAGACAAAGTGGAATTTATGCACTCGCTTACTTCTTCTGTCCAGGATGAAGTACTCCCTTATACAGCTTAAGACATCCCTCCATATCCCTTTGATCTGATCCAATTCATAGAAATCCCCGTTCTTAACCAGCTTCTGCTCTTCCTCATCTATCTTGGGGAACTTACAAAAAGCCTCATTCGAAATGCTTGTCTGCTTGGAGAATTTAAGTCCATCCGTAGGCAGCCCTGTAACCTCTGCTATAAAATCCTCTATTAGGTTCACTATGATTCCATACAAGGTGACCCTTTCATCAGTCCAATTTTTGAAAAAAGCCGTTGTGATATGCGGTTTTGACCCATGGAGCCTTTCCATATAGTTCACAACTTTTCCTTTCTGCAGAATTCTCCAGACCTCTTGTTTCTCTTTCCATTCATCACAGCTCTTGGGTTCCTGCTTCCTGGGTTCTCCCTTCCTTTCGTGAGCCATACTCATTTTCTTTGAAACCCAGTCGCTATGGTCTTTACGATGATCCCACCTGCTGCCAAATTGATTAGAAAGTCGGCTTTGTTTGTGCATTTTCAGGATCTGCTTCTCACTCTTGAGGGCCTTCCTCTTTAATGATTGTTGTCCTTTCCCCACGTTGCCACTCCTCCAGCTCATTATATTTCTCTTACCCTCCAATCTTTCCTTCCTTTGCATGGGTTGCATCATGAAGAATGAACGCCCTCAAATCCACATTCTTTTCTAATGTTTCATGCCACCTCACTATTTGACCTGTCCAGACAGCACAATTAGCTAGCCAATCTGCAACACCATTGGCTTCACGAAAGGTGTGGGTTATTGTCACTTCTTCAAAAAAAATTATTAATGTTTTCATCTCCGTTACCTTAGCCTCTATGGTCCACGACACAGTATTTTTATTGTTAAGAATATTTATGATATTCAATGAGTCCCCTTCAAGCCACAATTTGGGATATCCCGAGTCCATAGCTATTTTGATGGTCTGAAGGGCAGCTGTAGCTTCGGCAATGTGGCAATTCGATTTACCAATGGGGATTGCAACAGCATCAATTACCTTTCCCATATGATTTCTCAAAACTCCACCACAACCAGCATTCCCCGGGTTCCCTTTGGCCGCACCATCAAAATTTCCTTTAATCCATCCTTGAGGGGGAACATTCCAAGTAACTCCTGATCTGGGATTATCAGGTTTACCTTTAGAATTATCTGTCCTTAAGGGGTTATCCACTTGGAGAGTTGAGCTTGGATTCTTTTGTGATAAAAAATTCTCCTTTATAGCTCTAATGATGTTCTGTCCTACCACCCATCCAGGAAGTTCTTTATTTCTAAAGATTTGGTTATTTCTTTCCTTCCATATTCCCCACCAAATATGGGGAAGAGTAAGTTTCCATAAAAAAAGAACTTCAGGATTCTTGGAGGGGCAGTACCAGCTTTTGAAAGATAATTCCACGTTTTTGTAAATCTAAACAAGGAAAAACTAAATTTGTAAATCTAGTCATAAATGATATTTTTAATGTTCCTAAACTTAAGAAAACATTGTTATCTTGATCTTAACTTGTTAATGATAATTTCATAGTAACTTTGCTTAAAGATAAATGATCTATTAAAAATCAACTCGGTTCTCTGATTGTTGAAAGAATTCAACATAATGGTTTATACATATTTTCTACTTCTTCTTCATGTCTTTCATCACAAAGTAGAAATGAATCTCAATTATGACATTAAATATTATGTCATGTTAATTTCATAATTTTATATGATATGTCTCATAATGATCTTTTGGTTGGTATACCTTTTATTTCTTTTCATCATTAAACTTTTGAAGGTTGCTTACGTGGTAAGTGTCAGGGATGCGAAACACCGGAAGCATACAATTAATTACCAAATACCAAGCAACTATAATATGCGGAAATAACCAGATTCACCAAGTAACTAGAATTCAGAATAACACAGCATATGAGAGACAATACACAACTTGTATTAACACTTTATACAGAAAAGAATACAATAGAGAATATCCCACATCTTCTCCACCACCTTACATAGGTTTCCCACACCTCAAGTGAACAGTAAATCTTCTCCCCAAAGCTCTCCCTCTCACAGGTCCCAACACCCAACTCAAATACAGAGTTGGTGTTCACCTCCCGTGCTCCACGCACAACACAAGTGCTCCACGCACTCCACAAGCACTCCACGTGCTCCACAAGTACTCAAGGTACTTCAAGTAGATCTCCCATGAACCTGCAATAACTTGCAATTCAACAGACCATACTTATGGAAGGAACTCCCTTACCTTCCTCTTAGCTCTATCCAAGTACACACCTGTACTCCAAGTAGATCCTGCCTGATACTGCTCCCTGTTGTGTTGCTGTCTATATGACCTTGCACACCTGCAAATCAAACAACGGTTCTGCTCACCTGTGAACCTCAACCTTGCACACACATACACCTGCAGATCAACGATCTTACTTACCATGTAGATCTCCTATATAGGCCATGCAACTGTGACCAAGATCCTACACTCCTAAAGAACCCAGCTGGCTCTCCAATCCAGCACCAACACACCTGGTATCGAGGCACTAGGAGGAACGCACCATTGCTCTACCTCACACACAGAAGGAGCTTATAATTATGCTCTCTTACTCCCTAGCACTCTTTTCCAATACAACCATGAGTCTATTATATAGATCTCATCAAACAATAATTAGACATCTAATTACAATAATTAGATCTGCAGCTATGAGTCTAAAATTAGCACTCATCATGCAAACACTTGGTTCGTCAACCAACTGCCCGTAATTAACTCGCAGTCGAACCACACAGGTGACCGACGCCGGTCCCTGTCCGCCTAGGGGTCGCTGACGCCGGCCGATCTCTGACCGACGTCGGTTGCCTTCCTGCCCTATCCTGCCGACGTCGGTTGGCCTGACCGATGCCGGTGTCTCTGACACTCAGCAACTCTCCTACAACCTCCTCCGTGTCTGCATCAGTGAAGCTTTTAGCTCCACAACCTAACAATCTCCCACTTGGAGATAAACAGCTACACTGTACCTGTACCTGTACCTGTACTCTGTCTAATTTGTTTCCTGGTTTGTATCCCTCTTCAAGCTCCCACCTGAAGACAACCCACCACACATCCCATGGTGTACCACCTGTCATCCGAGTACCCTGCCACATCCAAACCTACAACACCTGTAGTGAAGTCCTGACCCTGCATAGCAACACCTGCTGTCGGTCCCTCTCAAAAACCTGAGAACCCACTTCCCCGAATTGGCTCCTAACTTTGACAGCTCCCACTGCATGGGAATACTCAGGGCTATACCAGACCTCATGTGATTTCGGACACTGTACCTGTCCAGCCCTTAGTGTGCTCTGGCTCTACATCCCGAACCTCGCCAACACCTAATTCACATCAGCTCCCACTCGAGACAAAATCAACCTGTGATCTCCATGCCTCCCATGTCAAAGAATTCTGCTGCTCCAAACTCCTCCTGACATGCCACTGAACTAATCTTACCCTTAGCTCAGCAAAACCCTGTATGTACACCCCTGCTAGCTAGCATACTATCCACATACAGCAACAGAATAATGTTGCAATCATCATCCCCCTGGTAAGTCAAACCACAGTAGTTACCCTGACACTGACTAGAGTCATGCTCTGTCCTCCACCTGTCAAAACCTATACCACTATCCTGCAGCTCCTCAAGACCATATGCCTGGTCTTCCGTCTCATGTATCCGTTCTCTCTATTCTTCTACTAAGGCATCCATTCGTCTCTGTGCTTTCTTCCTGCTGGCAAACCTACCAAAACTCCCGTTTGGTTCTGCATCATAATCCTGCCTAGCTCACACCTATTTCCTGGATCCTTCCTGCTCTACAATCAGCAACAAGTATGAAGAAGAGGAACACGAATTTGAGGGCCTACTTACGCCTTCAGTCCTCCGTATGGGTGTTTGAGACTCCTTGACAGCATGCTGTCCACCCAAAATCTGTTACAGTGACCGACCTCGGTCACTCCACAGTCTGCATCTGATCGACGTCGGTTCCATGCGTCTATACCTGACTACCAACCTGCCAGCACTGGTGTCCCTGCTGCCGACATCGGTCCTCCTGACCGACATCGGTCTTACATACTGCCGACGTCGGTCCCATGACCGACGTCGGTCTTACCCTGCCCGACATCGCCGGCTTCGGTCTGCACATGACCGACATCGGCACCTGTCTGTTCAACGTCGGTTCCTCCTGACCGACGTCGGTACCTATGTTCGCCTGTGAGTGATGACTTTTTACCCGTGAGCTCCTTTGAATCAATCTCCATGTCCAAACTGCCCTGCTCAGATGTATCCAGCCTCATCCACTGAACTCTGTCCGCCATCTCCTCCAAGAACACCAAGGCTTTCCAGTTCTTAAGCCTATCAAATATATCTGTCTTCCGCTTAAGAACATGCATCTCCTTCCTGCTCATGTGACCAAGCCTACGAAGCCACGTCTCTACAATAGAAGAAGAATCAGTAATATAGACAAGTAGATAAAGAGTACCTGTCTTCTTACCACCAGTTAATTCAAGTGCTACCACTGTGAGAGTTCTTGTGCATCTCTCATCACCCAACCTTTCTGAAGAAATTAGCCATATCTCCAAACCTGGGACCTGCATGACCTTCATCAACACCTGTGTGTTGGCTGCCTGCAATTTCAGCTTCACTTCCCCTTTGCCAATTCTTTGGCAAGGCTTACCAGCTCCTCTACCTGGGGCTGCATGGAAAGAGGCAACCGAATCTTTTATCCAAGATTCAACTTTATCCAAGAAACCTGCAAACACATCCTGTGCAATAACAATTGCTACATCTATATCTTCAATTTCTTCATGCTGATCTGCTACCAACCAACAATGTTCTTTTACCTGCTCTTTCTTTCCATCAGACCGTGAGTGACCGTCTGTGCTTTTCAACTCCTCCATTCTTAGCTTACTTTGATCTACCATTGCTCTACTCCCACTCAATCAGAAACCCCTGAGAGTGCCCTGTAACCAAAACACAACCTACTTCCTGCAACCTTAGCTCTGATACCACTTGTCAGGGATGCGAAACACCGAAAGCATACAATTGATTACCAAATACCAAGCAACTATAATATGCAGAAATAACCAGATTCACCAAGTAACTAGAATTCAGAATAACACAGCATATGAGAGACAATACACAACTTGTATTAACACTTTATACAGAAAATAATACAATAGAGAATATCCCACATCTTCTCCACCACCTTACAGAGGTTTCCCACACCTCAAGTGAACAGTAAATCTTCTCCCCAAAGCTCTCCCTCTCACAGGTCCCAACACCCAACTCAAATACAGAGTTGGTGTTCACCTCCCATGCTCCACGCACAACACAAGTGCTCCACGCACTCCACAAGCACTCCACGTGCTCCACAAGTACTCAAGGTACTTCAAGTAGATCTCCCATGAACCTGCAATAACTTGCAATTCAACAGGCCATACTTATGGAAGGAACTCCCTTACCTTCCTCTTAGCTCTATCCGAGTACACACCTGTACTCCAAGTAGATCCTGCCTGATACTGCTCCCTGTTGTGTTGTTGTCTATATGACCTTGCACACCTGCAAATCAAACAACGGTTCTGCTCACCTGTGAACCTCGACCTTGCACACACATACACCTGCAGATCAATGATCTTACTTACCATGTAGATCTCCTATATAGGCCATGCAACTGTGACCAAGATCCTACACTCTTGAAGAACCCAGCTGGCTCTCCAATCCAGCACCAACACACCTGGTACTGAGGCACTAGGAGGAACGCACCATTGCTCTACCTCACACACAGAAGGAGCTTATAATTATGCTCTCTTACTCCCTAGCACTCTTTTCCAATACAACCATGAGTCTATTATATAGATCTCATCAAACAATAATTAGACATCTAATTACAATAATTAGATCCGCAGTTATGAGTCTAAAATTAGCACTCATCATGCAAACACTTGGTTCGTCAACCAACTGCCCGTAATTAACTCGCAGTCGAACCACACAGGTGACCAATGCCAGTCCCTGTCTGCCTCGGGGTCGCCGACGCTGGCCGATCTCTGATCAACGTCGGTTGCCTTCCTGCCCTATCCTGCCGACATCGGTTGGCCTGACCGACGCCGGTGTCTCTGACACTCAGCAACTCTCCTGCAACCTCCTCCGTGTCTGCATCAGTGAAGCTTTTAGCTCCACAACCTAATAGTAAGTAACACACTAAACCCTTAGGTTACTTCTATTAATAGTTACTTATATGTTGTTATTTTTTTAATGATTACACTAGGATGATATAGTCTTATTATATTTATAAAAAAAATTAAAGTATTATATAAATTCAAAGAATTTAAAGCTTTAGTTAAAAATTCTTCTAATTCTTCTATTAAAAGATAAAGAATTGATAATGGTGGTGAATACACTAGTAAATATTTCGATTCATTTTTCATTAATTATGTTATACAAAGATTAATGACTCCCTATTCACCACAGTAAAATGGAATTGTTGAAAGGGAAAAATGAACCATCCTTGAAATGGCTAGAACAATGTTGTATTTTGTAAATGTTTCTAAATTTGTGTGGGTCAGAGCCATGAATATTGTTGTGCATATTCTAAATAGAGTCCTAATAAAGCATTGCATCTTTTTACACCCTTTAAAATGTAGTTTAATAAAAAACCAAGTGTTTTTTACCTTGATATATTTGGTAGTCCTACTTCCATCTTTATTCCTAAATAAAAAAGAAATGAACTTGACCCTACCTCCTATTCTTGTATTTTTATAGGTTATGGAATAAAAACAAAAGGATTAAAAGTTTATGATCCATATAAAATACAAATCATTGAAAATATGAATGTTCAAATCCTTGAAAAATATTTATGTGAACCTTTTGTAGAACCCCCTCGAAGTGCTTCTTTTAATGAACCTGACTCTTCTATTACTCCTTGTGAAGAAATAAATGCCCTAGAGGAAGTTGATATTTTTTTAAGAAAACTTAGATCATGCAAAACCTTCTCCATTTATTGTTCAATCTAAAAGATTGAAATGATTTGAATCCCTAATTCAGTCATCTAATCTTGATAATCTTAATAAACTAACTAAGATTCAACATACTTATCATGATTTGATGACTCTGTATGAATGTGAACTTTAATATATTGAGGAAGCTATTCAAGATGATATATGGAAAGTTTTTGTGCAAGCTAAATATAAATCCCTAATTAAAAACTAGACTTGGGATCCTGTCTTGTCTCTACCTAAAAGGCACATTGTTGGTTCTAGATGGCTTTACAAAACCAAATATAATTTAATTGGTAAAATTGATGAATTCAAATTTAGATTAGTTGCTCATGGTTGTACTCAAAAACTCAAGATTAATTATGTTGAAATTTTTGCTCCTGTAACAAAAATGAGTATTGTTAGATTATGTATTTCTCTTACAGCTCAAAATATTTGGATATACACCAAATGAATGTCAAAAATGCCTTCTTAAATGATGATCTAGAAGAAAAAATTCACATGACTTAAAAGTTTTGTTGAACTTAATAAAGAATATTATGTTTTTAAATTAAAGAAATCTCTTTATGATTTAAAACAAGCTTCTTAAGTTTGTTATTCTAAAATAACTAATTATTTTAAAGAATTAGGTTTTTCTAACAATTATTATGCTAATGATCTCTTTGTAAAAGTTGAAAGTAGTCATTTTATCTTAATTATATTATATGTTGATGATCTTCTTATCACTAGCGATCAAATTAATTTAATTCTTAAATATAAAGATAAACTAAGTCAATTTTTTGAAATCTATAAATACTTATATTTTAAATATTACTAGGTAGGATTCATACATGATTCATATTTCATTGGAAATTAGCAAAATGAATATTTTGATATCTCAAAGGAACTGTAAATTTTGATTTATATTATTCTTCCATTGATCAAGCTAAATTATATGGTTATTGCGATGTTGACCATATTGGTGATATTATAGATCACAAATCTATTTCTAGATCTATGTTTAAGTATGATGTAGGTGTTATCATTTGGATCAACAAAAAGCAACTTATTGTTTCTATCTCGTCTACAGAAGTAGAGTATAAAATTGTTATGGAAGTTGATACAGAAGCCATGTGGCTACAAAGGTTGTTAGAAGAATTCTATTTATATATTTCTCACAGTATCAATTTTCTTTTTTATAATCAAATTTGTATAGCTTTACAAAAAAATTAGTGCATCACCAATGAGCTAAGCATATCAAATTTCATGTGCATTTTATCCAAGAGAAAGTCTGCAATAGTGATATCGATCTATAGTTTTATCCAATGGATAAACAAGTGGTAGATATATTCATAAAACCACTTGGTACTACCAAGTTTTTTAGATTAATATAATATTGGACCTCTGTACCATTAAGGGAGACTATGCATGACAATGTCATTTCCTAACAGTCGTGTGTGTTTTTTCTTATCTATACTTATTCTCATTGTAAAGTATTGCAATAATTTACTTTATGTAATTTTGGTAAACTTCACCATTTATGATTTTGTAGTGTATCCAAACTTAAAAATATTTCTTGTAATGGAGGTCCTTGTAATATAAAAGGCTCCAAAATGCTTGTTTTATTATTCATGAGAAATTGTGAGATGTAGTCTCATAATCATGCTAACTTAAACTTACTCTAAGTAGTTTATGGATTATAATTCATTTTGTTTCAAAAGGTGAGATTGGCATGATGAAGGTTTTTGAATCTTTCAAATTTTACATGCACCCTAAACTCATTATAAATGGTTTACAGAGTATGATTCTTTTATTTTAAATGCGGTTATGGCATGTATCCCCACTTAACTTAATGGTAAGTATTGGAAAAATTAATGATAGTGATATACAACTGCCCTTAACACATTAAATTACATGATAAAATAATAATATATTTTATTATTACTTATAATACATGGATAAATACTTGTGTTAATAAATAATATAATATAGAATTACAATAATTATCAATGTGTCTTAGGTGGGAGGTTGGACCCATTGGTTACAATGATCCACCTCACTTATCAAGAGATTTTACATTGTAAAATTATATAGACCATCCCTAAGTATTCCAATACATGATATTTCATATAAAACTTATTCAATCAAGGTTGTATGAAGTTCTATGAGAAAAGTGAGAAGAAGAAAGATATGTATTGGGTTATTGGTTTCTCACATAAATAAATAATACTATTGTGGGTTTTTTACCTTTATTAGGTTTTTCCACCTATATTTGTGTTATCTATATCTATGTATATTTGTTAGTAATTACATGTCTAGATCCATATATTATGCATACAATTGTATTAACAAAATTGGTTAAATAAGAATGTAAAAAAAGACTTGTATATGTGTGAATAAACCAAGTATATAAAAGGTTGGTCAAATTACACATTTTCAAGTGCTTAAAACTAAATATATTTCCCTCTTTTTGTTCTAATAATGTAATTGCTAAAGTAAAAGTGTATAAGGTGATACCTAAGGATAACCATAATGGGTGTGCTCAAGTAGGTATTGAGTGTTGTGCCTTGCTCCATGAAACCCTACAGTGAAATATGTATAAATCAATTTTCACTTATGATATAAATCTGAAGTAAATCATTGAACATATGTAAAATGAAATATCAAGGAACAAATACACTTATATGTATGTAAACTAAGATGTCTTCTAGAGACAATGGAGGATGGGACGATTGTGCCCCTTAGAAATGCTAATGTAAAACCATGGGTTGAGTTGAATATTCCCAAAAAATCATTGAAAATGGAGATGTACGTAGAAGTTAAGTGACAAAAAATTTCATGCCCACATAACTCACTATCATCTAAGTAATGGAATATGTTATGGGTTCCAACAAATCTGAAAAATGCTTGGGAATCTATGTAAAGTTTTGGAATCATACACTACAGATGGATTATATGATTTAATTTGAGTAATTCAAGAGTAATACTTGTGTATAATTTTTTTATAATATGTCACATACACTTTTCATATGTTCTCAATCCAATAACCTACATAATCTAAGTCTAATTAATTTTACAAAAATATCATAATGTATGTGAAAATGTGAACACACACCTTGGATATTCCACTAATTTAATGATCTTTGTAATCTGATTCATGTAATCTGCATAATAATCTCATAAAATTTGTGAAATATAACTTATAATCCTATGAACTCATGACATATCCCTTGTATGACCCCAATTGTGTCCCAAACTTATCGTTATATGAGCAAAATCTGAAATAATTTTACGTAAACCTATACCATTGTAAAGTAATATGTGTCCAAAATCTGAAATATTTGACTGTGAAGGCTTAGTCTCTAACACAATCCATTATGTATGCCCTCATTTTGAGGTGAATTATGTAGCCTGTGAACTCATCTCAAAATAATGCCCTCATTTTGAGGTGAATTATGTAGCCTGTGAACTCATCTCAAAATAAGAATACATACACAACATGTTATATAGAATAAGATATAAGTAGTGTAAAGCATGTACTAAAATGTGGATAATATGTCATCATAGTAATAATAAATCATCTGAGTATTTATGAAACATTTATCTTAAGACATGAAAGTGTCATGCCAAGATAAATAAATCAATGAAAAATGCAATAAATAGTTAACATAGTGGTGAACATCCATAAATTGAATAATAACTATGCGGAAAGTGCATGATATGTATCATGTCACCACAAACATGAAGAAAAGTGTGTGATATAGATCATGGCACTATAAGCTCAATAAATAATCCTATATTTATCCATACATAATAAATAGAGTAGCACATAATGTCATGGCCATGACTCACACAATAAATCACATGCAATAGCACTCAATATCAAACAAGGAATAATGTCGCATACAATGTGGAATCAAATGTCACATAAATAATAGATTCAAACATAAATAAAGTGTGATGCAAAATTAGGGTCAAACACAATGGACAATTAAATGTCGCACATAATCAAAGTTAAACACAATGAAAAATAAAATGTCACATAGAATTAGAGTCAAAAACAAACAAACAAAGAGTCACATAATTTGATATACAATTAAACATAACATCATGTAACATTCAACAACATAAATCATGCATAGAACAAGAAAAGCTAATCTACATAATCAATGCATGTCATCATTGCATATATAAAAATAAAATATCCAGTGAAATAGTAATCTAAATAGTATGAGTCAGAGCAAGCATGTGTAATCATTGTAAAAATATCTCAATGTGATCAATGTAAATATAAATATAAAACATGTGTGAAATATCAAGATGCCCCTATTGAAAGCATCTCCCCCATGTAGGAAGGTAGTTCTTGGGTCTAGGAATGTCTCGTATCTGTGTGTCCATTTCATATTAAACCCATATGTACTCCATCGCATGCATGTATAACATCAAATGCATGTGCATAGGTCAAAAATGGATATAATAATTTACTATATATGATAAAGTATAAACCAATCATGTAAACAAGCAATACATGTTATGCATAGGTCCTAGTTTTTATTTTTTGAATATATTTTATTTTATTTTTTTAACAATTTGAGACACATGAAAAAATGACACAAGTGCATGATGTTCATAATATTAGTCATAGGTTTCCCCTTAAGTGAATTAATACACTCCCATACCCAAATTTTCTGTGATTACAAATGGTCTTAGTCAATTTGGTTTGAACTTGACTTTTGTTCCTTATCTACATTTGTATTATTTTGATTCTCTTTTAAAACCAAGTCACCATCTTCAAATTATTGATTTTCATTTTTCTTGTTGTATTATTTCTTAATGCAATTTTGGTACACTCTAATGCACTCTATATGTATATTTCATCCAACATTTCTAACTCATGTAGTCTCTTTTCTTAATACTCATTATCCTTAATAATCCCTTTAAGAGAAACACATTAGGATGGTATTTTTAGTTCTAAGAGCAAAATTGCTTTTGTCCCATAAACCAAAGAATGAGTAGACTCGTTGGTGTATGAATACTCATGAAATAATCCAATAAGGTGTAAACCATCTAATTATGCCAATCTTCACTATGTTTTGTAACTAATTTTCTCAATATTTTGGCAATTATCCTATTTATTGCTCTTGCTTATTCATTTCCTTATGGATAATAAGGAGAGGAAAATGTCTGATGAATTTTTTATTTTGTAAAAATATTCTTAACTATCTTATTTTTAAAATATGATCCATTATCTATTAATATAATTGATAGGAGCCCAAATCATGAAATAATATTTGTCATCAATAATTTGCATATATCCTCCCCTATACTCGATTGTAAGTTTATCACTTCCACCCATTCTATAAAGTATTATGTGGATATAATAATAAATTTATGACCATATAATGATTTTGAATTTATATTACCTATCAAATCAAATCACCACATAGAAAATGGACATGGTGATAATATAGGTTGTAATTCTTGTGAAATGTGTCATTTAA
The DNA here is from genome assembly GCA_037957365.1 of Torreya grandis. Lineage (NCBI taxonomy): Eukaryota > Viridiplantae > Streptophyta > Pinopsida > Cupressales > Taxaceae > Torreya > Torreya grandis. The sequence continues at coordinate 3,059,626 of JARHVA010001060.1, forward strand.
ATTACTATCATTCATAATTGTCGCATAGTTTTGCATGTTCTCTACATTATTGTTCTATTATAGGCCAAAAAAAACCCATCCTTAGTAACTTATAAGACATCTTTTCTACTAAAATATCCCCCACATTCATTGTTATGTACTTCTTATAAAGCTGGCTTTATTTCTTCTCAACTAAGACATCGAAGTAAATATCTGTCAAATGAGCATTTAAATATATATCCTCCAATAATAAAAAATTAAGTGCATCTTGTTGCAATTTTCATATGTCACTCCTAGTGAAATGGTCTTGAGTAATTATTTTATTCAAGAAATTATAGATATCATTATACAATTATGGATTTGTTACACTATGTGTTGTTATAAGAACTGATAAAGCTACTACATCCACTTTCATAATTGATGGATGTTAAAATTGATGTATAGTAAAAATTAATTGATCATCATTAACATCAACAGGTAATAAATAAGTGGCACCATCTATTGCATCTACATGACAATTATCTTCTTAAGGTCTACTTTTAATTGAAAATGTATAAAAATGTGTCCATAAACATTGTACCATATCTTTATATGGGATCAAATATTCTTCTTCTCTTTGATAAATAATTGAAACTTAATTGAAAATGAGTTGTGTGTATCCATATACTTAAATATATTTTATCTCTAATGCCTGTGCAACAAAAAATCTTGAAATTAGTGCCTCATATTCTTCTATATTATCTATGCATGAAATTCCTAGCCAATATACAAATGGCATGCATTTTCCCTAAGGAGTCTAAAAAAGTATCCCCAAGCCAACGCCTTAGGAAAATTTAGATCCATCAAAATACATGGTCCAAGTATCATCATCAATGTGATATGATGTAAGATCATCTCTAAAATTATCATTGATTCGTGTTGTGTCAAGTAATGGTAATAAAACCAATTGAGCGGTAATTACTTATCCTTTTATGGATGTTTGAGATACAATTTTTAAATATAATTATATAAGGAGCATTACCCATTTACCTATACATCCTAAAAAATGTGTATTTGACATGAAAACCTTTAATGGAATCACCTTTATATTAACATGTGTTTCATTATTGATCATATAATGTTTAAGTTCTTATTTTGCAAAAACAAGAGCTAAAAATATCTTCTCCATTGTATTGTAATTTCATTCATAATCAGATAGTGTACAAATAATGTAATATAGCATGTGATCTCTATGATCATCATCATAGTGTGCCAACAAGACTCCTAAGGCATGATCTATAGTGAAAATGTATAAAAAACAAAGGTTGATCTAATATAGGGGGCATGAGGATAAGTGGATTATGTAGATATTATTTGATTTCATCAAATTGTTGTTGACATTTTGCATCCCACTCAAACTTCGTATCTTTATTTAATAATCATGTAAAAAGTTACATTTTATTAGCTAATTCAGTCACAAAATGTCTTATTGTTTGAATATTTCCCTATAAATATCATGACTATTTCAACCTTTCGGTGGGGGCATGTCTAAAATAGCTTTGACCTTTTTTGGATCAACTTCAATGCCTATTTGAGATATGATATAACCTAATAATTTTCCTAATGATACGCCAAATACACTTTTTTGGGGTTTTAAGTGCTCATTGTATTTGCTTAGTCATTCAGCCAGTTGTTGTAACTATGTAGCATGATCTCATCAATGTTTAGTTTTTGCAATTAGATCACTACATGATCTTCTATTATCTTATTTATACAATCATGCAAAATATGCAGCATAATTCTTTGATAAGTGGCCCCTACAATCTTCAATCTGAAGGGCATGACATGTAACAAAATGTTCCTTGTGTTGTGGTAAATGATGTTTTTTATTGGTCTTTGGGATTAATCTTTATCTGATTATATCTAGAAAATCCATCCATAAAAAACATCTCATAACAACTGTAGAGTCTAAAATCATATCAATATCAGGTAATGGGAAGTCATCTTTTGACAAATCCCATTTTAAATCATGGTAATTTGTACAACATCAAATGTGTCCCTTAGAATTTATAATTAACACTATATTAGAAACCCACTTGGGTTAATCAACATATCAAGTAAACCTTTCATATAACAATATTTGAATTTCATCTTTAACAAAAAAGTCTACTTATGGGTACATTTTTATTATTTGTTATTTAATTGGGTTTGCATTTGGGTACAATACTATGTTATGCATTGAAATTATGGGGTCAATTCTAGGCATGTCTGAGTCAATCAAAGCAAATAACTCTAGGTAATCATGTAAAACTTGTTTAAAAGCTTTACCTTTTTGTCCTTTAGCATAACTACTAGAAGTACTAGTCTTGGATCCCTGTCTATTCCATAATGGGATTAAAATGTTTCTTCATTAATCAAAGCTAATTTATCCTTCATATATGGTGTGGTAGCAATTATATTTAGGCCATCTAGTTGTTCATCAGTATTAGAACCTTCACTCTCTCCAAAATATACATGGGCATTTGTTGTATGAGGAAACTTATTCTTACAATAGAAGGGAGGGATATCCTCATATGTTCCAAGTATTCTAAGAGAGACTCTATTTTAGAAAATTCATCTAATGTCCAAATTTATAGTGAAACCTTATCATCAATGTATTCAAGACGTGTTAAATGTAGTGTTGATACATGGTGAACTTCATGTTTATGCTAGGGTTTTATTTCAGAATATGTGTGTAAATATTAAGTTTCTTACTTTCTTTATTATCTATTAAATTGTTTATGTATTTGAGGTCTTGTTTACATTTATGATCAAACGTTTTGATGCGAATAACAATGTATTGTGAATTATTTTCCAATCTTTATCATGTGAAGCCTAAATTTTACAAATATTTTAGTCCAAACCCATATTTATTTAAATATTTTGTTGGTGGTGAGAGACTAATTTGAATTGATGCTAGTGTTAGTATATCATTGTGTGAAATAGGATGTCCACACTCCTGAGGAGAAATATTCACATGAGGCATAAAATTTTGCATAGGTTGTGTCATTGCACAATGCTTGAATGGTTCTTGATCCATAGGAAAATTATATATATCTCCTTCATGACTAAATTTTAGACACATATGTAAATTTAAAAGAATTGCATTCATATCATGAATCCAAGGTCTTCCAAAAATAATATTGTAACTCAGATCATTGAGAATGACTTGGCTTATTATAGCTAATATTTTAGGACCCATAGTGATGTGTAATATAATTTATTCTAGAACATTATGAGGTATATTATCGAATCATTGAATATTCATATTTGAGTAGTCAAGATCCTTATCTTCTACACCAATAAAATTAAGGAAAAAATATTTAAAATATAAAGTCTAGATCCATTGTCCATAAAACTTGTTTAACTCCCATATTATCAATTTTTATTTGAATGTATAATGGGAGGTGTCGATTAATAATGTGTGTGGGAGGTAAGTCCTCTTTCTCAAAAGATATACTTTCCTTAGTCAATCGTAATGTATTTATGATAGAAACAACATAAGGTGGTTTACATTACTTGGTAAAATCATATCACGTAGTGCCAGATAGAGAACATCATTATAAATAAGTGGCTTATGAAGCATCTCCAATATAGAGATTTTAGCTAGTGTATTTTTAAGTTGGTTGATAATATCGTATTATTTAGTTGAACTATCTAGCATCATCAGAGGTGGTTGGGGATGAGGAGGGATAGTTTAACTACCTTACACCTTAACTATTCATGTTATGATAGAATGGACCTCAAAACATAATATGAGTATAGGAAAAATAATATGAGAGGGATGGTGTCCATCACTTTGTCAAGGTCTAGCAAGAGGAACGAAATGAATCATAGTGTATCTTTGGTGTCTAGTTGCAACTGGAAATATCTTAGATTGAATGTTTAAATAATTAATGCTATTAATATGTATGAAAATACAATTATAAATAATTTTAGATTTGATTTAAATATTCATAATTTAAATACATTTAAATACATGGTTATGAAATATGTTACACATTTCATACCAACATGTAATTATAACTATCATAACTTGAATAAGAAAATATAAAACATGTAAATCCATTATATACATTATTTAATCTGATAAGAAGAATTCAAAAATCATGTCTAAAAATTAGAAATAAATATTTAAATATAAAACCCTAGGACAAATAGAAGGAAACCTTAAGGAATATAGGGTTTTGATTTGTTCAAGTCAAGGATCAGATTCACCAATATGTTTTATCTTTTTTTAAATTAATGCAACCCTAATAAGTAAACACTAAGGATAAATCAAGTTGTTTAAAATGTACAATAACTAAACAAATTTGAGTGTAACTACTAGAATATATCATATTACTATTTATTAAAAAACCTAGAAGAAATGAGTATTTCGCTTGTTTTAGGTCTATGTAGGTTTGTGGTAGGGTAAGTCATCAACAATAGTTTAGAATGAGCTTGTGAATGCTCAAATATGGAAACAAAGAGTTGTGTAAGTCTATAAAAGTCTACGCTTCCTATATTCCTACACATTATGGCATTGTCTTCTAGGGTGTGGAACTATCATGCATGTTTATGTTATTTTATGATGATTTTGACTAATGCATTTGAGTCTGCTAAGGGTTCATGTGTAAGCAAATATCCTCGATCTTGTGTAAATGGCTATGTTACTCTTCTCCTTACTTCAAAACCTAGTTCTATACTATACCAAATGTAAAATAGGGATAAAATGTGAAAGGGAAGGATTGAGCTAACATCATCCACCCCCCATGGCTAAGTGTTGCTTACCTATCTAATATGTTAGGTTGTGGAGCTAAAAGCTTCACTGATGCAGACATGGAGGAGGTTGCTGAGAGGTTGCTGAGTTGCAGAGCAACCGATGTCAGTCTAATCAGCCGACATCGATCATATACAGTGAGAAGAGCAACCGACGTCAGTCATGTATCGACCGACATCGGTCACCTCCAGGCAAACAGGGACTGACGTCGATCGCCTGTGTGGTTCCAGAACTGCCAGTTCATGGACAGTTAGTTAACGAACCAGTTGTTGCATGTTAAGAGGCCAATTATAGACTTGAGCTTTGGATCTAATTATTGTAATTAGATGTCTAATTATTATTTGCATGAGATCTATATAATAGACTCATGGGCTGTATTGTAAAGGTGTGCTAGTTGAGTTGAGCAGGCCAGTTCCTTCTGTGTGTGAAGAGAGCAAGGGTAGCTTCTCCTAGTTCCATAGCAGTACCAAGTGTAGGTGCTAGTTTGGAGAATCAAGTAGGGTTCTTCATGTATGTAGGATCTTGGTCAGCAGGTGTGCAAGGCCACGTTTTGATAGGACCTAAGTTCCCCAAAGCTCTGACACAACTTGTCAGAATTAAGAGCACACATGATTACCATTGTATAAGCAACTTAAGATTGTGGAAATAACCAGTAGAACAAATAACTATCAATGAGAAAACACACATAATATGAGAGGCAACACACAATTGTATTCAACTCATTACAAAGAAAATTACAATAAAGAGATCACACTCTTCTTCCACCTCTGTGAGGCTTCCTTCTCAAGGGCTCCAAGTAATCTTCCCACCTGAGTAATCTTCTCTCATAGGTCACAACTAACAACTAACACAAGTTATTTTTCACCTTATTGTACGTCCAGTACAACTGAGTACGAACCGGTACTCCAAGTAGATCTCACCATGATCCTGCTCCTGATGTATTGTTGTCAACTTGATCTTGCTCCCCCGTCGATCCTCTTCTGACCCTCGCATACACACATCCCTGTAGACCAACCTGATCTTACTTATCACATGTAGATCTCCACCATGATCCTGCAACACCCTGCATATCAAACCTGATCTTACATACATGGGGAATCTTACTTGATTCCACCATGGGAAGAAATCTCCAAGTTCTACACTTGGGTTCTTCAAGTTTTACACTTAACAATACAGCCCATGAGTCTATTATATAGATCTCATGCATATAATAATTAGACAAGCGGCTCAAAGACTTGAACTGGTCTTCATCATGCAAACTACGTGTTCACTTAATTGACTGTTCATCAACAGTAGTTTTGACCGCCACAGGTGACTGACGTCAGTCCCTGCCTTCCTAGAGGTGACCGACGCCGGCTGATCCCGTGCCGATGTTGGTTTCCTTTTGCACTTCCCCTGACTGACATCGGTTGTGGCCTGCCAATGCCAGCGACTGCATACGCATAGAAACCTCATGTTTGCAATAAGGTGAAGCTTTTAGCTCCACACCCTAACAATCTCCCACTTGGAGATAAATAGTTGCACTTGTACCCATACCAATACTCTGTCTAATCTACATCCTGGATTGTATTCCTCTTCAAGCTCCCACTTGAAGACAACCCACCACACTCCTTGTGGTGTTAATCCTGTGCCTGACTTTCTTCATTCTCAGCTTACCTTCTTCTGTCGTTGCTATACTCCCACTCAATTAGAGACCCCTGTGAGTAACCTATAATCAACAAACCACTAACCAAATCTAGCCATCTGTTAGTCAAACTCGCTCTGAGAACATCCAACCTCGCTCTGATACCATCTGATAGGACCTAAGTTCCCCAAAGCTCTGACACAACTTGTCAGAATTAAGAGCACACATGATTACCATTGTATAAGCAACTTAAGATTGTGGAAATAACCAGAAGAACAAATAACTATCAATGAGAAAACACACAGAATATGAGAGGCAACACACAATTGTATTCAACTCATTACAAAGGAAATTACAATAAAGAGATCACACTCTTCTTTCACCTCTGTGAGGCTTCCTCCTCAAGGGCTCCAAGTAATCTTCCCACCTGAGTAATCTTCTCTCATAGGTCACAACTAACAACTAACACAAGTTGTTCACCTCATTATACGTCTAGTACAACCGAGTACGAACCGGTACTCCAAGTAGATCTCACCATGATCCTGCTCCTGATGTATTGTTGTCACCTTGATCTTGTTCCCCCGCTGATCCTCTTCTGACCCTCGCATACACACATCCCTGCAGACCAACCTGATCTTACTTATCACATGTAGATCTCCACCATGATCCTGCAACACCCTGCATATCAAACTTGATCTTACATACATGGGGAATCCTACTTGATTCCACCATGGGAAGAACTCTCCAAGTTCTACACTTGGGTTCTACAAGTTCTACACTTAACAATACAGCCCATGAGTCTATTATATAGATCTCATGCATATAATAATTAGACAAGTGGCTCAAAGACTCGAACTAGTCTTCATCATGCAAACTACGCGTTCACTTAACTGATTGTTTGTCAACAGTAGTTCTGACCACCACAGGCGATCGACGTCAGTCCCTACCTTCTTGGAGGTGACCGATGCTAGCTGATCCCCTATCGATGTTGGTTTCCTTCTGTGCTTCCTCTGACTGACGTCGATTGTGGCCTGTCGATGCCGGTGATTGCATACGCACAGAAACCTCCTATTTGCAATAAGGTGAAGCTTTTAGCTCCACACCCTAACACGTTTGGATATCTACATGGTAAGTAAGATCATTGATCTGTAGGGGTTTATGTGTGCAAGGTCTAGGTTTGCAGGTGTGTAGAACCAAGTTGATTTACAGGTGGCAGCAAGATCAAGGTGACAGCAACACAACAGGTAGCAGTATCAGGTGGGATCTACTTGGAGTATGGTGTGTACTCAGTTGGAGAGCAAAGAGGAAAGCAATTTAGTTCCTTCCAAAGTAAGATCATTTGAGTTGCAGGTTGTTGCAAGTTCATGGGAGATCTACTTGGAGTATGTATGTATACTCAGTTTTGGAGTGCGTGGAGCACTTATGTACTGGCAGCAGTGATACTGACTAGTGGAACTGGTAGTAGTGGATACTAACTGGTTGGAGGTGAACACCAACTCTGTGTTTGAGTTGTGTGTTGGGATCGTAAGAGAGAGAGTGAGCTCTTGAAGAGATTTACTATTTATGCCCTAGAGGTGTGGGAACCCTAAAGGTGTGTAAGGAAGAAGAACTATGGCAATCTTCTTTGTTGTATTTCCTTCTGGAAGAGTATTCATACAATTGGGTATTCTCTCATATTCTGTATTATTTTTGAATTCTAGTTACTTGTACTTTTGGTTATTTCTGCATGTTTACTTGCTTGGTAATCAATGGTGCTTCCTTGGGTTCCTAACAGTTGGTATCAGAGCTAAGGTTGCAGGGAGCAAGTTTTGTGTTTGATTATAGGTCACTCTCAGGGGTTTCTGATTGAGTGAGAGTATAGCAATGGCAGAAGAAAGTACACTAAGAATGGAGGAATTGAAAAGCATGAATGATCAATTACGGTGTTATGGAAAGAAAGAGCAGGTAAAGAAATATTACTGATTGGTAGCAGATCAGCATGAAAGAACTGAAGAAGCAGATGTTGCAGGTGTTGTTGCACAGGATGCTCTGGGAGGTTTCTTGGATAAAGTAGAATCTTGTTTTATAGATTCTATTGCCTCTTTCCATGTAGCTTGAAATAGAGTATTTTTCCATGTTAAGGTCTTTGGAGACTTTGAAAAGATTTATTTAGGGGCTGGTGTGCCTTATCAAAGTATTGGCAAAGAGAAAGTGATGCTGAAATTGCAGGCGGCCAACACATGGGTGTTGAAGAAGGTCATGCAGGTCCTAGTCTTGAAAATGTGGCTAATTTCTTCAGAAAAGTTGGGTGATGAGAGATGCACAAGAACTCTCACAGCGGATGCACTTGAATTAGCTAGTGGTAATAAAGTAGGTATCCTTTATCTATCTACTTATATTACTGATTCTTCTTTTGTTGCGAAGACATGGTTTTGTAGTCTTGGCCACATGAGCAAGAAGGAGATGCATGTTCTTAAGCGGAAGACAGATGTGTTTGACAGACTTAAGAACTGGAAAGCCTTGGTGTTCTTGGAGGAGATGACGGACAGAGATCAGTGGAGAAGGCTGGATACTTCTGAGCAGGGTGGTTTGGACAGGGTTTTGATCCATGGAGAGCTCACGAGTAAAAAGTCATCACTCACAGGCGAACACAGTTACCAGCATCGGTCAAGGGGAGCCAATGTCAAACAGACAGGTGTCGATGTCAGTCATGTGCAGACCAGAGCCAGTGGTGTCAGGCAGAGTGGCTATCGGTGTCGGTTAGGAAACTGATGTCGGTGACCAGGTAAGACTGACGTTAGTCATAAAACTGATGTCGATAGAAAGGACAGTCGCATGGGAACCAACATCAGTCAGATGCAAATTGTGTGGTGACTGAGGTTGGTCACTGTAACGGATTTTGGGCAGATAGTAAGCTGTCAAGGAGTCTCAAATGCCCATATGGAGGACTGAAAGGGTAAGTAAGCCTCAAATTCATTATTTCTCTTCTTTATACTCGTTGCTCACTATAGAGCAGGAAGGATCCAGGAAACAGTGAGAACATGGCATGGATTAGGATGTAGAACCAAATGGGAGATTTGGTAGGGTTGCCAGTCGGAAGAAAGCACTAAAAGATGAATGGATACCTTAGTTAAAGAATAGAGAGAATGGATACGTGAGATGGAAGACTAGGTCATATGGTCTTGAGGAAGCTGCAGGACAGTGGTACAGGGCTGACAGGTGGTACCAGGTGGATGACAAAGCAGGGTTTTAGTTAATGTCAGTATAACCATTGTGTTTATCTTACCAAGTGGATGATGGTCGCAACATTATCCTGTTATTGTATGTGGAGGATGAGCTTGGTGCAGGTTCAGACATACAGGGTTTCGCTGAGCTAAGGGTAAGGTTAGTTCAGTGGCATGTCATGAGGAATTTGGAGCAGCAAAATTCTTTGGCATAAGTGTGTTCTAGAGACATGGAGATCACAGGTTGATTTTGTCTCTGAATGATTGTGTGATACTGGTTAACACGTCGATGGTTGGATAGTTCACAGAACAGGGTCCTAATTCACATGATGAGGTTAAGTACATGCGTACTAGACCTGGGTTGCCCACGCAGTGGGAGCTGTCAAAAAGTTTGGAACCGATCCAGGAAAGAAGCACTGGAGGGCAATTCAGTGGATTCTCAAGTATCTGAGAGGGACTAGCAGCAGGTCGACATGCTATGCAAAGTCAAGTTCTTTTCTACATGGGTTTGTAGATGCAGATGCGGCAGGTTACTTGGATGATAGGAGGTGCACCACAGGATTTGTGGTGGTTGGTCTTCAAGGTTGAGCTTGAAGAGGGATATAAGCCAGGAAACAAATTAGACAGTGTATAGGTACAGGTACAATGCAGTTGTTTATCTCCAAGTGGGAGATTTTTAGGTTGTGGAGCTAAAAGCTTCACTGATGTAGACATGGAGGAGGTTGTTGAGAGGTTGTTGAGTTGTAGAGCAACTGACGTCGATTTGATCATCCGACGTCGATCATATATGGTGAGAAGAGTAATCGACGTCGGTCATGTATCGGCCAATGTCGGTCACCTCCAGGCAGACAGGGACTAATGTCGGTCGCCTATGCAGTTTTAAAACTACCAATTCATGGACAGTTAGTTAACGAACTAGTTGTTTGCATGTTAAGAGGCCAATTATAGACTTGAGCTACGGATCTAATTATTGTAATTAGATGTCTAATTATTGTTTGCATGAGATCTATATAATAGACTCATGGGCTATATTGTAAAGGTGTGCTAGTTGAGTTGAGCAGGCTAGTTCCTTTTGTGTGTGAAGAGAGCCAGGCTAGCTTCTCCTAGTTCCACAGCAGTATCAAGTGCAGGTGTTGGTTTGGAAAATCAAGTAGGGTTCTTCATGTATGTAGGATCTTGGTCAGCAAGTGTGCAAGGCCACGTTTAGAGATCTACATGGTAAGTAAGATCATTGATCTGTAAGGGTTTGTGTGTGCAAGGTCTAGGTTTGCAGGTGTGCATAACCAAGTTGATTTGCAGGTGGCAGTAGGATCAAGGTGACAGCAACACAACAGGTAGTAGTATCAGGGGGGATCTACTCGGAGTATGGTGTGTACTTAGTTGGAGAGCAAAGAGGAAGGCAAGGTAGTTCCTTCCAAAGTAAGATCATTTGAGTTGCAGGTTGTTACAAGTTCATGGGAGATCTACTTGGAGTATGTATGTATACTCAGTTTTGGAGTGCATGGAGCACTTGTGTACTGGCAGTAGTGATACTGACTAGTGGTAATGGCAGTAGTGGATACTGACTAGTTGGAGGTGAACACCAACTCTATGTTTGAGTTGTGTGTTGGGACCGTAAGAGAGAGAGTGAGCTCTTGAAGAGATTTACTATTTATGCCCTAAAGGTGTGGGAGCCCTAGAGGTGTGTAAGGAAGAAGAACTGTGGCAATCTTCTTTGTTGTATTTCCTTCTGGAAGAGTATTAATACAATTGGGTATTGTCTCTCATATTATGTGTTATTTTTGAATTCTAGTTACTTGTACTTCTGGTTATTTCCACATGTTTAGTTGCTTGGTAATCAATGGTGCTTCCTTGGGTTCCTAACATAATACTTAGAAAAGGGAAGTCAAACTGAATGTAATTCTCACACCTAGTTGAGTGTGTGTAATATTAGCATGCAGTGCAATCCTTTGTATGGTTTTCAACACTTGACAGCCTATGATTTAACATTATAGTGGTATTCATACCTAGCTTAGGGATTTCTCCTTTGAGGATTTCAAAACTTTTAAACTCTAAGATAGTTCCTCCCAATGTGCAAAGTAATTTGTAGGGATGTGTAAGTGATTACTAGATGATCAATAGGCTTAGGATTGATATGTTTATATAACTAACTCTTTGGGTAGTTTAATTTTAACTAACATGGAAAATGTATGGGGTGACCCATATGAACAATGTGAATTTATAAAAATAGTCATTAAAGGGCACATAAATAGGTCCAACCTAACTGGACATGTTTGTGGTGGCAAAACTATTTTAAAAAGTGTGGACCTATCTAGAGAATAGCAAGATTGATTTGAGATGAAGAGATAGTTTGGGAATGATATTTAAGTGTTTAAATAGAGAATAGGTAAATCTTGTGTAATAGTAATTAAAATTTGGGAAAGTTAAGGCTTTATATGGATAAATGGCCAAGGAAGAATGTGAACAAGAGTCATGTATATGTCCATAAGTCAAGTATGTAAAATGTTGGTCAAAGTACACTTTATCAAGGGTATAATACCAAATATGAGTGTCTACATTTGAGAATGTTAATTTCTCAATCACCATTTCAGAAGTAAAAGTGTTGGAAGTTGAGTGTCACAAAAAACTTAACTATAGTAATTTGAATATCATCATAATTCTTTTGTGAAACCTTTTTGTATTCAAAATTGGACCCCTAAAACAAGTTTGTATGCCAAAATGAAGCCCCAAAACATGTTCTATTTAAAATTAGAACTCCAGGTCAGCTAATTTAGATAGATTATAAATCCAAAATACTTTTATAGTACCATCATTCCCCATCATCCACAATATATAAAATAGAAAAGTGTTTGAATGAATAACATTGATGACCAAATTATAATCCATATGTACCTTACAGTGATATAGAATGACACCATCTAGTAGTTTTAATGTCATATTACATCTATCAACTACTCAATTTCATTAATCTACTCAACTTTACCCATGTAATCTCTCACAATGTCATAGAATACCCCAACTATTCCTCATCATCATGTATAACACCAACATATGTCTCACATATACCTTAATTTATCACATTTAAATCACATAATCTAACCCAAAGTATGAACTATTTATCCATCATGGCCTGAATGTCTAAGACAAACCTATTATATGCCCATGCTTTTTATGTGAGGGATGAAGCTTGTGAATTACTCATCTAAAAAAAAGAGTTATTTGCACCATGTGTAATATATAAAAATGTAATCATGTAAAATATGTATACATTATGATAAGATATGTCATCATATAAATATTTTACCATTGAATCACATATGAAACATGTAATCCAAGGCAATAATCATACAAGTGTCATGTTAAGTAGATATATCAATTAGGCACAAAGTAATAAACATTACACTAGATACGTGATATAAATCATGGCATCACACACAATCTAAGTATGTATGATATAAATCATGTCATCAAGCTCAATAATAGCCATAAATCTATCCATGCACATACATACAATATCATGATCATGAAGCACACAAACACTCAAGACATGACTTGACTCTGACTCGACACAAATACAATATGGCCATGACTAAGACTAGAGGATCCTAACACAAACTACCACATGATGTGACAATACAAATTCGATTAACTCATATAAATTTTACTATAACACACATAAATGACCACATAATGTAATAATAATCAACATCAAACATGTACAGAGCAAGTAATGTTACTTTGTATAATTAATCAGTGTTATAATTTAATATATCAAAGCACAAAATCTAAAGGAAATAACACTCTAGAAATTATAATCAAGAGCAAGTCATGTATAATACTCTACCTTGATCAATGGATGAGTATAGAAAGATATAACTTGATAAGTATGAAAAGATTCCCCTGATGTAGGCATGCCTCCAATGCACAAAAGTATTTGATGGGTGTAAATAATGTCATGCATATGCATGTCTATGTATCATATTGTTGGCGATATTTTATGTCATTATGTTTTCTTTGTTTATTTCATAGACTCGCTCAATTGGCGATCACATAAACTTATAACATTGGAGAAATCATAGTGGGACATAAGATTTTATTCTACATTTGAGAGGGTTAACTCCCTAATATGACATGGGTGTTTTGGGATTTTTAATTACTTTTAACATAAAATTACAAAAAATGACATAGCAAGAAAATAAAATATAGAAAGAAGATTGGATGTGGAAAGAGAATGAAAGAGGATGGAAGGGAGAGTGAGAAACCCACTATAAAATAAACATAAAAGACTACATGGATAACTTAGATTCAAATTAAATGGGTTGAATTTTTTCCTTCAACATGAAAATGGGAATACAAATATTGAATGCAAATCAAAGAAAATGATTTTGGGAAAACATAAAATCTTATTCAAAATCTGATTGGGTGTGTTTGGTACTAAGTCCACACTCAAAGTTTTCAACACAAAGTCTGTAAGAACCAATGGTGTGTTCGTATTCTTGAAAATACAAGAATTTGATGTATTACTTCATTTTTAGATAGCAAAGCATGTTCCATTAATGAAGAATATCAAAACCCCATAAATATAAAAACTCAACATGCATGTTTGCTCATAATCCATTAACACATATTAAAAAGGAACATCTGCACAGAAAGTTACAACAAGCCCTTTCCTAGGGGTGAGAGAAAGAAGAACATGGTTACAATAAATTTCATCCCATTTATATTGATTTGCACTGCCAAAGTAGTTTTGTAAGTACTTGGACTTAACTCAACCAAAGAGTTTAATTTGACTTGACTAGAGTTGGCTCACTTTTCACTGTTTGCTTAATTTTACATTCAAGCACTCTCTTCAAAAAGACTTTACATAATAGTAATATTAAATTTATTTTTATATGGTCATATGACCTACTCGTGGAAAATATCAATTAATTAAAAATACCTAATTAAGTACACTTTACAAACTCACTTAATGCTTTACTTGGGCCTACCACACTATTAACCCTTTAGTGTGTTTGATTTGTTCACTTACAAGGATTTTACATATAGGAACACTTTACAAGTGATAAATATATAAAATGACCATAGCAAAAAAATAAATTAATACGAATACAATTTAATACAAAGAAGTCATTTATGTTCAATTTGAATCAAGAATCTTTGTTCCTCTAATTCATAAAAGATGCCAACATGCCCATTAATGAACATTGCATTCTGAGGTACTTATGAGAACAATGAACCATTTTATGACAACTAGAATTTTGTAGATAACCTAGTACATGAAATTAAACCCACTAAGTATGATCCATATCCAAATATCTATAACTCAATTCTCACATTAAGTAAAATTGATTCTAAACCAATTTAATGATAAATCAACTTGACGTTAATTGGTTAACATTGATGTCAACTTCATGATTTTCACCTTTCGATATTAGTTCAAAATCATGAACATTAACTCTTGAATGTTTGATTCTAATTTTAATACCATCTTAACATTAAATCAAACTAACACCAAACCAAATTAACATATAAAACCACCTTAACATCGAATCATTTTTTATGTCAAATCACTCTAATATTTAATTGATTTGATGTTTAATCAAACTAGCAACAAATCAAATTAATGCCAAACCAAACTAGCACCAAATAGAACTGGCATCAAATCAAAGTAATGTTGATTTTATTATTGCCACATTCCAGGGTATTTGTACCTGATAGAATTAATGAATGATTTCATGATTCCTTTTGTAAACTTGACCTACTTTTTATCATGACCTTGAATAAAAATCAAATATTTCTAGGAGAATTAATATGACTTAATATCAAAAAAAAAATCAAGTTTGGTTCTAGCCCACAAACACTAGTTCATGAATTTTATCCATGCAAAATTTCCCTCGGTGGATTTACTTGGGAAAGACAACCTTAATAAGTTCATCAAACTTTATCCATTGGGCGATAGAGTCAATATCCTCATCATGAAATTTCTTGATTTTCCATGTCCTCAATTTACCTCCAATTGCTTATTAGGAGCATAATTTGGGTGTCATCTCAAATTTTTAAATGGATATGTAATTAATGATGTATATGATAGATAATAATAATCAAGCATGTATATTACCAAAGCGTGTCTTATATAGGTCCTAGTTTTATTTTTAATTTTATTTATTTTTTCAATTTTATATCCCTAAGATCACATTTAAGGGATGCATAAATGCAGACCTAGTATTTAATAATAGAGTGTTTATCTCTTGAACATATAATCATATCAAATGCCCACATGTCATCATTATTAGAGTCATCATACCTATGTATGTCCATCATCTTCCCCTTTATCTTTTGGAGGTGTTTATGCATAAGCATTACATTTTTATCAACACTATGTGAGGGATTGAGTTTCATCTTATTGAGTAATGCCACTTCACTTGTTCATAAATATTCGATCTTTTGATGTTCATTCTTTCCATCATGATGGATTTTTATTGTAATACTTTCAAACTTGAATGTAATACACTTATTTGGAGCATCGACAGTAACTTGTGTTTGTTCTAACCACTACCATTTGGTATGCATCACAAATATCAATGTTTCCATAAATTTTGGCCCACAAGTAATCGGTAATGTAATATGGATTATTGATCCTTCATAATGTATAATTTATTTTAATTCATATATTTTGTGGCCCAACTATTGTATAAATTGAATATTACATGTATTTTCCCCCTTATTCATTAATTTGAGCTTCGTGTTGATAATCACACTTGATGAATACTTAGAGATTCAATGGGTCCATTCGTGGATGCTTGTATATTGTACATGATCTTTTCCTTTATTTATCCTTTTTTGGAGTCACAACTAGTGTACACATTTTAGGTGGTTGTACCTATACTTATATTATCATGATGATGCCTTCATCATTAAAATTCAAAATATTTTGTTATGATTCCTCACAACTATTTGTTCCATATCCAATTATTCTATGATAAATACAATATGACTTCCCCTCTTAATGTGATAATTGAGCTACAAATCAATGTTTACTGGAAGGTAAAATGATCAAACTCTTGGCAAGTAGCATTTGTAATATAGTACTTGGTTTGTTCTATAAAATAGTTACTTAAAATTTTATATCATGGTATGTGGAAGGTCTTGTTTCCATGAAGTCCATGTTGTTGACTGAATTTCACACAAACATTGAATGTTCTTCATTGATACATTGTGTAATGTTCAATGCTTATTTTTAATGAGTCATATTATATTTCAAAAAATATTGTCTCAATGGGACACTTACTATGAAATATTCATGTCATGAATTTATATTGAAATAAACATTTACTTTTATATCTTCATGGTTGCTTCAAAAGGGGTGAATTCCATTTATCTAACTTTGGTTGTGCATGAAGGAGACCTCATAATTTATCATTGGTCACCATGTTTGAATCATCTCAATACTATTTTGTGATGATAGGTGTAATGTTTAGATGAGATAGCTTATCATCTATGTTCATAGGAATTTCATTGTCATTGTCATCATTATTATCCCTAATAAATATTAGATCAATATCTTCTATATTGACCAACATGGGAAGATTTGGTATCCTCTCATTTTATGCTTCACACATATGTAATGACTCTTTTATTGTCTCTTGATGAATTGATATCTTTGGAGTCAACTCATTGTCATTAGTTTTAGCTGACTTTCTAGCTTAATATGTATGTATTTTTTATATTGGTATAACCTATAACAAAGGTATTATAGAAGAGTGAGGAGGATCAGATTGTGATATACATTTATATTAGGTTCAGCTACTTTATAATAGTTGAAAGGTTTATTATCCATGAGACATGTATGTAAACATCCCTCATATACAAATTTTAAGCATCGATGTAGGGTGGATGATACAACTTCCATAGCATGAATCCAAGGTATACCTAAGAGTAGATTATAATGCAAATATCTGGAATTACTTGAAACATAGTAGTTAACATTTTAGGCACCACTATCACATCCAAAGTAATTGTTCCTAACACTTTGCAAGGTACATTATCAAAACCTCTTGTATTATTGTCTAATTTATAAATAAATTCTATATTGATGTCAAATGTTTGAAAAAATGTGATACTGTAAATGTTCAATCCTAATTGATTATCTATAAGTACTCACTTAACCCCCTTATTTTAGACTCATGCTTGAATAAAAGTAGGATATTATAATCTATAATATGTTGAGTAGGAAATTTTTATTTTTCAAAATAAATTACCTCTTCATTACTCTTCAATGTATTAGCAATATATGCAAAATAAGTTGGTTTTGTATTGTTTAGTAAAGTTGCATCACATATTATAATGTAAATAATGTCCTTATAAATAGTGGATATGTTGAGCAATTCTGATAAATGAATTTTAAATGGAGTATTCTTAAGTTTATCAAAGACATCATAATATCTAGTCGTAATATCTAGTACCTTAGGAGGTGGAGGAGGATTCAGATGGACATTTTGACTACCTCTACTTTATTCAATAGGATGATACACCCTAGCTCTTATGTTGTGATAACATGGATCTCTATATCCAATATAATCCCAAGGAGAATGATAGGGGAGGGATGGTTGTTATCACTACCTTAAGAGTAGGAGGAATGAAAGGAATAATACACATCCTTTCTTATCGAATAGTAACCAAAATAGCTTAGATTCAATATTCATGCAATATATGCTATGAAGGAGTGTAAATTATTCATCATTATTAATATCATCCTTATTTTTATTATGGATAAAATTAAACCATTTCATTCCATTAGATAAGAATACATTGTATATTTTATGAAAGAAGCATGCAATTATGACAACCATAGCTTGAATTACAAAATCTAAATAATTAGTATCCATTGTAGCTATGTTATTATTTTGCTAATGTAGACAAGGGGAAATCATAAACTATATCTAAAATCCAAACCCTAATAGGTATGAAATTGCAAATCCTACAAAGTATGAAACCCTAAGGGAGAACAGACCTGAGTTTTTTTCATGTTCAAGTCAATGGTCTAAGATGATGGGCATATAAATGTCATGTTAAGTAGATATATTAATTAAGAATGCAATTATATATAACACGATATATGCATAATATAAATTAGGGGATCACATACAATAGAAGTATGCATGATAGAAATCATGACACCAAACTTAAAAAAAACATATACATAACTAGGCACGTGCAACAATATCGTGATCATGAAACATATAAGAACTCAAAACACAACACAAGTCTGACCCACCATGGACACAACATTGTTATGTGACTTGGACCAAAGGATCCTCTAATACAAATAATGTTTGACATGATAAGAAATAATAAATGAACTCATAGAACATGGAATATATCACACATCAATGATCACATAATGTAACAATCATCAACATCAAGCACACATGGAGCAAACATTACTAGTCTGCATAATCAATCAATGTCATCATCCAATACAACAAACCACAATATCCATAGGAAATAACACTCTAGAAACTATAAGAAAGAGCCAGTCATATGTAACAATATACTACAATAAATGAACCAATATAAAAAGATATAACCTGATAAGTGTGGAAATATGCCCCCATTGTAGGCATGCCCTTAATGTAGAAAGCTATCATATGGGTGTAAATAATTCCATGCATTTGAATGTCCATGCATCATATGTAACATGTATATCTTGCATCCCACTCATGTATACCATGAAAAGCATGTGTGTATAAAGTTGATATGTAACTCATCATATATGTGATAAGCAACATCAATCAATCATGTATACTATCAAATCATGCCATGCATAGGCCTTGATTTTAGATTTTTTGAATATTTGATTTATTTTTTTTTTTTTTTACGATTTTTTTAATTTTTTAATTTTATGTATTTTTTAATTTTATGAGTTTTTTTATTTTTTATTTTTTATTTTTTTTAAATTTTAGAACATGTTCCAACTAACATACAATCCCATCAATGGTATGCTCATATGTAGGTCTTGGCTCAATCGATGCAAATGTCGCACACCTTGGGTAAGGAGTAACAAATGTATCATTGTCTGAATTAGAGAAATGATCATGCACTATAAAATATCCAACACCATCATCATAGCCAACATGACCATGTATACATTGTATAACTCTAATATCCATAATAACATATGGGATTCATTACATGCTAGGGTAATGTGTCATTATTCACTATGGAACATGCATACAAGATTTCTATATAACTATCATAGGATGTGACAAAGTAGATAACATCTGTTAAACTGGAATATATCATGGATATAATGGAAGTTTAAGTATTGATCTTCAAAGAAGATCAATTACATGTCTCTAATTTTCCTTCATAGGATGAATTGTGCAAATTATACAATAAATTATTATGGAGATGGTAAACTAATTGTCTTTGGATGAATGGGGTACTCATATGGAATACCCAGAACTATAACCACTTAGTTTATATAAATATAATTCAATCATCAATGCACTAAATATGGGATTACACGTATCTTATGAATCCATGGATGTTCTAATACTATGTCGGATACCCATATGTCGGGTAAAACTAAGAATCGAGTAACAATAGTTATGATCCCTACATGAGTGCTAACACAATGGCCCTAAGAGGGTTTTGTTGAATGACCCACTATATGATGTCCTTGTTCAAGTCAATAAACCTTGGGTTGAAGATCAAGAAGAGTTTATAGAAGCTCTTGATTAGTAGTCATAGCAAATTGATTAGAAATAGGTGGTAGCATGAGTATCAAGCCTAAAAGGCACAAATGTATTTTTCATATAGATAATCATAGATTTATGAGGATTAACTAGTATTTCTCCCACACCAAGTGTAGGAATCACTTGTGTAGCCATAGGTGCATACACATGAATAGTATTAGTAGGAATAATGGTTTGACCACCTATTATAAGATATGGTACTCTAAAAGGTAGATGGGTGTCATTTAAAATTTTAGTGATTCATTCCTCAAATGTGGGTTTATTAGTAATCTTTTTCTTTTCATATCGAATTACATGTAACAATGCATCAATCACATGTGGATTCATTATAAGATATTATGTAAGTTCACACTAATCTATATCATTAAAAGGATCAAGAAAATCAATATAATCATTTCCTTTATGAGCATCCACAATAATCATATTTTCCACTATGATTATGTGAAAACAAGGGAAAATTAGTAATAATATATGAATTTTAAACCCTAATGCATAATAAATTTGAAACCCTAAGAAAATATGAAACTTGAAGGTAGAAGAGACCTAGGGTTTTTCTATGTTCAAGCAAATGATTGGGTTCACAAAAATGTTTTATTTATTTATTTATTAATGAAATCTAACTAAATCAAAACTATGAATATTCAAATTATGTAAAATAGGTCAATTATCACATATATTTGAATGTAAAATGGTAGATTGATATTGCACTTAGATAACTATAAATTAATAAATTAAGATGGAAGAGAATTAATTATTTTATTATAATATTTTATTTTTCATTGTATTTGTCATTTTATTTGAAAATGCTTTGTATCAGCTCTATAATCACTCAGATAAGGAAACATGAGCTCAATCCTTGCGTGGATGCCTACAATGATCGATATTACTTAGGTGTTATTGGTAGTGTCCCTTTTGACTATGTAGGTCTATGATGTCTTAGACCACTACACTTTCACCTGTAGATTCCTCATGTATGTGCGCTTACCTTCACTCTCATATATTGATCTCTATTTCCCTTCTCTTTAATTTACAACACTAATTATACTTTTGACACCAAGATGACCCTTAAAAATGGGGTTAGTATGTTGGGTTGGGTAGCCTCAGCCATTCCCCATTGAGTGACTAAGCATTTCCTATGTTCTAAAACTCCAAAGAGGGCTCAAACTACACAATTTTCCCACTTGGGGGTGTGTGCACACCATTGTGATCAATCTAGAATGCAATGCAATGTTTTAATTTTGAGACTTGGCACCATGTAACTTTAACCCGCATTGATATTTAAGCTTAGTTCTAGGACTACTCTTTTGATGGATATTCAAATATGTATGTATTTTTTATAATGTCTCAAGAGAGTGCTAATGAATTTCTCTAGTTTGTTAGGACTTGCCAAGATAGGCATAAAATTAAGATTTACTTGTATTTATAGTTAACTCTTTGATATCTCCCACTATGATCAACCCATGAAACATGTTTAGGTTGACCTAATGAAGACTTCCCAATTTAAAAAATAATTGTTGAGTGTTCCAGGATATCATCGGCAAAGACAAACACCTATCGAAAAAACCCAACTATCTAACAATTTCTAATATTATCTTGGGAGTGAAAACCAATGAACTAAGATATATAGATAATCTATTAACAATTCTGGAAGGCTTTTGAATAGATTAGGGTGATCCTAGATATGTGTTTTGGTAAATTGAGTTGGCCTAAACAACACTGGGTAAAAAGATAAGGGAAAGTGTGTACAAGAATAATGTATGCATGCAAATTCCAATTATGTCATAGTGTGCCAAAGATGATGTCTCCAAAGTATACCAAATTTAGGTGCTTATAAGTCAAAATCAGTGGAACACCAATTGAGACCTAATCAAAATCAACAAACCATCAATTATGACCCAACAAGAAAAAAGGTGCAAAACATAGATCAAGTTGAACAAAGGATGTATGACTAGGATCTTGATGCTGACAATTAACATATTTAAGGTGTAAATAAATATATATGATGCAATGTTGTGAAGGGTCCATTGTGGTTTGAAAGTGTGTGAAAAATCCAAATGTACACAAATAGGTTAATTATGATAAATGGTCTTATACCCAAGTTATCTGTCTACAAGTGGCTACCCTCACATGATCCAATCGGTGTGATAGGAAATCACTATCCATCCATGGTATATTCCTCTCAATATATGTTTGTAAAAGTAAAAGGTAAGAATGAGGTGAGTTTTATCTTTTTATTTTCACTTATATATGTTGAGGAATAAACCTTACATAGTCATTATTATTCATTTTCCACTACTTCAAATATTCAAATTTAAATTGACAATGATTCAGATCAAAATACTTTGGTTTATTGATTTTGCTACCATAAGGTGATATTTAGCAAGATTAAGTTTATACTATCATGTTATCTTGTATATCTTTCTATGTTATATATTTATCGATGATACATGATGTTCATAGCATTACCCCACATGGGTAATATTCTTTTATCTTACTCAGTATCTATTTTTTGTGATTTCAGATGCTTTGATCAAATCTCAAGGGGGGTTATATTTTTTATTTATATATCTTGTTACTCTAATGAATGCATGTTTTTAACACATATGACTATCTATGATGATATGGATTGAAGGCCTTATGACTATTTGGATGCCTAACTTCAATTCTTGACTTAAGATTTTCCTCATGATTTTACTCAAATTATATTTAGATTTTGGTTTGAACTCAATTTCATCATTGGTTGGTATTTTATTTTTAGTAACTCATATTTCACCATTTATTATGATTATTTAGGGCTCACTGTTGTGCATGTATATAAGTAAGAAAGGTTTTGTAAGTTCTCAGGTGTACTTTTTTATTTGTCAATTATTAATCTAAATTGGTAATTATTGGCGTGATTGTTGGTTTTTGGGGGTCTTTGTTCTTATTATTTGTCCCTCACTTCCTCCTCGTCTTCTCTTTCTTTCTATCACCTATATCTAGTTTTATGCTCAAAGCATATTGACACTTATGGGACCTTTTTTTAATGTAGGAGCATCCAATTCCATGCTTAATCTTGCATCAACTAAAAACATGAGTAGTTAGTTGATAGTAATTTATTTGAAGTCTTTTATTATTTTGATACTTTGTAGTATCTTTAAAAATATTAGATTTCTTATTGGATCCACTACAAGTTTTGTTTCTTTTCCACAATCGTATTTGGATGGATTTATTTTGAGTGGATCTGGGTGAAGTTTTTTTTCATCGCATCTCACTCCACTGGCATGGTGGTAACCTACATTAAACACATAGCTCCAGTTTATCGCACAACTTCAACACTCAATTATGGATCTTGGTTCTTAATATCTTTCTATCACACTTATTTAAGCTTAATGTTAGTCATTTAGAAACTTACATGGATAAGTGGTAACATATTTGGGATGAGGCTTATGATGACATTGGAAATAGGAAAATGGGTATGTGATGTGTTATTTTGGGATCTATTACCATTAGGACTCATGTGCATTTAATGATCCGAGTGTATCTTAATGTGTTAATAGCATTTAATATTTGTGGCCTTAGTCAGTTGTCGAAATAAATTAATGTAAATGGATGGATTTTGTATATATATAAATGCATCCTCTTCATTTCAAATGGCATTTGATTATAGATTTGGAAATAGTTTGAAGAGCAATTGCAAGGATAATGCAATAGAGATCTATGCATAGATCTAAATGGGGATATTGGAGTCTAGTCACTTAACTAACATCATGGTGTTAGTTTGTTATTTGTAATCATATGGGAATTTATGGAGTTGTATTGATTGTAAGGTTGTATCATTGGTGATTAATCTGATGTTGTGTAACCACTCTTCAAAGCAATACATTTTTGTTATCATTATATAAATGTGGGTTGTGTAGTAATCACAACTACATAATTTGGTATCAGAGCAAGGAAAAAAATTAGAATTGACAGATCGAGGTTGGTATTCTACATTATTTGAAAAGGTAGGTAGATAGCATAGGAATGAGCAAGAGAGGTCTGTGTAGGATTATAAGTAGTATAATATCAGATCTTACAGTGTAAAATTAATGAGATCTACATAGTATTGTGAGTAGTGTAATAATATATTTTAAGGTTGTGAAAAGTTAAGATTTAACCAAGAAGAGTAGGGCACACGGGTGTAGTAGTTGATAATATGAATGAAAGACTAGATGATATTACATAAATGTTATGAACTATGCAAACAAGGTTAGATGTAGTAAAGGAAGATAGAAGAAGAGGATTCATCTAGACGGATGATGTGAATAACATAGATGATGAATCACAAGAAGGTGAGGATGATGAAGAAGATCCAACATGAGAGTTATTGGATGAATGAGAAGAGAGGCTTACTAAATCCATATCTAAAATAGGAAGAGGAATGCAAATTAAGGTTTCACACTTTACTGAAACATTGCATGTAGAAGAGTTGATAGATTGGTCAAGCGAGATGGAATAAAATGCCAAATTTGATGGAGTAGTAGATGAGCATAAGACAAAGGTAACACATGAATTATAAATGGCATGCAACTCTGTGGTGGAAGAATGTATAACTTGAGCATAATTACAAGGGTAAATATAAAATCATCCATTGGGAAAGGATGGTTGCAAAATTAAAAGCCAAGTTTATGCCTAGAGATTATCAGTTGGATTTGTTGAAGAAGTTGTAGAATATGACATAAAATGAGATAAGCATGAAAAAATATATTGAGTAATTTTACAGGATCATTATCTGGGTTGATCATACTTAGATGGACTAAGAGAAGGTAACATAGTACATTAATGGACTGTGATGAGCCATCCAAGATGACATCAACATAGTGAGATTATCAATAGTGGAGGAAACATATTAGTATGTTCAGAGAGAAAAATATAAGTTGGCACATAATAAATGCATTACGAGAGGCAAAGTAAAAATTGGGAATATCAAAGAACAATTGATAGAAAATAATGATGAACATACGAACACTTCATAAGCATTTCAAGAAATAGGAGATCATAATTTGTGAGAAGTGATAGAGGAAGAAGTAGAGGTGGAAGGTTCAAGGAACATGTTTAATATGTGGGGAAGTAGGACATTGTGAATTTTTGTGTCATCGTGCACATTTAGATAGTGGAAAGAGATGAAGTGGTGGTGCACAAGTCTTGCAAAGGGGCATAAAATCTGAAGAGATGCATGAACATCATATAGATGAACCTAAGAAAGGATAAAGTTTAATGGTATCAAAGATAATCTTGGAGTTCATGAGAAAGAGTGAAGATGTGAGGCATTAGAGACATCCTTTCTGGACCAAGTGTAGGATAAAAGGTAAATGTTGCATAATTATGGTAGATAATGGAAGCACATATAATTTGGTATACAAAAAAATGGTGAACAAGTTTGGATTGGTGTGAAAGGCACATACAAGTCCATATAGAGTGTTATTGTTTATATAGGTTCAAGAAAACATTATGAAGGAATAACGCAAAGTGGAGATGATGATTGGTAGCTATGCAAATAAGGTTTTATGCAATCTACTATAGATGGATGAATGTCATGTTTTATTGGGTCCATGTTATTATTGTATGACCATGAGATATTATATGATGGGAGAGAAAATATAGTGTGAGTAAGGAAATATGGATGAGTCCATATCCTAAATCCACTGAAGACAGAGAATAAGAAGGATGCACACCAAAGTCATTTGGTTGTGTGTAATAATAAGGAGCATTTGTGGGAGATAGAGTGTGTGAAAACATATAATAACACTGAAAAAAGGAATATGAATGAGAGTGTGAACCAAAAATCCAATATCATTTCATTGGATAATGTTGCAACAAAGGAGTGGAAGAGTGTATTACACAACACATATAGTGAATGACTATCACCTTCTAGTTTTTGACCTAGTTCATCAACAAAGCAAAATGGAAGATGAGAGTCATCTTGTATGGTGTAAAGGCATTTTAAGACCTTTGGATGAGGTCAAAAGAGTCAGTTTCCAACTTATCCTAAGTGTGTGAGAACCATGCTCACATATTTTCTTACTTGAGGTGTATGATGAAGGAGCATCTGAGTCCATGCATAATATTGAATCAACAAAAACCATGGGTAGCTAGTTGATAATAAATTATAGTGAAGTTTTTTGTTGTTATGATATTGTGTAGTATATTTACAAGCATTAGGTTTCTTATTTAAGCCACTATAAGTTTTGGTTATTTTAAGCAATCATATTTGGATGCATCTATTTTGAGTGGCTCTTGGTGAAGTTATTTTTCACTGCATCCCACCACACTGGCATGATGATAACTTCCATTGAGCATATGGCTTCAATTTGTTTTAAAACTTTAGCAAACTCAATTCTAGATCTCGGTTCTTAATATCTTTCTTTTGCACTTTTTTGAGCTTAATGCTAGTCATCTAGACACCTTGCATGGATAAATGGTAAGATGTTTGGGATGAGGCCTGTGATGACATTAGGAATAGGTTAAAGGGGTTTGTGATGTGTTATGGTGCATCGATTATGTGATTCGTTAGTTTGGGATGTATTACCACCAGGACTTATGTGCAAATAATGATTGTAGTGCATCTTGATGTGTTAATAACATTTAATATTTGTGGCTTTAGTGGGTTATTGAAAATAATTAATGTAAATGGGTGGATTTGTATCTATATAGACACATCCTCTTCATTTGAAAGGGCATTCAATTCTAGATTTGGAAATAGTTCAAAGAGAGGTTGCAAGGAGTATTGTGATAGAGATTTGTGTGTAGATCTAGGAGGGGCTAGTTGAGATGGGTCACTTAACTAACATTATAGTGTTACTTTATTATTTATACTCCTGCAGACATTTGTGGAGTTGTATGTGTTGTAAGGTTGTACCATTGGCAATTGGTTTGATGTTATGTAATCTATCTTTGAAGAAATAAATTTTTATTATTATGGTGTGCATTTCCATTCAGTAATTGTGGGTTATGTGATATAATGTATGTCTTAATTGAGACCCATAACCATGACTGTATCATTTTGGTCTTCGTCAAGTTAGGGTGCACCCATCCCCTTTGTCCCATATTTTTTGCCTTTTAGTTTTTGGGTGTTAGTTTTGACATGCCAATAAGATCTTCATATGAATTAATTTACCTATATATATACAAGTATTGTAGTTCATTTAGTAATAATCATACTAAGAATACATACAATATATGTTGATTATTCACATATATGTTGAGCACTCATCATAATTGTTACATCCCAATTTCACCTTAAGTATTATAACCTTTGAATTCATGGATTAGTATGGTTATAATTTGATTTGTATTACTTTGATTTGAGCTTTATGACATATACTAGTTATGGGATAGTGATACTTTGATTAGTTTACATGATGTGATAGTTGTACTTTCTTATTTGAGTACATTATGGATGTATATTGGTTAGTTATGCATCATTAGATGATATATATAATGACTCAAACTAACATCTTACTTGTCATGAGGTAGATGCAAGATTGATTCTACCCTTAGAGCCTGACGAAGGGAGAGCATCATCATAGAGGATACCATAGATGGGATGATTGGTAAATGATAGAGGAAGTGATGGTAACACCACACACACATCACAACATAATAACTTGTTTAACTCTTTGTTTGATCTAAATAGTTAATTTATTTTTTAATGCTAAAATATTTATGCTATGATCATATTTTGGTTGATACTTACAATGATTTGATTGTGTGATACCATACATGATTTAATTGTGCATAGATTTACGCATACAATGTTGTTATATAATCTTATAATCGCATTGTTATTATATCCTAGAAAATTAACCTTAGTTAAAGGATTTAAATATAAGTGGCATTAGTATTGTGCTATAATGAAATTATTAATTTGGATTAATTAATATTTTAAAAAGATAAGTACCTATTAAATTTAAATTAAGGAAATTTAATTGTCCAGATAATGCTAACTTAGAGTGTTAAATCCTTTGCATGGAATTCGTTGGGATTTGAAGGCAATTAGTCATTTTATTATGATTCAAGTGGACTTAAGCTATTTATTAACTTGGATTTAAATAAAGAATATTAGCATGCATGATTTTTGAAATAAATCAATCTCAAATTTAAGTGAATATAATTCATTGTTAAACTAAAATAGCAAAGTAGTGATTTATGCGTGATTTAAAGAAATTAAATAAATCTCCAACTAAGTCAAGTTAATTGATTTTAAATTAAAAAATGACAGAGTGGTGAATTGCATGGAAATGTATTCTTTTAAAAGGCTATGCCTTTTTTATTAGAAGGGAGATTATAAAAAAAAGAGGAATTCAAACAAAAAGGGAGCCAATGCAAAGCAAAAGGAAAGAGAAAGAAGGCAAGATGGAGAAGAACATCAAGTTTATTTTCAGGTAGGTAATGTACTTTAATACTGTGTATTAATATATCCATCTAAATCTGCTATAGTGTATTTATAGATTGTATTTAAATATGTTGTATGAATAAATACAAAGAACCCAATATACATATATATAAATTTAAGTCAAACTAAACACTCTGAGATATATAGAATTGTATGGCATTGAAATGTGAACTGAAAGAGTATATAGATATTTAAATAGGTCATTGTAGTATATGGAATAATAAAATCTATATAAGTATTACAAAAACATGCTCTTTATAAAATTTATATTTTAGTAAAATGCATATGTTATCAGGTTGAAATTTGTAGTGCTTTGATAGCAAGAGCTTGTGATAGAGGAATCGAATCAACTGATTATTAACGGATTTAATTAATGATATATGATATATTTATATTATTTAAATAGTTGATAACATAAAAAGAGGGTGTTAAAATATATATGTAGTGATCCATAATAATAGTAAAGCAACTTAAAATTTACCAGAATTGACTTATTTAGAAAAAGGGCGATTCAAACCAATAGTGTAACAACTTAATTGGTGATACTTGGAAACCAGCCTTACATTTTTTACTAAATGACTATATAATTGAATGCATGCAGCACTTATGCAGTGAAAAATTAAGTACAATGACTCAATTAGAAAATAACAACTCACTTATTATATTTAATGATTTGATTATATTTACACAACAAATGAAAAAGAAAATGTATGAAGGAAACTATGTTTCCTCTTTAATGTAACATCAAATGTTGGTTGAAACTTTATTTTTGCCTAGGGTTTTGAGTTGAGTTACACTACCAATCGAGTTATGCTGCCACACTGAGTTTCATTACCAGCCCAAGTTGAGCTTTAAGCCTGAGTTGCATTTTAATAAATGAGCGTGATTATCATGGGATCATTATGAGAATCATAAATTTTTCTGATTCTAACTCGTTTCTTTTAAATTACCCCCTCAATAAAAAATCAATGTTGGAATGCTTTGTATATTCAGTTCAAAAAGAATTAGTAAAACACTGAGTCTTTAGTAAAATATTGTCTCTTATAAAAAAATAATAATTGCTCAGTCAATCATTGGTTTTGGGTACATATTCCTCACTTTGAGCAGTAAATCAAATTTATTCTATTAGATTTTAATAAGGTGATTAATTCACCATAGTTAATTATTGTTAGTTTGTTTTACTGTTATACCCATGAACACTATTCTGAGTTTTCTTATTTGTAAACCTTCCTATATTGTAGGAGGTTGTTCGAGATATTCCCATGGCTATATATTAGCCTATGTAAGTATTTCTTATTTAGCTGAATAATATAATAATTTTTTTCTCATCATTTGGTTTCAGAATATCTAACATCTTGGAACCTCAGAAGGACACAAGGAGAAGCCCATGCTCTCAGGTCCTTGACCAAATTGGTCATTCAATCTATTAAGTCACTGCACTAAAGGGAACAAACAATCTCAGTAACTTGGTGTTGAAGCATTTTAGTGCCAACCTTAGTCTAAAAATTGGTGTGGAGCATGGAGAGAGTAGAGTGTATGGCATTTGCACAAGACTGAATATTGGCATGAAGCATCAATCAAAGACTAGATCATTTTCATACCACAAATTGGTGTTGGAAATTGGCATTTCAAGTGCCTAGTTCTTTATATCTGTTAACACTTACTTGATATTGTTTGTGTATCCGTGACTACGTGGAGTGTTGTTTCATTGTTTTTGAAGTGCCAAGTGCTGATAAAAAAGTGAAATCATTAGTATAGACGTAGCCTACAGTAAACAAATCATGGATTGTGTTGTAGAATATAGTCGTGTCTCTCCATGATAATTATGCTTTGCATTGAAATCAGGTTGGTAGTTATTATTTATTTGCATCATATATTTTTTTTGTTAAACCTCAAAATTGCCTTTACATCCTCAAAACCACCCTTTACCACCTTAAAACCACTTATCAAATAGATTCTTTGTTGCAAATTTCTGCTAAAATCACCATTTATCAAATCCGTGGTATTGCCTAGGCTAGTGGTTTTGTCTTCCAATCAGCAATTTACAACCTTTAAATATCATTTTTGTCTTATTCAAACATGTATTAATGCATAGACAAGTTAGTAAGAATTCCTTTTAGCCAAGGAGAGGTGGGAGGTTCAAATCCCCTCAATTTTTTTTTAGCACTTCCTCTAAATTTGGTAATTTCATCAATTTAAGTTGTAACTAGCTAAATTTAGCAAGAAATATATTAAAACAAAAAAAAGGGGGGAAAGCAAAGTAAATATATAGGGGGCGGGGGGGAAAGGGGCGGATGGGGAGAAATCAAAGTATATATATATATATATATATATATATATATATATTCACCAAAAAGAGGCCAAAGATCCCAACAAAATGAAAAAAAAAGTAAGTGTTTTTTCATTTTCTAAAAAGCATTGTAATTTTTTATTTTGTAAAATATTGTAATTATTTTACATATTTGCACAAAATCATGAGTTTTTAAACTCAATCATAATGTTTGGTACAAGCAATGCCTTTGACTCACGTTTACGGATAAATCCATCGCGTTTGAGTTACTACATCTATAACCTAACATAGTTGCAACAATGATGTTTGGGTCTCATCCCTTTAAATCATAGGGAAGAAATAAGGGCACATGCACTCATTACCATCCCTTCATATACCTTTTTATTTTAATCAAAGGACATAAATCCTAACTGGTGGTATTTCTAAGTATATAACAAAGTTACGTGTACATATGCGTAATCTATCTAAGCAAATGTTAGTGATTGGATGAACCCTCTTAAGTATTATCTAAGTACCATGTACTAGACTCTTTCATGTATATTTATGCTTATTTCACATACCATCAGTATATATAAAGGGCAAACTTCTTCTACGTACCGATGGGTATAAAGGAAGGGTGTGTATAAGTAAAGGTCTTATATAATGGACTGATGGTATATAGAAAGGGAAACCTTGATACTTAGAGTGATAAGGAATCAATCCATCACCTTTGGTCAGATTCTACACAATGACCAGAAATGGGTCAAATTTTTTTTCCAGACTCATAGCTTCTTCATGGTGATAACTATGCTGCTTGGAAAACTAAAATCAGGACACATCTAGAATTTGAAGACATTTGCCCTGTTGTTAATGGTACTCTTACCCGACATGCTACTAATGTTGATCATCATAATAAGTTTGATAAAGCCAATCATAAGGAAAATTTGATAATCATGTTCAGATTATCAGATGAGGTAGAACCCCATATTCGTGAGGCCACAACAGCAAAAAATGCTTGGGATAAACTCCATACAGTCTATGAGACCAAAAATGAAAGAACCATTCTTCATTTGTAGAGTCAACTTCATTCCCTCAAATTAAAGTCCAGTGAAAAAGTGGAAGCTTTTATTCACCGTGTTGCAACACTAAGGGCCTCGCTCCAAGTATTAGGAGAAACAGTGTCAGATGCATCTCTTGTACCTATTGTCCTAAGAGCATTACCACCTTCCTATAGGATCTTCATATTTTTTGCCTTTTAGTTATTTGATATTCGTTTTGACATGACAATAGGGTATTCATATGAATTCATTTACCTATAAATATATAAGCATTGTAGTTCATTTAGCAATAAGCATACTAAGAATACACACAATATATGTTGATTATTCACATATATGTTGAGCACTCATCATAATTGTTATATCTCAATTTCACCTTAAGTATTATAACCTTTGAATAGTTATCATTTGATTTTTATTACTTTGATTTGAGCTTTATGACATATACTTCTTAAGGGACAGTGATATGTTGATTAGTTTACATGATGTGATAGTTGTACTTTTTTATTTAAGTACATTTTAGATGTATATTGGTTAGTTATGCATCATTAGATGATATATATAATAACTCAGACTAACTACCTATTTGTCATGAGGTCGATCCAAGATTGATTCTACCCTTAGAGCCTGATGAAGGAGGATCATCATCATAGAGGATGGAGTAGATGGGATGATTCATAGATAATAGAGGAACTGATAGTAACCCAACACACACATCACAACATAATAACTTGTTTAACTCTCTGTTTGATCTAGATAGTTAATTTGTTTTTTAGTGCTAAAATACTTATGCTATGATCATAGTTTGGTTGATACTTATGATTATTTGATTGTGTGATAGCATGTATGATTTAATTGTGCATAGATTTACACATAAAATGTTGTTATATAATCTTATAATCGCATTGCTATTATATCCTAAGAAATTAACCTTAGTTAAAGGATTTAAATATAAGTGGCATTAGTATTGTGTTATAATGGAATTATTAATTTGGCTTAATTAATATTTTAAAAAGATAATTACCTATTCAAATTAAATTAAGGAAATTTAATTGTCCAGATAATGCTAACTTAGAGTGTTAAATCCTTTGCATAGAATTCGTTGAGATTTGAAGGCAATTAATCATTTTATTATGACTCAAGTGGACTTAAAATATTTATTAACTTGGCTTTAAACAAAGAATACTAGCATGCATGATTTTTGAAATAAATCAATCTCAAAGTTAAGTGAATATAATTAATTGTTAAAATAAAATAGCAAAGTAGTGAATTATGTGTGATTTAAAGAAATTAAATAAAGCTCCAACTAAGTCAAGTTAATTGATTTTAAATTAAAAAAGGGTAGAGTGGTGAATTGCATGGAAATGTAATCTTTTAAAAGGCAATGTGTTTTCTATTAGAAGGGAGATTATAAAAAGAATAAGAATTCAAACAAAAAGGGAGGCAATGCAAAGCAAAAGAAAAGAGAAAGAAGGCAAGACGGAGAAGAACATTAGGGTTATTTCTAGGTAGGCAATGTACTTTCATATCATGTATTAATATATCCATCTAAATCTGCTATAGTGTATTTATAGATTGTATTTAAATCTATTGTATGAATAAATATAGAGAACCCAATATACATATATATATAAATTTAGGTCAAACTAAACACTCTGAGATATACAGAATTGTATGGCATTGAAATGTGAATCGAAAGAGTATAAAGATATCTAAATAGGTCGTTGTAGTAAATGGAATAATAAAATCTGTATAAGTATTAAAAAAAATGTTATTTATAAAATTTATATTTTAGTAAAATGCATACGTTATCAGGTTGAAATTTGTAGTGCCTTGATAGCAAGAGCATGTGATAGAAGAATCAAATCAACTAATTATTAATGGATTTAATTAATGATATTTGATATATTTATATTATTTAAATAGTTAATAACATAAAAAATAGGTGTTAAAATGTATATGTAGCGATCTATAATAATAGTGAAGTGACTTAAAATTAACCAAAATTGACTTATTTAGAAAAAGAGTGATCCAAACCAGTAGTGCAACGACTTAATTGGTGATACTTGGTAACCAACGTTACATTTTTTACTAAATGACTATATAATTGAGTGCATGCAACATTTATTTAGTAAAAAATTAATTGCAATGACTCAATTAAAAAATAATGACTCACTTATTATATGCAGTGATTTGATTATATTTACACAACAAATGAAATAGAAAATATACGAAAGAAACTATGTTTCCTCTTTAATTCAACATCAAATGTTGGATGAAACTTAATTTTTTCCTCAGGTTTTGAGTTGATTACATTGCCAACTGAGTTATGCTTCCACGTTGATTTTCATTGCCAGCCCAAGTTGCGCTTTGAGCCTGAGTTGCATTTTGAGAAATGAGCGTGATTATCATGGGATCCTTATGAGAATCATAAATTCTTCTGATTGTAACTCACTTCTTTTTAATTACCCCCCTCAATCAAAATTCAATGTTGGAATGCTTTGTATATTAAGATTGAAAATAATTAGTAAAACACTGAGTCTTTAGTAAAACGTTGTCTCTTATAAAAAAAAAATTGCTCAGTGAATCGCTGGTTTTGGGTACATATTCCTCACTTTGAGCAGCAAGTCAAATTTATTCTATTATATTTTAATAAAGTGATTAATTTACCATAGTTAATTATTGGTAGTTTGTTTTATTGTTATACCCATGAACACTATTTTGAGTTTTCTTGTTTGTAAACCTTCTTATATTGTAGGAGGTTGTTCGAGCTATTCCCGTGGTTATATATTAGCCTATGTAAGTATTTCTTCTTTAGCTGAAATATATAATTATTTTTTGCTCATCATTTGGTTTCAGAGTATCTAAAATCTTGGAACCTTAGAAGGATGCAAGGAGAAGCCCATGCTCTCATGTCCTTGACCAAATTGGTCATTCAATCTATTAAGTCACTGCACTAAAGGGAATAAGCAATCTCAATGACTTGGTGTTGATGCATTTTGGCACCAACTTTAGTCTAAAAATTGGCATGGAGCATGGAGAGACCAAAGTGCATGGCATTTGCACAAGACTGAATATTGGCATGAAGCATCAATCAAATATTGGATCGTTTCATACCACAAAACGATGTTGGAAATTGGCATTTCAAGTGCCCAGTTCTTTATATCTGCCAATGCTTACTTGCTATTGTTTGTGTATCTGTGACTACATGGAGTGTTGTTGTATTAATTTTGAAGCACCAAGTGCTGAAAAAAATTAAACTCATTAGTATAAATGAAGCCTACAATAAACAAATCATGGACTACATTGCAGAATACAGTCATGTCTCTCCATATAATTATGCTTTGCATTGAAATCAGGTTGGTCGTTATTATTTATTTGCATCATATTTTTTTTTTAAAACTCAAAACTGCCTTTTTACATCCTCAAAACCACCTTTAACACCTTAAAACTGCCTATCAAATAGATTCTTTGTTACAAATTTTTACTAAAACCACCATTTATCAAACCCATGGTATTGCCTAGGCTAGTGGTTTTATCTTCCAATCAATAATTTATAGCCTTTAAATATCATTTTTGTCTTATTCAAACATGTATTAATGCATAGGTGAGTTAGTAAGAATTCCTTTTAGCCAAAGAGAGTTGTGAGATTCAAATCCCCTCAAATTTTTTTTAGCACTTCCTCTAAATTTAGCAATTTTGCCAATTTTAGTTATAACTAACTAAATTTAGCTAGAAATGTACTAAAACAAAAAAAATGAAAAAAGGCAAAGTAAAAAATATATATATTTTTATCGAAAAGAGGCCAAAGATCCCAACAAAACAAAACAAAAATTAATTTTTTTTAATTTTTTGAAAAGCATTGTAATTTTTTATTTTATGAAATATCGTAATTATTTTACATATTCGCAAAAAATCATGAGTTTTGAAACTCAATCATAGTGTTCGGTAAAAGTAATGCCTCTGACTCACATTTATGAATAAATCCATTACATTTGAGTTACTTCATCTATAGCTTAACATAATTACAACAATGATGTATGGGCCTCATCCCTTTAAATCATTGGGGAGAAATAAGGGCACATGCACTCATTGCCTTCCCTTCATCTACCTATTTATTTCAATCGAAGGGCGTAAATCCTAACTGGTGGTATTTCCAAGTATATAGCGAAGTTACCCACACATATGCATAAATCCATCTAAGCAGGTGTTAGTGATTGGATGAACCCTCTTAAGTATTATTTAAATACCACGTACTAGACTCTTTCATGTACGTTTACTCTTATTTCACGTATTATCGAGTATACAGAAA
Source organism: Torreya grandis (assembly GCA_037957365.1). NCBI lineage: Eukaryota > Viridiplantae > Streptophyta > Pinopsida > Cupressales > Taxaceae > Torreya > Torreya grandis. Next base: position 3,096,024 of record JARHVA010001060.1, read on the forward strand.
GGGAAAACTTCTTCCATGTACTGGCGGGTATAAAGGAAGGGTACATATAAAGAAAGGTCTTATATAACAGACTGATGGTATATAGAAAGGGAGACCTTGATACCTAGAGTGATAAGGAACCAATCCATCACCTTTGATCAGATTCTACACAATGGTCATAAATGGGCCAAAATTCTTTCTGCCAGACTCACAACTTCTTTGTGACGACAATTATGCCACTTGGAAAACTAAAATCAAGACACATTTCAAATTTGAAGACATTTGGCCTATTGTTAATGGTACTATTACCTGACATGCTATTGATGTTGATCATCATAATGAGTTTGATAAAGCCAATCAAAAGGCAAAGTCGATAATCATGTTCAAAGTATCAGATGAGGTACAAGCCCATATCTGTGAGTCCACAACAACAAAAGATGTTTGGGATAAACTCTAGACAGTCTATAAGGCCAAAAATGAAGAAACCATTCTTCATTTACAGAGTCAACTTCATTCCCTCAAAATGAAGTCCTATGAAAAAGTGAAAACTTTTCTTCACCATGTTGAAACCCTGAGGGCCTCACTCCAAGCATTGGGAGAAAGAGTGTCAGATGCATCTCTTGTACCTATTGTCCTAAGAGCACTACCACCTTCCTATAGGATCTTTGTGTCTACTCTGATAATCATCAAACAAAAACCATCTTTTGACAAGCTTGTAAACATGTTGCAACAAGAAGAGTCTATGTATACAGAAGAAGAAGAATCAAAAGAACATGTTCTTGCCTCTAATCAACAAAAAGAAAAGAAGCAGATCAAGTCTTATAAACCAAAGCAAGGTCAACAACATCATTCACAGCGGGGTAAATAACATAAAGTTTGCCTTATATGTGGAAAAATAGGCCATGAGCTAAAGAATTGTTGGTATAACTCATTTACATAGGGATCTTCAAGCAACAATAAGCCCAATAACCAATAATCATCTCATCCACATAAAGTACAAGGATAAAATAAAGGCCATTGGAAAAAGAAAACCAATCAGTAAGGCAACATTGCTAAATAGGAAGACACCCACTCAGATGAGGACTTCTTATATGTTACATAGTCTCATGATAAATCAATATCGCACAATTATATCTAGTATGTCAATTTAGGTGCAACTTGACATATGATTGGAAGATAATACTGGTTCTATAACATGAATGAGGCTTTCCTAAAAAATCATGTCTCTTTGGGTGATGACTCATCCTATCGAGTTCAAGGCATTGGTAATATTTCCTTGCCACTTGGATGACATGATTATAAAATCTCAGATGTCATGTATGTCCCAGGACTCACAAATAATCTTCTATCAATCAGTCAGCTTATTGACCATAACCTCAAGGTTGACTTTGATTTTAAAAGTGGAAAAAATATTTGTTTGATCAAAGATAAGTCAAAATTCTTGAGGATTGTTGCACACGCATTAGGAGTTGGCAAAATGTTCTAACTTGACTTTGTTCAATCAACTAATCAAGCACTTGTAGCTCAAGATTCAGACTCAACCAATCTGTGGCATTGTAGATATGGTGATGTCAGTTTTGATACCTCAAAGCACTCAGCAATTGGAACATGGTCTATGGACTTCCTCAATTGAAAAAAAATGCAAATCTCTACATTGGCTATCTAGCAAGGAAATACCATCAAACATCCTTTAGTAAAAGTTCTTTAAGAGCATCTGGTAAGCTTGATCTGGTGCATACCGATCTATGTGGCCCTATGAGATCCAGTCACTATGGGTTTCAATATTTCATGCTCTTTGTTGATGACTACTCACAAAAAAAGTGGGTCTATTGTCTAAATACCAAAGATCAAACATACAATACTTTTAAATAATTCAAAACCATAGTTGAAACTAAAACTAGTCAAAAAATCAAGGCTCTTCACTCAGATCGAGAGGGAGAATTCACCAGTAAATATTTTTTTGCTTATTTGAAAGAACATGGCATTCATTAACAAATGACTCCACCGTACACTCCATAACAAAATGGTGTTATAGAATGGTGAAACTGCACTATCATGGAAATGGTGCATAACATGATTGAAGATTCAGGTTTGGCACACACATATTGGGTAGAAGTAGTGAAAATAACAATTTATTTGTTAAACAGGTCACCCACTGTAGCTCTTCATAATATGGTTCCACATGAAGCTTGGATAGGGCATAAACCTTCCATTGCTCATCTTCGAGTTTTTGGATGTAAGGCTTATATGCATGTTCCTAAAAAGAAGAGAAAGAAACTGGAGACTAGATACATACCTTATATCTTCTTAGAGTACAGTGAAGAGTCATTAGCCTACAGACTGATGGACACTAAAACAAAGAAGATCTCCATCAATAGAATTGTAGAGTTTGATGAGAAAAGTAAAACTAATTTGCCTTCCACAAACTCATATGATTCAGTAATCAGACCTCTAGATAATTCAAAAGGTTATAACCACACTGAAGGTAACAATGATGTTGAGGATGATCAGTTAGTTAATGCAGATCAACCCATAAGAACAGTGAAACATATGCCTAAATGATATACAAGTACATTAAGAGATGTTAAACTAGATAAAGTTTTAGACACATCAACTACTGGACCAAGGACTCACATCATGACTCAAGACGAGGTCAATTTGGCCCTAATGAGCATAGTTGTAAAATCAATAGAGCCCTCAATAGTTCAGAGAGCCCTAGAGTCTAAACCTTGGAAGGATGTCATGGATGTAGAATATCAATCACTGATGAAACATAAAACATGATAGCTTGAAGATCTTCCACTAGGGAAGAAGTTAATCATTTGTAAATGGGTCTACAAATTAAAATACAAAGTAGATGGTAGTATTGACAAGCACAAGACATGACTCATAGCAAAGGTTTATGCAAAGAAGGAAGTGTCAGGATCCTCCTTAGAGTATAATTGATTACCTTTGTATAAGCAACTAAACACGAAATTAAACTAGAAGTAATAAGTAACTAGAATTCAGAATTATCAAAGAATATATGATACGAGAAACAATATAATTTGTATTAACACTCTTCCAAAAGCAAATACAATGAAGAAATCACACTCTTCCCACACCTCTTGGGTGTACAGTAATTCTCCCTCAAGAGTTCTCTCTCTTAATTAATTACAATCAACTCAATACTGAGTTGTTGTTTCCTCCAGCAGATCTCCTTGATCTTGCACACCTTGCAGATCAATTGACCTTGCTTACCTTGTAGATCTTCCTAGTCTTGCACTCTTGCAGACCTTCTAGATCTTACACTTGAAGGATCTAATCCTTTAGTCCTTAGTCCTTGATTACAATACAGCCCCATGGGTCTCCTAAATAGATCCCAAACCAAACAATAATTAGAAACACAAACTCAAGACTAAAATTAGTCTTTACATGCAAACAAATTATCCGTCTAAAATTAGACCAGTTTTGGAAATGCACAAATGACCGACGTCGATTCCTGTCTGTCTGGAGATGACCGATGTCAGTTCTTGTTTGACCGATGCCGGCTGACCATAACCAATGTCAGTTATTGTGTGCTGAAGATATGACTGATGTCGATTGGCCTGATCGACATCGATTACTGTGTCACTCAGCAACCTCCACATTTGCATACCAGTGAAGCTTTTAGCTCCACAACTTAATAATCTCCCACTTGGAGATAAATAGCTACACCTGTACCTGTAAAATAATGTCCTCTACTCTATTTCTGGCTTGTATCTCCATCTTCAAGTTCAATCTTGAAGACCAACAAAAGTTGAATGAAGATTCAACTTCTCCTTTGTTCCCAACTTTGTTAACATACCTGCAAGGTTCCTATCCATATGGATCCATTCCAGCGTCAACTGTCCATCCTCCAATACCTATGTAATGAAGTGGTACATAAGCTGTATATATCTGGTTCTTGAATGAAAGGCTAAATCTTTTGCCAAATGAATTGCTCTTTGACTATCACTGTATAATCTACAACTCTCTTGCTCCTTTCCCAACTCTTCCATGAACCAAGTCATCCATATCATTTCCTTGCTAGCCTTTGTGACTGCAACAACCTTCTATAACTCTAAAATCTAGCTAACCATCGTTCCACCAATAGTGAACACATATCCTGTGGTGCTTCTCCTGCCATCCAAGTCACCTGTCATATCTGAATCTACATACCCATGTAGAGAAGTGCTTGACCCTGCATAGCATAAATACCTGTTGCTGGTCCCTCTCAGATATATGAGAATCCACTAAACTACTTTCCAGTGTTCCTTTCCTGGATTGGCCATAAACTTGCGGACAACTCCCACTGCTTGGGCAATATCAAGTCTAGTACTCATGTACTCAACCTCATTATGTGATTTAGGACACTGTTTTATGCTCAGCTTGAACTATCCCGCCATAGGTGTGCTAACTGGTTTTACATCCTGCAAATTGAACCTTTCCACTACCTTATTCACATAATCCTCTTGAGACAAAATCAACCTGTGATCTTCCATGTCTCTATAAATACTCATGCCAAGGATTGTTGTTCTTAAATCCTTCATGGCAAATGTTTGAGTTAATTTTACCTTTAGCTCAGTAACTTCCTGCATGTGTGACCCTGCAACAAGCATATACACTACATACATTAACAGGATAATGTAGCTAATATTATCCAACATGGTAAAATAAACACAATGGTCACATTGACATTGACTAAAGCCATGCTTTGTCATAAACCTGTCAAACTTCAAACACCATTGTCTTGCAACTTGCTCAAGACCATATACCCTGGCCTTCTGTCTCACCTATCCATTCTCTCCTTTCTTTAACCTGTAAATCCATTCATTTTTTAGTGCTTTCTTTTCGACTGGTAACTCTACCAAATCTCACATTTGGTTCTCTTTCAAAGAATCAATTTCCTCATTCATGCCATGCTCCCACTATTTCCTAGATTCTACCTGCATTGCCTCTTCAAAACTTCCTGGTTTTCCACCATCAGTGAGCAAAAAGTAGTATAAAGAAGGGGAATAATGAATTTGAGGCTTACTTACCCTTTCGTACCTCCACATGGGCATTTGAGACTCATTGACAGCTTGTTGTCCGCCCAAATTTTATTCTAACAGTGATTGATCCCGGTCATCTCTCAGTCTACACCCGACCGATGTCGATTCCATGTGATCGACCTGACCAACATCGGTTCTCACCTGACTGACGTCAGTTTTCACCTGCTTGACATCACCGACTTTGGTCTCCACCAGACCGACATCAGTTCCTGCCTGATCACCGACGTCGGTCTCTGTGTTTTCCTGTGAGTAGTGATTTTTACCCACGAGCTTATTTTGGATCATAACCTTGTCCAAATCAAAATTGCCCTGCTCAAAATTATTCAGCCTCTTGAGCTGATCACTGTACATCACCTTCTTCTTGAAAACCAAGGCTTTCCAATTCTTAACATTTGACTTAAGAACATGCATTCCCTTCTCACTCATGTGACCAAGCCTACAGAGCCACGTCTTTGCATCTATATCTGAAGTAGATAAAACAAAAGGAAAATCATTAATACAAGTAGATAAATAAAGTGTACCTACTTTCTTACCTCTTGCTAATACAAGTGCACCCTTGGAAACTTTCCAAGATTCTGCTGTGAGAGTAACTGTGCAATCCTCATCACCCAACTTTCCTATAGAAATTAGACTCCTCTTCAGGATGGAAACATGCATGACATCCTTCAACACTCATATGTTGCTAGTCTGCAATTTCAGCTGCACTTTCCCTTTGCCAACAATTTGACAAGGCTTACCATCCCCTAAATAAACTTTTCCAAAGTCTCCATGGACATAATCATGAAAAAATTCTCTATTTGGGGTTGCATGAAAAGAGGCACTAGAATCTAAAACCCAAGATTCTACTTTATCCAAGGGAAATATAAGAGCATCCCATGAAATAATACCTGCATCATTCGCTTCTTTATTTCCTTCATGTTGATCTTCTTCCAACCAACAATCTTTCTTTACATCCCCTTTCTTTCCACAATTCCAGCAGGTTATACCTCCATTTCTGGATTTGGATCTCCTGTCTATCTTTGACCTTGATTTCCCTTGCTTGCTCTTCTGTATTTGCTTTCCCCTACTTTCAACACTTAAAGCATTACCTGATGTTTCCTCTGTGTTTTTTCTGCAAATTTCTTCATTCAAGATTACACTAACAACATCATCAACTTTCAAGATATTGAAGCAGATGCAGTATTACTAACTGCCATTACCAAACTATTCCAACTTTCAGGTAAAGAGCATAAGATTAAGAGAGCCTTAATTTCATCATCAAAAACTATTGTGACTGAATTTAATTGATTTACTAATCCATGGAAATCACTAAGATGACTATATATCGATCCACCTTCTGCATTTGCAAATTAAATAATTGCTTCATAAGAAATACCTTATTCAAAGCTGAGGTCATATAAATTTGCCAAAGATTCCATTAACTCTACCGTTGTCTTTGCTTGTGATAAGTTGGAAATCACAGACGATGACAGGCTCAACCTTATAGATCCCAGAGCCTTTCGATCAAGAACCTTCCATTCTTCATCTTTCATATTTGTGGGCTTGCTTACAACCCCACCCAATGGTAAATACAGATATTTTTGATACAGATAATATTCTATTTGCATCCTCCATAATTGATAACTCTTGCCATTGAATTTCTCTATTCTTAGCTTACTTTCTTCTGCCATTATTTTACTCCCACTCAAACAGAAACCCCTGTGAGTGAACCTATAATCAACAAACACTAACCCGCTCTACCACTTGTTAGTGATCCTAGCTCTGATACCAACTGTCAGGATCTACACACACAGCTCTGATACCAATTGTCAGGATCCTCCTTAGAGTACAATTGTTTACCTTTGTATAAGCAACTAAACACAGAATTAAACCAGAAATAATAAGTAACTAGAATTCAAAATCAGCAAAGAATATATGATATGAGAAACAATACAATCTGTATTAACACTCTTTCAGAAGGAAATACAATGAAAAAATCACACTCTTCCCACACCTCTTGGGTGTACAGTAATTCTCCCTCAAGAGTTATCTCTCTCAATCAATTACAACTAACAATCAACTCAATACCGAGTTGTTGTTCCCTCCAGCAAATCTCCTTGATCTTGCACACCTTGCAGATCAACTGACCTTGCTTACCCTATAGATCTTCTTGGTCTTGCACTCTTGCAGACCTTCTAAATCTTACATTTGAAGGATCTAATCCTTTAGTCCTTAGTCCTTGATTACAATACAACCCCATGGATCTCTTAAATAGATTCCAAACCAAACAATAATTAGAAATGCAGACTCAAGACTAAAATTAGTCTTTACATGCAAACAAATTGTCTGTCTAAAATTAGACCAATTTTGGAAATGCACAGATGGCCGACGTCGGTTCCTGTCTATTTGGAGATGATCGATGTCAATTCCTATCTGACCGATGCCAGTCAACCATAACCGATGTTGATTACTGTGTGCTAAAGATATGACCGATGTCAGTTGGCTTGATCGACATCGGTTACTATGTCACTCAACAACCTCCACATTTGCATACTATTGAAGCTTTTAGCTCCACAACTTAACAAGAAGGCATAGATTATGAGGATACATTTTCTCCTATGACCAAGATCAAAACAATCAGAATGATATTTGCTCTAGCTACACAATTTGGATGGAAGATCCACCAAATGGGTGTAAAAAGTGCCTTTCTCAATGGAGATTTATAAGAAGTTTATATGACACAACCAGAAGGTTTTGTCTCACCTGGTAATGAAGGAAAAGTGTGTAGACTCATAAAATCTATGTATGGTCTCAAACAAGCTCCCAAAACCTGGTACAAGATTGATGAACATCTCATCCAACATGGATTCTAGAGATGTCCCTACAATCCAAATCTCTGCCTAAAAGAGAAAGGGGGAGAGATTGTAATTGTTGTAGTATATCTCGATGATCTATTCATCACTGGTAGTTTAGTAGAGATGATAGATGCAACCAAGAAAGATTTTAACCAATCATTCGACATGATAGATCTCAGGCTTCTACATTATTTTCTTGGATTAGAAGCATGGCAAAAGGAACACCGCATCTTTGTGTCCCAGATGAAATATGCCAAGATAATGCTCAAGAAATTTAGGATGATGGATAGTAATCCAATTACTATAATTATGGAGACAAGGCTTCAATTGTCTCATATAGATATATCACTGCAAGTAAATACAACTATCTATTGGCAGTTGCTTGGGAGTCTTATTTACTTAACATATACTAGGCCAAACATTAGCTATGCAGTTAGCTATCTTTCAAGGTTCATGCAGGATCCAAAGATTTCTCACTAGAAAGCAACAAAGTGAATACTAAGATATATCAAGGGTACAATTGACTTCAACCTAGAATATAAGAATAATGATAATTTCTTTTTGATATGATATTCCAACTTAGATCATGCAGGAAATATTGATGATAGAAAATTCACTTTCAGATATGTGTTTTTTTAAGATCTAGTCCTATATCCTGGGGGAGCAAGAAACAAAACTTTGTTTCTCAATCTTTCACTGAAGTAGAATATCATGCTATAGGAGGAGCTACCTATGAACCGATATGGTTATGTCGCATACCGAATGATTGAGAGTATCACAAAAGACACCTCCCATCCTATATTGTGACAATGAGGGTGTTTTTAAACTTGTTCACAATCCAGTCTTTCATGAACACACAAAACACATTGAGGTACAAGTTTATTTCATTCGTGAACGTGTATAACAACACAACATCTATCTCTAATATTGCCTGACAGAAGAACAACGTGTAAATTTTTTTACCAAGTCACTTGGATGTGACAAATTTGAGGCATTTAGAGAATTTATCTCTTGTTCACTTCAAGTTATGTTGAATTAAGGGGGAGAATGTTAGATTTTAATAAGTGATTAATTCACCATAGTTAATTATTGTTAGTTTATTTTATTGTTATACCCATGAACACTATTTTGGGTTTTCTTGTTTGTAAACCTTATTATATTGTAGGAGGTTGTTCGGGCTATTATTGTGGCAATATACTAGCTTATGTAAGTATTTCTTCTTTCACTGAATAATGTAATTATTTTTTCCTTGTCATATTCATGACTAATATAAGTGATTTGTTAAATATATTTAAATATATGTTATTATATTAGTAAGTGATAATTTGATAATTATCCCATATTGTTAAAACATTATAGGATATAATGTTTATAAATAAGTTATCACAAAGTATTATAATCACCGTATACACACAGTATGGGGAAAATAAATTATTAAACTTGTAAAATTAACAAATATGAAAATACTATTTATTGAGTATACTTTTGAAGTATAGTATAATATAGCTAAAGTTAATAAGATGACTAATACATGGTCATATCCATATTTACACAATTATATTGGGATTTTGGTAAAGTATTGGATAATGTATATATATTAAGTTATACATAATAATACGAGGTTTTAAATAATGAGTAGCCAACACATTTTCTTCAAGCCTCCCTTATTTGGATCCAGTTGGTATCAAATTTAACATGTAAAAGCATTAGATCCAAAAACATTCTAAGACATATATGGATTCCATATCTTAGTAGTTATGATGGAAATACAAACCTAATATAGAGCTAGTCTTAAAATAGAGGAGAGAGGTTATATAGTATCCAATGCATTGTGATCATATCCAATGATATAATTAAATGTGTGTGTGTGTGTGTGTGTGTGTGTGTGTGTGTGTGTGTGTGTGTGTGTGTGTGTGTGTGTGTTCAAAAGGATAATATGCCAAGATAGTATATATTCTAAGTCATGTCAAGATATCCATGAGTGTGTAATATGACAATAACGGTTGATGAAACCATGTTAAGTCATTGATCAGAATTTGAATGACTATTGAACTTTACAATCCATATTTTTATTTTGGTAAGTACTTTTGAAACAACCAAAGTGCATAAGGGTGTTCATATAGAAAGATATCTATACATGGACTTGGGTATTCATATAATTATATAACTTACATAGGGCATTAGATAATATGCTTATATCTAAAATAATAGATTGATAATAAGATATAAGATTCTGAGAAACAAGAAAATTTCAACCATATGAATACTACCCCTTAGGTTATGTTCATACGAGGTATAACTTGATTTACAATTATCTAATATTATGATAATTGTTAGTAATAAAAACTTAAGTGCAGTTCATATTATGAGAATATTGGTACATTTAAGTGTTTAGACGTTTGATAATATTTATGCATCATGATGTGCATCTGTAAGTTATGTTTCTTTGAATGATAGTATGTAGTTTAAGCATAGAGCATATCGGGTGGTATAACCCGTACTTGCTTAATTACTTTGTATGATTGTGAGTCTGGTTATTCATGACTGATTAGGGTGATCATGCACTATGATATATGATATTATGAGATGTCATAGAGAGTTTCTATTTGAAATTTACAGACTAAAACCATGTTATACCCAGATGGTACATTTAGTAAATGTTATGTCTTGACCCACAATATGTTTTATATATGCATGTTAGGTTATTTGAACATATGTTTTGTGATAGTTAGTAGGACATTATGTATGAGTGCATACAACCTTGAGAGTATAACTAATTCTAGGTTAGACTTTTATGTGTTTGTGGAAACTATGACTTGATTTGTTATATTTAGTTGCTTGAATAGAAACTTATAGTTCCATGTATTTAAGACTACTTTGTATGATGGATTGTGAAAAATTAGTAGTTATGTCTTAAAATAATATACTATGATAATATGGATTATCATGGAGTGTAGTTTTAAATTTATTGTGGTAGTTGGAATCTGTAGTTAAATGTGTATTTTTACCCAGGTGGTATAAATTGTAATCACCATTTCTATTATGAGTTAGATGTTAATGTAAGATTCATTTGTATGTTTGATAAAATAAATGTATATTATGCTTACTCCTATGTTTAGCATGTGTCGTGATATGATTGCTAGTAGGATGTAAATTGTATGAATCTTATGGTTAAAGTATGTTGACGAATCTCGCTTTATTGATACTGAGTAAGGAGTGAGACAGACTTCACTAGCTTACTAGCATCACAAAGCTAGATAAGGTCAATCCGATCAACTGATGTGTATGAATTTGATTGATGTATAGATCACTATTGAATATTTATATGAAAAGTATGTATAGTGAGACATTATCTTTTCATGAGCATAATTTACATTTATGTGTAACATCTTATAATATAATGAGTTTTCTATGATACATTGCATGTTTAGCTTTAGAAATCATATAGCACATGGGTATTTGTTGATTACTCTAGATTCTCACATCGTCGCTATCTACTCATCCATGAAGGGAGGGTCATTCCCTAATGGAATTAGTGTGGGGGATCATTGGTTTGTGGTTGGTGTGGAAAAGCGCTTAGATGATGCTCTACCTCCTACAATAATACTACTTTGAGACTTCACTTGAGATTGCCACAGATACTGGAGAGGCTGGGGAACTCATGCTCTAGGGAGCCTTGTATCTTTTTTGGTACATTATATTATATTGTATTCACTATTGTAAACATTTAATGTAGAAATTCAATTGCTTGATTATCATCTTTGAAAACAAAGGTTATGTATTGTACCAATAGTGGCTGGATATTTATATTTACTTCTATGAATGTACTATGATGTGTTTTCATATATTGACAGTGATTAGTGACTGTTGATGTTACGTGCTTAAATATAGTTTCATTATTGGAGCATTTTTGTATGATCTACTTAGAAACTTGTGATGTAATCTATTTATAATTTATGTGTTTAAAAAAAAATCGCGTATTTTCTAGTTAGAACCTAGTGGGGTTGTTACATGTGGTATAAGAGTTGAGACTCAAATTCTATGACCTAATGAGTCTATTAGCATTTTGTATATTTCTATTTATCAGAAAGGAGAATTGTGAATGTGTGTATGGTACATTGAGTGTGTACCCTAGGAGAATTCATATCCCCTTAGAGTTGTTAAAGGATTGGTTTATCGAGTGTCTCATTGGTGATGGTTATTTAAGGTGTTGGGGTAGGTAAGTGCATAACATAGTTCATGAGTTGTGAACAAGAGTGTCATACTATATTCTTGATCTTTTAAATTGAACACCTTGAGTATGATTACATCTTTCTTGTTAATGGAATTACATTCACCATTTGAGTTTTGGGTTGTGAACGTTTTTAAAGGCACGTAGTGCTTCTCACTTAAGTATTTATGCCTTAGTTTTGTGTAATATTTATAAAATCCTAGGAATGAAAAATTTTATAAGACTATTTTTAGTTTGGTACCACCTAATGCAGTGAGAATTTCCTTGTAGTTGAGTATAGATGTCTTGGTTGATAATTTATTTGTGTTAGGAGTTGCTTATGAGTATTTTCCTTTTGGTTGTGGAAGTAGGTTATGATACTACACTTACAAGATTAGTAAGTGAATGATGATTTGGAAACTTGGGTTGCAATGGTGCTTTTTACCATCTGAGGGTATGTAGGAGTTTTGTTTTTGAGATGCTAGTTCCCTACTTTTCACTTGTGACTTTTAAAGTCACTATTTTATTTAACTTGTTAACTTGACCTCGAGGAATGACTAACCTTGGAATTATATTAATTCTAGATGATTATAATTGTTATGTTATTATATACCTTTAATTAGACTGATATTATTCTCTTTTAGAAGCATGTTGTTTTAAAGATTTATTCATGTACCCTTTCTTCAAGAATGAGTCGAGTATAGGATGTGCAAAACATCTTGATAGTCTAAAAGGGTTTGGATAAAATTTTAACTTGTCAAGCAAATAGGGAGACATTATCTCGCTTATAAGGTTGTAAAGATGATGTGATCCTTAGCCTTTATATGTTATGTTGATTTTAACATTATTTCTTCTTAACTATGAATATAACACTATAGGTTAAGTTGTGAAATATGATACTAGTTGTGTCTGGTTAGTGGAAACTTAATACAGTTTTGAAATGATTGTATAATTTTTTTTATGTATGTTAGTACATCTGGAATCATTAAGCATATAATATTATTTTCTATGATTTGTTAGTAAAGCTTTGTCTTTTTTTAACCTTGCATACATTATGGAGATTGTTAGGTCGTGGAGACCTGAGAGAAGAGTGGTGAATTAGGAACTTGAGTTCTAAGTGATAGGAGTGTATCTTACTTAGACTCACATTGACTCAATAGTTATTGAGTTTAGATCTGACATATACACTTGTCAAATTCAACATTTGACAGATGGACTTGTCAAATTCAGTTGTATGGTCATACACAAGTATAATGTGGATGGGTATTCCATAATTTTGTATACATTGAAAATATAGTATTTCCAATTCCTATTCATCATCATACTTGTTAGGAGCTTCATAGAGTAGTGACAATATTGACATGTTATACTTAACCGAAGTTATGCGAAATAGCAATAGTATTAACTTATACACATCATTCTTGCCAGGTTCCCTAAACACTTTTCTCCAAAATGAGAAAAATACTCTAGATTAGAAAGATCTGTACAAGGGCTAGAAGGTTTTGTGAAACTCTCCCTGACCATTTATATTTGGCTTTTGTGATGATCTCATGTGCTTTTGGGAAGTTAGTGAAAATTTTACCAACATATTATAAGTTTGTTTTAAGATTCAAGACCCTAGGGTGATCATGATAGAACTAATTAGAGTAATTGACACTTGTAAACTTTGTTTACATAATAAAAAAGAATCAGAGTAGGGTTTTGTGGGACCCATCCTCTGAGAATAGTGATAATTAGGAGAACTATGATGAATTTCTTAGATAAATTTCATATTTTTTTGCATGATTTGATACTTGATACTATGTTTTTATTTTGTTAACTCTATTTGTTATTCAGAACTATTATTTGAATAAGTGTCATCAGGATGATGACCAATTTTAGGGAGAAAGATGTTGCATCCTGATTTCACCCTAAGTATTATAACCTTTGAATTTGTGGATTAGTATGGTTGCCATTTGAATTTTATAGCTTTGATTTGAAATTTATGACATATACCAGATATGGGACAGTGATATACTAACTAGTTTACATGATGTGATAGATGTACTTTTTTATTTAAGTACATTATGAATATATATTGGTTAATTATGCATCATTAGATGATATATGATTATTCAGACTAACTACCTACTTGTCATGAGGTAGATGCAAGATTGATTCTAATTTCAGAGCCTAACAGAGGGAAAGCATCATCAGAGAGGATGGCGCAGATGGGATGATTGATGGATGACAGAGGAATTGCTAGTAACCCCACACACACATCATAACAGAATAACTTGTTTAACAATATGTTTGATCTATATAGTTAGTTTGTTTTTGAGTGCTAAAATACTTCTTCTATGATCATATTTTGATTGATGCTTATGATAATTTGATTGTGTGATAGCGTATATGATTTAATTATGCATAGATTTACACATAAAATATTGTTATATAATCTTATAATCGCATGACTATTATATCCTAGGAAATTAACCTTAGTTAAAGGATTTAAATATAAGTGGCATTAGTCTTGTGCTATAATGAAATTATTAATTCGTCTTAATTAATCTTTTAAAAAAATAATTACCTATTAAAATTAAATTAAGAAAATTTAATTGTCCAGATAATGCTAACTTAGAGTGTTAAATTCTTTGCATGGAATTCTTTGAGATTTGAAGGCAATTTGTCCTTTTATTATGACTCAAGTGGACTTAAGCTATTTATTAACTTGGATTTAAACAAATAATACTAGCATAAATGATTTTTGAAATAAATCAATCTCAAAGTTAAGTGAATATAATTAATTGTTAAAATAAAATAGCAAAGTAGTGATTTATACATGATTTAAAGAAATTAAATAAAGCTCCAACTAAGTCAAGTTAATTGATTTTAAATTAAAAAAGGGTAGAGTGGCAAATTGGATGGAAATGTAATGTTTTAAAAGACTACGCCTTTTCTATTAGAAGGGAGATTATAAAAAAAAGAGGAATACAAACAAGAAGGGAGGCAGTGCATAGCAAAATGAAAGAGAGAGGAGGCAAGAAAGAGAACATCAAGGTTATTTATAGGTAGGCAATGTATTTTAATATTGTGTATTAATATGTCCGTCTAAATCTACTATAGTGTATTTGTAGGTTGTATTTAAATCTGTTGTATGAAAAAAGACAAAGAACCCAGTATACATATATATAAATTAAGGTCAAACTAAACACTCTGAGATATACAGACTTGTATGGCGTTGAAATGTGAACCAAAAGAGTATATAATTATTTAAATAGGTTGTTGTAGTAAATGGAATAATAAAATTTGTATGTGTTAAAAAAACATGCTATATATAAAATATGCATTTTAGTAAAATGCATATGTTACTAGGTTGAAATCTGTAGCGCTTTGATAGCAAGAGCATGCAGTAGAGGAATCAAATCAACTAACTATTAATGGATTTAATTAATGATATCTGATATATTTATATTATTCAAATAGTTGATAACATAAAAAAAGATGGTTAAAATATAATGCAACAATCCATAATAAGGGCGATTTAAACAAGTAGTGCAATGATTTAATTAGTGACACCTAGTAGCCAGCGTTACATTTTTACTAAATGACTATATAATTGAATGCATACATTGTTTCTGTAGTTAAAAATTAAGTGCAACAACTCAATTAAAAAATAGTGACTCACTTATTATATGCAACAATTTGATTATATTTACACAACAAATGAAATAGAAAATGTACAAAGGAAACTATGTTTCCTCTTTAATGCAAGATCAAATGTTGGGTGGAACTTTATTTTTACCTCAGGTTTTAAGCTGAGTTACACTACCAGTCAAGTTATGCTACCATTTCGAGTTGCATTGCTAGCCCAAGTTGCATTTTAAGAAATGAGCATGATTATCATGGGATCCTTATGAGAATCGTAAATTCTTCTGATCTAACTCGATTATTTTTAATTGTCACCCTCGTCCTCCCCGTTTCCCAAGTCCCTCCTGATCTTAAATCAATGTTGGAATGATCTATATATTCTGTTCAAAAAGAATTAGTAAAACACTGAGTCTTTAGTGGAATTGTTAAGTCTTTAGTAAAATGTTGTCTCTTATAAAAAAATTAATAATTGCTCAGTGAATCGCTAGTTTTGGGTACATATTCCTCACTTTGAGCAGCAAGTCAAATTTATTCATGTCTAATATAAGTGATTCGTTAAATATATTTGAATATATGTTATTATATTGTTAAGTGATAATTTTATAATTGTCTCATATTGTTAAAACATTATAGAATTTAATGTTTATAAATACTTTATCACAAAGTATTATAATCACTATATACAGGGAGTATGGGGAAAATAAATTATTAAACTTGTAAAATTAATAAATATAAAAATACTATTTGTTGAGTATACTTTAGGATTATAGTATAATATAGCTAAAGTTAATAAGATGACCAGTACATGGTCATATCTATATTTATGCAATTATATTGGACTTTTAGTAAAGTATTGGATAACGTATATATATTGAGTTATACATAATAATACGAGTTTTTAAATAATGAGTAGCCAACTCATTTTCTTCAAGCCTCCCCTATTTGGATCCAAAAATATTATAAGACATATCAGGATTCCATATATTAGTAGTTCTGATGGAAATACATACCTAATATAAAGCAAGTCTTAAAATAGAGGAGAGAGGTTATATAGTAACCAAGGCATTGTATTTAAGAATGTTCAGAATTATAATATGCCCAAATGGAATATATTTTAATTCATGTTGATATATTCATGAGACTGTAATATGACAATAACAGTTGATGAAACCATGTTAAGTCATTGGTTAGAATTCAAATGACTGTTGAACTTTACAATCTATATTTGTATTTTGGTAAGTACTTTTGAAACAACTAAAGTGTATAAGGGTGTTCATATAGAAATATATCTATAAGTGTACTTGGGTATTCATATAATGATATAACTTACATAAAACATTAGATAATATGCTTATATCTAAAGTAATAGATTGATAATAATATATAAGATTATGAGAAATGGGAAAACTTCAACCATATGAATACTACCCCTTAAGTTATGTTCATACGAGGTTTAACTTGATTTACAGTTATCCAATATTATGATAATTATTAGTGATAAAAACTTATGTGCAGTTCATATTATGAGAATATCGATACATTTAAGTGTTTAGATATTTGATAGCATTTAATATTGTAGCATGATGTGCATTTGTAATTTATGTTTCTTTGAATGATAGTATATAGTTTAAGCGTAGAGTATATCGGGTGGTATAACTTGCTTAATTACTTTAAATGATAGTACTTGCTTAATTACTTTGTATGACTGTGACTCTAGTTGTATATGATTGATTAGGGTGATCATGCACTATGATCTATGATATTAAGGGATGTCATAGAGAGTTTCCATTTGAAATTTACAGACTAAAAACATGTTATACCTAGATGGTACATTTAATAAATGTTATGTCTTGACCCATAGTATGTTTTATGTATGTGTATTGGTTTACTTGAACAATATGTTTTGTGACAATTAGTAGGACATTATGTATGAGTGCATGTAACCTTGAGAGTGTAACGAATGCTAGGTTAGACTTTTATGTGTTTGTGGAAACTATGGCTTGCTTTGTTATATTTAGTTGTTTGAATAAAAGCTTATGGTTTCATATATTTAAGGCTATTTTGTATGATTTATTGTGGAAAATTAGTAGTTATGTATTAAAATAACAGACTATGATAATATGGGTTATCATGGGGTGTAGTTGTTTGAAACTTATTATGGTAGTTGGAATCTGCAGTTAAATGCATATTTTTATTCAGGTGGTATTGTTGTCAATCAAACTCGCACCCTTGTGAAGGTAGTTTCAGGCCTTCACAGTTTGCTAAAACAAGGAAACAATCCTAGGCTGTGGGTGGCCTAATCAGTGGATTGAGTCTCTAGATTATAAGGGTTATCTCCCTTTGGTGTATCAATTAGGATCTTTACTTTATGCTACGAACTGCTAGGGAAAAGGGAATAAAAAAACTTGAAGAGAAATCCTATCTAATGATGGTGATACACCTAAATTTTGATTGATCCACTCAATTTGAGCTCCTAAAACATTGATCAGACACTAAAAAGACTAGTTTTTTAAACTCCAAATGACCCCTATGCATCAGTATTCCATGAAAAGGTTTTATCTGGTGATCAAATCTCGAGAGAAATGAAAGAATATGCATGATTCAAGACACTAACCAGCCACTTATATCCACTATAACTTCAGCCAAGAGATGTTAAACACAGAACATGACCTGTATAATCTGATCAGCCAGTAACTAGATAAGAATCAAGACTTGATAAAGAAAAAATTCTATTACATATGCAAATCAATGACATAAATACACTATACCAACACTTTGGAGTGTGAAAATTGTCCTTCTATTAATCTGAAAAGGTTACATAGCACAAATTTTGGTAGAATATGGTCTTGTTAAAAAGAGGATACCATTCAAGACTAAAAATCCAACTTATATAGAAAAATATACAACAGCGAAGAGATTGACGCTAAAAATAGAAGAGGTGATCAACTCAGTCTACTTTGTGCTATCACAACCTTAAAATAAAATCTATTTTTATCTTATGTCATGCATGAAAAGCTCTTTGGCATTGGAAAAAAGGATAGTGGCTCAAGTTTGAGTCAAACCTTCATCATGCATAATGCTACACCAATCTTCAAATATAGACTCCTCTTGAACTGCTAGAACATTGAGAATAATTTTCTTTGTATGAAATCAATGCCAAAATAAAATTTAGAACTCTTCTTGAACTGTTGGAATGTTGAATCTTTCAACAAGCTAACAAAAGTGCATGCAAGACTTGTCAACTAGTCAACCATAGTACAAGGCTAGTCAACTCCAGAACTGAAGCATGCATGAAACTCCATGTTGGCATTCGAAGGAATGAGGTAGACCCAAGTTTGACAAGTCAAAATCTTGCATGGAAAGCCATGCCATGTCTTGGACTAAGAACTCCACTTGAAGTTGAGTTGGAAGTGCTTTGAAAGGCTTGGATTCCAAGAGTGTATGTATGAAATTCTATGTTAAGCTCTCCTTGAATAGCCATCTAATGTTAAACTCTTATTCTTGTGCTCTTCACTTTTGCATGTTTTGCTTCGAGATTGGGTCACTTGTATGTAGACTGTTTGTTTCTGTCCCTATTTTTGGATTTATTGTTCACAGCTTATTTCCTCTTATTTTCATTTCTTTCAAACTTTTTTCCAATAGACTATCTCTTTTTTCACCTTTTCTGCTTGGTTTCTTTTCCTTTTGCCTTGGATAATTCTTTTGATTTATTTCTCTTTCATTTCCTTCAGACAAATTGTCTAAAGGAATTATTTCCTTCTTTTATTTGGTCCTTTGTAATTGTCTCAGGATTTTCCTTAAACCATTCCTTCAGACAAAAAATTTGTAGGAATTAGGTCTTTTGGGCTTTTTGACAAGCCCTTTCCTCCATAAATTTTCTTCGGATAAAAATTTCAAAGGAATTCTTTCCTTGTAAATTTCCTTTAGGTCTTTTAAAATGTCCCTTCAGCACATTTGGAAAGACCCTTCGGCATTTTCAAAGTGGAATTTTATGAATGGATTTTAACCCTTCAAATTTTTTGGCACAAACCTTCCCAAAGGGAAAGAGCCCTTTGAGATTCTCAAAATGAAATTTTTCAAAGGGAAAGAGCCCTTCAAGATTCTAACAAGCGTCCCTTATCATTTTGAAATAGCCCTTTGGGCTTTTAAAATGAACTATTCCTTCAGAAAAAATGTATGAAGGAATTCTTGGAAGTGAACTTTCTTTCAAATTTTTGTCTGACACATTCCTTCGAACAAGTTATCCGAAGGAATATCACTTTGGACTTTATAAAATGTCCCTTCAGGTTTTTAAAACTGCCCTTCAGGCTTTTGTCAATGGTCCTTTTTCGAAGAAAATGACCCTTTGAAACTTTGTAAATGCACTTTCAAAAAAGTTAACTTGCCCTTCAAAAAATTTGAAATGCTCTACTTGCTATGTTCATTCCTTCGGACAAAAATTTTTAAGGAGTTATTTCTTCTCAGGTTTCTTGATAATGACTTTCTTGAAGGTAAAGTGCCCTTCAGCTTCTTAGAATTGATCCCTCAGGAAAATGTAAAGGTCCTTAAGAATTGTGAAGTGAACTTTCTCGAAGGGCAGATATCCTTCGAGATTCTTGCCAAGTGTCCTTAAGAATTTTCCAAGTGAACCTTTTCCTTCCCTTCAAACAAAATTTCTAAAGGATTCGAACCCTTCAGAATTTTTTAAGTTACCCTTCGGATTTCTACTTGGATAATTTGAAAGTTCAAACAAACCCATCGACTTTTTTAATGCACCCTTTAGAATTCTTGAACAAATGACCTTGCTTTTGAGGATGCCCTTCAGGATTTCCACTTGGACAATTCTCTCAAAAGAAAGTGACCATTTAAACTTGAACCATTCTTTCAGATTATTTAAGACCAAAACTGATTCACAAGACAAACTAGCATAATATGCAGAGTTTTGAATGGTAGGGGTGATAATTTGACCTGTGGGTCAAGATTGTCAACATTTTAATGACTCAACTGGAAAGCATGCTTGCTATGCTTGAGAACCTGGCCATATACATGATATTTGAATTCATAAAGGAATGACATATCTGATTCATGACTGCAAACTCTCTTTTGGCATGAGATAACCTTCATCCTCCAAAAAGAAGGGAAACACACAAAATAGGAAAACTAATTAAACAACAAATGTGCAAACAAGCACTTATTTAGAACAAAATAAAACAAAATTATTATGCTTGAACAACACTTGGAGGAAAACAAACAAACTATGTACAAGGAGCTTTACTCTTCAGTGACAATGTTTCAGATATATCCCATTGAATGGGATTAGAAGCTCCTCACCATTTATCTTTGCAAGTTGGAAGGCATTGTGGGATTTGCAGTTGGAGATTTTGTATAGGCCACTCCAAAGGGAATAAAACTTTGTGTGCCTTCCTATTTTAGCTCTATCCTCATCCCACTTGAGGACCAAATCTCTTTCTTTGAAACTTTGTAAAGAAGCTCCTTTGTCAAAAGCTCTCTTCACTTGTGCTTAATGAATCTCCATGGCTAGTATGGACTAATTTTTTATCTCTTCTAGCTCCATAAGCTCAACATATCTAATCTCCATAGGCTCATTCTCCAACAACTCAAGCTGATACATTAGTTCCAAAGTAGGAAATTCAAGAGAAATGGGTAACCTTGCTTCCTTACCATATACCAGCTTGTATGGAGAATTGGCTATTGACCTTTTATAGGTGATCATATCATCCCATAAAGCTGACTTCAACTTGAGATTCCATGACCTCTAATTGTCTTCAATAGTCCTTATGATCCTCAATAGGTTCTTATTCATAGTTTCATCAAGGCCATTACCTTATAGATAATAGTTCGATGAAGTGTTGAGATAAATTCCATGTTAGACAGACCATTGGATTATCCTATATCCCATAAAAGCCATTGCATTATTAGAAATAATATTTGAAATAACTTTGAATATAGTAAGCAAACTTTCATAGAAATATAGAACATTGGTTTCGTTTGCTTCTTTCAATGCCACTGCTTCTGTCCAATGTGTGAAGTAATCCATAGTAATTAGAATCCATTTATGTCCTAAACTTGAAGGAGGATTTATGAGACCAATAAATTCCAATTCCCATTGGATAAAGGGTTGATCCACCACAATTGGTTGAAGAGGTAAGGCTGTAAGTTTCACTTTTCCTACAAACATAGCACAGTATTTGCACTTTCTAACCCATGCATGGCAATCACCAAATATACTAGGCCAATGGTACCCACCTCTCATGATCTTAAGGGTTATAGTTCTTGTAGAAAAATGTCATCCACCATATCCATCATGGAATTCTTCAAGCAATTTCTGAGTTTGGCTTGGTTGTATACGTCTTAACAACATTCCATTGATATCTTTATTGAACAAAACACCATCAATAAGTAAACATAGAATTGATTGCAACATGAAATAACTTGTTTTTGAAGCACTTAGATGAAAGGGATAAATACCATCTTGGAGATAGCTTACCAAGTCATAAAACCAACTGGAACATGAGGTATGACCAACTGCAACCTCTTCATCATTTGACACCAAAACAACCTCATTGGCCTCTTGCAAGTCTTGAGCTAGATGCTCACAAAGACCCTTACCTCTAACCAGCTTTGTGACCTTAATTTCTATATCATATTCCATTACCTTGGTTATCCAAGCAGCTCTCTTCTCATTTATATCTTTATTCAAAAGGAACTCTTTGATGCTTGGATGAGAAACCACAACAAATATCTAAACTTTTTAAGAGACCTAATAACTGAAATTATATGATTCTCAACAAAAGAGTACCTTGTTTCATACTCTTCCAATCCTTGACTGAAAAATCTATTGGCTGTTCCAAAGCCTCATGATTTTATTGCATAAGAATGCTTGAAATGGTGTCCATGTTAGCATAAGTATACAGAATGAAATCTTTTGTGAAATCTAGATTTATAAGTGTAGGAGCACTAGCTATGGCTTTCTTTATATCTTCAAAACCTTTTACTCTTTTAGACCAGCTGAAGCTCTGATTGTTCTTTAGCATGGCTGTAAGTGGCTTAGCTAAAATGACAAAATCTGAAATATACCTCCTTATGAAGTTGATCTTCCCAAAGATGTTTTGCATAGCCTTTTTGTGCTTAGGCAAAGAGAGTGCAATAATGGAGTCTATCCTTCTAGAATCTATGCTTAAACCATGCTTTGAAATAACATGTCCAAGAAGCCTACCTTCATAAACCAAGAAGACACACTTTTTAGGATTTAGAAATACCCCAAATTGCCTACACCTTTTGAATACTTACTTCAGATGAACCATGTGATCACTTGCATTCTTTAAAAACATTATTATATCATACAAATAAATAAGTACAAACTTGTTAAGAAGGCCTTGGAATGCCATATCCATGACTCTTTGAAAGGTTGCTCCAACATTAGATAAACTGAATGACATCTTTATGTATGAAAATGTCCCCCACTTGGTTGTGAAGGCTGTCTTAAATTAGTCCTCTTCTTTAACCAAAATCTGATTGTAACCACTATATCCATCCAATAAAGAAAACCTCTCTGAACATGTAGCCAACTATAAAATTTGTTCCATTGATGGCAATGGATAGTGATCTTAAAGAGAAGCCTTCACAATCTAATCTCACCATTATTCTTTCATACCCAAACAAGATTTGATACCCAAGTTGAGTGCTTGATTGGAAATATAATAGCTGACTCTATGAGTTTGTGAAGCTTATCTCTCATCAAAGGCTCAAGCTTAGGATTGATGGGCCTTTGTCTTTGTCTCACTGGTTTAGTTTCAACCTCTAACTCAATGGTGTGTTGAGCCACACTTAGATAAAATCCCTTTAGATCACTCTACTGAAATGCAAATATATCAACAAAACTTATGCATAACTCAATGAAAGTTTTTTTGTGAAGGAGAGCATACCTTATCGAACTTCAAAATCTTACCAGCTACAATCTCTACATTGGCATAGTGATATTTTTTTGTTGGCAAGGGAGACTTATCCTTTCTTAACTCATCATCACCACTAAAAATGTTCTCAAGTGTGATCAATCCCTTGGGAAACTTATTTTTTTTTAGTTGCATAATCTGATCACCATACTGTTGTAAGTGCTTTGACTAGTTTCCTAAAGAAAACTCAGCCTCCTCTTACAAGAATCTCATAGTATGATTGTCGTCTTCAAACACTTGCCAATTCTCATGATTATCTAGAACATAAGGCCTTACAACCACCTTTCTATGTAACTGGATTTTTTCATTTTTTACATCAACTAGGATACTAAATTGTGCCCCAACAGCAGCCAGCCTATCAACATGTTTATTCTCACATCTTGGTATTGCCTGAATGTTAAAATCTTAAAAATCTTCAAGTAAGTCTCATATTTTATGCCTGTAATATTTAAGCAACAAATTTTTACATACATTCAAACCTCTTACTTTGTGGACTACAAGCTCACTACCACAAAAAGCTTGCAAGGTGTTGACTTTCATCTTCCTAGCCCACTGCAAACCGTGAACTAGTGCTTCATACTTAACAACATTGTTTGAACAACCAAACTAAAATTTAATAGAAGAGAAATACATTTGATTTGTTGGAGAAACTAACATCATTCTAGCTCTGGTATCATGTTTATTCCTTGATCCATCAAAGTACAATTGCCACAAACCTTCACTAGATTTATTATCCTTAATAATGGCTAGAATTAGTACATCATTCTCATGAAGACAATACACACCAACTCCTTGTTCTTCAATCAGTTTATAAGGATCATGCTCATGCAAAGAGAAAGCCCACTCATCAATAAAAAAATATGGAATTCCATCCAAAGGTGATCCATTTTCTACTCCACTAATTTCTAATACATCATCCAAGATGATATAGTTAGTGTTCACAACACGTGGCATATATGGCTCCATATGGAAACATGCAACAGGTTCAGAATGAATCATTAACTTGGTACCATATCTAGTTCTAAACAACAAATAAGTCCAATTAGCTGATAAATATCCTCCAATCTTTGAGGTGAAGTCCCTTAAAAGGCACATAACAAAGTAAAGAGACAAGTCTACCACAATAAGATCATGCTGAATAGTAACATTGAGACAAGCATGTAATGTCAACTTCAGATATTTGATAATGCCTATCATATTTTTTGGTAACCCATATAACTACAAAACCCCTTTAGTATTTGGCTCATAAACAACGCTGACTATACTACTAGCTCCACTATCCACCATACAATTATGAACCAAAGTATCACCTACTGTCAAAGAAAGGGAAAAATGAGGATTTTGCTTTGATTTTACCTCATTTTTATCAACCTTTTCCATCTTATTTACTTGTTGTACTTGTTGCTTAGTTGGCTGATCTGAATTAGTCAAAACAACACCTTCTTTCTCAATCGATTTTGGAGACAATTCAAGAGCTAAAAGCTCTTGAATGAGCTTATCCTTTTGTCCTCAAATGGAAAGAGAATCCCACATATTAATGATGATATTAGATTTATTCATTTGATCCAATATACTAAAATGAGATCCACTAACCTTTGGTTACACTTTCTGAAGCACTGGCTACTCACAAACTAGAGGTAGTTGATGGACTTTACTAACCTCCATATTCTAATTTTTTTGAGTTGTAAGGGCAGCAAGTTTTTTTTTTTTACTCTTAAAAACAACATTAGGAGTACCTAAATCATTTTTCCACTCCTACAGCTCATTAATGGCTCTTCTTTTAGCTCTAGTTACAGCTACAACATGACCACTTATACTGTTAGTTTCAACACCATGAGTAAAAGCAACATGATCATCCAATTGGCAATTTACATTAATGGCATCAAGATACCGTTGAAATTTTTGAGTCTCTCCTTCTGATGTCAAACTTGTATCTTGGTACTGGCCTCCTTGAAAAGAAAACTCTTCTTGTGTCATTTGTGGCATAGTGATGTTTTGTGATACCAAGGCTTGGTTTTGAGCATCACTGAGATTTAAGGACTGCCAACTTGAATCTTGCATCATGTTGTTTTGAGATGGGGTGGGAAAAATGGCCTTTGAAGTGGAAGGAGCATTAGGATCAAGGCCAACATATAGTTTAGCTGGAGTTATGATTCCTTGTGTTTGAGAAGGTGGTTTATTCTCTCTAAAACCTTGATAAGGAGGCCTTTGATCTTTGAAGGGTTGATAGGTGGTTTGATTTTGTTGTTGATAGGGCCTATTTGACTGAAGTTGTTGCTTTTTGAGCTGCACTATTTCATTCCCAAAGGACTGTAGCAAGCTTTTCAACTCTTCTATCTCACTAGCTTGACTAGTAGGGACTATAATTTGAGCTTGAGGTGATGGAATATGAGCTAAATATGGAATTTGAGAAATTTAAGGGGCCAGTATGTTATTCAATTCTAGAAATATATGCATTATAGGTCTTGAAGAAAGCTTACCAACTCGTATCGAACTATTTTTTTCCCTTATTGCAACCTCATAAGCATCTGGCAAGGTAGTACCACCCATTGACTGTATCATCTCATTAATGTCAGAATTAAGGGCTTTTAAATAGTACAAAAATGTATATTTAGGAGATGGCCTAATCAACACAGGTATCCTAATCCATGTCTTTTGGAATCTGAGGTTAAAATCAGACATGAACTTATGAGGAGCTCTGTTTATGATGATTAATTACTTAACTAAAGATAGGTGATCAGATTTGTCCTCAAATTGCTTGACTAAGGCTGCACCCAATTCATCTCAGGTAGAAATGGAGTTCAGTGGGAGGTTTTTATACCATTGCAATGCTTTTCTTTTTAAGGAAGCATCAATCAATCTAATAACAACATTATTCTCAACAATATTATCGACTGAACAGAGATTAACTACATCTTAGATATGCTCAATAGGGGTTATTTGATTTTCTCCTAAGAATAATGGGATGCTCTTAAGGGTAGACACTAAAATGTCATCAAACTGGGCTAAATTCAATGGGTTACCTCTATTGAATGGAGCAAACACTTGATTTCTAATGGCCATTTGGATAGTGGGGTTTGTAGTGGTTAGAACAATAAGATAACTAGGAAAAAAATACTATTTTTGAGGATATGGTTTTGCCCTCTTAAATCTTGATCTCTTATATGATATAAATTCAAAAGGAATACCTTTACTTATTGACCTTGTGGTAACTTTTGGCATGAATGAATTGCCTGAATGATGCTATGAGCTCTACAACTAGATGTTGATGATAATGAATATCTTCTTCTACTACAAAACTTCTTCAGATATGCAAATAATTTTCTTGATGTCCCATCAGCCGTGCCAAAAACTGTTGTCAATTAGACTTGTACCCTTGTGAAGGTAGTTTCAAGCCTTCATAGTCTACTGAAACATGGAAATAATCCTAGGCCATGGGTGGCCTAATCAATGGATTGAGTCTCTAGATTATAAGCGCTAGCTCCCTTTGGTGTATCAATTAGGATCTCTACTCTATGCTATGAACTGCTTGAGAAAAGGGTAAAGGAAAATTGAAGAAAAATCCTATCTAATTATGGTGATATAGGTATAAATTATAGTCATTATTTCTAGTATGAGTTAGATATTAATGTAAGATTCATTCGTTCATTTGATAGAATAAATGTATACTATGATTACTCCTATGTTTAACATGTGTTATGATATGATTTCTAGTAAGATGTAAATTATATGAATCTTGTGGTTAAATTGTGTTGACAAATCTCACTTTATTGATACTGAGTAAGGAGTGAGATGAACTTCACGGGATTATTAGCATCACAAAGCTAGATAAGGTTAATCCGATCAAGTGGTGATGTGTATGAATTTGATTGATGTATAGATCACTACTAAATATTTTTATGAAAAGTATGTTTAGTGAGATATTATCATTTCATGAGTATGATTTACATATATGTGCAATATATTGCAATAGATCAAGTTTTCTATGATACACTACATGTTTAGCTTTAGAATTCATACAACACATGGGTTCTTGTTGGTTACTCTAGATTCCCACATCGTCGCTATCTACTCATCCATGAAGGGAGGACCATTCCCTAATGGGATTAGTGCAGGGGATTGTTGGTCCGTGGTTGGTTTGGAAAAGAGCTTAGATGATGTTCTCCCCCCCCACAACATTACTACTTTGAGACTTCAATTGAGATTATCATAGATACTGGAGAGGTTGGGGAACTCATGCTCTAAGGAGCCTTTTATCTTATTTTTGTATATTGTATTATATTGTATTCACTATTGGAAACATTTCATGTAGAAATGTAATTACTTGATTATCATGGTTTGACAATAGAGGTTGTGTATTGTACCAATAGTGGCTAGATATTTGTATTTACTTCTATGAATGTACTATGTTGTGTTTTCATATTTGGTAGTGATCAGTGACTGTTGATGTTACGTGCTTAATTACAATTATCATTCTTGCAGTATTTTTGTATGATCTGCTTAGAAACTCGTGGTGTAATCTATTTATAGTTTATGTGTTTAAAAAAAAAATCACGTATTTTCTAGTTAGAACCCAACGGGGTTGTTACAATAATTATATAGAGATCAAACAATCATTAGAGCATTATCGTCATTTGAAATTAGTATGTCTAGTGGAACACTTTTGGTGCATGACCCATAGTTTTATTTATCTCTAAAATTATTTCAATTCACGTAATTTAATATTTTTTGACATATTATTCTCGAGTGTTTTCCAACATTTAGGGACTTGATAATTAGATAGTATTTATTAACCTTGATAACCCTCGATAAATGCCCCTAAACCTCACTTTATTTTTCTTAAGCTTAAAATATCATATTAATTCTAGGGCACAAAGGAGAAAGTATGTTTTGTAAGTTACATGTGTCACAATACACATATAAAAGTGGGAAATAAAAGAATTATGATAGGGGTACATAATTGTCAACTTATTTCAGACCCTTCCTATCCCCTACTAGAAGTATCACAATGCTTCTTTCATCTCCTAAAAGCATGCCAATGCTTCTAATATCTAGTTATTATTAGATCTATATTCTTGGGTGAGATCTTTAACACTTTTGGGTGCATGTTTCTAGGTTTAGATTCAAGGGGTTGTCTTAAGATTGTGACTAATTCAATATACGCTTATAAACCCTAATCGAATGCCCTCATAATTACTTTGAAAAATAATTTTTTTATTTGATAAGGTAAAATTAACAAGTTTTACAAGGACCCGCAACCCGAGTTTAAATAGAAGTAGAATAAAATGAAGTAAGCCCCAAGGGCTGAGAAACATATTATGATAGAACAAAAATAGCTAGTTGAAACCGACCCAATGCAGAAGATAAAACAAAATAAAGAAATTACTCAAGAAGCATTGTAACCTTCATGAGTGCCTTACTGGTGTCCTTGTCCTCTGCATTCTCCATTGATTTTGAAAAATAATTAATCAAACAATGTTATTATATTTATTATAATTATGTATGTTTAGTATTGCACTTATTAGTGTTGTATTTAGTTGTAATCTATTTATTGGCACTACAATATCAAAATTATGTCGTTCAAACATCAAAAGAGACATATCATATTTAAACAAAATGTAAAGTTCTTACTATGTGAATAAAACAAAAGACCTACTTTCTAATTCTATAAAATGATTGCCTTAATTTTCAAATCGACTTTAGTTTGATTGTGTTGTACAAACTTTGAAAACAAGAATGACTTAGTTTTTTATTTTAATTTTATTATATGCAAAATAGATATATCATATGCTCAATTAAACAATATAATTTTTATTATGTGAATAAAATAAAAGACACTTTCTAATTTTATAGATCAATTGATTTGCTTTTTAATTCAATTTTAATTTAATTGTGTTTTACAAGCTTCAAAAACAAGTATAGCTTTTTATTTATTTATTTATTTATTATACGAGCTATGGAAATAAAAATAACTTTCTTTTCTAATCAAGATTTTATTATAAAACACAAGCTTTGAAAACAAGTATAACTTCCTTTCATTTTTTAATGAAAAATTGATTATATTAGAAGAGTTTTAAAAATAATAATATATTTTTTTATTAAAATTATGAATGAAAAAGCAAAGTATCTTTATATTTACGATCAATTTCTCTCCCAAAGATTTATTTATTATTTAAAAAATCACACTCCTTTATATATTTATATATATAAAAATAATTATTTATATTTTTTAATTATAATAATTTAAAAAAAAATTATAATAAAAATAATATTAAATAATTATAAAAATATTAAATATATTATAAAATATTATCATCTAATGCTATTATCGTGTAAAATACACAAACTATAATGCTAAAAAAAAACACACCATTTATAAAAATAGTTTTTTTTTTAAAAACAAAACTATAATTAAAAAAATTATATTTTCATATTTGTTTATTTTTTAATTATTTGTACATCTTATAAATTTATTATTAAGAATTATATATTTGAATATATATATTTATTTGACAAATTTTTTTTACGAAATGTCTTTAAGTTCAAATGTTACGATTGAGGAACATCTTGTTCGTCAAATTTACTCAACCCTTACACTAATATATTTTTAAGAAGTCAATCCAAAGACTCAAATATATCAGTCACCATAAATCCTTATAAATTTATGAATAAAGCCACAACCACAACTTGATATAAAAAAAATCCATTTTGCCTTTAGTTTTTTTTGTTATAAATATGCCTCTTTTATATATTATGAACAAGTTAATGCTAAAATTAAAATGTAAGAGAGTGACATAGGTGTTAAACAAGGTTGCTCTTTGTTTCTTATTTTGTTTGGGCTATATATCGACAAGTTAAAATGATAGATAAATAAATATTGAGTCATAAGGATTCACTTGGCTTAATATGTGGCAAAACACTGATTATATATTGTGATATTATTCTTGATTGCTTAAACAATATATGGTTTGAGAGACCACTTGCATGCCCTATAATTATTTTTTAAATAGGCAATGTTGTATGTTAACATCAACAAAACAAATATATTGGTCTTCTTCCTAAAGATAAAAAAGAAAAATTTTAATTTCCTCTTCGTAGGGGACCTTCTTTAAAAAGTATCAAAATACAAGTAACTTGGTCTAAACTTTCATAACAAATACAATGGGGATACATGTAGAATGGAAATGATAGAAGGTAGATGAAAATCTCTTTATGCACTACAAAATAAATACAACAATACATAAATCGAGGATTAGAAGATCGCTAAAGTTTTATTTGGTCACTTGTCACCCATGTAGTGTTATATAGGTATGAGGTACCAACCAATGATAGATTATATATCTTGTAGTCAAGTCCCATATATCAGATCCATAGTTGTTTACCTTAAATTTCTTGCCAATTAAAGAAAGGGGCTCAACTGAGTGTTAGAGTTGTTGTGAGTTAGCGATTGAGTTCAAATTTTAAAGATGATAAATAAAAAGGATCTAGAAGCGTTTGATTACAAATAACTTTAAAATCGAGGCTTTAATCCATTATGAAATACTTCTTATAGAAACATGCACTTTCTTGTTAGAGACAACTTCTATGATTAGGTTATTGTGCTACTTGAATTAAATTTTATGTAGAGACCAACAAATGGTCTAAGGCCACAAAGGTTGAAGATTTGTACATGAGAAAATACACCTAGATAAAATAGAAACAAAAATAGATTAATAGATGAGATATTAGCTTAAAGGAATGCCCAAACCTTAACAAAAAAATATGAAACTATACAAATAAAAAGTTTACAATAATTACATGGAGAAAGTAGAAAATGACAACACTATCTAACATAATTCAACCCAATCTATGAGCATCACAAAAAGACATACATAAATGTTGGAATTAAATGGAGGGGGTTAACACTCATAACTCAAATAAGACAAGTTTTCATAAGCTCAGATCTGAGACATGTAGATGGACAATCTCTAAGGAAGAATGGGAAGAGAGGAGATATATTTTCTATGATACATGGGTAGTGGAAATAAATAAGCATTACATCCTTAAATGCCCAACCTATAAGAACATTCAGACAGGGACATGAAAAATTTGAGAATTAACTCCATGTTGGAGTTATTTGAAGAGACAAGAGTAAAGTGGTGGGAAAGTTCCTAAGACAAATCAATGGGGGAAATTACCACCTTTTTGAAAAATAACTCGATCCTCAATGTCAACATCTTTAGATGGGTGAGGCAGCTATAATAATTTATGGTCCCATAAACTATTAGATTAATTAAAACCCTTTCATTTCACTATTAAAAAACATTATCTTAGACAATCAACAAATGAGTAAATACAAATATGGATGTCCGAAAGGCAAAAGGTCCATGATTGAACTAGACGATCTCTCTCATAACCACAAATAACACAAACTAACAAGTGCCAATAAATGTTGTGAGATAAGTCAAACATTTTTTGGTTAATAAATATTTATGGCAGGTGTCAATATTTCACTTAGTATTGGATGCTTTCTCTAACATCAAACATGAAATGAATGTAGCACAAACATACCTAAACCCTATTTTAGAAAGTTATTTGTATAGGGGTAAGAACGCTGAGTTATGGGATTAGAAGACCATTAGGGCCCTATTCGGGTTACTTGTCATGCTAATATTGTTGTATGGTTGTGAGGCATGAGCTACTATAAATATGAGCTTGAAATAGAGACAAATAGAAAGGATCCAAAAGCGTCTAATCACAAACACTTACATAATTAATGTTTTAGTTCTCTATTTAATCATCCTCGCCAAAATAGGTACTTTTCCTTTAAAGGCAATTGCTATCACCATACATATATGTTGAAAAAAATAGAAAACAAGTGGCATAGCATTGCTAGAGACAAATAGTTGCACATAAGAAAGAATACATGGATGAAATAGAACTACAAATGGATGAGTAGATGGGATATTAACGTAAACAAATGTCCAAACCTTGACAAAAATATTAAAAATTATGTGAATGAAAAGTTTAGGACAATGATGTTGAGGAAGAAAACAAGTAGAAAGTGATAACACTATATCATAGAGTTCAACCCAACTCATGAACATTGTGAAAAAATATATATAGGTATTGAAATTAAGCGGAGATAAAAGATCCTCATTGCGCAATTAAAGACTAGCTCTCACAGACTTAGATGCGAGACATGAAGATGGACAATAACTAAAGAACATTAGGAAGAGAGAATTTGTGTTTTATGCACCACAAGAGGAGTCAAAATAAATGAGCATTTCATCTTTAAATGTTTAAGATATATAAACATCCAAGTCAAATATGAAAAAATATTAAGAGTTAGTTCCATGATAAAGTTATAAAAAAATATCATTAAACTAATGAATCTTTAAATGATTGAAACAATCGATATAATCGATGAACCTATAAATAAACTCTTTAGTTTCATTAACGTAATTAAAAATCATTTCATTCATTTTAATTTTTAATTTTTAAATATAATAAGTAGATATACTTTTTTCGTCATCCTCAATATAGAAGAAGAAGATATTTTAACGTCCACAAGGCTAAATAAATAGCCTATGAGACAAGTAGCCTAGTAATATTTGCTTCTGCCTTATATTTCTTCTTTTATTCAGAGAAAGAATGAGCTCTCCAACTTTCTCCAAAGACCTATCTATAAACAGATCATGCCAAGAGGTTGTTGTCAAGAGGTCCACATATCTTGCCCTGATGTTTGTGTAAGCGTCACAATCTAAAATAAAATGCTTTTCTGATTCAACTGCCCCCGCATTGCAGAATTCATATACTCTCTCTTCCCAAGTTTCTTTAGGCCTTTTCCACCTTCCCGTTTTGTATCGAAGCTGGTGGGAATTAGTTCTACGCTGAGCAATCACAATCTTAGCTCTCCAAGGGATATTTGCCCCAATGTAAGCCTTTTGTTGATGATTACATGTGGAGTTGATCACCTCAATATAATAATTCTTCTTTCTCCCTAGCATACCACCCCACACAGACTTGTGGAATTTATCTATGACAAAAGCTTTTATATCTTTGCTATTAGGACAAGCGTTCAAATAGATATTCCACTTGATCATCCACTTGCTATTTTGCTTCATCCAAGACTTCTTTCTTTTGCTGGGCATCTCACTGAAAACTACCTTAGGCCCCCTGCTCAATTCTTTTGAGATATCTTAGGGGACGCACCATTGCCATGGCTTCCATCGGAATAGTCCCTGTTTCAGCGAACAAGATCTCATATGGAGTTGCAACTTTTACCCTGAACTTGTTGGTGATCACGTGTTTTTGAATTCTCTCTATGTGCTTCCACTTGGACTCTGACACGCTGCTAGCTCAAAGCTCACACCCATAAAGCACCACCAGGGTGACCAGCTTCTCTGCATCTATTTTGAAGGGCATACCATGCTTTCCAACCTCCTAAAGTTCTTTTCTTTCTGCAAGTCTCCTAACTAAGTTTATTATTAAAGTCAAACCCGAGGTACTTGTATTCATTTACCTCTTCAAGATTATTTCCCTCAAAGAGGGATGTGCGTTAGATCTTTTTCTTTTTGTTGGAGAAAATCATGATTTTGGTCTCACTGAAATTGACTTGCATACCAACATCTCTCCAGAAAAACTCAAGGGCATCAAAATGCTCTTGCAATCCATGAAGGACTTAACAACGAGAATAAGGTCATCAGCGTATAAAAAGAGCCTCGGTGTAATTAAAAACAATTTATTTCCTTTGGAAACAGCGGAAGAATCGCTGTAATTTGTGTTTTATATTTAATCGTGAAAGAAATATTTCTTACTTCCGTTTGCATTGTTTTCCAAATTTTAATTTTTTGGCCACGCTTCGTTGTGGGGCTTGGAGGAGGAATGTTCGATGGTTTAGGCTTGAGTGCAGTTGTTACTGTTCGTCGGATTCAAATTTAATGGCAGCCACTCCCTCTTCTTCCTCTCCTTCTGCGTTAATCAATGGTAATGTTAGGCAATTTTTATAAAAAAGCTTTGTATGATTCTGCCCGCTGTTTTTTCCCTGAGAAAAAAAAGAGTATATGTATTGCCATTGTTGAAAAGAGATGACACGGCATACATGACAAGCCAGATTACTAAAACTCCATTATCAGAATCTTAACTACAATTATGTATAAGCTATCATGGCATTAAGAAACAAGTTTTTGGGAAATTTTGTGTAGAAATTTTTCAATCAAAGTTTCAGATCACACTCCGTCATCAGGACATAGAACATCTTAATGCTTGGTGCTATACTGGAAGGGATCTTAGTGCCATACTGATCTCCGAAAGTCTTCCAAATGAGCCCATTTCAGGCATCCCTATGGTTGGACTTGGGAATCAAACCTAAGCGCTTCTTGTCCAAGCCAGCCAAAAAAAAAAAAAAAACTAATTGCCGTCTAACCTCAGGCTTAGTTATCATCATAGTCACTAGGAGACTCCACTATATGATCACATGAAAGATTTTAATAATGTCCACAAGGCTGGGCAGTCTATGCGAGCATAGGGCAGTAACAAAGCTGTTCCATGCATAAACACCTGTTTGAGAAAAGGCTGTCAGGCTACGTTAGTGATATATCCATTTTCTTTTTTATGGCCTTCTCTGCTATGAATCTTGATCAGAAAATCAGCCACATTTGCTAATCTCTCTTCTTCAAATAGGGCAGTCAGAGTGTCAAAATTTGAGCTATCAGTGTACTTGATTTGAATGTCATTGTAAGTTGGTGTTCCATGACATAGTGCCACTATGTATCCACCAGCCCTAAATTACAAAATAGGCATATTCTCTTTTCCCAATCTTTTTTAGGCATTGTCCACATACCAATCTCACACCTAAGACGGTGTGAGCTAGTCCTTAATTGAACTATTAACATTTTCACCTTCCATTTTATTTCTGCTCTTATAAAGGCTTTTTAGTCATGATCACAAGTGGGAATGAATTCTTTGATAGAGTACTCTCTCTTCCACCTAAACTTTCCACATGATTACACCAACTTTTTCTCTCACATACCTTATTATTTCATCATGCCACTTGTGTAGGCTATAGAGGCGGGGATCCCATCCCCATACCTGCATCTTTTGGTGACTAAATTTCTTTATAATATAGCCGTATCTTTAGTCATTTACTACTTTACCTTTATTTGAAATGGCATCCCCCTAACGGCATTCGAGATGTCTCCAGGTGACTAGGGAACTTTACATATCTAATTTCATAATTGAAACTAGTTATAACACTAAAGATTAACCATCATAGCTAGAGCAGATTATAAATGGATAAAATGCTCCAAATCGAAAACCTCTTTTAACTTTTCCTCATGGAGCCGCTTCATTTTTTAAAATCCTCTTCTAGCCTTAGTTTCTATGTTGGGCATTGTTTTTGACTCCCTCTTGCTATTGTAACTGGTTGTACTTTGGAGTCTTATTGACCTATTTGGTTGTTTGTGGTCACTAAAATAATTTCTTTCTTTCTTTCTAGCACTGGGTTCCTATTTCCAAATTCTACTTCATAAATCAAGGCATTTCCTCCTGCAACACCTTCAAGATGGGTACCTGTGAGAGTACAGAAGGTTTAGTCATTGTCTGTAGAATTTGGTGGTGCCAGGATCTGTTCAGACACTTTCTGAATTTTGCGTCATGGAGTGAACAATGCCCTCTTTCCCATTTTCTCTTTTCTCCGCCATGTGTAACTGGTGTAATGCCTTCATGAACTGCTACCTCTCCATTGTCAGGGATTTTTCGTCTGCACCCTTTGCCACGCATTCCAGATGGGTTGTAGTGGTCGCTTAAGGCCAATGACTGAAGTTACCACATGATTCTCAATCCGTGCCTATTATTCTCTTATTCTACAAAGTAGATCACATTTTATTAGGATGCCGGGAAGAAAATATACCAAGTGTTTTTAGGCTTCCGAAGTCTGTAACTATTAGAATAGAGCTTCTAGATGAACCTGTGATGGGTTTTTGATAAATAGACATTTTGGATCACACTACATAAATATACATTCCTTGCGTGAAACCTATTGAAGTAAATACCCAGTTTGAGAAGCCAAATCAATAATCTGTAGATACTCAATTACTTCATCATAAAATAAAAGTATCTGTCTGTACTTGATATTTTTTATTGAAACAAGTGCATGCATGTTTTATTCTGAAGATGGCTCCTTACAAGGGCAATGTAATATATTAATTTATTATATTTCAGCCACTTGCTGGCTTTTAAATCATATTGCATCTATTTCATGCCAAAATAAGTGAATGAAGTAATTATGCAAAAATTACAAAGCTTCGTTTTGCATGATTTGTTTTTATTGTTGTTAATACTGAAATAGTATAATTGGTTTCTGAATGTCTCATTTTAGCATGTGGTCTTTTGTACCTGGGTTACAGGTGTTTATGGTTCTAAGTCTTTTGAATATGGCTTGGTAAAAGTGACTTTGTTAAGATGCTCACCATCTATCTACTCATGGAAGAGGAAAGCTAAATTGTATGGTTTTGTGAGCTGCAAACAGCAAGTTTTTGCCCGTGCAGAATACAAGTAATTATACCCTTTGCCTCTACTCATGTATATTTCTGCCCTTTGAATTTAGACTTCTGTTTCAATTCTGGCTACGAGATGCAATTGCAATAGTAAGGGTTCTTGGCCATCAAAGATGTTGTATATTCCCAAGAAGATCGGTATATGATATAAGTGAGAATGTGAATTATTGTAACACAATTGAAGAAAAAATTAAATCACTGAATTATACCCTTTGCCTCTACTCATGTATATTTCTGCCATTTGAATTTAGACTTCTGTTTCAATTCTGGCTACGAGATGCAATTGCAATAGTAAGGGTTCTTGGCCATCAAAGATGTTGTAAATTCCCAAGAAGATCGGTATATGATAGAAGTGAGAATGTGAATTATTGTAACACAATTGAAGAAAAAATTAAATCACTGAATTGTTTCATGAGGCCAATCAATATATTTTTCCACGAGGCACTTAAATTTACACAAAATGGTTTGGCCCCATATCGCAGATTATTATTTTTACACTTGTTTGCAGAGTTTGATATTATGATGCCCATTATTCCCTTTAGTACATGGTTTGTTTGCTGCTGACATTTTCCTTGGAGATTATTTCATTTGTGGTTACACCCATGTGCTTATGCAATTACTTCTATAATTTGTTTACTCCAAACAGATTTCATGTCAGTCAATGATTTTAGAGACTATATTGTTTACAGAGCAACATTCTATAGTTGATGAGTATCTTCCCATTGTCTGTCATAAATTCTCAGATAAAAAAATCTTCAAATAGATGGAGAAAGAAGATTTTATCAAAGCAGTGGAGAAAAAGAGAGTAATTGGCCCACAGTGTTTGTAAGATCTCTGCAGCATCTGCAAGAAAACACCATGAAAATCATAGAAGTGATGGATGAAATTTAAGTTGGAAAGTATTTGTCTGAACTGCGAATAAAAACCATTTTGCAAAGACAATAGTAGCATATAAAAGCTTTCACGAAATATAATAAAGAGTATAGATGGGTGTAGTAATAAAATGATACTTAGGACTCTTTTTCTTGTTTTCTTATGTCCAGAGTTATTATTCAGTTTCACAGTGGCTCTAAACTCTTAGTTAAAGTGATAGAGTGTGCATTTATGCAGGCTAATCAAATTAAATCCTAACTTCAGGCTAATTGAAGGCACACAAATTCTATAGGAACTCAGATAAAAATATAACATAAGAGTAAGAGTCTATGTACTCTTGTAATGTTTGCTTATCACAGAAACTCCTTGCTCAAAAAATTTCTGATCATAGCAGGTGTTTTAAGCAAAAGATAGCAACCTACAACACTAGATAACTGAGATGATTTACAAAACGGATCCTACATTTACCTTCCCTTTAATCATATAGGTGTCCCTCCTAATTCTAAGCAAATCTCGTGCTGAAGTAAGTACAATTGAACCTTAATAAGTTGTCTCATCCTTACCGTTTTACTGGCCATAACTGACTGCATGTCAAACAACTCCAGAGACTTAATTTCTTTAAACGTTCTAAATTATTGTTTTGGTTGAAGGTTTCTGGGGTAGCTGTGTCCATGTTTATTAGCCATTATTTTTGACGCCACTTCAGGGTGAGAATGATGGATTATTGTGTAGTGAAAGGTTCAATAAAATTCAAATTTTGTTTGGTATCAGCAAAAGATGCCAACTGAAGTAAGTACAATTGAACTTTAAGAAGTTGTCTCATCCTTATTTTACTGGCAATAACTGACTGTATGTCAAACATAGTTACCATATTCGTACGGATATGGTTGAAATTTTGTTCAGTGCGAATTTTTTGAGCAACTCGAATTTATTCAGTTAAATTCGTATGTATTTCAAATATGTTTTTTTTTTAAATTGAAAAAATAAATAAAATCACATTTTCAACACAAAAACCAAAAATAAAAACCCATTTTGAATGCTGCGTGTGTCCTATGGCCACTGAAAGTAGCATGCAACAAATCGAAAACCCTAAGTTCTACCTATTTTAAGATTGTTGATTCATTGAATAATTTGGATTAAGCGTTTGAGCAGCGCCGAAGAAGGGTTTGACCAGCGGCGAACAGTAAACAAAGGTCCAAAACCAACAAACAAAAAACGAAACCAGCGAACCAGGGTCCAAAGTCAAACGCAGTAGAAGGCGTTGCAGATTTAAACATAGACATTGCAGATCTAAACACAACAGAGGGCGTCGCTGTGGTAGAAGTAGAACGCAGTGTCCGCCGTCAGGTAAAAAGAGGTAAGTTAGTTTACTTTGTCTTTGTTTTAACTTTTATGTTTAGCATTTAGTTTTTTTTTTTTTGGTAACGATTTAGAAATTTATGGCTTTTTGAAATGCTTTGATTTTTTAAATGATTCCAAACCTTTATGATATGATTTTTTAATGTATAATTATTTATTATTAATAATATTAATATATTTACTATTACTAAATGCTTTTTAGTAATAGTAATTATAAAATAGTAAATCCGAAATAAATATTAATATTATTATATTATTTAGTTTTTTCAGTATTGTTTTATATTTATTATTTAATAAGTTTAATTTTTTTTGGTGTAAATTTTTAAAAAAAAAATTAAGACCATGTTTATATTTGTAAATTACTAAATTTATAATATCAATGTATATTATTTAATTTTCAACAATTTACAAATTTATAATTAATTTGGATTGAATTTTATATTATAAACTTAAATTTAATAAAACTTACTGTTTTTATAATTAATAATTATTTTATTGTATTTTGCACTTGCAGGTTCAAAGCTTCTTTAGGGAGTCACTCAATTTCAGAGCAGAGCAGGGTTAGACTATGCAAGTTTAAGTAGTGCTAGTGGGTATTGAGCAGGGGAGGAACAGTTTTAATATGTTTGAGCTGTGAGGTCAAGAATTTCTTCTTACCAACAGTGAAAAGTGAATTTTTAGTCCATCTAAAATCTTCAACATGTCAAACCGCCCATTAGAGATGAAGTACATTGTCCAGAGAGATGATAAAGATAAAAAAAATATGAGATGCACTTTGTACAATGGGAATATCAGAGGAAGTATAACCATAATTCGCTACCATTACCTTGGAGGATCTTCAGATGTGAAACTTTGTAGGGCGACAAATGAAAATTCATCGGAACCGGAATATGTAGAATTCATAAATAGAGTGAAAGCTAAATTTAATGTGAGTCATGC
Organism: Torreya grandis; assembly: GCA_037957365.1. NCBI lineage: Eukaryota > Viridiplantae > Streptophyta > Pinopsida > Cupressales > Taxaceae > Torreya > Torreya grandis. The sequence goes on from JARHVA010001060.1 coordinate 3,136,389, forward strand.
TGGATTATTAGCTTCAGAATCAAAGAAAGCTAAAATCCAACATTAAATCTCACAAATGGGCTCCTTGAATAGTTCAAGTTGCACTCCATCACCATTTGCCCAAGGAGGTGGAAGTGGAAGTGGGATTCAAAAGTCTCAAGGTTCATTGAAGTCAATGTGGAGGCTACAACAAAAGCATGATGTAGATAGGTTGACAGCTAGATTGTTTTATGTAGAAGCCATTCATTTCAATCTTATCCATTCTCCACATTTCCAAACCTTCCTAGATACAACTATTGATTTTGGAAAGGGTTACAAACTGCTTGGATATGAAAGAATACGAACTAGTCTTCTTGATGAGGAAGTGGCAGTCATATCTACTGAGCTAGATGGAATGAAAAAATTGGAAAAGAACAGGGTGCACAATAGTAAGCGATGGATGGATTGGTTCAAGAAGAAGACCCCTCCTAAATATTTTGGCAATATCCCCTGATGGTGCTGTGATTATAAAATCAATTGATACAAGTAAATAACAAAAAACTTTTCTTTTCATATTTCAATGCATTGAATCAGCTATTTTGGAGATAGGAGAAGAGAATGTTGTTCAAATCATTACAGATAATGTCGCTAATTGTAAAGGGGCAGGTGATATAATCATGGATAGGTTTCCTTATCTGTTTTGGACACCATGCGCTGCACATGTGTTGGATCTTTTGCTTGAAGATCTATCAAAATTGGGGTGGATAAGTAATATTGTGATTGAAGGAAAACAAATTTCTAAAGTTTATCTTCAATCACCGCTTGACGTTGAACTTGTATCGTTCATTTTCAAAGCACGAGCTTCTATCCCTTGTTGAAACAAGATTTGCCACCAACTTTATTACTTTGCAAAGGGAGGTAGAGGAGAGGACAAGATTGAGAAAAGTGATGGTTTTTGACGAATGGATAGAGTCAAAGCTTTCAAAGGAAGCCCATCCAAAAGATATTAAAAGGATTATATTAGGGGACATATTTTGGGAGGGGGCCAAGAAGATCATAATGGTGTTTGAGTCTCTTGTTATAATTTTGAGAATGGTTGATGGCAATCAACCTTGCATGGGCTTTGTGTATAAGGGAATGGTTAGAGCAAATGAAGAAATTCAAAAATTATTAGTAGATAATGTTGAAAAAGTCAAGCACATTTGGGAAATTGTGGACAAGCGATGGTTGATGCTACACCGTCCTCTACATGCGGCAACTTGCTATTTAGATCCCAAAATAGTAGAGGTAGATCATGAGGTAGATGAAAAGATAATGAAAGGTGTTTTTGTAGCAATAGACATGTTTATTAATGAAAAAGAGAAGGAACTAGTGAGGCAACAACTTAGTGTTTTCAAGAATCAACTGAAAATGTTTGGTATCAAAGAAGCAAAGACAAGCAGGGTGAAGTGGAAAGCATCTAAATGGTGGCAGACTTATGGGGCTTCTACTCCACAGTTGCAGAGGCTTGTCATGCGAATCTTCAACCAATGTTCTAGTGCTTCTGCATGTGAAAGAAACTGGAGTACACATGACTTAATTCACACTAACAAGAGGAATCAACTGGGGACTCAAAAACTCTCTGATCTTGTGTTTGTTCATAGCAATTTACGATTGCTTACTCACTCTCGTGCAAATGAAGATGACAACTCTCGCCTTGACGAACCATGCTTTGAAAATGAAGAAAATATTGTTGTAGTTGATGAGCCTACTAGTGTAGGATTAAATGATGCTGCTAGTGATGACGTTGGTGTAGTTGCAGGGTTTGATGTTGCAGATGTTTAAATTTCATTCCCATTTTTATTTAATGCTGAAAACTTTAATGTTAAACAAAGGATATTTCACAATTCTCATTGTTATATTTTATATGTATGATGTTGAACAATGAACATTGAAGATTAATACTATTGGGTTTTTTTATCATGTGTCATCATTGATCAAATTATTTGTGTTTATGTTTTATAAATATGTTTTATATATATTTATTTTTTTATGATTTGTAAAAGTTTCCTAACCAAACTACCGAACTGAACTTTCTTCAAAATTCCGAACTTCCAAACTTTTTTCCCCTTCCAAACTTTTCGAACGTTCTAAACATGGTAACTATGACAATAGTTGAAAATATACTTTAAGCCCTTGTGAACTTGTAAAACATTATTATAAATTACACTGGCCCATGTGACTATATTGATAAAATGCACTAGCAAATGTAGCTATATCTCATCAAACAAAGAATTATTCCACTGGGAACTGAGGGACTTTGAATTTTGTCCTCATATATACTTGAGCTTGAACCAATAAAAGCAAGTTAAGGGAAAACTTACAAATGAACCCACTTACTACACAAATTTGAAAGTAGGTTATTTTTAAATTAATACTCACATAATTTTGAAGACAATGTTTTAAATACAGAACCACCATCAAAAAAGGTCAATGTGGTAATGAAAGAGGAACCACTTATAAGTATTGAGTGGAGCCCAACGTTGGTGGCAACAACCATCAATAATTGAATATAAGGATGCATTTACTTGGACGTATCTGGACTTAAGATGCATACTTCTTAAGATTAGAGTACACCATATTAAATTGGTGGAAGAAGCAGTTCCCATAGGAAAAAGCCCAGATTGTATTCAATCCTAGATATTCAGAAATAATTTATGCAGATGAAGTGAAAATTATAATCTAAGTAAGCCAAAATCCCTGTTTGGTGCATGACAATCTGGTGGGTGATCTGAGAGGCAAGCTTTATAATGGGATCAATTCTCTCTCTAAGAAAATCAAAGAAAATTTGTATAATGTGAAAGTTTGTTATGCATGCTACTTCAATATGCCTTTGTATTTGATGGTTTCTTACTTGCAAGGGACAAGGGAACCAAGGTCAGTTATATAAGGAAATCTCTACTTTTTGGGCTCCAGTATTTGGCCATGGACAAGAAAACTCAAAAGCCATATTACATATAACTGACCCTGGTTCTCCTGACCCTTGCAAGTAAGAAACCATCAACTACAAGGGAATATTGAAGTAGCATGCATAACAAACTTTCACATTATACAAATTTTCTTTGATTTTCTTAGAGAGAGAATTGATCCCATTATAAAGATTGCCTCTCAGATCACCCACCAGATTGTCATGCATCAAATAGAGATTTTGGCTACTCAGATTATAATTTTCACTTCATCTGCATAAATTCTTTCTGAATATCTAGGATTAAATACAATCTGGTCTTTTTCCTATGGAAATTGCTTCTTCCACTAGTGTAATATGGTGTACTCTAATCTTAAGAAGTATGCATCTTAAGTCCAGATACGTTCAAGTAAATGCATCCTTATATTCAATTATTGATGGCTGCTGCCACCAATGTTGGACTCCACTCAATACTTATAAGCGGTTCCTCTTTCATTACCACATTGACCTTTTTTTATGGTGGTTCTGTATTTAAAACATTGCTTTCAAAATTATGTGAGTATTAATTCAAAAATAACCTACTTTCAAATTTGTATAGTAAGTAGGATAATTCGCAAGATTTCCCTTAACTTGCTTTTATTGGTTCAAGCTCAACTTTATATGAGGACAAAATTCATAGTCCCTTATTTGCCAGTGGAATAATTCTTTGTTTGGTGAGATATAGCTACATTTGCTAGTGCATTTTATCAATATAGTCACATGGGTTAGTGTAATTTATAAAATGTTTTACAAGTTCACAAGGGCTTAGGGTATATTTTCAAATATTGTCATAGGTACCATGTTTGGAAAATTCGGAAGGGGAAAAAAGTTTGGAATTTTGAAAAAAATTTGGTTCGGTAAGTTCAATAGTTTGGTTAGGAAACTTTTACAAATTATAAAACAATAAATATATCATACATATTTGTAAAACATAAACACAAATAAGCTGATCAATGATAACACATGATAAGAAAATTCAATAGTATTAAACTTCAATGTTTATTGTTCAACATCATATATATAAAGTATAACAATGAGAATTGTGAAATATCATTTGTTAACATTAAAGTTTTCAGCATTAACTGAAACTGAGAATGAAATTTAAACACCCGCAACATCAAACCCTGCAACTACACTAAAGTCATCACTAACATCATTTAATCCTACACTAGTAGGCTCATCAACTACAACAATATTTTCTTCATCTTCAAAGCATGGTTCGCCAAGGCGAGAGTTGTCATTTTCATTTGCAAGAGAGTGAGTAAGCAATCGTAAATTTCTATGAACAAACACAAGATCAGAGAGTTTTTGAGCCCCAGTTGATTCCTCTTGTTAGTGTGGATCAAGTCATGTGTACTCCAGTTTCTTTCACATGCAAAAGCACTGAAACATTGGCTGAAGATTCGCACGACAAGCCTCTGCACTGTGGAGAAGCCCCATAAGTCTGCCACCATTCGCTGGTTCCCACTTCACCCTGCTTGTCTTTGCTTCCTTGATACCAAACATTTTCAGTTGGTTCTTAAAAACACTAAGTGTTTTTCCTTCTATTTTTCATCAATAAACAACCTGTCTATTGTTGCAAAAACACCTTTCATTATCTCTTTATCTACGTCATGATTTATCTCTACTAATTTGGGATCTAAATAGCAAGTTGTCGCATATAGAGGATGATGTAGCATCAACCATTGCACTTGACTTTTTCAACATTATTTGCTAGTAACTTTTGAATTTTTTCTTTTGCTCTATCCATTCCCTCGTACACAAAGCCCATGCATGGTTGATTGCCACCAACCATTCTCAAAATTCTAACAAGAGGCTCAAATACCATTATGATCTTTTTAGCCCCCTCCCAAAATGTGTCCCCTAATATAATTCTTTTGATATCTCTTTTGAATGGGCTTCCTTTGAAAGCTTTGACTTTGTCCATTCGTCAAAAACCATCACTTTTCTCAATGCTATCATCTCCTCTACTTTTCTTTGCAAAGTAATAAAGTTGGTGGCAAATCTTGTTTCAGTAGGGGATTGAAGTTCATGCTTTGAAAATGAACGATACAAGTTCAATGTCAAGCGGTGATTGAGGATAAAAAGCGGTGATTGAGGATAAACTTAGAAATTTGTTTTCCTTCAATCACAATATTATTTACCCACTTCAATTTTGATAGATTTTCAAGCAAAAGATCCAACACATGAGCAGCGCATGGTGTTCAAAACAAATGAGAAAATCTATCCATGAGTGTATCACTTGCCTCTTTACAATTAGCTGCATTATTTGTAATGATTTGAACAACATTCTCTTCTCCTATCTCCAAAATCGCTGATTCAATGCATTGAAAAATGAAAGAAAAGTTTTTTGTTCTTTACTTGTATCAATTGATTTTATAAACATAGCACCATTAGGGGATCTTGTCAAAATATTTAGGAGTGGTTTTTATTTGAATTGGTCCATCCATCGCTTACTATTGTGCACCTTGTTCTTTTGCAATTTTTTTTAATTCCATTGCTACTTTCACTTCCACCTCCTTGGGTAAATGGTGATGGAGTGCAACTTGAACTGTTCAAAGAGTCCATTTGTGAGATTGAATGTTGGATTTTAGCTTTCTTTGATTCTGAAGCTAATGATCTAGCACGACTCATTAATTTTAGCTTTCACTCTATTTATGAATTCTACATATTCCGGTTCCATTGAATTTTCATTTGCTGTCCCACAAAGTTTCACATCGGAATATCCTCCAAGGTAATGGTAGCGAACTTTGGTTATACTTCATGTGATATTCCCATTGCACAAGGTGCATCTCATTTTTTTTAATCTTTATCTCTCTGGACAATGTACTTCATCTCTAATGGGTGGCTTGACATGTTGATTTTTAGATGGATTGAAAATTTGTTTTTCAGTTTTGGTAAGAAGAAATTCTTGACCTTATAGCTCAAATATATTAAAACTGTTCCTCCCCTGCTTAATACCCACGACACTGCTTAACCTTGCATGGTCTAACATTGCTTTGCTCTGAAATTTAGTGACTCCCTAAAGAAGCTTTGAACTTGCAAATGCAAAATACAATAAAATAATTATTAAATTCTTAATTATAAAAACAATACATTTTATAAAATTTTAGTTTATAATATAAAATTCAATCCAAATTAATTATAAATTTGTAACTTGTTGAAAATTAAATAATATACATTGATATTATAAATTTAATAATTTACAAATAGAAATGTGGTCTTAAATTTTTTTTTTAAACATTTACACAAAAAAAAAAAAAAAACTAATTAAATAATAAATATAAAAAAGGACTGAAAAAACTAAATAATGTAATAATATTAATGTTTATTTAGTATTTACTATTTTATAATTACTATTACTAAAAACATTTAGTAATAGTAAATATATTAATGTTATTAATAATATATAATTATACATTAAAAAATCATACCATATAGGTTTGGAATCGTTTAAAAAATCAAAGCATTTCAAAAAGCCATAAATTTATAAATCGTTACCCCCCCCCAAAAAAAAACCTAAATGCTAAACATAAAAGTTAAAACATTAATGCTAAACATTAATGATGGACGTTGCATTCTATTTCTGTGACTCTCTAGCGACGCCTTTTGCTGTGTTTGGATCTGCAATGCCTGCGTTTGAATCTACAATGCTTTTTGTTGTGTTTGACTTTGAACCCTGGTTCGCTGGTTTCATTTCTTGTTTGTTGGGTTTGGACCCTTGTTTACTGTTCGTCACTGGTCAAACCCTTCTTTGTCACTGTTCAAACGCTTAATCCAAATTATTCAATCAATCAACGATCTTAAAATAGGTTAAAACTTAGGGTTTTGATTTGTTGCATGCCACTTTCAGCGGCCGTAGGACCCATGCACCGTTCAAAACGCGTTTTTATCTTTTATTTTCGGATTTTGTGTGGCAAACATGATTTTATTTATTTTTTCAATTTAAAAAGAAAAAACATATTCGAAATACATACTAATTTAACCAAATAAATTCGAGTTGCTCCTAAAATTTGAACTGAACAAAATTTCAACCATATTCGTACGAATATGGTAACTATGAATATTGTACATATTTCTATGTAGATATTTATTCTGTAATGTCCCCTTCTCGAGTTTAGTTTGGTTTTTGAGACCCTTAGCTGACTCTTTTGGTTTCCCATTGGTTAAGGGGAGGGAAAAAAAGGGAAACACGGTTCTTTCATTCAAGTTGCCAAAAAGTGAATATGTCGGCACCTCATTTCTAAATTGAATTTTAATAAAGGGGACTTTCTATTTTGATGTAAGTCAATCCTTAATTAGAAATTTGGAATTGCTTTTTGAATATTTGATTTTTTCCTCCCACTTGGAGCACCCCACTTGGGAGTTGTTTTGGAGGGAAAAGGGGTATAAAGGAAGGTGGAGATGTCCATTTTTGGGGATTGATCATCTATCAATTAATTCATTTGATGCTAAGCACGTTTGTTTGCACAATCAACTCTTGGGGACAAAAACCCTCGTTGGCTTCAAGTATTCAAGGACGAAAACCCTCAATACTCAACTGGTGATCTTATTCAAAGATCACATTTGGACATAGAACAATTGGACAACCCTAGGAGGTGGGCAAATCAGTCGGACAGCTTCGGAAAGTGACAAATCAGTCTTAACAGCCCTTGGGAGTTGGGCAAACCAGTTTGGGAGCTTGGGGACGCTGAACGCAGTAGTAGGGCAGCTTGTTGATGATCAACACAACACTTTCAGACCCCCAGAGGAGTGGCGACTTGCACAAGGGGTTTGTCTATCTGTTTGGCTTTGTTTGGTGGGTGAAAAGTATATAGCTTCTTCCCTCGTTTATTCAGTAATATCTTATTGTAATTTTTAGGACTATATCTGATCGAAAAATCAGACTTGGGGTGCCAAACAAATATATTGAATTTCCCTAATTTTTATGAGGGTTTTTATCATGGTTGAAAACTATTTTTATGCATAAATAGTTCTTTCAGAATTTTGTAATTTTTGGGTTAGGGTTTCAATAAAAATCAGAATTTTGTATTTTCATTTTAAAGTTTGCTATAAATTCCAGAATTGTCTAATTTTGTCCTAAAAGGGACATTTCAGGTTCTCTTAAAATCTTCCTTCATCTAGAAGCCTTATTTTCTCTTTCTTCTCTTAGAAGCTTCCTTTTTTCTAGAAGCTTATTTGTATATTGTTGTACTCTATAAATACCTAATATAATTGAGTGTGCATCATATACACAATTGCGGTTAATTCCGTTGTGTTCTTTCTTGCTTGCAATTTTGCTCATATCAATTGGTATTAGAGCATATAGATCGTGTCCTTCAAGTCTAGTCCACTCAAGGGTTTTCATATTTTTTCCCTACTAGATCTAACATGCTTAGGCCTCTTTCAATCAATGCCTTCGATCTAGTCTCCATGATGGTTTATGCTTCTTACCCTCCACTAGATCATATATTCGTAAAAGAGCCTATTGATCATGGCCTTTAGATCTAGTCCTCTCAAAGGTTTTCATCTTTTACCCTTACCAGATCTAACACCCTCAAGCCTCTCCTAATCAAAGCTCTAGATCTAGTATCCTTAGGGATTTCTATTTGTTAACCTTCACTAGATCTACTCTCTACCCTTTTATTTGGGGAGTTACTTTAGCATTGGTGTTCTAGGCATTTATTTGAAATTGTTTGTAGAAAAATGCCTCATCTTGCAATGTGGATACTTCCTAGTAGAAGCGTCCTATCATAACGATAATTGTGCCATCATAAATTACTCTTCAAGAGCTCTCTGGCAAGTGGTCACATTAAAAATGCCGAGTAGTATAAGGGATCTAAGGCCTTGAGAAGTTGGCCTTTTGAACTATTAAACACGTGTTCTTATCGCTACTCATATAGAAAACGACTAAAATTCATATCTTCTAATTTAGATTAGCAAATCAAGCGCTGTTTTTTGCATTGAGAAGGACATTTTCAGATGTACTTGCTTAGAGGTTTTGTTTTTAGATAATTCTCTATATCCTTGGTGGATCCTTTCTTAATCCCAGATCTAATAAAGAATGGCTCTAAAAGCTATAAGGGAATCCTCACAAGAATCAGTGAGTATTGGTACTCTTGAGCATATCCTTGTCAGTGATATTAGTGCTCTTGAATAGATTTCAGCTAGACATGCTGAGAACTAGACCTAGCTAATGCAAAAAAAGATGAGAGTGTTCTAGAATATGCTTTTGCAAAATCAATCACATGCACAACTGTACGACATCTCAATGGTTCCACCTAGCATTCCATATCCACCTACACCACTGAGTTTGTCAGCTTCACTTCCTATGGTTGTCAAGGAAATTAACGATTCTCCTTTGCTACCATCTTTACAGAATCCTCACCATCATAACCACAAGGCATCATGCACTTCTCAGATTGTTAGCCACATGATCCATGGTGAAGATATTGTTTTAGAGGCTACAATTGTCCTACGTCAGGTTCCACTTGTGAGAAAGTCTATCTTTGTAAGGACAATCCACTCTCCTTCCTTGGTTCAATTAGGAATTTAGCAAATGAAGATGAACTCCATATTGCTCATCCCCTACCTTAGTGGACAGTGGGTCTTGATCCTAAGCAAGCTTCCTCACAACTCCAAGGTGGACTTTTCATAGCAAAAATGTTGGTATCTTCTCCTCTTACTGCAATGGCTACCATAGCTTCAGCTACTAAGCAAGGACACCTAAGGACTTCTCATTAAGTGATTTCTATGGTTGAGTAATACTGTATAGATCCAATCCTCACACGATTACAACACTATCTTCTAGTTTTGAGATCTTCCATTAGGATTATCAATTTTTGGAGATTGAATCAGGGTCCTTTTGGCATTGACAAAGCATCAATTGTTGCAACTTCTCTCATTTAACATTTGGATTCTATCCTCTATATTAAAACCCGTAGGTAACTGCGAGTATCCAATTTCTATTATGCAAACTGGTAACTGCCCTACTTATTGCGGGCCAGGTAAACCCTTGATAGTGAGTAACTAACTGCGGTTACTCGCCGATAACTGTAGTTGTGTCAGAGCTCGACTCGGCTCGGCCTTGACCCGGTTATAGGGCAAACTTATGAAAAATGTTAAAAAAATCATCATTTGCATTTGTTTACATCGTGATTTTTTGCTCTCCTCCTACTTGTCCCCAAAAAATGTCACTCATTTTTGGGACAACCTATGAACTATTTTGGGCCCTGCAAGACCAAAATTGTCTCTTCCCTTTTTGAAATTTGTCCTGAGCATTCAAATTCCTCATTTTTCAAGCTTCTCAGAATTCTACGGACTCTGCAGGCGGGATTCTATGGACTCAGTTTCTACAAACTCTGCAGGAAAGGAACAGGTTCAACGAGTTCGTAGGCTTTAACAGGTAAATTCCTTCGAAGGAGCAAGTTTTTAGCACTTAGGCAATTTCTGGATTGGTTCAGTGAATTAACGGGTTCAACAGTTCCAAGGTTCAACGCGTGGGTTTTTCATTTTGCGCGGGTTTTGTCTAAGTCTCAAAGTTGAGTGGAAGTTGCCAAGTGTCGTCTGTCGGGACACTTTATAATTTATTTTCAAGAAGCAGTGGAAGACGCTGCGTGTCCCTTGAAAAGCTTGTCGGAAGCCACCAAGTGTCGACATCTGCAGCTATTGAGTAAGGACCGTGGTGGGCCCCGGGCGAATGGCTAAAATTAAGCGAAACGCTCCAAGTGTCACCGTCCGTGTGATTGTTAAAAGTAAACAGAACGTGCCACGTGTCCCGTTAAAACTTAGCGGAGCACGACACGTGTCGGCATCCGCATTTCAAGCTTCAAAGCTTCTTTCAATAAGCTTCTCACAGAATCCCGCGGGAAGCGCCAAGTGGCAACAGCGGAAAGTTTGTAATTTGTTTTTAAGAAGCTACGGAAGTTGCCACGTGTCCCTGGTAAAACCCAGCGGAAGCCACCAAGTGTCGACATCCACAGCTATTGAGTAAGGACTGTGGTGGACCCCGGATGAGGTGCTAAAACAAGCGGAACATGCCAAGTGTTTGCATCCACGTGAATCCAAATGAGTCCCAAATGTTTCTACACTGTTTTTAAAAACTCAGCGGAAGCCGCCATGTGTCATCTTCCGCAGGACTCTCAAAAGGTAGCTAAAGTTTCTGTAGTTTAAGCGGATGCTGCCAAGTGTCCTCACCTGTTTAGGGCAAAAGCCACCACATGGCACCTGTTGAGGTCAGCGGAAAGTGCCACTTGTTCTCGTACCCTTTTCGAAGCGACCAAAGCCGAAGAAAATAAAGGATAAAAGTCCACCAAAGAAACAAAAGCCTGAAGGCCGTCCGGTTGAGCCCGAAGGGTAGGTACTCTTGCAAGAGGCACTTGACATTCAAAAAAGGACCGTTTATAAAGCCCAAAGGGACACCTTCCCTTCGGAGTGTTCCAAAGGCTTGATAAAGACATAGAAAGAAGCTTTGAAAGACTTAGATGAACAGGAGCCTTCAAAGATCAAAGGTTCAACTTGGTTCAGGTGACCAGTGACGTCCCCGCGGGTGTCAAATTTAAGGTGATGGAATATCCGTTAATATTTAAATATGGTGCGGAACTTGAAAAGTAAAACAAGCAATCGGCTGAAAAGAGAGCTCGAGAGCCCTAATTGCTGCAAGGAAGAAAAAACAATACAAAAGATCAGAAATATCTACAGGGGAGTTATTTCCAGTAGGTGAAACAGTGGATCGAGCAGAATTCTGAGCACGCCAAATCAAAGATGCGGCCTGTTTTTCTTCCATGAAGTAAAGGCAAAGTGACAGCTGTGCAGACACCAGGAAAAGGACCAGGCAGTCCATACTAAGGAAGAGACATATTAGATGAATTAGCATGTCATAGTTAAGGTAGCCGCCCTGTTCCAGCATGGCTCCTCTTGACAAAACTGAAAATGCATTCAAGGCATTGAATGCACAGCATGGGCTGCTCCATGGAACAAAGTGCCAAGCCTTCCTTGGTCTCTATATATTGTAATCTCTTTGTTTGTTTGAAGGGAGATCTCTTTATTATCAGAAGGAAAACTTTGCCCAAATTGAAAGACATTACTGAGACTTTGAGTTCAGATTGTTTATCATATTTCTTTGTTTGAATCAGAAAGCAAGTTACTTTCAGACTTTGTGCTGTTATAGCTTGTATCATTCTAGGAGATTGTTCTTATGTCTGTTTCCTGAGTGTATTCTTGTTTATTCAAATTAACAAGCAGAACTAGTGGAAGTGATAAGGAAGATGTCTTGAAGCCAGTTACTTTCAGACTTTGTGCTGTCATAGTTGTCTTCAGTGTGTTTGTTTTCTGTTCTTGTGTAAAGGACCTTGGGACGACTTTGTGCCCTCATTGTCCTTCGTATCTCACTCGTGGGCAGTCGAGGTGGAGACTTTGTGCTACATCTCACGCTGCTGGTTACTACGCCCTTGGTTACCAGTTATTTGTCACTCCCTGAAAGAACTGTTGTTTCTTGCAAGAACACGTCTGAAAGAAGAGAAGTGCCTTCAGTGTCTTCACCAGGATTTTCTCTTTTGTTTGTGAACTTCATCTCTGAAAAAAGAGAGATGGATGGTGTTGTCCTACCCCTGAATGTTATTTTCTGCTTATATATATATAGTATATAGCTCTTCATATTTAATAAGGAACCTCCCCTTGATGAGAGAAGAGATTTGTCCCCTTTGGATGTGTTAAACCTGCAACTTTGGACGACCAATCTCCCTTGCTGTGGATGATCAGACTTATTTTGCTCATCAGTACGCTGGTGACAAAATATTCACCCAATAGTTTTTGGCGACTTCGCTGGGATGAATGTGCAGTCTGAAGCCTCAAGTTTCAGATTGAAACAGTCCCTACCCTTATCCATTACATATTCTGGCGACTCCGTTTCATGTCTTACCCATTATCATTATAGCCTTACCATCTTCCATCTCCATTATATTATCTAGTTTGCAAAATCAGAGCTGCTGGGATAGAACGCGCAGTTTGAAGCCTCAAGCTTCAAGCTGAAGCAGGGCCATTTTTTTTCTCATTTTTGTTCTACAATTTGGCAACCCCACGCTATATTAAGAGCCAGAGAGCCCAAGGTGTTGTTGATCCTGTTTTTGAGTTGGTGCAGAAGGGTAAATTCAATTTGTTCCCTCCCCAACTTCAAGTTCAAGGATCCAGGAGTGTTCCTCCTACCCATACCAGGACACCAACACAAGGCAAAGCTTCCTTTTCTGCTGTTAGCAGAGCTTTGCCTATCCACACGCCGCCCAGATTTGTTATCCCTCTTTTTCATAATCCCGTCATGGCAGTTCAAGGCCCTTAGAGTAACTCATTTGGCCCACTCAATTTGACTCCACCCCTACATGAACTTCCACGGAGCTCAAGAAAGAACTTTCCCAAATTCTTTGGTGATGGGAGAGTTCACTATGATGAACACATTGTAGCGTTCAACATAGCTTGTGGTGTCATAGGAGTAGAATTTGAAGACGTGGCAGTCAGGGTCTTCGTGGAAACACTACGTGTTGTTGCAGACTGGTTCTACCATCTGCAGGCTAGGTCAGCGACTGACTGGGATACACTCAAAGCCAAGTTTGAAGCTAGGTTCAAGCCTGCAGAGGATGCACACGCTTTGCTGGCCCACTCAGATGAAGGAGCTTCATGAGCCCATGAGGGATTTCATAGCAAAGTTTGACAAGCTGAAGAACTGAATCCCTGTTATTGCTCAGTCGACCCCTGAGAACCTCAAGTGCTTCATCAACTCAACTGCCGGAAGTGAGTTTTCTACTGAGGCGTGCTAGCCACATAGACTTTGAGGCTGCTCAAGACTTGGCTACTAAAGTAGAAGATGACCTTATCTTGGCAGGAAAGATAATGAGTGATCCAAACAAAGGTAAATCCCCTTCATCTTCTGAATACTCCCCTTCAGCCACCACTGATCCAATGGGGCAGAAGCTAGCAAATGAATTGCTGGCCTTCAAAAAGCAAATGGCACAAAGGATGTCCTCTGCTCTTTCATACAGAGATGTACCAAGGAGGACATTACCAAATCAGTCATATTAAGGCCATGCTGCTAGGAACTAAGGGCAAGCAAATCGTCTTCCTCCCCCTCAGAGGAATAACCTTGCCATTGAAGCACCTCCAACTAACTCAGCGGTTGGATATCTTGAAGCTGAATCGGATTTCTCATTCCATCCTGAGTTGAATTCTGAAAATGACGCTAATCTCTTCACTGAAGAAGAAGAAGAATTCGCTGGTGACTCCAATATTGGTTTCCTGAATTATCAAGATGAACCCAGAAGTGAAGGTAATGCAACTGAGGGATCATATGCTGTATTCACCCAGTCCAAGAATCAATCAGCTTAACCAGCTGATAAAGAGAAAGCAGAAGAGCGATCTCAACCAGCAATTTCAATTGCTAAGCGGGGAACCACTCTACCTTTCCAACCAATGGACCCGGTGATTGCGAGAAAAGTAAGTATACCAAACATTCCTGTGCCTTCCATTTCAAATTCGCAGTCCAGTCCTCCCCCTCCCAAAGATCAAAAAGATGAACTCCCATCCTCTGCTCCTAGCTCATTTCAGACATTTGACATAATTGACCATACAAAGAAAACCAAAATTCAAATGTCTGAATTTGAATTTCTGCAGGCCCATCCTGAGCAATTAGATAAATTGGTTCAATGCGTTAAAAACCAAGCCATCTCTATAGGACAAGCAATTCCCAGGGTGACTCATGATTCCCCCAAGAATGCTCCTACCAGGAACAACCTTGCCATTACTCCTGCTGCTCCTAGTGGGGACTGAACCTTTCTATGTCTCATTGCTGATAAATGAACATCAGCTGAACAATTGCATCATCGATTCTGGAGCTTCAGACAATGTCATGCCTGTTAAAGTCGTTGAATCCCTTGGCCTCACACTGACCAAGACGTTTGGTAGATGCTTCTCCATGGAGAACAAGCAAGTACCTCTGTTGGGACAAATTAAGGACGCCCAATTTGCGTTCGCAGCGTTCCCAGACAAAAGAATCAAGATGACTGTCTTGGTTGCTGACGTCCCAGCTTTATATGGCATCCTTCTTGGACGAAACTTCTGCAAGGACATGGGAGGTGAATTGAGCATGGACTTATTCGAGGCAAGGATTCAAGTCAAAAGTGTTATGAAGAGGTTGCTCTCTGAGAAGGAAGCGAAATACGTGGTTATCCAGACTTCGGCACCTGAAGCCCAAATTTTGTTTGTCTTCAGGAATGGGTAACTACTTTCTATCCACAGATGAAGTTCATCAGGCATCTGATGAAGCTCCTGTAGGTAACAACCTAGAAATGCATTCAGCTGGAACAGCAAGAGAATTGGTGGAGTGCAATACCAATGCAAAAGGATCTCCACCTCCGAATGAAGAAGAATCCAAAGAAAAAACAGTGTCAAATGAGGTATGGGTTTTTGAATTCGATGGCAGTTGCTCCTCTACCGGTTCAGGAGTTGAGATTGTGCTGATATCTCCTCAAAGAGATATTTTTTCTTCATCCTACAAGTTGCAGTTCAGCAACACTAATAACACAACTGAGTATGAATCTCTATTGCTTGGATTAAGGGTTGCTCAAGACAAAGGCATCAAGTTCCTTCATGCCAAAAGAGATGTTGAACTGGTGGTTTGTCAGGTGAGAAATCCGTATCAAATCAAAAACGAAAGATTGCGCCACTACCGCAATCTAGTCTGGGATTAAATTTAAAACTTTGACGCTTTCAACATCTCTGCCATTCTTAGAGAATTCAACGATCGGGCTGATGCACTAGCCGTTTCAGCTACTCTTTTGGTCCCCTACCCAGACTTCAAAGATATCAGGGACACTATTGAGTTGGTCTTTCGACCAAATGTCCCTGATAATGCTAGTCATTGGCAAGTGTTTAACAATGACAACTAAATCATTGCCTTCTTGGAGCAAAAAGATAGCTTTGAACGACTGCATTTTGAAGGCAGTGAACCTCAAAAGCTTGAACCAGCCCCTGAATCACGTTCAAGTACGGATGGAGAGTTCTTACAGCTGAAAGGGAATAAAATTTCCAAAGGCCTGGTTTCCCTTGAAAAACTGTTTGACAAACATGACAGATTCGTCAAACAGCAGCAAATGGATTCAAGCTCCTCTCAGGGGTTTGATCAGGGAAATATAGGTACCAAAGAAGATCTTAAGATGGTGAACATTGGGAAATGTTGTACTCTTGAGGAGAGGTTCAAGTTCACTACTTTGCTCAGCCAGTACATGGACGTCTTAGCTTACTCTTATGTTGACCTGAAGTCACTCAACCCTGATGAAATTCGACATGACATTCCTCTCAACGCTGATTCGGCACTTTACAGGCAAAAGTCCAGGCAGTATAATTCGAAGCTATCAGGTACCATTTTGTTTGAGATACAAAAAATGCTAAATGCTAGAATAATCTTTCCAATCCATCATTCCACATGGGTTGCAAATATAGTGCCTGTAAGGAACAAGAATGGCGAAATTCGCCTCTGTGTGGATTTTAGAAATTTAAATCAGTCATCTTTGAAGGATAACTATCTTTTTTGCCAATCATAGACCAAGTGCTTCAAACAGTCACTGGTTCTGAAATGTTATCAATGCTAGACGGCTTCGCAGGATACAATCAAGTTGAAGTTGGTGAGACAGACCAGCGCAACGCTGCATTCACCACGCCTTGGGGAACGTTTGCATATAGAAGGATGTCTTTCGGCTTGATAAATGCCGGCGCCACCTTCCAAAGAGCCATGGACTTTGCCTTCAAGGATGAGATGGATAAGTTCATTGTAGTTTATTTTGATGACTTGACCATCTTTTCTAAACATCGCCCAAATCATGTGCGCCATTTGCAATAAGTGCTGGAACGCTGCCGTCAGAATGACATTTCTTTAAACCCCAAGAAGTTAGTTTTTGGAGTAACAGAGGAGAAACTTCTTGGACACATTGTGTCCAAAGGAGGCATAAAGATTGACTCAGACAGAGTCAAGTCTATCCAAGAGCTTACCTTGCCCACAAGTAAGACTATTGTTCACTCTTTCTTTGAAAAAGTGAATTTCTTACGAAGGTTTATCCCCGAGTTTGCTGAGAAGATTAGACACATTGTAAACATGATGAAGGGAAAGGCCACTTTCAGCTGGACTGAAGAAGGCAAGCTAGCCTTTGAAGATATCAAGACCGCCATTGCTCACGCCCCAATTCTGGTTTGTCTAGATTATAACAAAGATTTCACCATATACAGTTATGCTTCTGAACACACGCTTTCAGCAATTTTGGTTCAACAGAACCAAGAAGGTGTGGAATCTCCTATTTTCTTCATGCGCTGTCCACTCAAAGTCCATGAGCTGAAGTACTCGAACATAGAGAAGCATGTTTATGCAGTGGTGAAGGCAGTAAAGCATTTTCGCCTCTACATCTTAAATTCACACACTACTGCCTTGGTTCCTGACACCACGGTCAAATCCATACTAACTCAGCGGGAGTTTGAGACGAAAAGAGGCAATTGGATTGCAAAGATCTAAGAGTTTGATCTGGTCATCAAGCTAACAAAGCTGGTACGGGGAAAGGGCATATGCCAATTAATTGCTGATAACAACCCAGAGAGAACAGAGCATGAGAAATCAAAAAAAGAAGACACCAACAATCCTCTTCGTCTCCACCACGAATGAGTGGTATTAAGATATTACTCATTTCCTTACTTATGGTGAGTGTCCTGCTCACCTATCTTGTAAAGAGAGAAGGACCATCAAGTTGAACACTGCTAATTTTGTCTTCTAAGACAACGGCCTGTACAAGAGGAGCCTTAATGGAGTATTCCTTCGCTGCGTAGACAAAGAGCAACATAACCAACTTTTGAAGTCCTTCCATAATTCGGCCTATGGAAGACATTTTTTTGCTCTTGTGACTGCCCATAAGATTCTGCGAGCCAGGTATTACCGGCCAGCTCTCTTTCAAGATGCATACAAGTGGGTAAGGAAATGTGAACTATGCCAGCAGTTTGTTAGGAGACCCAAGTTAGCTGCCCTGCCTCTCAAGCCAGTGGTCATAGAGGAGCCATTCCAGCAATGGGAAATTGATTTTATTAGCGCTGTAAACCCACCTTCTAGTGCTAGACATAATTATGTCCTCACAACAATAGACTACTTCACCAAGTGGGTGGAAGCAATTCCAACCAAGCATGCTACTTCAGAAGTAGTGTGCAATTTCTTCAAAGAGAACATCATTTTCAGGTTTGGGGTCCCAACCAAGATTGTCACTGACAATGCAACTTGTTTCACTTCTCAGGAGATTACTCAGCTCTGTTTTTATTATGGGATTACCTTCTCTCATTCTTCTGATTACTTTCTACAAGGGGATGGACACGCTGAATCAAACAACAAGAACTTGGTGACAATCATCAAGAAGCTGGTAGATAACAACCAAAGAACATGGCATAAAACATTGGTTGATGCTCTATGGGCAGACATAATTACACCAAAAAGGGCAATTGGTATTTCTCCTTTCCAACTTCTTTATGGATTCAATGCTGAGATACCAATCACTCTGGAATTGCCAGCATTGAAATTGACTAAGACAATTGAAGATCAGAAATATGAAAGCTCCATTGATAAAATGATCATGTCCCTGACTGAGCTGGATGAGCAGAAAACTATGGTGGTGGACTGAATTGCTGCCCATCAAAGTCTGGTGAATAAGCCCTTCGACCAGAAAGCAAATAATTGTGATTTCCAGATTGGAGATCAAGTCCTCCTGTGGGATAAGAGGAGAGAACCAAAGGGAATGCATGGAAAGTTTGACTCCTTGTGGAGAGGCCCTTTTACTATTCATCAACTCAATGGTGAAAACAGTTCCCTGTTGAGGTATCAAGATGGCACACCCTTTTCTCTGCCTCACAATGGGCAGCCTCTGAAGCATTTCAACTCTTAAAGTATCAGATAAGCTCATATGTACATATGTATATTTGTATAGTCTTTGTTTCTGCTTTATGTCGTTTGTTTTCGTTTTTTGGAGCCTTTTTTTTGGTAGCATGACTCCATAGCCCAATGACATATTTCAAGGCACTGGAGATTCTGGTTTTTGCTCTCCTCAGCGGTTCCAAGTTTTCAATTGAAGGAAGTTCTCCAACTGGAGCCAACTATTGTCTCAAAAAAAGTCACTCATTTTTGGGACAACTTATGAACTATTTTGGGCCCTGCAAGACCAAAATTGTCTCTTCCCTTTTCGAAATTTGACTTGCGCATTCAAATTTCTCATTTTTCAAGCTTCTCAGAATTCTACGGACTCTGCAGGTTGGTTTCTACGAACTCTGCAGGAAAGGAACAGGTTCAACGAGTTCGTAGGCTTTTATAGGTAAATTTCTTCGAAGGAGCAAGTTTCTAGTACTTAGGCAATTTCTGGATTGGTTCAGTGAATTAACGGGTTCAACAGTCCAAGGTTCAACGCGCAGGTTTTTCATTTTGCGCGGGTTTTGTCTAAGTCTCAAAGTCGAGTGGAAGCTGTCAAGTGTCGTCTGTCAGGACACTTTATAGTTTATTTTCAAGAAGCAGCGGAAGACGCCGCGTGTCCCTTGAAAAGCTTGTCGAAAGCCACCAAGTGTCGACATCCGCAGCTATTCAGTAAGAACCGTGGTAGGCCTCGGGGGAATGGCTAAAATTAAGTGGAACGCTCCAAGTGTCACCGTCCATGTGATTGTTAAAAGTAAACGGAACGTGCCATGTGTCCCGTTAAAACTCAGCGGAGCACGACACGTGTTAGTGTCCGCATTTCAAGCTTCTCATAATCTTCAAAGCTTCTTTCAATAAGCTTCTCACAGAATCCCGCAGAAAGCGCCAAGTGGCAACAACGAAAAGTTTGTAATTTGTTTCTAAGAAGCTACGGAAGTTGCCACGTGTCCCTGGTAAAACCCGGCGGAAGCCACCAAGTGTCGACATTCGCAGCTATTGAGTAAGGACTGTGGTGGATCCCGGGTGAGGTGCTAAAACAAGCGGAACGCGCCAAGAATCTGCATCCACGTGAATCCAAATGAGACCCGAATGTTTCTACACTGTTTCTAAAAACTCAGCGGACGCTGCCATGTGTCATCTTCCGCGGGACTCGCAAAAGGTAGCTAAAGTTTCTGTAGTTTAAGCAGATGCTGCCAAGTGTTCTCACCTGTTTAGGGCAGAAGCTGCCACGTGGCACCTGTTGAGGTCAGCGGATAGTGCCACCTGTCCCCATTCCCCTTTCGAAGCGACCAAAGCCGAAGGAAATAAAGGATAAAAGTCCACCGAAGAAACAAAAGCCCAAACGTCGCCCGGTTGAACCCGAAGGGTAGGTACCCTTGCGGGAGGCACTTGACATTCAAAAAAGGACCGTTTATAAAGCCCGAAGGGACACCTTCCCTTCGGAGTGTTCCAAAGGCTTGATAAAGACACATAAAGAAGCTTTGAAAGACTTAGATGAACAAGAGCCTTCAAAGATCAAAGGTTCAACTTGGTTTAGGTGCCCAGTGACGTCCCCACGGGCGTCAAATTTAAGGTGATGAAATATCCGTTAATATTTGAATATGGTGCGGAACTTGAAAAGTAAAACAAGCAATTGACTGAAAAGAGAGCTCGAGAGCCCTAATTGCTGCAAGGAAGAGAAAACAATATAAAAGATCAGAAATATCTATAGGGGAGTTATTTCCAGTAGGTGAAACAGTGGATCGAGCAGACTTTTGAGCATGCCAAATCAAGGACGCGCCCTATTTTTCTTCCATGAAATAAAGGCAAAGGGACAGTTGTGCAGACACCAGAAAAAGGTCCAGGCAGTCCATACTAAGAGACATATTAGATGAATTAGCACGCCATAGTTAAGGCAGCGGTCCTGTTCCAGCATGGCTCCCCTTGACAAAACTGCAAATGCATTCAAGGCATCGAATGCACAGCATGGGCTGCTCCATGGAACAAAGTGCCAAGCCTTCATTGGTCTCTATATATTGTAATCTCTTTGTTTGTTTGAAGGGAAATCTCTTTATTATTAGAAGCAAAACTCTGCCCAAATTGAAAGACATTATTGAGACTTTGAGCTCAGATTGTTCATCATATTTATTTGTTTGAATTAGAAAGCAAGTTACTTTCAGACGTTTGGTAGATGCTTCTCCATAGAGAACAAGCAAGTACCTCTGCTGGGACAAATTAAGGACGCCTAATTTGCGTTCGCAGCGTTCCCAGACAAAAGAATCAAGATGACTGTCTTGGTGGCTGATGTCTCAGCTTCATATGGCATCTTTTTTAGACGAAACTTCTGCAAAGACGTGGGAGGTGAATTGAGCATGGACTTATTCGAGGCGAGGATTTCAGTCAAAGGTGTTATGAAGAGGCTGCTCCCTGAGAAGGAAGCGAAATACGTGGTTACCCAGACCTCGGCACCTGAAGCTCAAATTCTGTTTGAGTCTTCAGGCATGGGTAACTACTTTCTATTCACGGATGAAGTTCATGAGGCATTTGATGAAGCTCCTGCAGGTAACAACCTAGAAATGCATTCAGTTGGAACAACAGAAGAATTGGTGGAGTGCAATACCAATGCGAAAGGATCTCCACCTCCGAATGAAGAAGAATCCAAAGAAAAAGCAGTGTCAAATGAGGTATGGGTTCTTGAATTCGATGGCAGTTGCTCCTCTACTGGTTCAGGAGCTGAGATTGTGCTGATATCTCCTCAAGGGAATATTTTTCCTTCATTCTACAAGTTGCAGTTTAACAACACTAATAACATAGCTGAGTATGAATCTCTATTGCTTGGATTAAGGGTTGCTCAAAACAAAGGCATCAAGCTCCATGCCAAAAGAGATGTTGAACTGGTGGTTTGTCAGGTGAAAACCCTGTATCAAACCAAGAACGAAAGATTGCGCCACTACCGCAATCTATCTAGGACCAAATTGAAAACTTTGATGATTTCAGCATCTCTGCCATTCCTAGAGAATTCAACGACCGGGCTGACGCACTGGCCGTTTCAGCGACTCTCTTGGTCCTCCACTCAGACTTCAAAGATATCAGGGACACTATTGAGCTGGGCTTTCGACCAAGTGTGCTTGATAATCCCAGTCATTGGCAAGTGTTTAACAATGACAACCAAATCATTGCCTTTCTGGAGCAAAAGGACAGCTTTGAACGGCTGCATTTTGAAGGCAGTGAACTTTAAAAGCTTGAACCAGCCCCTGAATCAAGTTCAAGTACGGATGGAGAGTTCCTACAGCTGAAAGGGAATAAAATTCTCAAAGACCTGGTTTTCTTTGAGAAACTGTTTGACAAACATGACAGATTCGTCAAACAGCAGCAAACGGATTCAAGCTCCTTCCAGGAGTTTGATCAAGTAAATATAGGTACCAAAGAAGATCCTAAAATGGTGAACATTGGAAAATGTTGTACTCCTGAGGAGAGGTTCAAGTTCACTACTTTGCTCAGCGAGTACATGGACGTCTTAGCTTACTCCTATGATGCCCTGAAGTCACTCAGAGCTGATGAAATTCGACATGACATTCCTCTCAACGTTGATTCGGCACTTTACAGGGAAAAGTCCAGGGAGTATAATTCGAAGCTATCAGGTTTCATTTTGTTTGAGATACAAAAAATGCTAAATGCTAAGATAATCTTCCCAATCCATCATTCCACATGGATTGCAAATATAGTGCAAGGAAGAAGATTGGCGAAATTCGCCTCTGTGTGGATTTTAGAAATTTAAATCAGTCATCCTTGAAGGATAACTATCCTTTTGTCAATCATGGACCAAGTGTTTCAGATAGTGACTGGTTTTGAAACGTTATCAAGGCTAGACGGCTTCTCAAAATACAATCAGGTTGAAGTTGGTGAGGCAGACTAGCACAACACTGCGTTCACCAAGCCTTGGGGCACGTTTGCATATAGAAGGATGCCTTTCGGCTTGATAAATGTCGGCGCCACCTTTCAAAGAGCCATGGACCTTGCCTTCAAGGATGAGATGGGTAAGTTCATCGTAATTTATCTTGATGACCTGACCGTCTTTTCTAAACATCACCCAGATCATGTGCGCCATTTGCAACAAGTGCTGGAACGCTGCCGCCAGAATGACATTTCTTTAAACCCCAAGAAGTCAATTTTTAGAGTAACAGAGGGGAAACTTCTCGAACACATTGTGTCCAAAGGAGGCATAAAGATTGACTCAGACAGAGTCAAGTCTATCCAAGAGCTTACCTTGCCCACAAGTAAGACTGCTGTTCACTCTTTGGAAAGGTGAATTTCTAACGAAAGTTCATTCTCGAGTTTGCTGAGAAGACTAGACACATTGTAAACATGATGAAGGGAAAGGCCACCTTCAGCAAGACTGAAGAAGGCAAGCTAGCCTTTGAGGATATCAAGACTGCCATTGCTCACGCCCCAATTCTAGTTTGTCCAGATTATAACAAAGATTTCACCATGTACAGTTATGCCTCTGAACATATGCTTTCAGTACTTTTGGTTCAACAGAACCAAGGTGTGGAATCTCCTATTTTCTTCATGCGTTGTCCACTCAAAGTCCATGAGCTGAAGTACTCGAACATGGAGAAGCATGTTTATGCAGTGGTGAAGGCAGTAAAGCATTTCCGCTTCTACATCTTAAATTCACACACTACTGCCTTGGTTCCTGACACCATGGTCAAATCCATACTAACTCAGCAGGAGTTTGAGACGAAAAGAGGCAATTGGATTGCAAAGATCCAGGAGTTTGATCTGGTCATCAAGCCAACAAAGTTGGTATGGGGAAATGGCCTATGCCAATTAATTGTTGATAACAAGCCAGAGGAAACAAAGCATGAAAAATCAGAAGAAGAAGACACCAACAGTCCTCTTCGTCTCCACCACGAATGAATGGTATTCAGATATTACTCATTTTCTTACTTATGGTGAGTGTCCTACTCACCTATCTTGTAAAGAGAGGACCATCAAGTTGAAAGTTGCTAATTTTGTCCTCTGGGACAACGGCCTGTACAAGAGGAGCCTTGATGGAGTATTCATTCGCTGCGTAGACAAAGAGCAGCAGAACCAACTTCTGAAGTCCTTCCATAATTCGGCCTATGGCGGACATTTCTTTGCTCTTGCGACTACCCATAAAATTCTGCGAGCCAGGTATTACCGGCCAACTCTTTTTCAAGATGCATACAAGTGGGTAAGGAAATGTGAACTATGCCAGCAATTTGTTGGGAGACCCAAGTTAGTTGCCCTGCCTCTCAAGCCAGTGGTCATAGAGGAGCCATTCCAACAATGGGGAATTGATTTCATTGGCGCTGTAAACCCACCTTCTAGTGCTGGACATGATTATGTCCTCACAGCATCAGAGTACTTCACCAAGTGGGTGGAAGCAATTCCAACCAAGTACGC
The DNA here is from genome assembly GCA_037957365.1 of Torreya grandis. Lineage (NCBI taxonomy): Eukaryota > Viridiplantae > Streptophyta > Pinopsida > Cupressales > Taxaceae > Torreya > Torreya grandis. The sequence continues at coordinate 3,160,685 of JARHVA010001060.1, forward strand.
TACTTCAGAAGTAGTGTGCAATTTCCTCAAAGAGAACATTATTCCCAGGTTTGGGGTCCCAACCAAGATTGTCACTGACAATGCAGCTTGTTTCACTTTTCGAGAGATTACTCAGTTTTGTTTTTACTATGGGATCACCCTCTCTCATTTTTCTGATTACTTTCCACAAAGAGATGGACAAGCTGAATCAAGCAACAAGAACTTGGTGACAATCATCAAGAAGCTGGTAGATGACAACCAAAGAACATAGCATAAAGCATTGGTTGATGCTTTATGGGTAGACAGAATTACACCAAAAAGGGCAATTGATATCTCTCCTTTCCAACTTCTTTATGGATTCAATGCTGAGATACCAATCACTTTGGAATTGCCAGCATTGAAATTGACTAAGGCAATTGAAGATCAAACATATGAAAGCTCCATTGATAAGAGGATCATGTGCCTGACTGAGCTGGATGAGCAGAGAACCATGGTGGTGGACCGAATTGCTGCCCATCAAGGTCTGGTGAAGAAGCTCTTCGACCAGAAAGCAAAGAACCGTGATTTCCAGATTGGAGATCAAGTCCTCTTGTGGGATAAGGGGAGAGAACCAAAGAGAATGTATGGAAAGTTTGACTACCTGTGGAGGGGCCCCTTTACTATTCATCAGTTCAATGGTGAAAACAGTTCCCTGTTGAAGTATCAAGATGGCACACCCTTTTTTTTGCTTCACAATGGGCAGCATTTGAAGCACTTCAACTCTTAAAGTATCAGATAAGCTCATATGTACATATGTATATTTGTAGTCTTTGTTTCTGCTTGGTGTCGTTTGTTTTCGTTTTTTGGAGCCTTTCTTTTTGGTAGCATGACTCCATAGCGTAATGGCATACTTCAAGGCACTGGAGACTCTAGTTTCTACATCCCTCAGCGGTTCTAAGTTTTCAACTGAAGGAAGTTCTCCAATTAGAGCCAACTGTTGTCCCCAAAAAATGTCACTCATTTTTGAGACAACATATGAACTATTTTGGGCCCTGCAAGACCAAAATTGTCTCTTCCCTTATCGAAATTTGTCTTGAGCATTCAAATTCCTCATTTTTCAAGATTCTCAGAATTCTACGAACACTATAGACGGGATTCTACGGACTTTGCAGGTTGGTTTCTACAAACTCTGCAGGAAAGAAACAGGTTCAATGAGTTCGTAGGCTTTAACAGGTAAATTCCTTCGAAGGAGCAAGTTTTTAGCACTTAGGCAATTTCTGGATTGGTTCAGTGAATTAACGGGTTCAACAGTTCCAAGGTTCAACGCGCGGGTTTTTCATTTTGCGCGGGTTTTGTCTAAGTCTCAAAGTCGAGCGGAAGTTGCCAAGTGTCATCTGTCGGGACACTTTATAGTTTATTTTCAAGAAGCAGCGGAAGACGCCGCGTGTCCCTTGAAAAGCTTGTCAGAAGCCACCAAGTGTCGACATCCGCAGCTATTGAGTAAGGACCGTGGCGGGCCTCGGAGGAATGGCTAAAATTAAGTGGAACGCTCCAAGTGTCACCGTCCGTGTGATTGTTAAAAGTAAACGAAACGTGCCACATGTCCCGTTAAAATTCAGCGGAGCACGACACGTGTCAGCATCCTCATTTCAAGCTTCTCATAAGCTTCAAAGCTTCTTTCAATAAGCTTCTCACAGAATCCCGTGGAAAGCGCCAAGTGGAAACAACAGAAAGTTTGTAATTTGTTTCTAAGAAGCTACGAAAGTTGCCACGTGTCCCTGGTAAAACCCGGCAGAAGCCACCAAGTGTCGACATTCGCAGCTATTGAGTAAGGACTGTGGTGGACCTCGGGTGAGGTGCTAAAACAAGCGAAACGCCAAGTGTTTGCATCCACGTGAATCCAAATGAGTCTCAAATGTTTCTACACTGTTTCTAAAAACTCAGCGGAAGTCGCCATGTGTCACCTTCCGCAGGACTCTCAAAAGGTAGCTAAAGTCCCTGTAGTTTAAGCGGATGTTGCCAAGTGTCCTTACCTGTTTAGGGTGGAAGCCGCCACGTGGCACCCTTTGAGGTCAGCAGAAAGTGCCACCTGTCCCTGTTCCCCTTTCGAAGCGACCAAAGCCGAAGGAAATAAAGGATAAAAGTCCACCGAAGAAACAAAAGCCCGAAGGCTGCCCAGTTGAGCTCGAAGGGTAGGTACCCTTGCGGGAGGCACTTGACATTCAAAAAAGGACCGTTTATAAAGCCCGAAGGGACACCTTCCCTTCGGAGTGTTCCAAAGGCTTGATAAAGACACATAAAGAAGCTTTGAAAGACTTAGATGAACATGAGCCTTCAAAGATAAAAGGTTCAACTTGGTTCAGGTGACCAGTGACGTCCCCGCGGGTGTCAAATTTAAGGTGATGAAATATCTGTTAATATTTAAATATGGCGCTGAACTTGAAAAATAAAACAAGCAACCGGTTGAAAAGGGAGCTTGAGAGCCCTAATTGCTTCAAGGAAGAGAAAACAATACAAAAGATCAAAAATATCTACAGGGCAGTTATTTCCAGTAGGTGAAACAGTGGATCGAGCAGACCTCTGAGCACGCCAAATCAAGGACGCACCCTGTTTTTCTTCCATGAAGTAAAGGTAAAGGGACAGCTGTGCAGACACCAAGAAAAGGACCAGGCATTCCATACTAAGGAAGAGACATATTAGATGAATTAACACGCCATAGTTAAGGCAGCCGCCCTGTTTCAACATGGCTCCCCTTGACAAAACTGAAAATGCATTCAAGACATTGAATGCACAGCATGGGCTGCTCCATGGAACAAAATGCCAAGCCTTCATTGGTCTCTATATATTGTAATCTCTTTGTTTGTTTGAAGGGAGATCTCTTTATTATGAGAAGCAAAACTCTGCCCAAATTGAAAGACATTACTGAGACTTTGAGCTCAGAGTGTTCATCATATTTCTTTGTTTGAATCAGAAAGCAAGTTACTTTCAGACTTTGTGCTGTTATAGCTTGTATCATTCTAGGAGATTGTTCTTATGTCCGTTTCCTTAGTTTATTCTTGTTTATTCAAATTAACAAGCAGAACTAGTGGAAGTGATAAGGAAGATGTCTTGAAGCCAGTTACTTTTAGACTTTGTGCTGTCATAGTTGTCTTCAGTGTGTGTTTGTTTTTTGTTCTTGTGTAAAGGACCTTGGGACTACTTTGTGCCCTCATTGTCCTTCGTATCTCACTCTTGGGCAGTCGAGGTGGAGACTTTGTGTTACGTTTCACGCTGCTGGTTACTACGCCTTTGGTTACCAGTTACTTGTCACTACCTGAAAGAACACCTGTTGTTTCCTGCAAGAGCACTTCTAAAAGAAGAGAAATGTTTTCAGTGTCTTCACCAGGATTTTCTCCTCTGTTTGTGAACATCATCTCTGAAAAAAGAGAGATGGATGGTGTTGTCCTACCTCTGAGTGTTATTTTCTGCTTATATATATAGTATATAGCTCCTCATATTTAATAGGGAACCTCCCCTTGATGAGAAGAGAGATTTGTCCCCTTTGGATGTGTTAAACCTGCAACTTTGGATGACCAATCTCCCTTGTTGTGGATGATCAGACCTATTTTGCTCATCAGTATGCTGTTGACAAAATATTCACCCAACACTACTATTATAAACTGCTCTAAATCATTGGTACAAGTTTTGATATAGGATTCATAGACTATTATAAACCGCGGGTTTTAATATAGGACTGAGGATTCATTGTTGTTTGATCATTGTTGCTATAAACCGTGGGTTTTGATACAGTCATGACTCGCTTCTATGCTTGTAGCCAATGTCACACATAGATTTAACAACGTTTGTGAAGCAATGAAATGATGGTTTCAGCAGACTGTAATGACTTTGAGCTCAAAATGCTTGCTGCCATCTTGGTGATGCTGGTAAAGGGCTTGAGCCTCGAATTGCTGGAATACAAGTGTCGCTGAACTATGAACATATGATATCATTGGTGGGTTCATATTACATTAGCAACTCAGCCAAATACATCACATTGATATTACATCATTGGTGGGTTCATAGTTTACTGCCATTGATCATGTTACATCATTGGTAGGTTGTTGTTAAGGAAGTGATAATACATCAGTGATCAGCGAAATCTTTGTTCTAAAAACTGAAATAGAGCCCAAAGGCGAGGTGACATAAATTACTAAGAAGTTGCATCAATAACATTGATTGTACGACTCCCATTTAGACCCTGTGGCAGTTGACAAAGGAAAGCAACAACATACAAGAAAGACCCACAAACTTTGAACTTTGAAGTGCAGATTTGAGAGGTTGTTACGCCTCTAACCTATCGTATGTATCAAAATAGGAAT